>CM066036.1:332100418-332742665 GCA_033557465.1 Ichthyophis bannanicus
CTGATCTAGAGGCTTGTAGTTACGGTGGAAGAAATAGGGAGGGTAGTGAAGGGCGGCCATGGTGGCGAGGGAAGGCCCCAGGATTGGATGGCCTGTTCACCGGGAAGTCTTTTATAAGGTCTTTTTGGCGGGGGAGATAAAATACCTCTCCCTAAGATCACTACCCCTAACGGTGCGGCCGGGTAACTTAATCAGGCGTGGGGAGCTGACACTACGGGAAAATGCTAAACACAGCACGTGGGATTTACTGTCTTAATTGAAAAACCGGGGAACAAGATTCTAATTAAGCTGTGGGTCGTGATAGGCCTCTTATCTATCTCTCCTCTCCGTTAACGTGGATGTTAAAATTTGGCTAAGGATTTTACGAGGGTATCGTGCGTAGACTGGGCAGGGTGGTTACTGGGGATATGCGTTACAGGACATGATCAAGCGGGGTTCATTATTGGGACCGGCCAGGCAGCGGATAATATAACAGAGAGCAATAGGCTGGTGTTATGGGAGGCAAGACAGGGATCCGACGAGGATGTCTTTATGCATGCTCAATAGGACGCCGAGAAGGCATTTGATAGGGTCTCACCTGGGGAGTTTTAATGAAGGTGTTGGAAAAAAATGGGGTGTGCGGCCAAAATTTGTATGAACTGGGTGAAGGGCCCTTCTATAGGGGGGCCATGGGCTCGTGTAAGATTAATGGGCGACTACTCGAGGGGATTCTTGAGTTTGGATGGGGGACAAGGACAGGGGCTGGTGTCCAATGTCTTCTCCGCTGGCTATTTGCAATGGTGGTTGGAACCGTTGGCGGGAAAGAATAAGAACGAATGGACCCAGAAGACGATTAGGGGGATTAGAAAAGGGGGGGGGGGCGATCCCATAAGATTTCACTGTTTGCTGATTGACCTTCTTATATCAGTAAGCCCCAGCTAAAAAATGTTGGCCGGACAGGTGATGCGGGATGGTGGAAAGGTATGGAGCAGTGTCAGGGTTTAACGGAATATAGATCAGACGGAAGGTACACTAATGAAGGTGCAAATGAAGATGGAGAGACAGAAGAGAGGTAGTGAATTGAAGAGGTTATATCCTCTACGATGGGGTTCGTAACTCCCCCTGGGGTACCTGCGGGGGCCGCCGGTAACAACCCATTACGGAAAAAATATTGCGGGATTTATATAGGACTAATTACCCGAGGATTATTGGGGACATTGATAAGTATTTAGGCCCCTGGGGTGGATCGAGGCTGGAGATATTCCTGGTTGTAGGTAGGATAGCCTGCCCATTAAACATGAATTTACTCCCTGCCCCGCTTGCTATATTTGTTCCACGCTGGCTTCTCGATAGACTGATACCGGACTCCCGGGGAGGCGCTTGAGAGCCTTGTTTCAAAAGATGGGCGCACGGTTTGGTTACTATTTGGAAAACAGGAACCCCCCCACAGACAATTCCTAGGCTGGTTATGTATGCACGCTAAGGCAGGACGGGCAGGCTAGGCGGTATCAAAATCTGCTTGATTATTACAGAGCTGGCCACAGTTAAACACCACATAATGGATGTGGACGAGCGGGGAGGGGGCCGAGCGAGTGAAAGCCCGGCGGGGGTGCCGGCATGGAAAAAAAACAAGTTGCCGGGGGGGGGGGCGCCTGGCATGCTTGGCTGTGTGCGCCGAAGGCGACGACGAGCCTGAGAGGAAGTTGGGGGGGGGGGGGGGCACGGCAGCGCCAATGAGGGCAGCCGGTGCCGTGAGGGTTTGGCGACAAGGTCCAGAGGACCCGGCACGTTGTCCAACAAGCAGAGGGCGACCAGGTTCTCAGTAAGGACCCCCACCTGGAGAGGCGTTGAGAGGCTTTTCCAAACCAGCTGATGGGAGAGTGGATGTTTTGATAGTTCGGAGCGGGGAAAGGGTCTTTAGAGTGCTGTGGCATTTCAGTGTTGGAACGAGGGTGAAGTTAAAAGAGTTGCTGAAGAGGTGAAGGAGGAGTTTGGATTAGACGGAGGGAGATAGGTTTGCGTCACCTGCAGGGCGTGAGCTCCTTTTCTATGGAGGACACGGGGGGGGCTGGTCGGGCGGGGGGGGGGGGGGGCATGAGTAGAGAGGTATCGGGTATGGAGGCCATATGGTATGGGAAGAGAGGTTAGAGGGGAATGATTTCAGGATTATATAAAGAGGTGAAAGGACAGGGGAAAGGAAAATTTAGGTACATGTTAGAGTGAGAGGGGGATTTTGAGCAGACGATGACAATCAAGGTATGGAAGAGGGTGTGGGACCAGATAAAACGGGGACCCTGTTCGAGTAAGATTAAAGAAAATAGTTATAAAGTAATGCTGCGCTGGTATTATATGCCAGAGAGAATGCATCGGTTTTACCCAGAGGTTTCTTCCCTTTGTTGGCAGGAGTGTGGGGAGGTCGGGACATTCTGGCATATTTGGTGGGGGTGTATAAAGGCCCAGGGGTATTGGGGACAGATTCAGAAGTGGATTCAGCTGAAATTAGGGGTGGGGGTGGATTTGTCACCTGGTATCTTTTTGCTATCTTGGTGGGGGGAGGGACACAAGCAACGGTGGGGGGGGGGGGGGTACCATGGTGTTGGCATCTCAATGCGGCCAGATGTGAGGTGACCACGGCTTGGAAGCAAAGGAGATGCCCTCGGTGGAGCAGTATGAGAGGAGGCTCAGGAATGTTGTCCTTATGGAAAAGCTAACTGCAGCTAGGCAGCAGAAGGTGGCTCGGTTTGATGAGGTGTGGGGACAGCTGTGTAGGGTTTTAGGAGAAAGGTAGATGGGGGGAGGGTAGGGGGGGAGGTGAGGGGGGGAGAAGGTGAGGAGGGGAGGGCTGGGGGGGAAGAAAACACAAAGGAAGGGAGATTTGGTATAGATGTATTGGTTCTAATGGATACAGATACGAGTGGTGGTACAAGGTTAAAATAGGGAATAAAGGTTAACATATTATAGGGAGTGCACTGTTGAAAAGTACTTAGGATGCTAGTAACCCAATGTATAGAAGGGGGATGGGACTGTTATATGTATTTGGTTATTTCAAGGAAATGTTGACAATAAAAATTTAAATAAAAAAAAAAACACACACCCTACTGCCAGGAACACCTTGCTACACTTTACAAGTGCCCACCCCCGGAGGCTGATGGAGGGCTGCCTTTTTCCCAGTTCATTAGGTTTCGACGCAACTGCTCTGATATGAATAAGTTTGTGGCTCAATCCAGTTTTCTCAAAAGTTTTCTCCGCTGCTTTTTGACATATTCATAAATGACCTGGAAAGTGGAATAACGAGTGAGGTTATCAAATTTGCTGATGACACAAAACTATTTAAAGTTGTTAAAACCCAGGAGGATTGTGGAAAATTGCAAGAGGATCTTGATAAATTGGAAGGACTGGGCATCAAAATGGCAGATGAAATTTAATGTGGAGAAGTGCAAGGTTATGCACCTAGGGAAGAACAACCCAAACTATGGTTACACGATGCAAGGTTCCACATTAGGAACCACCACCAAGAAAAAGATTTAGGCGTCCTTGTGGATACCATGTTAAAACCCTCGGCCCAGTGTGCAGCGGCGGCCAAGAGAGCAAATAGAATGCTAGGTATGATAAGGAAAGGAATGGAAAATAAAACAAAAGATATTATAATGCCTCTATATCGTTCCATGGTGAGACCGCACCTTGAATATTGTGTGCAATTCTGGTCGCCATAATCTTAAAAAGGATATAGCAATTTTAGAAAAGGTTCAGAGAAGAGCCACCAAAATGGTAAAGGGGATGGAAGGCTACTCCTATGAAGAAAGGCTAAAAAGGTTGGGGCTCTTTAACCTGGAAAAAGACGGCTGAGGGGAGATATGATAGACAGTCTATAAATTAATGAACGGAGTGGAACGGGTAAACGTAGATCGATTGTTTACCTTATCAGAATATAGAAAGACTAGGGGACATGCAATGAAGCTACAGGGTAAACTATTTAAGACTAATAAAAGAAAATATTTTTTCACTCAACGTGTAATCAAACTCTGGAATTTGTTACCGGAGGATGTAGTAAAGGCGGTTAGTGTAGCTGGGTTTAAAAAAGGTTTGGACAAGTTCCTGGAGTAAAGGTCCATAAACCATTATTAAGAAGGGACCCAGGATGTCAATGCTTGAACCAATACAAGCATTGTGGAACCTGTGTCCCTTGGGGAAACTGCTAGGTACGTATGACCTAGATTGGCCACTGTTGGAAACAGAATACTGGGCTTGATGGACCTTGGTCTGACCCAGTATGGCATATCTTATGTTCTTATGTTCTTATGATTTTATAGCAAGAGGGTATCCTGTTTCGGTTGTCGATCAGGCCTATAGAAGGGCTAGGTATAATCATAGGGATTGGTTGATACTTCCTTCGGCAAAGGGGTCTGGTCGTTTTGATAATGAATAAATTCATTTTATTATTCTATATTGCCCTTTAACATTTACAGCAGATTATCCGTAGATGCTTTGTTTCACTGGCTCCCAATAACTTACAGAATTAAGTACAAGCAGATAGTCACAGCTTTCAAACTCCACAATGGCATTTCTCCTTCCTACCTCTCCACCCTATTAGAACCTCAGGCTGAAAACAGACACAGGAGGAAAAATGCACAAAATGTATTGACAATTCCTACCTCCATATGGAAGACTAAACAGTTCACAAGCAATAGAGCGTTCAGATTTACAGCCCCCACACTGTGGAACGCTCTACCTGATCAGCTTAGAGCAACCAAAGACCTTCTAACATTCCGCAAAGAATTAAAAACCTTCCTGTTCTCAGAATATTACAACACATCTTCCCCCAACAATACTAACAATTTATCTACTTCAACACACCACCCAAATATCATAATCCATCCCATCTGAAGCATTTATCTCATGTAAATAGCTAAGAAATGCAGTCCCAACTATACCTTCTTTAGATTATATTGGGATGTACATAGTTCTGGATCTATCTATCTTGTATATAGTTTGTTTTAACTAGTTCTCTAGTTCCAATGATGTTATTATGCTGCTCAATGTTCTATGTAACTTCATGTTATTATTGTTCAATGTAAACCGCACCTGATCGCTGGAAGGAGTGGTATAAAAAAACTGTTCAATAAATAAAATAAATAATCCCTGGATTAAGGGGCAAAAAATCATGGTGTGTATGTTCCAGGAATCAATCTTAAGGAGTTAAACCCAGCTGAATTGAGATCACAACAGGTTGCATCTGGACCTTTAGGGCACCATGTTTGTGGAGAATATACAATTTGTATTATATCTGAGGAACTAATTGAGTTTGTGTATTAACGGTCGTCGTTTTATGATACATTTCAACACCACGAGTGGTTTGTGTAGTGTTGTGTATTTTATACGGCGTCCGTATGGTATGGGTTATGTTGGGAAGACCATACGTCCTTTCAGGATTCAAATGGGGGAAACACAAAAGCCGTTTGAAGTGTAAACGGCGTGAAGCACCCCTTGTACAACACATTGCCTGGATTTTGGGCATGGTTTTTCTGAACTGAGGTGTTTTTGCACTGACCAGGTTTTACGCAGATATGGCCATCGGGACAGAGATCATTTGCTGTTATGTGAACTGAAATGGATCTTCCTCTTGGGAACTGTACATCCGGGTGGTCTTAACGCCCAGATCGATTGGAACATTTGTGTTTGATCTTTCTTTCTTTTATTTTTTTCTTGTTTGACAGGGTAAGTGAGGGTTCAGTTTAGCATTATGTGGTTTGGGAGAGTTTTTTTGGTGTTAATCCATGGGGATGCGGTTCGGGTTGTGACGTGGATTGTTGTTAGCGGATATAATGTGACAAGGTCAATGGGTGTGTCTTTTAGGGGTTTTCCCCACTGTGATGTCATTTGCCAGCTACTTTTTAAGGGGTGCATGTGTGGCATTCTTGTTTGATGCCAAAGTTCAACTCTTGATTGTGTGAGCTGTTTGCCTGCGGGAGTATGGTATGTTTTCAGATATCTGGGTATGTTTTGCCTGACTGTTCCTCACTGGAGCTACTAGATGTATATAATCCTGCTTGTATTACTGAGGGCATGTTATTTAAATATAAAACTATTTTTTCCTGCTTTCTCTCATAGCAATGTTTGTCATGGTTAAATGCCATCTGGGCTTGTCAGCATAGTCCCTGATGAAGCACATGGCGAAACGCTCAACTGGTGTTTATGGAAGGCATTGGATTGAACTCACAGCTGAGCTGGCTTTGAGTTCCAGCATGTGTTTAGCAGCAATTGCTTCAGATAAAAGTGTCTTTAACTATACCATTCTTTGACTTTTGGGTGACAGTGCTCTGAGAGATAGCATGGCATTATTTATAATTATTTAATTGTGAGCTTTTAAACAATTTGAAGATTTGAATGATTTATTGAATATTCTGAATTGGACTATTTGAATATTTGGTTATAATACATAGGTGGGGGGGGGGGGGTTGTGTTTTGGTTTGTTTTTTTTTTAGAGCCATTGATGTTTGAGAATTTGGCATGGTTCTTATGTTCCTGTGCTGTCTGTATCTCGCTTGTTTCTGAGGCTCTTTTCTCCTTCCCATTTTGTAATACTTGCCTGATGTATTTTTGATAGACAATAGAGTGGCTTTTTGGATTTATTGTATTTTAGGACATGATTATTAGCACCCCTATAAACAATTCAAATCAGTTTGAACAGAAGAACACATTGTCGTTACAGTAAAGCGTAGTTACTCACCTGTAACGTGATCTCCGAGAACAGCAGGAATTGAGTTTTCACATATGGGTGACGTTGGCACCGACGGAGCCCACACAGAAATGCTCCCCAGTGTCCTACAGGAAAGCCTTTGGAAGCATCCCACTGCGCCTGCGCTGCTGCCTTCCCGCCTTTCCAACTCTCCCTCCTCAGTTGGGTTTGTAGCTGAGTTAAAAGGAGAGAAAGACCTAGGGGAGGAGGGTGGGTTGTGAAGACTCAATTCCTGCTGTTCCCGGAGATCATCTGTTACACTAGCTCCAGGAACAAGCAGGAATGTGGTCTTCACATATGGGACTCCCTAACTTGGAGATGCCAGGGAGATGACCCCAGAGAGAGCAGTGAAACAGGCTGAAGTGGATCATGTATCCTCCCAAGGATCTCTGGTATCAAAACCCGGGACAGGGGGTAGGAGTTGTTCTAAGTCTGAAAGATGTTGGAGAACAGCCTGGCCAAACAAGGCATCCCGACGGGAGTCCTTGTCTAAGCAATAGTGGGCCACAAAGATGTGGACAGAGGACCAGGCTACTGCTTTGCAAATTTCATCAATTGCCACTGAGCATAGGTTTGCCATAGAGGCAGCCATTGCTCGCACATGAAGAAATTAGACCTTACCTGCTAATTGTCTTTCCTTGAGTTCTCTCCGGGCCAGTCCAGAACAGATGGGTAGTCAATCTCCCTCCTCTAGCAGCTGAGGACTGAATACAGATTATTGTTGCTAGGATACCACGCTCTCCCCTGGTGACAGAAGGCAGTCTTTAGGTAGCAAGCAGATACAAAACAACAAAGAACAGAAAGAACTGGAAGAGTAACACAGAAGGTAGCTGACCGTGCGCTGTCTCCTGAAACCAAGGAGTGTGTCAGAACTAAAAGAGAAAAACTCTCAATTTAACGGTTTAGTTTAAAGAACTTAGCTCATTCTCTTATTCTTTTTTTTTTGTTTTGTTTTATATAACCACACGCCAAAAAACAAGAGAATTCCAACAGAAAAATTTCATTTGCGATCAAATACCAGACTCTAAAAATAAGCACAAGAGATACAAAGAGGGTGGGTTCTGGACTGGCCCGGAGAGAACTCAAGGAAAGACAATTAGCAGGTAAGGTTTAATTTCTTCTTCCTAATCGTCTCTCCGGGCCAGTCCAGAACAGATGGGTAGTACCAAAGCAGTATCTAACCCTGGGAGGGACCAGTGAGCCCCGCAACTACGGCCGAAGCCCCCACACACGCATCCTGCCTGGCCTGCACATCCAACCGATAATGTCGCGCAAACGAATGAAGAGAAGACCAGGACGCCGCTCGGCAAATATCCACCGGCGGCACCAACGCTGATTCCGCCCACGAAGCAGCCTGACCTCGGGTAGAATGAGCACGAAGTCCAAGTGGAACGGACCTGCCTCTGGTTTCGTATGCGACCCGAATCGCATGTTTCACCCACCGTGCAATGGAGGCCTTGGAGGCCGCTTACCCCTTGGACGGACCCCCAAACAGAATGAACAACCTGTCAGACTTACGAAAAGACTCGGTCTCCCTAAGATATCTACGGAGCACACGACCCATATCCAACTTCCGCAGAGAGCGATCGAAAGAACCTGCCCCCGACACCGCGAAGGTGGGCAGCGAGACCGGCTGATTTAGATGAAACGCGGATACCACTTTAGGCAGAAAAGACGGAACCGGACGCAAGACCACCTTTTCTGCTGAAAACTGAAGAAACGGTGTTCTACACGAAAAGAGCCTGCAAATCTGAAATTTGTCTAGCTGAACATAAGGCCACCAAGAAGGCTGTTTTCCAGGACAATTCTCGGATACCACAGGACGCACGGGGCTCAAAGGGAGACTCTGTCAAGGCTTCCAACACCAGATTCAAATCCCAAGGAGGAATAACCTGCCGAATAGGAGGCCGAAGTTGCTTGGCCGCTCTCAGAAACCGCAGAACATCCGGATGTGCGGAAAGAGGAGCCCCGTGCACCGGCCCGCGAAATACCGCAAGTGCCGCTAACTGCACTCTCAATGTAGCAAGAGCGAGCCCCTTTTCTAGCCCGTACTGAAGAAATGCCAGAACATCCGGAATGGAAGACAGACTGGGCCGCAAGGTCCTATCCGCACACCATGCCTCAAAAACGCGCCACACTCGCACGTACGCCAACGACGTGGACCGCCGCCTGGACTGTAACAGCGTGGCTATCACCTCCGCGGAATAACCTTTGCGGCGCAATCGCGCCCTCTCAAGAGCCATGCCGTAAGCAAGAATCAATCCGCCTGGGGCATCTGAATGGGTCCCTGATGCAGCAAGTCGACTCGAGCGGGCAACCTCCACGGCGGCTCCACCAGAAGCCGCATTAGATCGGCATACCAAGGACGCCGAGGCCAATCTGGAGCAATGAGGATTACCAGCCCTGCGTGATTCGCGGCTCTCTGAATTACTCGACCCACCAAGGGCCACGGAGGAAACACATACAGGAGTTGTCCCAACGGCCAGGGTTGAACGAGACCGTCGAGCCCTTCTGACATATGCTCTCTACGCCTGCTGAAAAACCGTGCCGCTTTGGCATTGCTCAAGTTCGCCATAAGGTCCATGACCGGCTGACCCCAACGCAAAGTGATTTCGTGGAAGACCTCTGCATTGAGTTCCCATTCGGCGGGATCTAACACATGTCGGCTGAGATAGTCGGCCTGAACATTGTCCTTCCCCGCCACATGAGCCGCCGAAAGCGCCGCGAGATGCAATTCCGCCCATTGAAACAACTGCTGACTCTCTTCCAGGAGGACATTGCCCGTGCCGCCTTGGCGATTTATGTAGGCGACCGTCACTAGGTTGTCGGAGAAAACGCGCACCGGCTCCCCCTCGAGAAGACTGGTAAATGCCACAAGCGCCAGACGCACCGTCCGTAATTCCAGGCGATTTATGGACCATAGACTCTCTTCCATTGACCAGGACCCTTGCGCTATGTGCGTCAAACAATGCGCCCCTCAACCGCTCAGACTGGCATCCGTAGTCACCAAAATCCAATCCGGGAGCGCCAGCGGAACCCCCGCTTGCAGATGATCTGGGACCAACCACCACTGAAGACTGAACCGTACGTGATCGGGACAACCCAATCGACGAGAGAGCGGATGATACTGCAGAGACCACCGCGAAAGTAGCGCCTGTTGGAGCGGCCGCATGTGCGCCCTGGCCCAAGGCACCAGATCCAAGGCTGCCGCCATGGACCCTAGTAATTGCAAGTACCTCCAAGCCGTCGGAGCCCAAACCCGCAAAAAACTGGTCACTTGAGAAAGAATCTTTCGAACTCTCTCCGGAGGCAAAAAGACGACCCCTCTGTCCGTGGCGAAGAAGGCCCTGAGATACGGCAGCCGCTGCACCGGCTCCAGACGACTCTTCGCCTGGTTTACAATCCATCCGAGACTCTCAAGACAGGAAACTACCTGAGCGGTCGCCCTGACGGACTCCTCCCGCAACTCCGCTCGAATCAACCAGTCATCCAGATACGGGTGCACCTGAATTCCTTCTTTGTGCAGAGCCGCTGCCACCACCACCATCACTTTGGTGAAAGTGCGCGGCGCCGTCGCCAGACCGAACAGCAAGGCGCGAAACTGAAAATGACCCATGGGAACCGCAAAGCGAAGAAACCGTTGATGTTCCGGTCTGATAGGAATGTGCAGATAGGCTTCCGTCAAATCTATGGAGGAGAGAAACTCCCCCGGGCGCATCGAGCGAATCACCGATCTCAAGGTTTCCACCCTGAAATGAGAAACGCGCAAGCACCGATTCACGTGCTTTAAATCCAAGATGGGCCGAAACGACCCCTCCTTCTTGGGCACCACAAAATAAATCGAGTATCGACCGAAACCGCACTGGTCGGACGGCACTGGAACCACGGCCTGAAGACGTAACAGACGCTGCAACGTGTCGTGAATTGCCCTCCATTTGGTGAGAGGACCGCACGGAGAGAAAACGAAGGCGTCCGCCAGAGGACAAGCGAATTCGAGAGCATAGCCCTCTCTGACAATCTGGAGCACCCAGTTGTCGGTAGTAATTGTGGCCCAAGCGGAGACAAATTCCTGTAACCGACCTCCTACCGGAATCTCCGCCTGGACCCGCCTCACTTCATTGCGGCTTCTTAACGGAGGCGGGAGGAGCCCCAAAATAGCCTCTACTGGAACCTCTAGCTACCCGAAAGGACTGCCCCCGAGAGGGGAACCGACCACGTTGGTAAGGAGTGAAGCGAGCTCCCCGAAAACGGCGAAAATCTCGCCCCTGACCCCTAGGGAAGGAGCCCTGTTTAGCCGCTTTAGGCCGGTCCTCGGGAAGACGTCCTCCTTTGGAGTCACCCAAATCCTTAACAATTTTCTCCAGCGCTTCCCCAAAAAGTAGCTTACCCTTGTACGGAAGCTTGCTGAGACGCGCCTTGGACGAAGCATCCGCCGCCCAATTTCGCAACCATAAAAACCGCCGTACGGCAATCACGGAAGCCATAGCCTTCGAGGAAATGCGAATCAAATCATAAAAAGTGTCCGCTAAATACGCCTCCGCCGATTCCAGCTTAGCCCCTTCTCCAGAAGGAGTCGCGTCTCCTTCCTGTCCAGAAGCCAGCTGACTCCACCGAATAGAAGCTCTGGACACGTACGCCCCACACACGGACGCTTGCAGCACCAACGCACTGGAATCAAATGCCTGCTTCAAAAGAGCCTCCAATCTGCGATCTTGAATATCCTTAAGGGCCGTAGCCCCCTCCATCGGAATGGTAGTCTTCTTAGTGAAAGCAGAAACCAGCGCATCCACCTTAGGCATACGGAGCAACTCTCTCTCCTCCTGAGGCACGGGATACAAACGCGCCATAGCCCGAGCCCCCCTCAAGGACGCTTCAGGACATTCCCACTCGGACTCTATCATCTGTTTAATCACCCTGTGTAGAGGGAAACATTTCTGCTCGGCTTTGAAACCCTGCAACAAGGGATCCTCTAAAGGTTCCTGCGGAACCACCGGAGGCACAATATTAAGCGCCGCCAGAGACTGCGCAATTAGGGCTGCCAGTTCCTCCCTCCTAAATACTCGAAATATATTAGGATCATCTCCGGGGCCCAACTCACCTTCCTCTAGGTCCACGGGCCAGGACTCCAAAACCGGGTCTGATAGAAGTTCTCCCTCCTCTGGCCCCAGAGCCTCTGCAGCCAGAGAAGCAGTCTCTACCCTGGAATCCCTAAGCGCTTGCACCGAGAAGACCCCCTCACCGGGATCCGAAAGGCCAGAGACCCCTGTCTGAGAAACCTGCACAGTGTCTGTCACAACAGAAGCAGGAGCCTGAGCTTTCTTAAGCAAATAGGCCCTATGAAATGCTAAAATAAACTCCGCGGAAAGGAGAGGGTCCAGAGGCTCAGGCACCGCTGTTAACAAGGGCTGCTTCTGCCCTGCAACACTATGCCGAAACTTTGTCTTGCGCTTGCCTGCCTTAGGGATAGGAGCCAACGACATGACTTGCCCCCCTAACATGGCCGCCTTTCCCGCGCTTTCCCCTGAAGGCTGTTTAACTGCTCTCCCTGATGGCCTTGCTGATCCTGCATACCGCGGCCCGTCTGACCCCCCCTAGGGAGAGCCTGTGACTGCCCAAAACAAACAACGCACCCCCGAACGCTCAAGAACGCGAGCACCGGAGAAGGAACTGCCCCGACTACACGAGGGGGGGGGAGGGAACGCACGCGGCAGTCCCCCTCGCTGAGGAAAAACTGAAACAGTGCCGACAAATCGCAAGGCCTCGACAGAGAAAAACCGCTGCTAGCGGTTACGGGAGAGAAACGACGGCCGGAGGAAAAAACAGCTGCTGGGGCTCCCAGGCTGTTCCCTACCTGCACCAACTAGCAGAGAAGTGGAGACAGGCCCTGCCTCATTCTCTGAGCCGGTTTTTCAGCGAACTGACACCAGCGCTGATTTGTAAGTAAATTAATAGCATAAAAGACAGCACATGTGCAGAAATACCCTGCTAGGGCATAGCACAAACACTTCTGTGAACACTTCCACTCAAATTAGAAAAGAAAATAAAGACAAATAAAAGGCTAAGACTTCTTGTGGGGAGCTAAAGCCCCACACATCCAGCTCAGCTGCTGAGGACAATAAGACTGCCTTCTATCACCAGGGGAGAGCGTGGTATCCTAGCAACAAGAATCTGTATTCAATCCTCAGCTGCTAGAGGAGGGAGATTGACTACCCATCTGTTCTGGACTGGCCCGGAGAGACGATTAGGAATATGTTCTGTGACATGACCTTCAAGAGAAAGTCCTTTACTCTCATAGGTAAAAGATATACAGTCTGCAAACCACTTGGGGTGTGTTCTCTTGGAAACTGGTTAACCCAGGTGACTGGAATCAAACGCAACAAAAAGCTGTGAAGCTTTTCTGTGCTGCCTAGTTCTCTGAAGATAAAAGGCCAAAGCACGCTTGCAATCCAGAGTATGCAGATTCCTTTCTGCATTAGAGGCATGAGGCCTAGGAAAGAAAACGGGAAGGTAAACTGACTGGTTCAAATGAAAAGGTAAAACCACCTCTGGCATAAAGTGAGGATGAGTCCTAAGGACTACTTTATCATGGTGGAACAGAGTATAGGGAGGATCAGCCACTAAAACTTGGAGCTCACTGATGCGTCTTGCAGAAGTGAGGGCAATTAGGAAGATGACTTTCCAAGAAAGAAACTTCAGAGATGTAGTGGCTAGGAGTTTGAAGGGCGGCTTCATCAGCTGTCCAAGAACAAGATTGAGATCCCATGCCACAGGTGGTGGCTTAATGAGAGGCTTAGTTAAGAGTAGACCTCTCATAAAGCGCGCTACAAGTGGCGGAGAGGAGACAGGTTGTCCATCAAAGGGCATGTGGAAAGCCGCAATGGCACCGAGGTGGACTCTCACTGAATTAGTTTTAAGTCCAGAGGATGAAAGATACTCAAGTCCAGTGGAGGAGATACTCAAGTCACACCTCCACTTGAACGGAAAAAGGATTAAGTTCCTTCTTTGAACACCAGATTGAGAACCTTCTCCATTAAAAAACATAAGCACGCCTTGTGGATGGTTTCCTGGAGGCCAACATGATATCTTTAACCTGTTGAGAGAGGTTGATATCCTGGAGTTCTAAGCTCTCAGCAGCCACGCCATCAGGTGCAAAGACTGGGGGTTCGGGTGCAGAAACGCCCCGTTCTCCTGAGATAGGAGATCTGGAGCACATCCCAACTCCAGAAGTTTGGATTGAGAGAGATGTAGAAGCAATGGATACCACATCTGACGTGGCCAGCATGGGGCTACGAGGATCATGTGGCCCCTGTCTCTCTGAACCTTGAACAGAGTCTTGGGAATGAGGGGAATGGGAGGGTAAGCATATAGGAAGTCCTGATTGTTCTGAGAAGGAATTCTGAACAGAAGCAGGGAAGTTTGGCATTCTGAAGACTTGCAAATAGATCTATATCTGGGAGATTTGAAAGATTCGAGCAATTTGATCCATATGGAGAGAGCATTCGTGTGGCAGTAGTACTCGACAGTTTGTCTGCAGGAGATTCTGTTTGCCTGGGAGATACACCGCTAGTAGGTGGATCTGAAGGCATATGGCAAAGGACCATAGGTGTAGGGCTTCATTGCACAACGCCTGAGAACCTGTTCCACCCTGCTTGTTCACACAGAACATGGCTATCCGATTGTCCGTCTGGACTAGAACTGTTTTGGAGCGTAGGTGGTCCTGGAACACTCAGAGCATTGAAGATGGCCCTGAGTTCAAGCACGTTTATGTGAAGCTGACCCTTCTGCTGGGTCCAAAGACCCTGAGTGGAGAGAGTGTGTCCAGATGAGCTCCCCAACCCAATTTGGACGCATCTGTCATCAGGGTAGACAGGTGCGGTGGCCTCTGAAAAGGTGACCCTACGAGAAGGTTTTCTGATGATTGCCACCATTGGAGGGACAAAATGAGGCGTGCAGAGTTCCTGATTTTGTCCCCCAAATGACCTGATGATTGAGTCCACTGCGAAGCTAGGGTCCATTGAGCTGCACGTATGTGCAAACGAGCATAGGGAACCACATGTACAGTGGAAGCCATATTGAAGCCAACTGAAGCATTTCTCGAGCAGTTAGGAAAGTTTTCATAGCTGTTTGAGAAGCTAGTTGAACTACTCAAGCACAGCAGACATGTGGCAGAAAAGCCCTTGACTGCTGCATGTCTAGAAGAGCCCCTATGAACTGTAAGGTTTGAGAAGGGGCGAGTTGGGATTTTGGAAGATTTATTACAAATGTTGAAGAACCTGCATTGTGCAGGAGAGCGCAGAGCTGGCCCCTGGTGCTGACGATGCTCGGATGAGCCAGTTGTCTAAGTAGGGGAAGACAAATATCCCTAGAGTTCTTAGAAATGCTGCTACTGCTGCCGTGCATTCTGTGAAGACTCTTGGGGCAGAAGCCAGGCCGAAGGGTAGAACCCTGTACTGGTAATGTCTTCCCTGAAAGAGGAATCAAATAAACCTCCTGTGTTATGTGTAAATAAGGATATGCGCGTATATGCATCCTTTAGGTCTAGAGAACATAGCCAATCCTGACTTTGGATGTAAGGGAGAAGTGTTCCAAGAGAGATCATTTTGAATTTCTCTCAGAGCAGATACTTGTTTAATTCTCGGAGGTCCAGAATGGGCCTGTATCCTCCTGTTTATAAGGAAGTAGGGGGAGTAAAAGCCCAGGCCTTGCTGAGAAAGTGGCACTTACTCTATCGCACCCTGAGCGAGAAGGGTGGTGACCTCCTGGCACAAGAGAGTGGTAAGAGGGGGCCGAGAGCTGAACTCTCTTGGAGTGGAGGGAGAGGGCATACTTTGGAAGTGAAGTTTGTATCCTTCTTTCACTATGGAGAGAGTCCAATGTTCTGATGTTATCTGGTGCCACCTTTTGGCAAAGTAACACAGTCTGCCTGGAATGTTGACTAGCTCTGGAATTTCCAGAGGTAGGATAGCTAAGTTCTCTAGCAAGGATGGGTCTGCTGAGCTGGATGAGCCCTGGGGGCCTGAGCCTTCCTTTGTTGCTTCAGTTGTCCCTTCTGGGAAGCGTGGACCGGACAGTAGACAGCATGGGTGCAAGGATAAAACCTCTTTCTTGTTGAAAAAGGGCTTCTTAACCATCTTTTTCTTAGCTGGGTTGGCAGTGGTCCTAGAAAGCCTGTTTAGGGTAGTATTCTCGGACTCAAGCTGAGAAGCTTTGTCTTGCCAATCCTTGCCAAAGAGGTTTTCTCCCATGCAAGGAATATTCCCCAGCTTATCTTGCACCCACTGCTCTAAATCAGATGCTTGTAACCAAGCAATCCGACGTGCACCGATGGAAATAGCAGAAGTTCTGCTAATACACTCAAAACAATCAAAGGTTGCCCTGTTCATGAACTTGGAAACATTCTGGGCATGTTTAACAAGTGTCAGGAAATCAGCCCTCTTGTCATCTGGGAGAAGAGGAGCCATTAGTTCCAAATCTTTGGTCACCTCCCAAAGAAACATACCCATGTAGAGTATGTATGAACTTACTCTGGCCGATAACATGGAGGCCTGAAAACGTTGACGGCCAAAGGCATCGACAGTTCTCGCCTCACGGCCTGGAGGATTAGATGAATGCATCTTAGCACTTTTGATCCGACGCACTGCCGATTCCACAACCATGGAATGGTGTGGTAACTGTCTTCTGAAAATCGGGACACTGCGGTACCCGGTACATGGTATCAAGTCTTCGAGAATATGGCGACACCGTTAAAGGTGTTTCCCACATCCTAAGCATGAGGTCATGCAAGATCCGATGAATGGATAAGGTAGCAGCCTCCTTAGGGGCTGTCTGATACTGCTCTCAGTTTCTTCTCGGAGGTCACCGTAATAGAGAGGCCCCGAGCCACATCCCGTATAAAGTCTTGAAAAGATATGTCCTCCGGAGGAGACATCCGGAGCTGTGGGGAAGAAGGATCTTCTGGAAGAGCCTCTCCGGTACCGATCGATTCATCAGAAGAATCTGAATCCTTGAAGTATCGACGGGCCAAGTGCTCCCGCCCGGCCTGTTGACGGTACCAATCAAAATCGGCATCAGAATGCCTTGGTACTGGACCCTCGATGCCGGACACTGACTCCAGGGCCGGCGTGGGTGGTAGTGTGGAGAGGGGTGCAATGGTCGATACAGATACCTCCGGTACCGGTGTCAGTACTGATGGCTTCAGAACAGATTGCAGAGGCTTTAGCAGTACCGAAGCCGCTAGCAAGGCCGCAAGACTCCGCTCAATGGCCAGGATAGCACAGTTACTTACCTGTAACAGGTGATCTCCGGAACAGCAGGAATTAGTCTTCACATGTGGGAGACGTCGCCGACGGAGCCAGCACAGGAATGCTCCCCAGCAAACACAAAGCCTGCGCGGTGGCTTCCCGCCCTTCCTACTGCCTCTCCCCAGTTGAGTTCATAGCTGAGAGAGAAGGAGAGGAAGAGGAAGAAATAGAGAGATACAACTCCTAGGGGACGTGGGCGGGTTGTGAAGACTAATTCCTGCTGTTCCGGAGATCACCTGTTACAGGTAAGTAACTGTGCTATCTCCAGGAACAAGCAGGAATGAGTCTTCACATGTGGGGACTCCCTAGCTGAGGGTGCTAGGGGAGATCCCATAAAATGCGAAGCCCTGGCAGGACGGCATTTTCCCAAACTGGATCCCCGGCATCCCCTGAGGGAAGGGGGGTAGGAGTTGAGAAGAAAAAAAGGTTCCAGAGGAACAGCAAAACCAAAGACTACATGAGGAGAGTAGTCTTCAGAATGCAAGTCAGTATCATTAAGTATTTAATGAACTAGTACCACATAGAGCTTACCTACCGGATCGTAGGAAAGAGAACTGTGATGGAAGGTACTGTAGACTCAGTAGCGAAGTCTTCGAGGGAACTTCACAGCAGTGAGGGGGAAGTTCCAAATCCGGAAGGGCAGGAGACCCAGGTGTCAACTGGTGCAGGGGAAGAACGGCAGGTCTTGAAGGAAGCTTTATGCGAAAAGCTGAGCACTCCTTCAGGAGCAGAGTCCCTAACCCTGAGGGCTAGGAGTAGAAGACTGGCCGATCTGGAGAGCCCAGTCCGGAGGAGAACAGGGGCGTACCCCGGAACCGAAGAGTACACTATCTGCCCTAGCTGAGAAAAGGAAGACATAGGGCCTGAACCTCCAGAAGAGGTGCATAACAAAAAAAAATAGAAGCTGTTGACTTCACAGCAGCAAGTTGAGTATAACCGGTCCCAGATATCGAGCCGTAAGGAAATAGGCAAGCGGACTGGTCGGACCCCATAAGGGGTAACGTAAGTACCTGCAATAGGGAGATAGACGGCAATACACAGGGTGCTGTGGACATCTCCCAAAAGGCGCCTACCGATATAGATAAATATCTAATATATATCTAGGTAAGTAGGGCAGGGAGAGCGCCCACCCAGGTACTAAAACATGTATGCCGAGGAACATACATACGGGAGTATAATACTGATAAGTCGGACCTGCCACTGATCCACAGAAGAACGCCCACCTGGGAAGGTGGCAGGAAAGATCCATCCAAGAAAAACAAAAAAGAGGGGGGGGGGGGGGATCTATGTCTGTGGTGCATTGGCAGATCAGCGAGATTAACAGTACGGTTGCGTGAAGGGCACATCAGGGGTGTAGGCCTTGGATGTGTCCCCATGGCAGGCACACAGAAAAAAAAAAAAACTGGGGAGAGGCAGTAGGAAGGGCGGGAAGCCACAGCGCGCAGGCGCGAGGGGTGCTCCCAAAGGCTTTGTGTTTGGATGCTGGGGAGCATTCCCGTGCGGGCTCCGTCGGCGACGTCTCCCACATGTGAAGACTCATTCCTGCTTGTTCCTGGAGATACATTGATCCATAAAGCCAGCCGATGCCTGGGTATTGGTACCCGAACAAATGGGTAATGACCCCAGAACATAGCACCAAGAGCTCTCCAGAGGTGGACGCCTTGGGACCATCTTGGGACCCCGATAATGCTTTGGAGGCAAGTACCTCCTGCCAGGGCTGTTTGGCTGGTGTATTCTCCTCTAGGGCAACACCTTAAAGCATCTCGATGCTTAGAAGATCTACCCTTTGAGGACTAACCTGTCTTCTAAGAAGATTTGGGTTTCGTTACCTGAGATCCATAGGAGGAAGATGAAGCCCTGGACGACGTTGATGAAATGGACATTGCATCCGAGGCAAAGAGGGTGCCAAGTTTCGCAGCTCTATTCTGCAGGCCCTTCTTTGTCATCTTCCTGCAGAAGAGACATTCCGATGGTGAATAGTCTGGTCCCAAACATTTAAGACACCGTCATGTGGGTCAGTAGCAGAAATAGTACTGCTACATTTGGAACACTTTTTGAAACAACTAGTTGGTTTCTCCATTTTAAGGAACAAAGGGGCCTAAGGCCCAAAATGGCGCCTAAGCACCTAGAAGGCAGAGACCCTCAAAGAAAACTTTTTTTTTTTTAAAAGAAAATAGAAGAAAGAAGCGAGACACCAACGATACTGGTGTTAGCGTCGACGGGAAGGCAGACACAATCACAAAAGCAGAAAATTTTCTGCGGTTACAGGAATTGCTCCCTGTCAGCTCCGCAGAAAATGAAAAACTGAGGAGGAAGAGTTGGAAAGGCAGCAGCGCAGGCGCAGTGGGATGCTCCCAAAAGCCTTCCTATAGGACACTGGGGAGCGTTCCTGCGCAGGCTCCATCAGTGCAGACGTCACCCATATGTGAAGACTACATTCGTGCTTGTTTCTGGAGATGCCAATATCACCAAACATCAAACTTCAAAGGGGTACAAGGTCATCCACAAATACCTTGGGATTCCTGTATCTACAGTTCACAATGTTAAGATTTCTGCTCATGGTACTATCAGGAACCTCCCACGACTTGCTGGGAAGAAGTCTTTGAAGGTTAGTGTAAACTGTTAGAACACCACATACAACATCCAAAGAGCTTAAAGGCTGACCTGGGACAATCTGGAGTGGTGGCTTCAACCGACAGCATACGTTGTGCACTAAACAAAGGAGGACTTCATGGGCAAAGGTCAAGGAGGACCCCACTGCTCAAAGACAGACATAAGAAGGCACGCCTGATCTTTGCCCAAAAGATACCCACTCTGAGAAACCACACTTCTTGCTGGGGAAACATTTGGTGGACAGATGAAACCAAACAAGCTCTTTGGCAATGCAGATCAGCGATACATTTACAGGCAAAGAAACGAAGCTTCCTACAGTTAAATACGGTAGAGATTCCATAATGATGTGGGACTGTTTTGTTGCCTCAGGAACTGGAGGCCTGGAACGTATTAAAGAAATCATTAAGTCAAAGGACTACCAAGGTATTTTGGAGCAAAATGTGCTACCTAGTGTCAAAGCTAGGCCTGGGTCAAAAATCATGGGTGTTCCAGCAGGTCAATGACCCAAAACATACATCTAAAAGTACAAAAGAATGGTTAAAACAGAACAAAATGGAAATTACACTAACCTGGTAATTGTAGTTCCTGGAGGGTCCAGTTTAGTCCTCCAACATCGGGTAGTGCCCCTCCTCCTGCAGCCGGGAGACTGGACCAATCAAATCTTCTGTAGTATATATACAGCCGGAGCTCCCAGAAGTCCCCAGTGTACTAGTAACAAAGCATACTTAACGAAGCAACACATTAGATTAATATACAAAATGACCTAATTAAAGAACAATTTGTTCCCCCCCAAGGAATATCCAACCCCCTCCCCGAACGAGGAAGTCAGAACACTACATTGCGCCGGCACCGACGCCTCAGGAATCAAAACACCGCTCCCCACCAGAAGTTCAGGAGCTGCCTGAACCCCCGAGACAGGGAAGAGCCTCTGCAAAAAACGCGGCTGCCACAGAGGGACCGAACGGCAAGAGGAACCGTCTTAATATCAACCGTTCGGAAAGGCGCGCCGCACCACATTAGCAGATAGTCGGGAGGGAAGGAGGACTAAACTGGACCCTCCAGGAACTACAATTACCAGGTTAGTGTAATTTCCATTTCCTGTTCGGTAATCCAGTTTAGTCCTCCAACATCGGGATGTAACAGAGCAGTTAAGACCGGGCGGGACCTTGCCATCCGGCGTGCAGAACCGCCGAACCAAAACAGGAATCCTGAGCCGCTGACACATCTAAGCGATAGTGTCTACTGAAAGCATGCAGAGACGACCAAGTGGCCGCCCTACAGATATCTGCCGGCGGAACCAGGCTATACTCCGCCCAAGAGGTCGCCTGAGCCCTAGTGGAATGAGCCCTCAGACCCTCCGGAACAGACCGCTGTTGCAACAGATACGCGGACGCGATCGCCTCTTTGAGCCATCTAGCAATGGAGGCTTTAGCTGCCGCTTCCCCTTTACGCGCACCCCCGAAGAGCAAGAAAAGCCGGTCAGATTTCCGAAAAGACTCGGTAACCTTTAAATAACGATGGAGCGTACGACCCACATCGAGCCGGAGAAGACCTTTGTCCGTTGACCCGACAGATTGCGAAGAAAGCACTGGAAGAAACACTGCTTGATTCATGTGAAAGGGAGACACCACCTTTGGCAGAAAGGAAGGAACCGGACGGAGAACGATCCGATCCGCGGAAAAAGACAAGAAAGGCTCTCGACAGGACAATGCATGCAGATCTGAAATGCGCCGTGCCGAACAGATGGCTACAAGAAAAAACCGCCTTCAGCGTGAGATCTTTCAGAGACGCCCTGCACAGGGGCTCAAAAGGTTCACGAACCAGGGCCCTCAGAACTAAATTCAAGTCCCAAGGAGGAACGAAAACTCTGCGGGAGGGCCGCAAATGAAAAACAGCCGTAAGGAATCGGCATACATCCGGATGAGCCCCGAGCAGACGACCCAAAACCTTGCCGCGGTAACACGAGATAGCCGCCAGCTGGACTTTTAGGGAACTAGCCGCAAGGCCCTTATCGAAACCATCCTGAAGAAAACTTAAAACGACGGGCACGGAAACCGTCGCCGCCCGGACTCCCCGCCGGGAGCACCAGTCTTCAAAAATCCTCCAAATCCGAACGTAAGTAAGAGAAGTGGACGTTTTCCTCGCCCGCAGAAGGGTAGAAATCACCGCGGGGGAGTAGCCCTTCCTTTTCAGCCGAGCCCTCTCAATGGCCAAACCGTAAGCGAGAATCGATCCACTTGGGGCATCCGCAAGGGACCCTGAAGAAGAAGATCCGGTAGAGTGGGCAGGAGCCAAGGAACGCCGTCGCGCAACCGGACCAGATCGGCATACCAGGGCCTCCGGGGCCAATCCGGGGCCACCAGTAACACGCGACCCCGGTGGCTCTCGATACGTTGTACGACCCGGCCGATCAGAGCCCACGGAGGAAAGACATAAAGAAGACCGGACGTGGGCCACGGCTGAATGAGAGCGTCGAGCCCCTCGGACATGCGCTCCCTTCGCCTGCTGAAGAAGCGCCCTGTCTTGGCTGATTGAAAGGTCGCCATGAGATCCATGATGGGTGGACCCCACCGCCGGACGATTTGTGCGTAAACCTGTGGGTTTAGCTCCCATTCTCCGGGGTCCACCCGCACTCTGCTGAGAAAATCGGCCTGGACATTGTCTACGCCCGCAATGTGAGCCGCCGAGATCGCTGGAAGGCGAGTTTGCACCCAGTTGAACAAGGCCGCCGCTTCTGCCTCCAGGGCCATGCTGCCGGTACCCCCTTGGCGATTGATGTAAGCTACAGTGGACGCATTGTCCGACAGGACTCTCACCGGCCGTCCGAGAACCAGGGTCTCCAGGTCCACCAGGGCTAGCCGGACTGCCCGCAATTCGAGACGGTTGATCGACCAAGAGGCCTCCAGGGGAGACCATTCCCCCTGAGCAAAGCGGAACTCGCAGTGAGCCCCCCAGCCGGTTAAGCTCGCATCCGTCGTGAACGGAACCCACAGAGGAGGCTCCAAGGGAATCCCTCGCGACAGGTTCTCGGCGGAGAGCCACCACCGGAGGGATCGGCGAACCGTCTTTGGGCAAGGCAATCTCTTGTTCAACGAGTCGAACTGGTTGGACCAACGTCGCAGAAGAGCACTCTGCAGCGGACGCATGTGGAAGCGCGCCCAAGGCACCACCTCCAAGGTCGCCGCCATCGTGCCGAGGAGCCGCAGGTACCACCACGCCGACGGAGCTGGCATCCCCCGGAAGAGACGGACCAGAGCCCGCAACGCCAGCACGCGTCGCTCCGGAAGGCACACCAAGCCCCTTGCTATGTCGAAGCGGACTCCCAGATACTCGAGATCCTGTGTCGGAGACAGACAACTCTTGCATTCGTTCACCACCCATCCGAGGGACCGAAGGAGATCCACCACCCTGCTCGTGACTTGCACACACTCCCGACTGGACTTCGCTCGAATCAACCAGTCGTCGAGATATGGATGGACCAGGATGCCCTCCTTGCGCAATGCCGCCGCGACTACAACCATTACCTTTGTGAAGGTGCGGGGAGCCGTGGCGAGTCCGAACGGCATGGCCCGGAATTGAAAATGGCCCCACGGGAGCGCAAAGCGGAGAAGAAACCGTTGATGGGAGGGCCGGATGGGAATGTGTAAATAGGCCTCTGTAAGATCGAGGGATGTCAAAAATTCCCCTTGACGCACCGCTACGATGACTGACCGCAGGGTCTCCATGCGAAAGTGCGGTACTCTGAGAGCGCGATTCACGCCTTTGAGATCCAAGATCGGACGAAGGGAACCGCCCTTTTTGGGAACCACAAAATAGATGGAGTAGCGACCTGCGCCTCTTTCCAAAGGCGGGACCGGAACCACGGCCCCCAGAGAGAGAAGCCGATCCAGGGTCACGCGGATGTCCCGCGCCTTTTGAGCTCCCTTGCTGGGAGACAGAACAAACGAACCCGGAAGTGGGTGCGCAAACTCTAGGGCATAACCTTCTTCTATAATCTGCAGCACCCACCGATCTGACGTAATTTGGGCCCAAGAAGGAAGAAAGTCGCGCAAACGACCCCCGATGACCGGGTCTTCCTCTAGAGCCCGCCTCGTTTCATTGTGGCTTGCGATTAAAGGAAGAGGCCGAGGAAGAGGCGGCTCCGGAGAAGCCCCTTCCCGCTCCTCTGAAACCACGAAACCCTTGATGACGGGTTCCAAAACGGCCGCGCTGCGAAGTCCACAGCCGGGAAGAACGAAATCTGCGCGCATCCCGAAACTGGCCGCGCGCTGAGGTGGACGACCTATTAAGCTTAGGCTTATCCTCTGGAAGCCGACCACCCTTCGACTCACCGAGATCCTTCACCAACTTATCCAGAGCCTCACCAAATAACAACCTGCCCTTAAAGGGTAGTTTACTGAGGCGAGACTTGGAAGAACCGTCGGCCGCCCAATTGCGCAACCAGATGGACCGTCGTGCCGCTACCATGGAGGCCATGCTATTAGCTAGGGAGCGTATTAAATCATAACACAGATCCGCCAAGTAGGCCGATCCCGACTCCACGCGGGTAACGTCCAACAGCCCCTGTTGGTCCATACCGGACCCCGAGCGCAGGTGCTGCGACCATCGCAAACAAGCTCGAGCTACCCACGCCCCACATATAGAAGCTTGTAACGATAAGGCGTTGGTCTCGAAGGCTTGCTTCAACAAATTATCAACCTTTTTGTCCTGAACATCCCTCAGGGCCGCGGTCCCTTCAACCGGGATGGTGGTTTTCTTAGTCACTGCCGAAACGGCAGCATCCACCCGTGGAGACTTAAACAAGTCCCTGTCCTTGTCGGCAAGGGGGTAAAGACGATTCATGGTCCGAATCCCTTTCAAAGCGGATTCCGGTTGCTCCCATTCCGCATGGATCATCTGCTCAACTACTCGGTGCACAGGAAAAAGTACCTGGGCATCCCTGACCGCCTGAATGAGAGGATCCTCGAGACCCTCCTCCTCCAGCGGCCGCACCGCAGAGAGGTTAAGTGCTTGGAGAGACTCCGTGACCAAAGGTACCAGCTCGTCCCTTCGAAACACCCGAATGATGCGAGCCTGATCTTCCGGTTCTGGAAGCTCTCCGTCTTCTAATTCCTCCGCCTCAATATCCGGATCCCCCTCAGCCTCGGAATCCGGGAGGCAAAGGGCGTCCTGATCCTGGTCCCCCAACCTGGGCCGCTTGACAGCGGGTTGGGAAGACCGCTGAACCCCCCCTGCGGAGGCTGGGGGAGAGAGGCGGGCCAAGCCTCCGGCAAATGACCAGACCGGCTTAAGCGGAAGGCCTGATGCATGAGAAGAACAAAATCCGGGAAAAGTCTATAGGCGACGCCACCATAGCCGCCTGCTGGAGCTCAGGGACCGACGTATTAGACGCCGGGCCCAGACCAGAAGGAAGGATGCTCGGTGAAGGGACACTGTCCCCCGAAAGAGAAGGGTCCCCGGGCACATGCTGTTCCTTAATTTCAATAGGCAGCTCCAGTTCTGAAGAAACTGCAGCACAGCTCTTACAGATTCCAGAGTCAGTCATTGTACCTCTGCGGGAGCCACAAATTACACACTGAGGTTTGGCAGCCATGCCAAGGCCACCTGCCCTCAGGGAAAAATAAGGCAACAGGAACAGGGAAGCCCACACCAAGGGGACTAACCTTATTCAATTCAGCACAGTATTAAATTTAAAACCCTTTTTTTTTTTTTTTTTTTTTACAGTAAACAAAATACTCCCCAGAATCCTAGGGGTGCCCTGAGCAAAATCGCCAGCAAAAGAAACCCCAAAAACACCAGGGGAACCCGTGCGCAAGTGTTAAAAAGTGCCCTTAAAAAGCACACTTTAGAAATCCAAAATGGCCGCCGCACTTTTTCACCCGCGGTAAAAAACGGCGCGAAAATACAAAGGTACCCAAATAATATGGAAAAGAAAGAAAACGACCCTCTAATAAAGGGCAAGCGAAAAAAGGCAGGAAAAAGTGCAATTTGGAAGCCAGGGGAGCCGACAGAGCCTCTGCCCAAGCAAAGAACAGAGAGCTGAAAGCTTAAAACCAGGAAAATTCCTACCAGCTCTGGGAACAGCAAGGAACTCAGCCCACTTCTCCAAGTGACAGGCAATGTTGCAGCCGGTATGGCTCTTCCCCGAACAGCCTTGGGGAGAGCTCAACCCAGGCTTCAGAGATTCCCAGGCAGGAAGGCAGGAGCCCAAGGCAGGTCTGGCTTTCCCCAGAAAGTCCCCTGTGTCTTTTTTTTTTTTTTTTTTAAAGATACAGCTACCTAGCAAAGGAAATAGAACATAAAGGACCAGAAATAAACCCCAAAAGAACTAACTAACTAGTGTTGCTCCTTCAAGTGTCACTTAGCGTGCCCAGCAGGGGCACAGAAGTCCTCCAGCTGCAGGGAGACTGGACACACTGGGGACTTCTGGGAGCTCCGGCTGTATATATACTACAGAAGATTTGATTGGTCCAGTCTCCCGGCTGCAGGAGGAGGGGCACTACCCGATGTTGGAGGACTAAACTGGATTACCGAACAGGAATGGACTGTTTTAAACTGGCCAGCAATGAGTACTGATCTCAATCCAGTCGAGATTCTTTGGAAAGAGCTTAAATCTGCCACTGGTAAAAGGAATCCTGGAAACATTCATGAGCTAGAACCAATCACAGTTGAAGAGTGGGAGAAACTACCAGCAGACAGATGTACGAAACTTACAGATGGCTACAAGAAGCATTTGGAGGCTGGCCTCAGTCAAGGGTTGTGCAAACAAATATTAGTGAAGGGTGCCAATAATCCTGTCATGATCATATGTTTTTTTCTAAAAATTACCATGTCTAAGTTGCAGACTTTTTTGTTGTTGTATACCTTTGAACATGCTATTAAAATATTATGATGCCATACAATTGGAATATTCCTAATTATTTTTCAATATATTGTACACAACATACCTAAAATGCAAGGGTGCCAATAATGTTGACCACAACTGCAATTGTGTCAATGAGCAGAGGAAGGCTATGAAAGCGTGTAGGCCAGTGGTGGTGGTGGTTGTTAAGTGCCGTCGAGTCGGAGTCAACTCATGGAGACCCTCTGGATAGCTATCCTAAATTGTGTTCGGTCTTGAGTCAGGCGGCTCATTGTTGACAGACTGGTACCCGTAGCTGCTGTTATTGTTTCGATCCATCTCATTGCTGGCCTTCCTCTTTTGCGTTGACCTTCTATCTTGCCAAGCATGATGTCTTTCTCTAATGATCTCTCTCTTCGCATGATGTGTCCAAAGTATGAAAGGCGAAGTCTTGTCATCTGAGCTTCTAAAGAAAGCCTAGGTTTGATCTTCTTTAGTACTGACTGGTTTGTTCTTCGGGCAGTCCATGGTATATACAGTATTCGCCGGCAGCACCATAATTCAAAGGCATCAATTTTCTTCCTGTCTGTCTTTTTCACTGTCCAGCTTTCACATCCATATGATGTTATTGAAAATACCATGGCTTGAACAAGTCAAATCTTTGTATGGAGAGAGATATCTCTGCTCTTGAGAATCTTATCTAGGTCTTTCATAGCCATTCTGCCAAGAGCAATGCGTCGTCTGATTTCTTGACTGCTTGTTGCTTCTTTATTGATAGTTGATCCAAGTAGGTTAAAGTTGTTCACGATTTCAATTTCTTCTCCTTCAACGATGAACCTGTTGATTATGCCAGTTGTCATGATCTTTGTCTTCTTTACATTAAGGTGCAGGCCCATTTTGAGACTATGTTCTTTGATTGTGAGAAGCAAATGTTTCAGATCATCTTCACTTTCAGCCAGTAATGTGGTATCATCAGCATAGCAAAGGTTGATGAGTCTTCCAATCTTCATACCTCTGTTCTCTTCATACAATCCTGCTTCTCTGATAATTTGTTCTGCATATAAATTAAACAGGTAGGGGGAAAGTATGCAGCCTTGTCTTACACCTTTGCTTATTTTAAACCATTCTGTTTCTCCTTGTTCTGTTCAAACTGTTGCTTCTTGATCAATGTACAGATTGTGCAAGAGTACGATCAGGTGTTCTGGTATACCCATGCTTCTTAATGTGGCCCAGAGTTTCTCATGGTTTACACAGTCAAAAGCCTTGCTATAGTCGATAAAGCACAAATAGATATCCTTTTGGTATTCTTTAGTCTTTTCAAGGATCCATCTCACATCTGCAATGATGTCTCTCGTTCCTCGCCCTTTCCTGAACCCTGCTTGCACTTCAGGTAGTTCTTGTTCCAGGTATGGTTGTAGTCTCTTTTGAATAATCTTCAGTAGAATCTTGCTGGCATGTGGGATCAGAGCGATTGTGCGATAATTTCCACAGTCAGTTGGATCACCTTTCTTTAATATTGGTATAAACACAGATCTTTTTCAGTCAGTTGGCCATGATGCTGTCTTCCATATTTCTTGGCAGAGCCTTGTAAGTACGGTAACAGCTGCATCAGATTGCTGTAATACCTCTATGGGAATGCTATCAATGCCTGGTGCTTTGTTCTTTGATAAGGCTTTCAATGCTGCTTTAACTTCTTCTTTCATCACCAATGGTTCCCGATCATAAGGTACAGGTTGAAACGGCTGTTGGTCCACTTGATCTTTATCATATAAAAACTCTGTATATTCCTTCCACCTTTTCTTGATCTTCTCAGCATCATTCAACATAGAAACTTGAGCATCTTGTAACATTCCAATTCGAGGCTGGAACATTTTCTTTAACTCTCGTAGCTTTAGAAAAGCCGATCTTGTTCTTTCTCTAATAGTTTCTGCTTCTATTTCCTTGCATGTGTTGTTGTAATACTTTTCTTTGTCCTGTCTTGCTGCACGTTGGAAATCTCTGTTGAGTTCAGTTATTGTCTTTCTTTCTCCTCTGGCTTTAGCTTCTCTGCGTTTCTGGGCAATTTTCAGAGTTTCTTCCGTCATCCATTTTGGCCGTTTTTGCTTTTTCACCTTTTGTAGAGACTTCTTGCTTTCTTCCAGGTGGGTGGGTAAAAACGTGTTGAGAAGGGAGATAGCACTTCAGAGGACAGGAGCTGGGTAAAGGACAGATAGAAGACAGGACACACACTGACAAAACAGAAATACAGACGGAACAATAAAACTACATTCTATAGAGGCACAGGAAAATGCCTGAAGAGAGCAAACAAAGTTTGCAAGCCTCAGCTATGAGGTTGCACTCCCAAGAAGGAACCACCAGCAAATGGTGGATCAGCAGCTCATGTACTCACAGAGGAAAGCTTAGGTGGTGTGCTCCCCAGCTATGGTTTGAGGCATCAGTTGCTAGAGTGAGATGATAACAAAATTTGGAAGGGAAAGCCGGGGAAGATATGTGATGGCATGGCCAATCCCTGGAGACTGTGGTGAACTGGTCAGGTATGGTGGCACGACATGGGAATTCTGCTCTGTAGGGACTGAAAACAGTGATTCTAGCTCAGGCAGAAGTGAAACTATAGTGGATATGTGTGTGGGCGTGCCAGCGGAACCACATGGACACACGCAGCTATGTGCCCCAGTAGCTGCAAAAGCGTGCAGGCAGGTGAAGACCGCAGCTTGGCAAGATTGATGCCAAAGACTTGTCCTTCCCCTGCCATGAGCAGGAAGACTTTGGTCAGAGTGGTGTCTATGCAGGCTCCGATGAAATCTAGCCACTGTCGAGGCACAGATTCAGACTTCTATACATTTATCACAAAGATTAGCATATGCAGACAATCAGCAGTGGCTTGGACTGTCTGGGCAGCTCTCTCCTGCAAGGCAGTCAAAATGAGCCAATCATCCATGTAGGGTAAACAGTGTCCCTGCTACCTGAGATGAGCAGCAACTATGACCAGATACTTGGTGATGACATGGGGAGTGAAGGAGAAAGAAGGACTTTGTATTGATAGTATTGGCTGAGGAACTGGAAGTGAAGGTATTCCAGTGCTGAGGATGTATGGGAATGTGTATGTAGGCATTCTTCAAGTCCAGAAAGGCTAACCAATCATTGCAGCTGAGCAATGGGAGGATGGTGGTCGGAGTGAAGAACTGCAGAAGCAGAGTTAGAAAAGAAACAGAAACATGACAGCAGAAAAAGACCACATGGCCTATATAATCTAACCTTCCTTAACTACTACAACAGTTCCTTTTTTTTTTTTTTTACTTTAGAGGTCCTCTGTTTGTCCCATGCTTTGTTGCTTTCAGATATTGAAGGTACAGAGAAGAGCAACCAAAATGGTAAAGAGGATGGAAGAATATCCCTATGAGAAAAGGCTTAAAAGGTTAGGACACAAACTTGGAAAAGAGATAGCTAAGGGGAGATATGATAGAGGTCTAATAAAATAATGAATGGAATGGAACGGGTAAACATAGATCGGTTATTTACTCCTTAAGAAACTGGAAGACTAGGGGACACACAAAGCTACTATGTGGCACATTTAAGACTAAACTGAAAAAATATTTTTTCTCTCTGTGCTAATCATAGTATATGACAGAAGATAAAGACCAGAATAGTCCATCTAGTGTGCCCAGCAAGGCAGCAAGAGTATTTGCACTTGCCACTGCGTGCAGGTCACCCTTACCCATGCCTTTATTTAGGGGTATACCCACTGCTCCGTGTAGGTCACCCCTATTTGTTGAGATATAAGAGATGTTGTTGTTGTTAAATGCCGTTGAGTCACTGGATAGTTGCCTCTGGATAGTTGTCCTAAATTGTGCTCGGTCTTCAGTCAGGCGGCTCATTGTTAACAGACTAGTACCTGTAGATACTGTTATTGTATCAATCCATCTCATTGCTGGCCTTCCTCTTTTGTGTTGACCTTCTATCTTGCCAAGCATAATGTCTTTCTGTAATGATCTCTCTCTTCGCATGATGTGTCCAAAGTATGAAAGTCAAAGTCGAAGTCTTGTCATATGAGCTTCTAAAGAAAGCTTAGGTTTGTTCTCCTCTAGTACAGACTGGTTTGTTCTTTGGGCAGTCCATGGTATACGCAGTATTCGCCACCAGCAACATAATTCAAAGGCATCAAATTTCTTTCTATATTTTTCACTGTCCAGTTTTCGCATCCATATGTTATTGAAAATAACATGACTTGAACGAGTCGAATCTTTGTATGGAGAGAGACATCTCTGCTCTTGAGAATCTTGTCTAGGTCTTTCATAGCCATTCTGCCAAGAGCAATGCGTCGTCTGATTTCTCGACTGCTTGTTACTTCTTTATTGATCCAAGTAGGTTAAAGTTGTCCGCGATTTCAATTTCTTCTCCTTCAACGAACTTATTGATTTTGCCAGTTGTCATGATTTTTGTCTTCTTTACATTAAGGTGCAGGCCCATTTTAAGACTATGTTCCTTGATCTTGAGAAGCAAATGTTTCAGATCTTCTTCACTTTCAGCCAGTAATGTGGTGGTATCAGCATAGCAAAGGTTGTTGATGAATCTTCCACCAATCTTCACACCTCTGTTCTCTTCATACAATCCTGCTTCTCTGATGATTTGTTCTACATATAAAATTAAACAAGTATGGGGAAAGTATGCAGCCTTGTCACACATCTTTGCTTATTTTAAATCATTCTGTTTCTCCTTGTTGTGTTCTGTTGTTTTGATCAATGTACAGATTGTGCAAGAGAACGATCAGGTGTTCTGGTATACCCATGCTAATTAATGTGGCCCATAGTGGCATACACAGTCAAAAGCCTCGCTGTAGTCGATAAAGCACAAATAGATATCCTTTTGGTATTCTTTAGTCTTTTCAAGGATCCATCTCACATCCGCGATGTCTCTCGTTACTTGCCCTTTCCTGAACCCTACTTATTTTTATTTATTTATTTAACAGCTCTTATATACCGCGCTATTTGACATCAGTGCGGTTTACATTAAACAAAATACACTCAGATTTAGAGAACTTGTCCAAGTTACAGGTAACAGGGGAATAAAACAAGGATTAACTGGGGAATAGCATATCAATAACTTGAATAAAAGCAATTACATCAGGTTGTTCCAGATATGGTTGTAGTCTGTTGAATAATCTTCAGTAGAATCTTGCTGGCATGTGGGATCAGAGCGATTGTGTGATAATTTCCATAAATCAGTTGGATCGCCTTTCTTTAGTATTGGTATAAACACAGATCTTTTCCAGTCAGTTGGCCATGATGTCTTCCAAATTTCTTGGCAGAGCCTTGTAAATATGGTAAACAGCTGTATCAGATTGCTGTAATACCTCTATAGCAGGGGTTCTCAACCTTGTCCTCGGGACCCACCTAGCCAGTCGGGTTTTCAGGATAACCACAATGAATATGCATGGGAGAGATTTGCATATAATGGAGGCAGTGTATGCAAATCCCTCTCATACATATTCATTGTGGTTATCCTGAAAATCCAACTGGCTAGGTGGGTCCCGAGGACAGGATTGAGAACCCCTGCTCTATAGGAATGCCATCAATGCCTGGTGCTTTGTTCTTTGATAAGGCTTTCAATACTGCTTCAACTTCTTTCATCACCAATGGCTTCAGATCATAAGGTATAGGCTGAAATGGCTTTTGATCCACTTGATCTTTATCATATAAAAATTCTATATATTCTTTTCACCTTTTCTTGATCTTCTCAGCATCACTCAACATAGAACTTTGAGCATCTTGCAACATTCCAATTTGAGGCTGGAATTTTTTCTTTAACTCTCATAGCGTTAGGAAAGCCGATCTTGTTCTTCCTCTAATAGTTTCTGCTTCTATTTCCTTGCATGTGTCATTGTAGTACTTTTCCTTGTCCTGTCTTGCTGCACATTTCGAAATCTCTGCTGAGTTCTGAGACTGCCTTTTCCCTCTGGCTTTAGCTTCTCTGCGTTTCTGAGCAATTTTCAGTTTCTTCCGTCTTCCATTTTGGCCGTTTTTGCTTTTTCATCTTTTATAAAGACTTCTCGCTTTCTTCCAACATAACCTTCTTGATGTCATCCCATAATTCTTCTGGAGCTCTGTCATTTGTATCTAAAGCAGCAAATCAATTTTGCAGGCAGTCTTTAAATTCCAGTGGTATATCCTCAAGATCATATTTTGCTACATTCATGAGTGGCTTGCTCTTTTTCAACTTTAGCTTGAGTTTGCATACTAGTAGTTGGTGATCTGTACCACAGTCAGCTCCAGGTTTTGTCTTTGTTGATGTTATAGAGCTTTTCCAATGTTAGCTTTACTCTGAAAAGTCTTCCGCTCCTCCTCAGTAGCTAGCTGAGTGCCTTCCAACCTGGGGGTCTCATCTTCCAGCACTACAGTGCAATTTGTTTTGTTGTGACTATCCATTGCGTTTTCATGGCAAGATACAGAAACAGATTGCCAGGCCTTTCCTCCACGAAGTTTAAGTTTAGTGGTGTTGCCGTTGTCACAGAAATGTGATTCTCCGCTGCCAACACCATCCCATTCTGCTGCTGCCCAAATGGGTGGTTTGTCTTGGTTTGGCACCTCAGCTGAGATCTGTCCATCTTGGGAGACCCTGCCAGTAGTTAAACTGCCGATAGCTTAGCCCTCAGCATCACTGATGCACACAAGCCTTCACAGCACGACGAGCTGCAAACCAAGTGAGGGATATAGTTAAGTTTATTTTGATTTTATCCTGTTGCTATAAAGGGATCCACTGTGTCTGTCCCATGCCATTTTGAATTCTGTCACTGTATTTGCCCCCACCACTTCCATCGGGAGGACATTCCAAGCATCTACCACCCTTTCAGTGAAAAAGTATTTCCTGACGTTGACTTTCAATTTACACCTTTGTAGCTTCATGTTATGCCCTCTAGTTTTACAGCTTCCCCATCTTTGGAAGAGGGAGGTTTTTTCATTAATACAAGTATTTAAAGGTCTGAATCATATCTCCCCTGTCCCTCCTCTCCTCCAGAGTGTATATATTTAGGTCTTCAAGTCACTTCTCATAAGTCTTCTGATGCAGGCTCCAAATTCATTTTGGTTGCCTTCCTCTGAACCATTTCCAGTCTTTTTATATCCTTTGCGAGATATGGTCTCCAAAACTGAACACAATATTCCAAGTGAACCCTCACCAGCAACTTGTACAGTGGCATTAGTACCTCTTCCTTTGTGCTGGTAATTCCTCTCTGTATGCAACCAAGCATCCTTCTGGCTTTTCCCACCGCCTTGTCGCACTTTTTTCGCCACCTTGAAATCCTCAGAAATAATCACGCCAAGGTCCTTCTCCTGCTCCATGCACACCAACCTCTCGCCCCCTATCGCGTACAATTCCCTTGGATTTCTGCTTCCCAAGTGCATGACACTGCACTTCTTCACATTAAATCCTAACTGCCAAGCATTAGACCCTTCATCCAGCTTTTGTAGATCTTTCCTCATGTTCTCCACTCACTCAGGGGAGTCCACTCGGTTGCAAATTTTCATGTCATCTGCAAAAAGACAGACTTTTCCATTCAGTCCTTCAGTACCGGTCCCAGGCCCAAACCCTGGGGCACATCTGAATCACCTTTCAAGCTGATCACATTCCTTTCAACTCTGGAATTCATTACTGGAGAATGTAGTACAAGCCGTTAGTGTAACTGGGGTCAAAATAAGTTTGGATGAGTTCCTGGAGGAACAGTCCATAAACCATTATTAAAGAGGACAGGGGAAATCCACTAAGTATCTCTGGGATGAGCACTATGGAATGTATATACCTTTGGGAACCCGACAGGTACTTGAGACCTGGAATGGTCACTATGGAAACAGGATACTGGGTTTGATGGACCCTTGGGTCTGACCCAGTATGGCATATCCTATGTTCCAGGATGTGTGAGAGCCAATGAGAAAAGGTTAAGACAGAACATCTAAAATGTTGTCCAAATTGCTGGCATTGGCATTTGATGTGCTCCGTGAATTGCTCATTTTCCTGTTTAATGTATACCCAAGTTATTATACCTGTTTCACTGTAAGCACAAATCACGAAATTGAGATGTGCAACTCTGATGTTCATTGTAAACCGCACTGATGTCGAATAAGCGCGGTATAAAAGAGACTGCAAATAAATAAATAAATAGAGGAATTAGGTGACATGAGATGGAAGAAATGTGAGAAAAAATACACTTAACTGCAGAGTACAAAGACAGAAGGCATCACAAGCATAAATATGCCAGTTAAGCAAGAGGCCTACTGGGGCCTAGTGTAAAAACTGTCAGAAGGTATCAGGGAACTAAGAACATAAGATATACCATACTGGGTCAGACCAAGGTCCATCAAGCCTAGTATCCTGTTTCCAACAGTGGCCAATCTAGATCATAAGTACCTAGCAGTCTCCCCAAAAAGAGTAGTTACTCACCTGTAACAGGTGTTCTCTAGGAGCAGCAGGAATCAGTCCTCACATATGGGCGTCATCAGCGCCGATGAAGCCCCAGCAGAGCATTTCCCCAGCTTTCTATGAAAGCCTTTGGGAATGCAGGCACGCATGCGCGGTTCCCTTCCTGCCTAAAGGTGCCATCTTATCTCAGTCAAATGACATAGGTAAGAACCGCACACAAAAATGAAAAAATAAACTATGTACAACTGCAACTCCAAGGGGAGGAGGGAGGGTTGTGAGGACTGATTCCTGTTGCTCCTGGGGAACACCTGTTACAGGTGAGTAACTACTCTTTCTCCAGGACCAAGGAGGAAGTCAGTCCTCACATATGGGTGACTCCCCAGCTCTGGGCTACCAAGGAACCCAGGCTGAACAAGAGAACTCCCTCTAGTCTCAGCAGCAAAGAAAGGCTTTTCAAGGACACAACCCCCACCGGTAGCCCAACAGAGGGCAGGAGTTGCCTATACCTCAAAGAGATTCCGGAGTACTGCCTGGCCAAAAGCACTGTCCCTACGGGACTCCCTCTCCAGGCAGTAATGGGCTGCAAAAGTCTGGCTTGAAGACCAAGTTGCAGCCTTGCAGATGTCTACCAAGGGCACAGAGCGGAGATGAGCCACTGAGGCAGCCATTGCCCTGACACGATGGGCCGTGACCCTACCCTGCAAAGGAAGGTCAGCCGCCTTATAAGCCCAGGTGATACAGTCAGCCACCCAGATGGACAAGGTACGCTTGGACACAGCCAACCCCAACTTATTGGGGTCAAAAGATACGAAGAGCTGAGTAGCCCTTCTATGCCCCTGCATATGGTCAAGGTAGAAGGATAAGGCCCTCCTACAGTCCAGGGTATGCAGGACTGCTTCAGCCTGGCTAGCATGAGGCCTAGGGAAGAATGTCGGAAGAACCACCTCCTGATAGAGGTGGAAAGAGGAGACAACCTTAGGGAGGAACTTTGGATGAGTCCTGAGGACTACCCTGTTCCTGTAAATCCTGGTGTAAGGCCTGTCACAGACCAGGGCCTGAAGCTCACTTACTCGCCTAGCCGAGGTAAGGGCTATCAGGAAGAGCGTCTTCCAGGAGAGGAAGCGTAGGGGACAAGTAGCCATCGGCTTAAAAGGTGGACGAGTCAGTTGCTGCAAGACTACATTCAGCTCCCACTCAGGGGCAGGACGACGGATGGGAGGCTTGAGCAAAAGCAAGCCCCTGAGAAAGCGGGACACCAAGGGGTGACCAGATAGAGATTGTCCCTCTACCAATGAGTGGTGAGCTGCTAGAGCTGAGAGGTGGACCCGAACAGAATTGGACTTAAGTCCCTGATTGGATAAGTGCAGTAAGTACTGAAGAACTACTGGCACAGTACAGGAGAAAGGATCCTCTGTACGTAGGTGACACCACACAGAAAAACGTTTTCCACTTGAGAGCATAGGTTTTCCTAGTGGATTGTTTCCTGGAGGCTAGGACAATCTCCAACTTCCTGAGGTAGGCCCCAGGGAGCCAAAACTACCCTTGCAGCCTCCAGGCCATCAAAATGAGAGACTTGAGATTGGGGTGCAGAAGGGAGTCCTGGTCCTGTGTGAGGTGGTCGGGTTGCAACCCCAGAGGCAGTGGAGGATCTACCGCCAGTTGAAGCAGAAGAGGAAACCAAGGCTGTCTCGGCCACCTGGGAGCTACCAGCAGGCCTTGTCCTGGAGAATCTTGAATAGGGTTCGGGCCACCAAGGGCGTGGGAGGAAACGCATAGAGGAGGCCCTGAGACCAAGATATCAGAAAAGCATCCGCTGCTGTCCGCAGAGGATGTGGTTGCGTGGAGCAGAACTGAGGCAGTTGCTTGTTGATGGGGCTGGCAAAGAAATCCATCAAAGGGAGACCCCATCTCAGGAAGATCTTCTGAACCACTGAAGTATGCAGCTGCCATTCGTGGGGCTGCAGTATCCTGCTTAATCTGTCTGCCAGGTAGTTGTCCTGGCCAGGAAGGTACACAGCCCTGAGGAGCATGTTGTGCTGGAGGGCAAAACAACAAAGGTCCTGAGCTTCCCGACAAAGGATCTGGACCCAGTTCAGCCCTGTTTGTTCACATAAAACATGGCAACTTGGTTGTCTGTTTGAATCAGGACAGACTGTTGAGCCAGGGTAGGAGTGAAAGCTTTGAGTGCTAATCGAATAGCTCTGAGTTCAAGTAGATTGATCTGCTGTGCAGCTTCCCAGGGAGACCAGAGGCCCTGGGTGCACTTGCCCAGACAATGCGCTCCCCAGCCCTGCAGGGAGGCATCTGTTAGCATCACATCCCTTTCAGCAGATTGGGTGGGTGTAGCCACCAGTTGAGGGAGTGCAGAAATGGTCTGGACACCCTTATCCTGTCTCTGAGGCTGCCTGTGGCCTGTGACCACTGAGACCGAAGGCACCACTGTGCAGGCCTCATATGGAGCCTGGCATTGGGGGTCACATGTACTGTCGAAGGCATGTGGCCTAGAAGCCGCAGGCAGAGTCTGGCGGAGACCAGGGACCTGCTGAGAAACTGACTTGACAAGGCCATTAACCTTCGGGCTCTGTTTTCTGGCAAGAATGCCTTTGCCAGGAGAGAGTCCAACCTTGCCCCTATGAACTCCAAGTTCTGGGAAGGGAGCAAAGTGGACTTTGCGAAGTTTACGACAAACCCCAGGCATTGTAGAAGAGCAATGGTCCTGAGGGTGGCTTGATTGGCCTCCTGAGCTGTCTGACCCCTGATGAGCCAGTCGTCCAGATAGGGGAAAACAAAGATGCCCTGATTTCTCAGGTAGGCCGCCACCACTGCTAAGCACTTTGTAAAGACTCTGGGGGCGGAGGTGAGGCCGAAAGGCAGCACTCTGTACTGATAATGGTTTCCTCCTACGATGAACCTTAGGTACTTTCTGTGGTCTGGATGAATGAGGATGTGAGTGCATGCATCCTTTAGATCTAAGGAGCATAGCCAATCTCCCTGCTGGAGGTAGGGCAGAAGGGTTCCAAGAGTAAGCATCTTGAACTTTTCCTTCACTAGGAACTTGTTGAGGTTCCTGAGGTCCAGAATGGGACGAAGGCCACTGGTCCTTTTGGGCACCAGGAAATACCTGGAGTAGAATCCGTGACCTTGAAAGTGGGGAGGCACAGGCTCCACCGCCCTGTCCACCAACAGACCCTGAATCTCCTGACGGAGAAGGTCTGTGTGCATAGGAGGCCTTGGAGGCTCCCCTGGAAAATATGGGGGTGGCAGTTGGTGGAAATGGAGGACATATCCCTTGTGGATTATCTCCAGCACCCAACTGTCCCCGGTGATAAGGGGCCACTGGTGGGCAAAGAGAGTGAGACGACCTCCTGTGCAGGGTTGGGAGAGCAGTGGAGGAGAGGCTATGCTCAAGGAGTCAAAAGCCCCCACCCTGAGTGGTAGCAGGGGCCTGAGGCTTGGGAGTCCTCTGCCTACGGGGCCCATTACCCTGGCCCTTGGCTTGCTGACCCCTGGGGGGCAGCTTGGGCAGCCTGATAATGTGGGTACTGTTTGTAGGCTCCCTGGGAGGAGAGTCCACGAGGACTATGGGGCTTATGTGGTCCAGCAGACTCTGGCTCCACACGAGGAACTTTGGCAGGCTTCTCCGGTTCCACAGGCCCGGGGCGACGATCGGGGGTCTTAGACATGGCCCTCGAGGAGCCAGGGACCTCTTCCGACGACGCCCTCGCGAGCCGCTTCTTCCTCTTGCGTTCCCGGTCGGGGGACCCCCTGTCCGAGGAGCTTCGATGGCACTTGGGATCGGAATCCCGAGATGTCGAGGCCTCAGACGAGGTTCGGGCCCGGCCGGAGGCTGAGTCTGAGAAAAGCCTTTCCTTTTGCTGCTGTCGACTCCGTAGTGCCTTGGAAGACATTTTTCCACAGGCCCCGCACGACTTAGGATTGTGGTCGGGGCCGAGGCACTGAAGGCAGCAGTCGTGTGTGTCGGTGAGAGACATTAGTTTCTTACACCGATCACACTTCTTAAAGCCACTGGAAGCCATCGGGGAAAAAAAAGAGTCCCCGCGAGGTCAAAGGACCGGCCTTCCAGGGAAAGAGAAAAAAGGGCGCGAACGCCAGCCACGAAGGGCAAAAACCGAAAAAGAAGAATCGGGCTTGATACCTGTGTACCGAACCCGGTGGGAGAGGAACCGGCGTCGAACCGGTAGAAAAAGAGCAAAAAATTGCTAAAAATCTGATTTTAACCGGGAAAACGGGACATACGTCCGACGGGCTTCACGGAAAGAGAGAGACTGAGGTAAGATGGCACCTTTAGGCGGGAAGGGAACCGCACATGCGTGCCTGCATTCCCAAAGGCTTTCATAGAAAGCTGGGGAAATGCTCCGCTGGGGCTTCATCGGCGCCGATGACACCCATATGTGAGGACTGACTTCCTGCTTGGTCCTGGAGAAGACACAGGTTCCTCAATGCTTGTATTGGGTCAAGCAATGATATCCCGAGTCCCTTTTAATAATGGTTTATGGACCTTTCCTCCAGGAACTTGTCCAAACCTTTTTTAAACCCAGCTACACTAAAAAGTAATTAGATCTTACCTGCTAATTAGTGTTCCTGAAGGAACGACAGTCCAGTCCCTTTACTTCTGGGTTGCGTAACCCTTCCAGCAGCTTGGAGGCTGAGCCCAACCTTTTTGGAGGTGGAGCGGTACAAATACCACTGAGACCACCCACCAACTCCAGTAATCGACTGAAAAAGCAGACTAATAAATGAGCCTCTGTAACAACTCTAACATAAACCTAACATGCATGCAAACTCCGGGATGTGGTACGACTGTTGACCCACCCGTTCCCTTATCTTCTATATATAGGACATAGGTAATTGGAAGTAAGAGGAGAGGGAGAGGAGGAGGGAAGGCGCCGTAGGAGGACCGCCGGCTTACATACTCCTGACCTCCCTTACCCCGAATTGGTTCTCCGCTCGGTTCGCTGACCTGCCCTTTTCTGACAGGCCTTCAAGTCCGACATAGCCGGGTGGGATCAGGGACTGGACTGTCGTTCCTTCAGGAACACTAATTAGCAGGTAAGATCTAATTACTTTTTCCTTATCGTCACTCCAGTCCAGTCCCTTTACTTCTGGGAAGTACCCGAGCATTTCAATTCTGGGTGGGATTCGGCAAACCGGACTGAAGAACCGCTAGGCCAAACCGAGCGTCCACTGAACTCTGCACGTCCAGCCTGTAGTGCTTCGTGAAGGTATGCAGAGAGGACCAAGTTGCCGCTCTACATATATCTAGCGGAGGGACTAAACTGCATTCTGCCCATGAAGTAGCCTGAGCCCGGGTGGAATGAGCCCGCAGCCCCCCCGGAACCTGCTTGCCCTTCAGAATGTAGGCGGAGGTAATCGCTTCCCTAATCCACCTGGAGATGGAGGCCTTGGCCGCCGCTTCCCCTCTGTGTGGACCTCCGAACTTGACAAATAGCCGGTCTGATTTCCGGAGCGGAGCAGTGCGGGAGAGGTAGCGTTTTAGGATCCTTTGAACATCTAGTAGCCTAAGCCTGCTATCCCTACCTACCAGACCCTCGGCTGTGAAGGACGGGAGTGTGACTGCCTGGTTTACATGAAAGGGAGAGATTATCTTGGGAAGGAAGGAGGGCACCGTGCGCATAACGACCTTGTCTTTAAGAAAGGCCAGGAAGGGGGGCTTGGAGGAGAGGGCTTGTAACTCCGAGACCCTCCTGGCCGAGCAGATCGCTACCAGGAAGACTGTCTTCAGGGTTAAGTCCTTCAAGGAGGCCCTCTTCACTGGCTCAAAAGGTTCCCCCATCAGCGCATTTAGTACCAGGTTAAGGTCCCAGGGAGGGATGATCGACCTCTGCTGGGGCCGCAGACGACCAACTGCTCTTAGGAACCTGGCGACGTCCGTGTGAACCCCTAACGGCTTGGCTTGGATCTTTCCTCTATAGCACGCAATAGCGGCTAGCTGTACTCGTAGTGAACTATGTGCTAAACCCTTGTCAAACCCTGCTTGTAAAAATTCCAGGATCTCCGGGACTGATGCCGTCAGGGGCTTCCTTCGGCGCTCCGCGCACCATGCCTCGAAAATGCGCCAGACCCTCACATATGCGAGACACGTCGAGCGCTTCTTAGCGCTCAACAATGTCGAGATTACTGCACCCGAATATCCTCGCTTCAAGAGCCGCGCCCTCTCAAGGGCCAGGCCGTAAGCGAGAATCGATCCACGTGAGGCATTCGAACCGGACCTTGCCTGAGAAGGCCGCTCCTGCAGGGCAGTCGCCACGGGTGGTCGGCCAACATCCTCACCAAGTCCGCGTACCAGGGGCGACGGGGCCAATCCGGTGCTATGAGGATTACTATGCCCTGGTGGGACTCCACTCGCTGGAGAACCTTGCCGATCAGGGCCCACGGGGGGAATACATATAGGAGTCCCTCTGACGGCCACTTCTGCGACAGGGCATCCAGACCTTCGGACATTGTTTCCTTTCGCCGACTGAAGAATCGGTCCACCTTGGCCGATGAGAATCTTGCCATGAGGTCCATTACTGGGAGACCCCAACGAGCTACTATTTGGTCGAAGATCATCTGCTCCAGTTCCCACTCTCCATGGTCTATCCTGTGCCTGCTGAGGTAATCGGCTGTGACGTTGTCCGTGCCCGCCACGTGCTGGGCTGAAAGCGCTTCGAGGCGGACCTCTGCCCACTGGAGGAGAGCGTCCGCCTCCTTCTCCAGGGCAGGGCTGCTGGTACCGCCCTGGTGGTTGATGTACGCCACCGCGGTGATATTGTCGGAGAGGACGCGGATTGCTTTTCTTCGTACCCAGGGCTCGAGCTTCTTGAGCGCTAGGGTGACGGCCCGTAACTCGTCTGTTGATGGGCCACTGAGATTCCAACGGAGACCAGCGGCCTTGGACGAACTGGTCCTCGCAGTGTGCTCCCCAGCCTGATAGGCTGGCATCCGTCGTCAAGAGAACCCACTGGGGGGATTCGAGAGGCATCCCCCGTTCCAGGTTTTTCGGGTGTTGCCACCAGCGAAGAGCTCGTCTGGTCCGTGGAGCGCAGGGTAACCGTGTTGTTAGTGGATGGAGTTGCGGAGTCCACCGTCGCAGTAGAGCTCGTTGCAATGGGCGCATGTGGGCTCTTGCCCAAGGTACTGTCTCTATCGTCGCTGCCATTGTGCCCAGGACCTGAAGATAATGCCACGCTGAGGGGTTTCGCTTGCTTAGGAACCTGGTGACCAGTAGCTTTAGGTCCCTGGCTCGGGATGGGGGCAAGAACACTCTGCCCCTGCCGGTGTCGAACCTTGCTCCGAGATACTCGAGATTCTGGGAAGGGGTCAGCCTGCTCTTTGCTCGGTTGATCACCCACCCCAACTCTTCTAGTAGACGAACTACTGTGCCCGTCGCAGCGCGACTTTCCTCCTCTGACTTTGCTCGGATCAGCCAATCGTCTAGGTATGGGTGGACCAAGATCCCTTCCTTCCGGAGGAAGGCCGCCACGACCACCATCACCTTGGTAAATGTTCACGGAGCTGTCGCTAGGCCGAAGGGGAGGGCCTGGAATTGAAAGTGGCCCGATGGTACCGCGAATCTTAAGAACTGTTGATGGGATTTTCTGACCGGGATATGCAAGTAGGCCTCTGTCAAGTCGAGGGCTGTCAGGAACTCCCCGCTCCTTACGGCTGCGATGACTAACCGTAGGGTCTCCATTCTGAAGTGAGGGACCTTGAGACAGCGATTGACCTGCTTTAAGTCCAGGATTGGTCGGAAGGCATCTTCCTTCTTTGGCACCACGAAGTAAATCGAGTATCGACCTAAGCCGCACTGATCTGGAGGCACTGGTGACACGGCCCCGAGTGCAATTAAGCGTGCGAGGGTTGATTCCACCGCTGCCTTCTTTGCGGAGGTACCGCAGGGGGACAGAATAAAGGCTGGAGGTATCTGCTTCGAGAATTCGAGGGCGTAGCCCTCTCTGATTACTTTTAGTACCCATTGATCCGCTGTGACCCGGGACCAGGCGGGAAGAAACTGCCTTAAACGTCCTCCTATGGGCAACTCTTCCCCCTGGGCCCCCGTGGCTTCATTGTTGTTTTCTAAGGGACGAGGAGGAGGAGAAGGAGGATGTCGCTCCAAAGCCGCGACCTGCTCCCCGAAACCCTCGAAATCCCTGGCCCCTAGAGGGGAAACGCCCCCTGGAAAAAGGGCTGGATCTGGCGGGACGAGATCTCCTGAAGTCCCTGGGTTGGGAACGAGCCGGAGGAAGCGAGCGGTTTTGTTTCGGTCTATCTTCCGGGAGCCTGCCTCCCTTGGACTCGCCCAGGTCCTTTACCAGCTTCTCCAAATCCTCGCCAAACAACAGTCTCCCTTTAAAAGGGAGTCGACTCAGGCGAGCCTTCGAGGAAGTATCGGCTGCCCAATTGCGTAACCACAGATATCGCCTGGCCGCCACCACCGAGGCCATGTTCTTTGCCAGGCTTCTGATGAGGTCATACTGACTATCCGCCAAGTAAGCTGTTCCCGACTCCAACTTGCTCGCGATGGTCCGCGTTTCTTCTGCGGAGCTCTCGTCTGTCTGCAGTTGTTGTGACCACCTTAGACCGGCCCTGGCCACCCAAGCCCCTGAGACCGAGGCTTGTAAGGCGAGGGCGCTTACGTCAAAGGCCTGCTTCAAGAGAGTATCCAACTTTCTGTCTTGGGGATCCCTTAGGGCCGCACTGCCCTCCACTGGGATAGTGGTCTTCTTGGTGACCGCTGACACCGCCGCATCTACCCTGGGAGACTTTAGCAGTTCTTTGTCTGCCTCTGGGAGGGGGTAGAGGCGAAGCATGGACCGGACTCCTCTTAGACTTGACTCCGGTTGATCCCATTCTTCCTGGATCATCTGTCGCACTACCCTATGTACAGGGAAGACCTTCTGGGATTTTCTAATGGCTTGGATCAATGGATCCTCTAACGCTTCCTCTTCTGCCGGCGTATCGGAGGACATATTGAGAGCCTTCAGGGACTCGTTAATCAATGCCGGAAGCTCATCCCGACGAAATACTCTAATTATCCTAGCCTGGTCCTCTTCCGGAATCTCCCCTTCTTCTAGCTCCTCCTCCTCCTCACCAAAGTCCTTGTCTGAAGGCGACTCCTCCGGGGATCCCTGGGACAGGGTCTCCTCTTCGCTCATCCGGAGGCGCTTAGGTGGAGGGTCGGAGTCCGCAGTGGGCGCCCTCGGGGGCCTGGCTGGCTTGACCTCTGCTGTCGTAGGCGCCGCTCCCCCTGTCCCTGAGTTCTGCTTACGCAGGCAGTATGCCTTATGGAGTAAGAGAATGAAATCCGGGGAGAAAAAATCCCCTGCCCCCGCCTCTCCCACCGTGAGGGGGGAGGGGGATAGGGAAGGGGTGGGCAAGTCCGAGGATATAGATGGAGGGGCTTGAGATCCCCCCTCCCCTACTGGGAGTTCGTCTGACCCCTGGCAGGCATTGGCCATAGTTAAATTAATGTTCTGCTCCGCCGAGGCTGCCAACGCGGCACAGTTCCTGCAGATACCTGTTTCTGCGGACGTACCCCTGCGTATTCCACAGGAAAGGCAGCGGGACTTAGTTGACATGACCTGGTGCTGAGGCCTTCCAGTAGCAGACCTCTAGGCCCGGGGAGAGAGACTCTCCTCTAATATGTAGAGAGCTTTCTCCCTGATCAGTAGCTCCGCGGTTTATTTTCACTTCCCCCCAAAGTGGTACTCAAGGGAAGAAACCGGCTGTAACTCCTGAGGCCAAAGAAACCCCGTAATGAGGAAGAATTAAATAGAGGGAGATTAATTAACCCAACCCCGAAATTAAAGTTACTCACTCCAGAGAAATGAAATAAAACAAATTAGGGCATAACAAATTAAACTGAAGATAAATTACAGCTAAAACCCTTTCAGAGTTAGTACTTGCGGTTTTGTGCACTGTGCTGAGGATCCGTGCTGATTCCGCGATGTTTACCCGTTGGCTCTACACGTGGTAGGCCTTACCACGTGGAGCCAGAACGGGGAGCTCTCAGACTCTCACCCGGCAGCTGCCCGACTCTCTCCTAGCACACCGGAGCTGTAAATTGTCGTTCCCGGGGAGGATCGCTGCCTAATTTCACCCTCGCGGTCCTCTAAAGACCGGGTTTCGCCGCCGCGTCCTTTTGCCTCTGGACGGGTCTGGCGGTCCCGGCAGGCCGGCGGTACTGCCTCAAGCGCTCAGCCTCCGGGGGGGCTTCGGCGCGAGGCAGCAGTGATCAGCGCGTCTCAGCAGAAGCAGAGAAGCTGAAGATCCTCCTTGGCTGTGAGCCGCGGCTCTCCTCCGACGCCCGACCGGGTAGGAGGGGGGGGAGGAGAGGGGAGAGAAGAGAGCAGGAGGAATTAAAGAGGCAGAGTCCTGGAAATTACAGCTAACTACCAACAGTATAGAAACTGCAGGGGAATTAAAGAAAAATTAAATAAAGTAGCCAACTTAAAAGAAGTAAAAGTTAAAGAAGGACTCCAGTAAGCCCCAGGCTTACGGACCCCTCCAGCTGCTTGGAGGCTGAGATTACTGGAGTTGGTGGGTGGTCTCAGTGGTATTTGTACCGCTCCACCTCCAAAAAGGTTGGGCTCAGCCTCCAAGCTGCTGGAAGGGTTACGCAACCCAGAAGTAAAGGGACTGGACTGGAGTGACGATAAGGAACAGCTCTTACATCCTCCGGTATCAAATTCCAGAGTTTGATTACATGCTGACTGAGAAAATATTTTCTTTTTTTAGTCTTAAACAAGTTACCCTGTAGCTTCTTTGCATGTCCCCTAGTTTTTTTTATATTCTGATGACGTAAACAATCGATCTACGTTTACCCATTCCACTCCATTCATTAATTTATAGACCTCTATCATATCTCCCCCTCAGCCGACTTTTTTCCAGGTTGAAGAGCCCTAACCTTTGTAGCCTCTTCATAGGAGTATCCTTCCATCCCCTTTACCATTTTGGTGGCTCTTCTCTATACCTTTTCTAATAACTCTATATCCTTTTTAAAATATGGCAACCAGAAATGCACACAACATTCAAGGTGCAGTCGCACCATGGAACAATACAGAGGCATTATAATATCCTTTGTTTAATTTTCCATTCTTTTCCTTATGATACCTAGCATTCTATTTGCTCTCTTGGCTGCCGCTGCACACTGGGTGGAGGGTTTTAACATGTTATCCATGATGGGACCCAGGATATCACTGCTTGACCCACTACAAGCATTGTGGAACCTATGTCTTTTGGGGAAACTGCTAGGTACGTATGACCTAGATTGGCCACTGTTGGAAACAGGATACTGGGCTCGATGGACTTTGGTCTGACCCAGTATGGCATATTTTATATTCTTATGACGCCTAAATCTTTTTCCTGGGTGGTGGTTCCTAATGTGGAACCTTGCATTGTGTAACCATAGTTTGGGTTGTTCTTTCCTAGATGCATAACTTTGCACTTGTCCACATTAAATTTCATCTGCCATTTGGATGCCCAATCTTCCAATTTATCAAGACCCTCTTGCAATTTTACACAATCATCTTGGGTTTTTAACAACTTTAAATAGTTTTGTGTCATCTGCAAATTTGATAACCTCACTCGTTATTCTCTTTTCCAGGTCATTTATGAATATGTCAAAAAGCAGCGGACCCAGCACAGATCCCTGCGGTACTTCACTATTCACTTTTTTCCATTAGGAAAATTGGCAATTTAGCCCTACCCTCTGTTTTCTATCTTTTAACCAGTTCCTAATCCACAATAGTACACTGCCTCCTATCCCATCACTCTTTAGTTTTGCCAAAAGTCTCTGATGAGGGACCTTGTCAAAGGCTTTCTGAAAGTCTAGATACACTATATCAACCGACTCACCTTTGTCTACCTGTTTATTCACACCTTCAAAAAAACATAACAGATTAGTAAGACAAGATCTTCCTTGTCTAAAGCCATGTTGGCTGTCTCCCATTAAGCCATGATTATCTACATGTTGAGTAATTTTGTTCTTTATGATGGTTTCTACCATTTTTCCCGGTACGGACGTCAGGCTCACCGGTCTATAGTTTTCCGGATCACCCCTGGAACCCTTTTTAAAAACTGGCGTTACATTGGCGATCCTCCAATCTTCAGGTATTACAAATGATTTTAATGATAGTTCACAGTTTACTAATAGCAGGTCTGCAATCTCAGATTTCAGTTCTTTCAACACCCTTGGATGTATACCATCCGGTCCAGGTGATTTGCTACTCTTCAGTTCATCAAACAGTTGTAATACATCTTCCCGGTGTATCGATATTTCTTTCAATTCCACCGCAATATCACCTTTAAATACTGCTTCAGTCATGGGTAACATCCCTACATCTTCCTCAGTAAAGACCGAAGCAAAGAATTCATTCAGTCTCTCCGCTATAGCTTTGTCCCCCTCTTACTGCCCCTTTTACTCCTCTATCATCTAATGGTCCAATTGACTCTCACGGGTTTTTTGCTATGAATGTACTTGAAAAAGTCTTTATTACGCGTTTTTCTTTGTTTCTATATTTCCTGAAAATAAGGGATGGGAAGACAAAGCAGGAGAACAATTGAATAAGGGGAAAAAGGTAGGATAACAGGGAATAAATCTGACAAAGACCCAAACAAATGGTTATATACATTGGCCATATAAAAGGTCAACAGGAATGGGAGTGCAGATATGATAGGACAAAGGAAGGGAATGGAAGAGAGAATCCAGATGCCTGGAGTTGAGAACAAAGGGACCAGTTGGAAAAGAAAAACTATATAATGGGACAGAACTTTTTAAGACAAGGAATATGCACCCTATTTTCTGAAGAAGGTGGCTTGCAAATTTCACTGCATGTCTGCTAATGAGCGAGTGGGTATGATTCTGATTCTTTGTGCTGTGTGCATCTGTCTGTGTGAAAGGAATTTGTTAGTTTATCTTTTAGTGTAGCTAGAAACCATATATCCTTTCTCACTCTGCTAGGATCTGTCGATGGACAAGAAAAGCGTAGTTACTCACCTGTAACAGGTGATCTCCAGGGACAGCAGGAATCGGTCCTCACATATGGATGACGTTGGCACTAACGGAACCCTTGCAGAAGCATCTACCCAGCTTTCAAAGAAAGCCTCTGGGAGATGCCACCACGCATGTGTGGTCCCCTTCCCGCCCAAGGGTGCCATCTTGATCAGTCAGATGACATAGCTAAAAGATGGCAAAAATAAAAGATGGCAAAGGGTCAAATCCAAGGGGAGGAGGGGGGTTCTGAGGACTGATTCCTACTGTCCCTGGAGAACACCTGTTACAGCTGAGTAACTACGTTTTCTCTGGGAACAAGCACAAAGTCAGTCCCTCACATATGGGACTCCCCAGCTACAGGCTACTGAAAACCCATAGCAAAAATCGAAGCCACCATGGACCGGACATGGTGCGCCCTGAAGTAGCCTTCCAGTGGAAACTTTGCCTGCCCATAAGCAAACTACAATAAGATCCTTTCTTAGAGTGGATAAATTATATCAAAAATAGTAAAGCACACACTCCATTATCACAAGCTTGTTATGTACTAATTTTAAAAAATATATATATTTTCTTCTTTGTTCCATATACGTTCATATCCAAAAACAAAGAGGAGCTCTCAGCCTTTTTCAGGCATTTAACTTTAGACAAGCTTTTGTCTTATATATTAGTGCCTTTTTGCATCAATGACCTTCCTCCTTGCAGGAAAAATAGCTTTTGGAATGATTTAAAATCTGACCGAAAGTACTCAACTTATCTGTTTTTCTTTTCCCAACGCCTCACCATGCCTCACTAACCTTATCATTCCATTATAAATATGGAAATTCTCTTTGACATGTTTTGGAAGAACTCAGGTGCTTTTGCACTGATTACGTATGGGAAGGACGGGCGGGGAAATCTAGAGAGCAAACCCTGATTATATGTGAACAAAGATGGATATTTAAGTTGCAAACGGTAATTCCAGGGGGACTTAATGCACAAATTGAATGGGGGGGGGCCTTTGATTTTTTTTTATAGATGTTTTACAGAAATCCTGGCTTGATTGTCTAGATGTAAGACAATTTGGAGTATAGGTGAGGAGATAGAGTAGTTGACAGTGGAGTGTTTTCAAAGAGAATGTCCATTCGGACAAATAAAATTTGGATAGCTGAAAGTCTAAACAACAACAGAAGAGGATGAGGAAGTATAAGTAGCTTATATGTGTGGTGGTTTTTCGAACGAATGGACTGTGAAAAAACATGACGTCATCACAGCATAGAGTTTATTAGAAGCATTGAGGAATGCGTTCGAATGCGCAACGTTTTTTGGAGTGCCGGTAGGCCATAGAGAATGAAGATGAGATCGGGTTGAACGTGTGCAGCATTGATAAATCATACTTGTGGCATGAAATGAATATTTAGAATGGAATGATAAGGTTAGTGACAATCTTGATGGATAATGTAACATAGTAACATAGAAAATGACGGCAGATAAAGACCAGAATTGTCCATCTAGTCTGCCCATTATGATGGCAATGGTTGATATTAAATTTAAATAGAATGATGATTTAGTTTTAAGGGATGGAATCTTAAGGTAAAGCATAGTTACTCACCTGTAACAGGTGATCTCCGGGAACAGCAGGAATTTAGTCTTCACAAATGAGTATCATCGGTACCGACGGAGCCTGCACGGGAATGCTCCCCAGCATCCAATAGGAAAGCTTTTGGGAGCATCCCACAGCGCCTGCATGCTCCATTCCCGCCTTTCCCAACTGTCCCTCTCCAGCTGAGTTTAAAGCTGAGACAAAAGAGAGAGGGAAAGAGATACAACTCCTAGGGGAGGTGGGTGGGTTGTGAAGACTAAATTCCTGCTGTTCCCGGAGATCACCTGTTACAGGTGAGTAACTATGCTATCTCCAGGAACAAGCAGGAAAGCACAGTTACTTACCTGTAGCAGGTGATCTCTGGAAACAGCAGGAATAAGTCTTCACATATGGGTACGTCGGTACCGACGGAGCCTGCGCGGGAACGCTCCCCAGCGTCCAAAAAAGAAAGCTTTTGGGAGCATCCCACATGCATGCGCGCTGCCTTCCCGCCCATTCACTTCCCTCTCATCAGTTGGGTTTGTAGCTGATTCCGAAGGAGGGAAGTAGACAAATTAGAGAGACAGAGACATCTCCTAGGGGAGGTGGGTGGGTTGTGCTTATCTTGAACAGCTGCCAAGAGATCAACACAGGATCTCATCCGATGTTCCGATCTGCTGTACCCCAACGCCTCTCTCCGGCGCCCATTAAGCGTTTCACTAGATGCTCCTTCAAGGGGAAGTAAATAATCACTGTCAACACCACAAAAACACAAAGCCCTCGATAATCCCCCTAGTTAGGAAAACAAATAACCATATACATGAAAGAACTCCCTCTTACCACAAAACTGCCAGTTCGCGCCCACACATACAATCCTGGTAAGTCTTCACCAAGAACAAACTGGCTCAGAAACACGCCACGCATGCGACCTAACACACAATCCTTCCTTTAAATAGTGATTGAATCAGAGAGTCATCACCAACAGCAGTGACAGAATTCATAAACAGGCACCCAAATCAATTGAGATACCCTCTCCCCACCCCCCGGAATCACCGTCTGCAAACGGAATATCCATTGTTGTTCACACACAATCAAAGCTTGTTCCCTAGTACGATCTCTTCTCCCCACTTCTACTGCATCAATACAAAAACACCATAAGTCATTACAACTATGACCCTGCTCTAGACAATGCTGCACAAATGGGAGCCTCCCGTATTTTACAATTCAGGCGACTTCTGTGCTCACACATTCTTATCCTAAACGATCTTACCGTCTTATGGTATCAGCTGCCCCAGACTACTACAATTTATCGGCCTGCTTCAATGAAATCATCAAATGGCTCAAGCATCGTAATCTGGCCATCAACTTCACCAAAACAGATGTTCTACACGTTACCAGGGACCCTGAGTTCACGCCTCCAACATCCATTAAGCTTGGAGAGACAGAACTCAAAGTTAAAAAAACAACTCAAGTACCTTGGAGTAACATTAGACCAGCGCCTAGACTTTCAAAACCACATTCAAAATATCACGAAAGCAGTCTATTTCAAGATCAGAATACTAAGTAACTTATGCCCCCTACTCACCTATAATGATTTCCGCCCAGTCTGCCAAGCATCACCTCCTTTGTTCGATTACTGCAACTCCATATACTATGGATTACCTAAGCGCACCATATACCCACTTCAGCTCGCGCAAAACACAGCAGCATGAACAATCTACAGAGCACCTAAGCACCACCATAGCATACCTATTCTAAGTTCCCTCCACTGGCTACCCATCGCCTCCAGGATCAAGTTCAAAGCCCTCACCATCATACATAAGGCTCAAAATGGACTAGCTGCCCAACACCTTCAAAGCTCAATTAGCACACTCAACTCCAACAGGCCTCTTAGGCAGGCCACCAGCAACCTATTCAGCCTCCCAATGTGAATCCGTAACAGCACCCAATACGCTAGCCACAGGTCCTTCCCTCTCTACGCCCCCATATTATGGAATGCACTGCCACCCAACTTGCAAAATTATCCAGGAGAGCAAAACTTTCTGCAAGCAACTGAAGACATTTCTATTCCAAGAACACTACCGCTCATGCTGACCCCCAAGGTGATGTTGAACCATCCCCTGCATACTAACCCACTCATCCACCACCTCCACCATGCTTACCCCCCCCCCCCCCCCCACTTATCACTGCTAACCCCTTCCCAAGGCCCCGGATCAAACTCTTCCCCCGCTAATAAAATGTGCACTGTTCTGACTGCTAGAGAAACGGTATACCAAAATCAGTTAAATAAATGTCTTTGAACTCTTGGATTTCTTCTGCTCGGCCTCCGATACAATCGGCTGATGAGGAAGTTGGTGGTGTTCAAAACCCGGGACCGGTAGGACTTTGTATTTTAATTCAAGGCGAGGAGATGTAGCGCTGACGGAAGTGGGGGTTTTACAAATGGAGGACTGCAGGTCTTTAAGTATTTGGAAGGATCGGAAGTTGCGCTTGTTTGTCGTCATCTGTGAATCACTATGAGGGTAAGTGCCCAGGAAATCCTTTATAGAAATTTCAGATAAAAACAGCTCCTCCATGGGATCTTCTGGAGGTTCCTGACGTAAGGATAGGGTGTCCTCATCTGCATAGAGTTTGTGGCCTCCCAGGGAAGTAGGTAGGAGTGTAGGGACCCTCTGTCATTGTCAAGAGGTGGGGGGAGGGCACCAATCGACAAGAGTTTGCAGGATAGGAAGAGAGGCGAGGGAACACAGTAGCATCTACCCTGGTGGTGGGTGGGCCTCTTAAGCCCTGGTCTGCAAGATAGCATAACTGTCCTGCATGAATCTCCTGAGTAGGGAAATGAGTGACGAGTTCGTGCTGGGGATCTCTGTAGCTCCTGGAGGGGGGCTTTTGGGGGATCTGTGGAGGTGGGGGATCTTCTGTTGAAGATCATGCCTGTTTGAAGGGGAGGGGGGTTGATCCGGTGGTCTCTACCGCGTGACATTTGGTAGAGACACCAGTCTTACCTGAGAGACTGGCTGAGCTGGAGGCCTCTTTGGAGGTAGGCTGGGGTTAAGATGCTTAATTTTAAGACTTTGCTTGCCCCCCTGGGTTTAGCAGCACTGAAGGGGGGTTGAGGGGAGGCCAGCTAAAAAAAGGAGAACTCCTGGGGAGGGGGAGAGCTGGTTGGCAGAATTGGCAGGCTATGACCCCTCTCCCAGGATGAATCTGGTGCCAGGGGAGGAGCTGCCTCCAACTGTGTGGCTGCCCTCATGCTTCCAGATCGTATCTGGGCTGGGCCCAATGGGAAGAGGGAGTTGATGCATCATGGCCATGTGGGGGCCCTGCGGGTGGGAGCAATCACGGGCAGGGAGCCTGCTGGCTGCTGGGTTAGGCAGCTTCTTTTCCCTTGAGCCGTGCTCTGCTTTTGTTTTGTTTTTTTTGTTTTTTTTAATTTTAAACAGCAATCATGGTTCACACAGGGAGGGCGAACCGGAGCTAGCTGGAGCTGATGACCGGCAGCAGGAAGGGTTGGTAGGCTGCAGATGGGAGAGATCCTACTTAGAGCAATTGTTAAAAAAAGATTTTTTTAAAAGGGAGTTTTGCTATTGAGTTGAGGAGAAAGGGAGAATATTGTGGCTTGCTCGGCGGTGAGAAAAAAATATATCTGACATTACTGGAAGCAAGCAGGTGGGAATGGCACACCCTACTCAGAGAGGTCTAAAGACTTCTCTGAGCTGGGGAGAGCCCGGGCAACTTGGCTCAGTAGACACTTCACCAATTGAGTGGGCCTGCATTCCCCTGCTTGTTTCCGGAGAAGGGATAGACACTCATGGTAAGAGATCTCACCTGTCCTAGGAAGCCCAAAATCGCTTCAAGTTGGCTTCCCAACCCACACAGCTTGTCACTCTACACACTCACTATTTTCAGGTTACCCATAAGTTCTTTTGGAGAGAAGTATCCCACCCCCTCTCTTCATTAAAGCCTTTACTTTTTCCATGAAAGCAAAGTTGTTTACCAGTAATAGGTAGACAAGCAGGGGAATGAAGCCATACTTCTTAGCGATGTCACTGATGGAGCAAGAGTGCCAGACCTCTCTTCTAGGTTGGAGAAATATTTTAATATTTTTTTGAGCTTTCATAGTGTTTCCATACGCCAAGACCCTCTCTCAGGTCAATCTATATCTTAGCAAAGATGGATTCCATGTGTAATCATATCGGGTATGTTTTACTTCTTTGTTTCTCCTTTACAAAGCTTCATCAGGGGTATATTTGGCCTTTGTAAAGGAGAAATGAAGATCTTTGTTGGGTGTAAAGAAATATACGAGCGTGGGCAGACGATGGTGGTTAAATTTGCAGGAGTTCAGAAGTGGATTTCTGTGGATAACCTTTGCAGATAAAGCGTAGTTACTTACCTGTAACAGATGATCTCCGGGAACAGCAGAAATTTAGTCCTCACATATGGGTATCGTCGGTACCGACAGAGCCTGCACGGGAACGCTCCCCAGCGTCCAATAGGAACGCTTTTGAGAGCATCCCTCAGCACATGCGCGCTGCCTTCCCGCCTTTCCAACTGTCCCTCTTCAGTTAAGTTTGTAGCTGAGTGAAAGGATAGAGGGAGAGAGGAAAGAAAAAGATAGAGAGAACTCCTAGGGGAGGAGGGTGGGTGGGTTGTGAGGACTAAATTCCTGCTGTTCCCGGAGATCACTTGTTACAGGTGAGTAACTACGCTATCTCCAGGAACAAGCAGGAATGTAGTCCTCACATATGGGGACTCCCTAGCTGAAGATGCCAGGGAGATAGCCCCAGGAAGGTGCCACCCTAGAATGTGGGAATCCTTCCTCCCATGGATCTCTGGCATCCCACCAGGGTTGGTGGGTAGGAGTTGGTTTAGGTTTGAAAGAGATTTTGAAGAACAGCTTGGCCAAAGAAGGCATACCAACGGGAGGCTTTATCCAGGCAGTAGTGGGCTGTGAAGGTGTGTACCGAAGCCCAGATGGCTGCGCGACAAACGCCATCGATAGACACAGAGTGGAGATTAGCCATAGAAGCTGCCATGGTTCTCACATTATGAGCTGTGACATGGTCCTGAAGAGGAAGACCCTTACTCTCATAAGCAAAGGATATGCAATGGGCAATCCATTTAGATAAAGTTCTTTTGGAGACTGGAAGTCCCAAATGACTAGGGTCAAAAGCTATAAAAAGTTGAGGACTTTCTATGTTGCTGTGTTCTTTGTATGCAAAAGGCTAAGGCCCTTTTACAATCCAAAGTATGAAGGTTTCTTTCTGCATTAGAGGCGTGAGGCCTCAGAAAAAATATAGGAAGATAAATTGATTGATTTAAATGAAAAGGCGAAACCACCTTTGGCATAAAGTGTGGGTGAATTTGAAGAAGAAACTTATCATGATGAAACCTAGTATAAGGAGGATCAGCCATTAAAACTTGCAATTCACTAATGTTACGGGCAAAGGTGATTGCAATTAGGAAGATGACCTTCTAGGTCAAAACTTAAGGGCTGTAGTGGCCAAAGGTTCAAAAGGCGGCTTCATGAGCTACCCGAGAACTAGATTTAGATCCCATGCCACCGGTGGTGGCTTGATGGCAGGTTTAGTTAATAAAAGACCTCTCATAAATCTTGATAGGAGTGGATGAGAGGAAATTGAATGTCCATTCAGAGGCTTATAAGAAGCTGCAATTGCACTAAGATGGACTCTTACCAAATTGGTCTTTAGACCAGAATTTGATAAGTGAAGGAGATACTCTAGTATCGATTCTAAGGGTATGACAAGGGGGTTTAATCCCTTCTTGGAGCACCATATAGTAAAATGTTTCCATTTGAAGGCATAAGATCTTCTTGTGGAAAGTTTCCTAGAAGCCTGAAGGATATCTTTTACCTGTTGGAACAGGTTGAAATTTTGGAGGTCTAAGCCTTCAGCAACCAGGCCATGAGGTGCAGGGACTGGGGATTTGGGTGCCATAGCACCCTGTTCTCCTGGGAAAGGAGATCTGGAGCATGCCCTAACTCCAGAGGTGCCGCTTGAGAGAGATGTAGAAGCAGGGACTACCACGTTTGGTGTGGCCATCGTGGTGCTATGAGAATCATGCGACCCCTGCCTCTCTGCAGCTTGAAGAGTGTTTTGGGGATGAGGGGAATGGGTGGGAAGGCATAAAGGAAGTCCTGACCCCAGTGAAGGAGAAAGGCATCCCTTGCCTGACAGTTGTGAGCCGGAATCCTGGAACAGAACCGGGGAAGTTTGGCATTCAGTGGACTTGCAAAGAGGTCTATGTCTGGAGTGCCCCAGAGATGAAATATCTTTGCCACCTGGTCTAGGTGGAGAGACCACTCGTGAGGCAGCAGTACTTGACTGAGTTTGTCCACCCAAAGGTTTTGAATGCCTGGAAGATATACCACTAGAAGGTGAATTTGATGCTCTGGCGAGGGCCCACAGTCATAAAGCTTCATTGCATAATGACAGAGAGCCTGTTCCGCCCTGCTTGTTCACATAGAACATGGCTACTTGATTGTCTGTCTGGACTAGGACTGTCTTGTAGCTGAGCTGGGCGTGGAATACTCAAAGAGCTAAATAGATTGCTCTTAACTCCAGAAGGTTTATGTGTAAACCAACCTCCTGTGGAGTCCAGGTGCCCTGGGTAGAGAGACGATTCAGGTGTGCTCCCCAACCCACCTGTGATGCATCTGTTAGGGTGGCCTGAAAGAGGGGCTGATGGAAAGGAGACCCCACTGTCAGATTTTCTAGTGATTGCCACCATTGGACGGACAAAATTAGTCATTGAGAGATTATTATTTTTTGTCTGACAAATGACCCGTGGCCTGTGTCCACTGTGTGGAGAAGGTCCACTGAGCTGCTCGCATGTGGAGGCAAACATATGGGACTACATGAACTGTGGATGCCATATGTCCCAGTAACTGCAGTAACTCTCGAGCAGTGAGGGAGGATTTTGCCTGCTGCTTGAGAAGTTAGTTGCATTATGCAAAGACACCAGGCTTGTGGAAGGAAAGCCCTTGCCTGTCTGGTATCTAGACAGGCTCCTATGAATTCTAGGCATTGGGAAGGAACTAGTTGAGATTTTGGGAAGTTTATTACCAATCCCAAGTATTGGAGGATTCGCATTGTATGGGACAGTGCAGTGATGGCCTCTGCAACTGCAGGGGCTCGAATGAGCCATTCGTCTAAGTAAGGGAAGACGAAAATCCCCAGGGTTCGCAGAAATGCAGCTACTACTGCCATGCACTTCGTGAATACCCTTGATGCTGAAGCCAGACCAAAGGGAAGAACCCTGTATTGGAAATGTTTTCCCCTGAAAAGGAAACGTAAGAATTTCCTGTGATCTGGATGGATGAGAATGTGAGTGTATGCATCCTTTAAGTCTAGAGAGCAAAGCCAATCCTGGCTTTGAAGGTATGGCAGAAGAGTTCCTAGAGAAATCATTTTTAATTTCTCTCGAAACAGATTTGTTCAATTCTCTGAGGTCTAGAATGGGTTTGTGTCCTCCTGTTTTCTTTGGAATAAGAAAATAGGGGGAGTAGAACCCTGCACCCCGTTGAAGAATGGGTACTTCCTCTATTGCCCCTTGAGCAAGAAGTGTGGAGACCTCATGATCTAGCAGATTGTCTGCAGAGGTTTGTGAATTGAATTGCTTTAGAATTGTAGGAGGGGGAATGCTGTGAAAATGAAGCTTGTACCCCTCTCCTACAATGGACAAAGTCCAATCTTCTGCTGTTATCTGATGCCTTCTGTTGACAAAGTGGCATAACCTGCCCGGAATATTGGGGGGTTGGGGACCCCTCAGAGGCAGGAAGGCAAAGCTCTCTAGGAAGGAGTCAAAGCCCTTGAGGGGGATGAACCTGGAGAGCTGGTTGGGCTCTCGAGCCTTTTGGCTTCTTTTGCTGTCTGGTTTGTCCCTTTTGGGCAACCTGACCTGGAGTTTGACTCTGCTGGGTATAGGAAGGATACAACTTCCTCTTTTTGCTAAAAGAGGGTTTTTTATAAGGCTTCCTTTTGGCTGGAGTGGCTGTAGACTTTGACAATCTATCTAAGGTAGAATTGTCAGCATCTGTTAGCCTTTTCCTGCCAGTTCTTGACGAAGAGATTCTCCCCCATGCAAGGAATGTTGCCTGACTTGTCCTGTACCCAAGTCTCCAAGTCTGATGCCTGTAGCCAGGCAATCCGTCATGTGCCAATGGCAATAGCAGAGGTTCTGCTGATGCATTCAAAGCAGTCAAAGGCTGCAGATTAACAAACTTGGAGACATCCTGAGCATGCTTAACTAGAGCAAGAAAATCTTGTCTCTTGTCATCTGGGAGAAATGGGCTCATAAGTTCCAAGTCTCCTGTGACTTCCTTGAGGAACATTCCCATATATAGGATATATTTATTTATTTATTTAACTGTATTTATATATCGCCTTATCATATAATCAAGGCGGTGAAAGAACAAAACAAACAAAACATCTAGTGAGTAGAGGGAAAAATACAAACATTGCAACATATGGTCATACAGCACAATAATCATTACAATGTACGTGTGCTAATTACAAATTTTAAGAATTCAAGTAATATATAACAATAACACTTATTTAAATATTTTGCAGTGGGTCAGTAAATCATAAAATTACGTAATAGGCCCATAATGTTCAATAAAAAGCAAAGTTTTTAATTGCTTTCGAAAGTCTTTGAGTTCAGTTGATGATCTTAACTCATCTGGAAGAGAGTTCCATAATATTGGGGCAGCTAATGAGAATGCTCTCTCTGTAGTATCCTTGCGCGTATTTTTGAAGTTACTTGAAGAACTTAATCTGTGAGATGTACCCTTTCTTCTTGGTCGAGAGCTGGAGTCAGGAAGAATGAGGGAGTAAAGACTATTGGCTGATATATGATGCTTTATTTTAAAGATGTTGATAATTGTTTTATATTTGATACGTGATTGGATTGGTAGCCAGTGAAGATCCTTCATGACTGGCGTGATGTGTTTATGAATAGAGGTTCCAGAAATAATTCGTGCTGCAGTATTCTGAGCCAATTGAAGATGTTTCAAGGCTTGCAGTGTTAAACCAAGGAATATTGGATTACAAAAATCAAGCAAAGGAGTTATTAGCGCTTGACATACAGTACGAAATAGATCATATGCAAGAAGAGGTTTTAGTCTCCTTATGATACGCATTCTGAAGTACGAATTCTTTATTGTTTTATTAATATGTGATTTGAGATTTAACTCACTATCTAGAGTAATACCAAGATACTTTACTTCCGTTTTAATTGGAATAGTTGTGTTATCAACTGTAATGTTTGGTGGATGTATGAATTCAAGGTTACGAGTAATTATGAGGGCCTCTGTTTTACTGTAATTGATTGAAAAATTATTCTTCTTACACCATCTTGTCATTTCAGTTAAACAAAGTGAAATATCGGAATATACAGGGTTGTCAATTGAAAAAGGCATAAAAATTAAAATGTCATCTGCATAAATAGTGTATTGTATATTGTAAGCCTTTATTATATCACAAATTGGTTGAATGTAGATATTAAAAGAAGAGAAGAGAGGGCGGAACCTTGAGGGACTCCTTGCAGTAACTTTATAGATTGTGAAGTATTACATCCTACTTTTACTCTAATCTCTCTGTCAGAAAGGTACGATTGAAACCATTTGAGAGCAACACCATGAATACCAATCATTCGTAGCCTCTCAATGAGAATTCGGTGGTTAACTGTGTCAAATGCTGATGAAATGTCTACAAAGATCATTAGAATTCCTTTTTTTTTGCTATCTATAACACGAAGGATATTGTCAAAAAGATAAATCAAAAGAGTTTCAACACCGTGATTAGGACGGAAACCATGTTGGTTATTATCTAGGGGTGCATGATTATCAATGTGATCTTGTAATTGCTGTTGAACTGCTTTTTCTATGATTTTTGCTAGAAATGGTAAACTTGAAATTGGTCGGTAAGCAGCAGGATTAGTTTTTTCAAGAGATGTTTTCTTTGGAATAGGTCTAACTGTCGCTTGCTTTAGTTGTGTAGGCATAAGACCTTGGGAAAGAGAATTAATCACAATATTGTTTATGTATGGTATTAAGCTTGATTTGGAAGCTTTGACCCAAGAAACAGGGCAAGGGTCTGTGGGAGCGGTGCTTGTATTAATTGCTGAAATAATTTGAGAAATTTGTTCATTTGAAGGAGAGTAAAATTTTTCCCAAATTTTAGACTGAGAAACTTGTGAATTTGTGGTATTGTCAATTATTGTTTTAATAGAGTGAAATTTTTCCTTGATATAATCTGCAAATTTTTGTGGATCAATTTGTACATCTTCATCTGTTAATTTCTCTTTTGTAAGTATCTTGACTATTTCAAATAATTCTCTGGGTTTATTTAAAGAAGTGTTAATAATATTTGTATGGAATTCCTTTTTGGCATGATTGATATTATCCATATAATGACTTTGCATTTCTAAGTACAACTTCAGTATATTTGTTGCCTTAGATTTCCGCCATTTCCGTTCTAGCTTTCTGAGGTTTCTTTTCAATTTTCGAAGGTGAGCAGAGAACCAAGGTTTGCTTTGTTTCTTTTTGTATTGTACATTCTTTGTACTGAAGGGTGATGTGGCAGCACTAGATAAAATATTGTTCCAATTAATAACTTGAGCTTCAATATTGTTTGACTCAGAATTGAGATGTTCTAATGTGTCCTTTAAAAAATTATCTTTGTCAAATTTTTTGAATCGCCTCTGTACTTGAGAGTTCAAATCATGCTTGTTGCACCAATTATTCCGTAAAAGTAACCTTATCTTAATTAGGTAGTGGTCTGACCATGGAACTGGTATAACTGTAGGAATTGATAATGAGCCTGTTGATATTAGCTCGTTGTTTGCGAAGATCAGATCAGGTGTAGAGCCGTGAATGTGTGTTGGGACATCAATGATTTGGGAGAAATTAAGAGAGGACATAGCTTGAAGGAATGCTTCTGCATCATTAATGTTAGTGGACTTAAGGTTAAAGTCACCTAATAGAATTGTGGATTTGTTAATAGCAGAAATGGCACAAACAGTTTCAAGCATTGAAGCTAATTCTTCAGGCGGGGCTCTTGGTGCTCTATAAGTAAGGCAAAGTGACATGTATTTGTTATTAATGCTAATTGTGTTACTATGAGGAGTGTCTGAAAAGCTATGTGTTTTGAAATTTAGGAACTTCTTTGCAATTATTAAAACTCCTCCTCCACGCTTACGGGATCGTGGGCAATTGTAAGCTATATAACTTTCTGAAACCAGCTGATTAATTAGCACATTATCAGTTAAATGGAGCCACGATTCTGTTATGCAAAGAATGTCTGGATGGTGATCCTGTATAAGATCAATTATTGTGTGAATTTTGTTACATACAGATCTTGCATTAATAAGCTCAATATTTATATACTCTAAAGGCAATGGAATCATGTGAGATTTTTTAGAATGAAGTTTGTAAGGTTGAAAAGTTCTGCGCCCAAAAGCATCCAGAGTCCTGCATTCACGACCTGGAGGACTGGATACATGCCTCTTTGCACTTTTCATCCTACGCATAGCTGATTCCACTACCATTGAATGGTGTGGCAGCTGAGTTTTCTGAAATCCAGGACATGGCGGAACTCGATACATAGTATCAAGTCTCCTAGAGTGAGGAGAAGTAGTCAGAGGTGTCTCCCACTTTCTGAGCATCAAACTATGCAGAATTTCATGGATAGGCAGAGTGGCTGCCTCCTTAGGAGCTTTAGAATATTAGAGAATTTCCAGTTCCTTTGCTCTGGGTTCCTCCTCAGGAGCTACTGTGATTGAAAGACCTTTGGCCATATCATGGATGAAATCCTGAAATGACATGTCCTCTGGAGGTGACACTCTGCGTTGGGGAGAAGATGGATCTTCTAGGAGAAACCCTCTAGTGCCAGCAGAATTGTCAGAGTCTTCGGAATCGGAGGAATCAAAGTATTCCTGACCCCGATGCTCCTGCAAAGCACGATCCCAGTACCGATCGAAGTTGGTACCGAGCTGACCCGGTACCGTTTTGTCAATTCCCGCCAGAGATGGCATGGGAAGAGTTCCCACCGGGGTCGGTACCGGTATCGGTGTGTGTACCGGTGTCAGTACCGGCGTCGGTGTCGATGTCGGTACCAGTGCCCGTGGGCCCACCGATACCGCAGCTGAAAGAAGAGCTGTGATGCTGCGCTTGATAGCGAGGAACCTCTGGTCTATCGACGCTGCCGATGCTTGGGTGTCGGTACCGGAAAGGACAGCCGGAACCCCTGAGCATGGCACAGGTAGTTCTTGCGAGGTTGAGGCCTCAAGAACATCCTGAAGCCCCATCAATGCTTTGGAAGCCGAAGCCTCCCGCCGGGGCTGTTTTGTCAGTGTGGTTCCCTCAAGGGCAATGCCAATAGCCTCTCTATGCTTAGCAGGAGAGCTACCCTTTGAGAACCGGCTTTTATGTTTATTACCTGAGATCCATGGGAGGAAGAAGAGGCCCTTGACAATGTCGATGCAATGGATCTGGCATTTGAAGAAAAGAGGGTACCGAGCTTTGCAGCCCGGTTCTGTCTTCCTCTTTTAGTTATCCCCATACAGGAGAGACATTCAGTTGGAGAATGTTCAGGTCCTAAACATTTCAGACACCAATCATGGGTGTCAGTGACGGAAATGGTACCGCCACACTTAGTACATTTTTTAAAACCACTAGTTGGCTTTTCCATGTTTTAGGAAGATGAGGCCTAGTGCCCAAAATGGCACCTAACACCAAAGAGAAAAGTATCTGAAAAGAAACAGTATAAAGCCTAAGTTGTTTTTTTGTTTTTTTTTTAATGAAAAGAAAAGAAGCGACGGTACCGGTAGGTGTCGTGCGGTAGGCAAACACGACCACAAGAAAAGAAATTTAAAGACGGAATTTTCTGCGGTGACAGGGAATAGATCCTGTCGGTTCCGCGAAAAACAAAGAACTGAAGAGGTACAGTTGGAAAGGCGGGAAGGCAGCGTGCATGTGCTGAGGGATGCTCCCAAAAGCGTTCCTATTGGACACTGGGGAGCGTTCCCGCGCAGGCTCCGTCGGTACCGACGATACCCATATGTGAGGACTACATTCCTGCTTGTTCCAGGAGATGTATTTATATATTGCCTGGATGGTGATAAAACGTAATAATTTATAAAGCCGTTTGGCAGGAGTGTTGGAGAATAGATCAAGTATAAGATAAGAAGAAAATAAGCTGAAAAAAAAAAAGATATAAGCACGTATAGCACAGTTACTTACCTGTAACAGGTGATCTCTGGGAACAGCAGGAATAAGTCTTCACATATGGGTTTCGTCAGTACTGACGGAGCCTGCGCGGGAACGCTCCCCAGCGTCCAATCAGAAAGCTTTTGGGAGTATCCCACAGCACCTGCGTGCCGCCTTCCCGCCTTTCCCAACTGCCTCTCTGCAGTTCGAGTTTTAAAGCTGAGACAAAGAGAGAGGGAAAGGAAAGATAGAGAGATACAACTCCTAGGGGAGGTGGGTGGGTTGTGAAGACTTATTCCTGCTGTTCCCAGAGATCACCTGTTACAGGTATGTAACTGTGCTATTTCCAGGAACAAGCAGGAATGAGTCTTCACATATGGGGACTCCCTAGCTTTAGATGCCAGGGAGAGATCCCCGAAGTTGTGTGTCCCTGGAACAGGGCTGCACTTCCCCACATAGATCTCTGGCAGCCCATGAGGGATGGTGGGTAGGAGTTGATTAAGTATGGAACAGGTGTTTAAGAACAGCCTGACCAAACAAGGCATCCCGGTGGGAGTCCTTGTCCAAGCAATAATGGGCTGTGAAGGTATGAACCGAGGCCCAAGTGGCTGCTCGACAGATGTCGTCGATAGACACAGAGTTCAGATGAACCATTGAGGCTGCCATGGCTCTCACATTGTGAGCTGTGACATGGCCCTCCAGAGAAAGGTTCTTGCTCTGACAGGCGAAAGAAATACACTGGGCAATCCAGTTAGAAAGTGTTTTCTTGGAGACTGGTTGTCCGAGATGAGAAGGATCAAAGGCAACAAAGAGTTGGGAAGACTTTCTATGTTGCTGTGTCCTTTGTAAGTAAAAAGCTAGAGCTCTTTCACAGTCCAGGGTATGAAGATTCCTCTCTGCACTTGATGCATGAGGCCCTGGAAAAAAGACAAGTAGGTAAACCTCCTGGTTGAGGTGAAAAGGCGAGACCACCTTAGGCATAAAGTGTGGATTAGTCCTAAGGACCACCTTGTCATGATGGAACCTTGTATAAGGTGGATTAGCTATGAGTGCTTGCAATTCACTAATGCGGCGTGCTGATGTGATGGCAATGAGAAAAATAACCTTCCAAGAAAGGTATTTCAAGGAGGTGGTAGCTAAAGGTTCAAAAGGCGGCTTCATAAGCTGACCAAGAACCAAGTATAAGTCCCATGCCACCGGGGGAGGTTTGATGGGAGGCTTTGTTAAATGGAGGCCTCTCATGAATCTTGCTACAAGAGGATGAGAGGAAATAGGTTGTCCATTTAGAGGCTTAAGGCAAGCTGCAATATCACTCAAATGGACCCTTACTGAATTTGTCTTAAGGCCTGCATTAGACAGATGGAGGAGATACTCCAGCAAAGATTCCAGAGGTATGGCAAGGGGGTTAAGACCCTTTCCAGAACACCAGATGGTAAACTTCTTCCACTTGAAAGCATAAGAACGTCTAGAGGAAGGTTTTCTGGAAGCATAAAGAACATCCTTCACTTGTTGAGAAAGATGAAGATCCTGGAGATCTAGGCCTTCAGCAACCAAGCCCTGAGATGCAGAGACTGGGGATTGGGATGCCACAACTTTCCGTCCTCTTGAGAGAGGAGGTCTGGAGCAGACCCTAACTCCAGGGAGGGATCTTGAGAGAGATGTAGAAGCAGAGGGTACCACACTTGCCGTGGCCAATGTGAAGCTATGAGAATCATGTGGCCTCTGTCTCTCTGAAGCTTGAACAGGGTTTTGGGAATTAGGAGAATGGGTGGAAAGGCATAAAGGAAGTCTTGATCCCAGTGAAGGAGGAAAGCATCCCTTGCCTGAGCTCCCTGAGCCAGAGTTCTGGAACAGAACTGGGGAAGTTTGGCATTCCACGGACATGCAAAGAGGTCTATGTCCGGGGTTCCCCAATTTTGAAAAATCTTGGATACCTGGTCCATGTGTAGGGACCACTCGTGTGGAAGCAGAACTCGACTGAGTCTGTCTGCCCAAGAGTTTTGAACACCTGGAAGATAAACTGCCAGAAGATGAATGTGATGCTCTCTGGCGAGGGCCCACAGTCGCAAAGCTTCATTGCAAAGCGACAGAGAGCCAGTTCCTCCCTGCTTGTTTACATAGAACATGGCTACCTGATTGTCCATGTGGATAAGGACTGTCTTGTGGCTGAGCATGGTGTGGAAAACTCGCAGAGCAAGGAAGATTGCTCTGAGTTCCAAGAGATTGATATGTAGACAAGTCTCCTGTGGGGACCAGATGCCTTGGGTGGAGAGGTCCTGAAGATGAGCTCCCCACCCCATTGGAGAAGCATCTGTTGTAAGAGTTGCTTGGGGCAGAGGCTGTTGAAAGGGGGACCCCAGCAACAGGTTTTGAGGGGACTTCCACCACTGGAGGGACAAAATGAGGTGACTTGTGTTTGCTATTTTGTCTGACAGGCAGCCTAATGCCTGGGTCCATTGGGTGGATAAAGTCCACTGAGCTGCCCTCATGTGAAGGCGAGCATATGGTACTACATGTATGGTGGATGCCATGTGGCCTAGCAACTGTAACATCTCTCGAGCAGTTAGTAGGAGCTTCAACTCTGCTTGAGAAGCTAACTGCACCAAGCGAAGGCAACGGGCCTGGGGAAGATAGGCCCTTGCCCTTGTGGTATCCAGCAACGCCCCTATAAACTCCAGGGACTGAGTAGGGATCAGATTGGATTTTGGGATGTTTATTACCAGCCCTAAATACTGAAGGATACGCATTGTGCAGGTTAGAGAAGTCTTGGCCTCTGATTGAGTGGGAGCTTGAATGAGCCAGTCGTCCAGGTAAGGGAAGACAAATAATCCCAGGGTGCGCAGAAAAGCAGCTACCACTGCCATGCATTTCATGAACACCCTTGGTGCAGAGGACAGACCAAAAGGGAGCACTCTGTATTGATAGTGCTTCTCCTGAAAAAGGAACCGAAGGAACCTTCTGTGAGTTGGATGGATGAGAACATGAGTGTACGCATCCTTGAGATCTAGAGAACAAAGCCAATCCTGACTCTGAAGGTATGGCAGCAGAGTTCCTAGAGAAACCATCTTGAATTTTTCTTTAGACTATGAATCTGTTCAATTCTCCGAGTAAGATGGGTCTGAAGCCCCCTGTTTTCTTTGGAATATGAAAATAGGGGGAGTAGAACCCTGCACCCTGTTGTTGAAAGGGCACTTCCTCAATTGCCCCCTGGGCGAGAAGAGTGGCAACCTCCTGCTCCAACAGGCTGAGGAGGGAGGTTGGAGAATTGAACTGGTGCACTCTTGTGAGAGGGGGCAAGCTTGAGAAATGAAGTTTGTACCCCTCTCTTATGATGGAGAGTGTCCAATGCTCTGCTGTAATTTGCCCCCACCTGGGAGTAAAGTGACATAACCTTCCTGGAATGGTGGAGGGCTCTGGTTCTTCTAGAGCCAGGAAGGCTAAGTTCTCTAGCGGAAAGTCAAAGGTCCTGAGGGGGCTGAGATTGCTGGGCTGGAGCAGGCTTCGCAGCCTTTGCTTTGCTTTGTTTGGATGATTGCTGATGTTTGGAAGCTGCAGAAGATGTCCGCTGACCATAAGCAGGATAGAATCTTCCCTTTTTAGAAAAAGGTGTTTTCTTGAACAACCTTTTCTTAGCAGGAGCAGCTGTAGATTTGGATAGTCTATCCAAAGCAGAATTTTCAGCATCCATCTGATTGGCTTTTGCTTGCCAATCTTTACCAAACAGGTTCTCACCTGTACAAGAGATATTTCCCAATTCATCTTGAACCCAGATCTCCAAATCAGATGCTTGAAGCCAAGCAATCCTACACATGCACCTATAGCAATAGCTGAGGCTCTGCTTACGCATTCAAAGGAGTCGAAAGCTGCACGGTTGGAGAATTTGGAGATATCTTGGGCATGTTTGAGCCCAGTGAGAAAGTCTTGCCTTTTATCTAAAGACATAAAAGGACTTAAAGTCTGCAAATGGTCAGTGACTTCTTTTAAGAACATTCCCATGTAGAGACTATAAGAATTAATTCTCGTAGCAAGCATGGAAGCTTGGAAGACTCTTCTTCCAAAAGCATCCAGGGTTCTACATTCACGTCCTGGAGGATTAGAGGCATGTCTTTTGGCACTTCTAATCTTTCTCATTGCAGACTCAACCACAATAGAGTGGTGAGGAAGTTGAGTTTTATGGAAACCAGGACAAGGAGGGACACAATACATGGTATCCAACCTGCGAGAATGAGGAGAGGTGGTTAGAGGTGCTTCCCACATCCTCAACATGAGATCATACAGAATCTCATGAATAGGTAAGGTAGCTGCCTCCTTAGGAGTTTTAGGATATTGTAAAATATCTAAAACCTTGGCTCTGGGCTCTGTCTCAGGGGCCACTGTAATAGAGAGGCCCCGAGCCACCTCTCTGATAAAGTCTTTAAAAGACAAATCCTCTGGAGGAGACATCCTTCATTTAGGAGAGGACTCCTCCTGTGGAAGAAGCATCACTGCATCGACCGACTCTTCAGTATCCTCAGAGTCCTCAGAGGAATCGAAGTATCGTCTTTCCGGATGCTCTTGCAAAGTCCGATACCCGTACCGACCGGGATCGGTATCGGGAATAACCGGTACCGGGGTATCGGTACCTGAGGGCTTCAGAGGACAGAGTACCGGCATAGCGGATACCGATGTCGATGCCACCGGTACCGGGATCGGTACAGATGGCGATGCTAGAGCCGGTACCGGCGGAGTAGTATGTTGCGGTACCACGGGCGTCGATGCCACAAGGAAAGCCGCCAGACTGCGTTCTATAGACAGAATCCTCTGATCCATTGATGCCGCCAATGCCTGGAAGTCTGTACCGGTGGAAGCCACCGGTACCCCAGAGCATGGCACCAGGAGATCCGTCAAGGCCACACCATCAAGATCATCCTGGAACCCCGATGATGATGCTTTAGAGGCCGAAGCCTCCTGCCGGGGTAATTTTGCTGGTGCAGAATCCTCGAGGGCAAGGCCAGAGGCATCTCGATGCTTAGAAGGAGATCTACCCTTCGAGGACCGGCTGGATTTATGTTTAGTTACCTGAGATCCATGTGAGGAAGAAGCCCTGGAAGACGTCAATGCCACCGAAGCCGCATACTATTTGTTCTAAACAATTACTATTTGTTTTAATTAATTACCCCGGTTTACCCAAGTTATTGTTCCTGTTATATGTAAAATACTCAGATATTGTATTCTGTCTGATGTTTTCTTGTTCTATGTAAACCGCGCTGATTATAAATAGTGCGGTATATAAAAGATGTTAAATAAAATAAATAAATAAAATAAATAAATAAATCAGAGGGAAACAGGGTACTGAGCTTTGCAGCTCGGTTCTGCCGACCTCTTTTAGACATCATGGAACAGGACACAATCTGTTATGGAATGGTCAGGACCTAAACATTTTAGACACCAATCATGGGTGTCGGTAACGGAAATAGTACTGCCACATTTTGTGCACTTTTTAAATCCTGAGGCAGGCTTTTCCATAATTAAGGAAAAAAAGGTTTTGGGCCTAAGCCTAAGGCCCAAAACTCAAGTGCACCTGAAGAAAAAGAACGGAAAAAAGGTTGTGTGTTTTTTTTTGTTTTTTTTTTTTAACACAAGAAGAAAAGAACAAAGACCGGAGGTACCGGTACAGCGTCGAAGAAGGCAGACACGACACAAAAGAAATAAAGAAAAAATAAGGAAATTCTTCTGCGGTGACAGGAACACGACCTGCTGGCTCCGCGGAAAAAGAAGAACTGGAGAGAGGCAGTTGGGAAAGGCGGGAAGGCAGCACGCAGGCGCTGTGGGATGCTCCCAAAAGCTTTCTGATTGGACGCTGGGGAGCGTTCCCACGCAGGCTCCGTCGGTACCGACGAAACCCATATGTGAAGACTCATTCCTGCTTGTTCTTGGAGATAAGGTGTTTCAAAAATAGCAACTAATATGAAATTTATTGGAAAAGTACTTATTTTTTTTTAATATGGATAGAAATTTTGTGTTTATGAATTAAAAGGGAGTTGTTGGACCCATGATGTTACACCTTTGCGATCCCCTATGATGATGAATTTCGCCACATAGAGGGACAGAAGTAAAACCTAGTCATTTTCTCCCTTTGGAAATTGGGATTGTGCAGTTTCCTATAGGAGAGTGTCGATTACATTAGATTTTTTGGTAATTGTATTAGTAATTTATGGGTAGGTGTTAGGTGGATTCAAGGGCTTTTTTCGGTAGAAGAATTAGTGTTTCCCCTTGGAGCAGTGGTTTGTTCTAATTGATGCGCAAAACTAACCCATTTGGAGAAAATGCCCCGAGTACTCCATGGACAGCAGGATAAATCAGCTATATATAGATGACATCACATAACTTAATTTTAATTGCTCTTCCAGGGCCCAGAAAAGCCTAGAAAGCTGTTTTGGGCATGCCTAATGTGTCAGTTGCTGCTTCACCTCAATCTGTTATATAGTTGGATAATGGTGTTTCAAGGCTTTAACTGTAAAGAGTTGATGAGAAGTACTGTGTGGGCAGATTTTATCCTGCTGTCCTTGGAGAACCTCTGTTATAGTTAAGTTAATCTCACTTTATTACCTGAGATCCTTAATGGATAGTGTTCCCCGGAAGTCCCGCAAAATCTCCAGCAGCACCCAAGACCAATAACTGCGGTAGCTCAGCTTGCCCAGATCAGAGAGGGGTTTCTCTGGGGATCCCACAGTGCTCTCTAGCTTTGAGAGCTCATAACCTGTAAATAAATGGAGGAGGTACAGTACTAAGAATGGGAGGAAAATTCAGGCAATGGTCGTAAACTATTCTGGACTACCCTGCAAAGCAAAAGAGAGGAGACTCACTGTACATATACACAGACCCCTGGAAGGTCCAAAGCTAATGCTACTTACTGAAAGCAATGAGGAACTTGCCATAGCCACGCCTCTGGTACGGAGGCAGCGTCAAGATGCAGGCCACATTGTTCCCGTCTGGCGATTCTTTCTCCTGGGGAGAGGGGGAGGGGGGGGGGAAATCAAGAACCTTAGCATATCAAGCTGTGTTCTCTAAGCTCAGATTTTCACATCCACTTAAAAATTATGAATAAGTATTCTTCCAACAGTAATCTGAGAACATGTAAGTTACACAAATAGGCATCAGCCAAAGGGCTAAATATTGTCCAAAATGCAACAGTTAGTAGTAGTCCCACGCATTGCAGAGCTGCACATAGTACCTTAGAAAAGTAGCCAACAATGTGGGCTCCCTGACGGTCTACCTCAGTCAAAATGTAGAAGACAAAAGGCTCCACATCAAAGTACAGGGTCTTGTGGTCCAGAAAGAGCTTAGCAAGGAGGCAGAGATTCTGACAATAAATCTAATATGGGAAAAAAAGAAGAGGCATGTTAAATTCCTCCTCCTACTCATTTGTATAGTACAACATTGTACAGACACATGTAAAAGATGGCCCCTGCTCATCAGAACTTACAATTTGAGGACAAAGATACATCTAGGGGAATGAAAAGGAAGTACATAGAAGACTAAGCAGATCAGGGTGCAAAAGCAGCCTCGAAGACGTGAGTTTTCAGCCTGGATTTGAAAAGTGCCAGAGATGAAGCCTGACGCATAGACTCAGATAGTTTGTTCAAGGCATAAGGAACAGCAAGGTGAAAGGATCGAAGTCTGGAGTTGGCAGTAGAAGAGAAGAGCACAGATAGAAGCAATCTGATTGAAGAGTGGCGTTCCCAAGGAGGGGAGAGATAAAAGAGGAAAAGTAATGAGGAGGAGCAGCAGAATGAGTGTACATATAGGTCAGCAGGAGAAGTTTGGACTGGATACAGAAACTAATAGGGAGCCAGGGAAGTGACTTGAGAAGCATATTGGAGGCTGGCAGAAGATAGTTTTGAACAGATTGAAGGGAAGAGAGATGATTCAGAGGGCAACCAGCAAGGAGGAGGTTGCAATAGTCTAGACGGGAGGTAACTAAAGAGTGGATAAGTGTCTTAGTAGTGTGTGTGTAGAAAGGAAATGATGAATTTTGCCAACGTTATAGAGAAAGGTGACCGGTTTCAGCTATCTGTTGGATGTGTACAGAGAAAGAAAGAGTAGAGTCAAAGATGATCGCAAGATTGTGAGCTGAGGAAACTGAATTATCCACCGAAAAAGAAGAAAGGGGGAGGGTGGGTTTAAGGGGAAAGATAAGGAGCTTAGTTTTGGCCATGTTCCATTTCAAACAGCAGTGGAACATTCAGGCAGCAATGTCTGATAAGCAGGCAGAGATCCGGGCCTAGATTCCTGGAGAGATTTCAGGCACAAAGATAGATCTGAGAGTCATCAGCATAAAGTTGGTACTGAAACCATGGGAGGAAATAAGTGCACCAAGGGACTGAGTGTAGAGAGGAGAGGAGAGGTCCCACTTTTTCGACAAAGAGGATGAAGAAACATCACCTAGTAAGTGTTCTCAGAGGACAGCAGGATACTAAGTCTCATATGCCCAAACACTCCTGTCTGCATCCAGACATGAACACATCACCCCTCTGTTGATTCAGCTTCACTGGCTCCCCATCACAAGCTGCCTGATCTACAAAGCCCTCCTACTCACCTTTAAGTCCCTTCATGGAAAGCACAGTTACTTACCTGTAACAGGTGATCTCTGGGAAGAGCAGGAATAAGTCTTCACATATGGGTACGTCGGTACCGACGGAGCCTGCGCGGGAACACTCCCCAGTGTCCAAAAAGAAAGCCTCTGGGAGCATCCCACACGCATGCGCGCTGCCTTCCCGCCCATTCACTTCCCTCTCATCAGTTGGGTTTGTAGCTGAGACCGAAGGGGAGAGAGAAAGAGAGAGATCTCCTAGGGGAGGTGGGTGGGCTGTGAAGACTTATTCCTGCTGTTTCCAGAGATCATCTGTTACAGGTAAGTAACTGTGCTATCTCCAGGAACAAGCAGGAATGAGTCTTCACATATGGGGACTCCCAAGCTAGAGATGCCTGGAGGAGGTCCGAGCATGTTGCAAAATCTAATAGATGGGCCATGCTATTTCCCAGAACCTCAGGCATCCAAGGGATGGAGGGGTAGGAGTTGAATTAAAAAGGGTATGCGGTGGAACAGCTCGACTAAACAAGGCATCTAGAGGGGAGTCCTTGTGTAGATCATAAATGTTAGTAAAAAATCGAATTCCAATTTTCTAATGTGGACCTTAGTCAAAAGTATTGCAAAAGTATTTGTTGAGGCTAATAAGGGTCTGGTGCTAAGAGCCAGTACATTATCCTCAAAGAAAATACCTCACTGTGAAGTAGAGGAAATAAATTTTGCAATACAGGCAGAGAACAGAAGCCTTAATGGCTAGAACTAATCCCAGAAGAAAAAACTGGGGGAGTTTAATGAAGTTGGACTTTGGATGAGAAGCTAAAGCTTCTGTAGGCCAAAGTTTAAAGCTCTTTGTCCTTGGTGCAGAATAAGGCTCTAGGAAAGAGAGGAGATAAATCTGACTGGTTTGCAGAAAAAGGATGGGTCTTTAAGACCCCTCTATCCAAAGGAAAGAAAGAAACATCTGTAGTAAGCGATGTAGCCTCCAATTTCTTGAAGATCAGTAATGTCTTTCCTAAGTGATGCCACTTAGGATAATGACTTACATGGAGAGCTTCAGATGTAACGTAACCGGAGAGGTTACGGTAAAGAAGGTAGTTTCTAACTACCATAGAACTTGGTTGTCCATTTAGAACCCTATGGTATGCTGGAACAGCATTAATATGGACAATAAGAAATCTTTCAGAGTGAGATATGTGAATTTATAAAACTATATATATATATCTCTATATATCTCTATATCTCTATAGAGAGACTCACTTAACAAGAGGGGTTAAGACCTGCTTGAGAATATGGATAGAGGATCCCTTACTGATTACACGTGGAAGAACTATGAAGAAGATTACATGGAAACCAGTGGAATGTTCCTAGTCAGAAGGATAGGTCTAGATTTCTTTAAAATTCTAGACTTTGAATAACCAGAAATGGAGATCTACGTGAAGGGGTACAGAGAAATCCTTAGTCTTAAGACAACAAGTCTGGATCCTTCTATAACTTCAGTGTGGAGAAAAAGACGTAATATAAGGGAATAGCATATTTGCCCGTTTATGAGGGCAATATGAGTATAATGCGTTCTTTGTTCAGCATAAGCTCCAATGAAGTACTGGGAATTAGAAGGAATGCACTAGACAAGGACTGACTGCAGTGAAAAGAAAAGCATCCCTGTTGGAAGAGTTCCACTGGAGATGTGGAACAACTCAGGGAATTAAGCAATTCTTTATGCTTTCACATGATCTAAGCCCTGGTTCATTTTCCCTAAAAGGAAATTTTAAGGAAGAAGGTAAGAGTAGGAAAAAACCGGTCATGTGGGAGTATGACTGGGCAAAGCCTTTTAACCATCTGGAAGTTATCCACCAGGAATGGCTCTGACGCTCTCTGGCAAAGGCCCATAGTTGCAGAGCTTTTTGTAGAATTGCAGAGAGCATGTTGTAGGTTGCTTAGGTGAGATCTGGCTGTTTAGTTGCCAGTGTGCAACCTAATCTATTCTATTGGAGCCAAAAGATTTGAAGATGGCTAATAGTAGACAGGCTCGTTGCCTGCAACAATAAATTGTCCAAGTAGGTTTTGGAACCTCTCTTGGAATTATCTGCTATTAAGGCAGCAGAAGAGGTTAGGTCCTATAGATTGGAAAAGGACCGACAGACATAATTAGAAGTGATAAAACTCAATTATGGTCTGATAAGCTGTCTTAAAAGAAAAATTTGAAAAGATTGCAAAGGGGAGAAACTCTGTATGGAAATCACTTACTGGAGTAGGTACTGAAGACAATCCTATGGCTTAAAAGGTAAGCCCTCCAGTCAAATAGTATCACTCAGAGTGAAAGTTTCGACTAAGAGGGATAGAAAGTAATACAGAGTTGTGAAGACTTACAATTTGTTAAGTCTCTGAAAAAAGGTAAAGCTCCCCTGCAGTCAATCAAAGATATGAGATATCCTCGTACAGGACAACTGTCAAGGTGAAGGGCATAGCCTACCTTGTAATTAGTTGTTACTCCTCTTTTTACTTTAAAAGGAGAGAAGCCCGTTACCTGTAGGGCATGATTATCCTTACTAGCTCTAAGAGCTAAAAGAATGGATTTCTCTTGGTAAGAGATTCATGCCTAAAGTCGAGGATTGAGGTAGTGTATCACTGACCTCTCAGTAAGGATGAGAAGAACTGTAAATGCTTCTGTTGTTAAGAATAGGTAGCGGTTCTGAAACTCAACAGGAAAAAGTGATAAAATATCAGAAACCCTGCGACTGCTGGGTTTGCTGAGGTTATTGAGGCTTTGGTTTTCTTAGCCTGGTATGATGTTGGCCTTCTTTGGAAACATCTGCATGATGGGTAGAAGATGAATAAAACTTTTTCCCTTTAGAGGGATAAAGTTTATTAGGAGATTTTTTTACTAGCTGGGATAGAGGAAAGTTTTGACAATCCTCTGAAAGCAACAATATCAGTGTTTAACTGATTAGCTTGGAATAAAGCATCCTTGTTAAAGAGATTTTCACCAGTACAAGGAGTATTTGCCAGCCTTTCTTGCACCCATTTGTCCAAGTCTGAAGCTTGGAGCCAGGCCATGCGTCGTGCTCCTATGGCTATAGCAGAAGTTCTGCTAATAGACTCAAAACAGTCCAGGGAAGCACAATTAAGGAATTTGGAGACATTTTGAGCATGACTGACTAATATGAAAAAGTCTGCTCTTTTATGTTCTTGAAGAAAAGGGTTCAAAAGCTTTAAGTTTTGTGACCTCTTCAAGAGATAATCCCATATAGAAAATATATGAAATAATTTTTGCTGAAAGCATGGGTGCCTGGAAGCATTGACGTCCAAAGGCATCTAAATTCCTAGACTCACGACCTAGCGGATAAGAAGAGCGCTTCTTTGCACTCTTAATACGCCTCATTGCTGATTCTACAACAATAGAACGATGAGGAAGTTGAGTCTTTTGAAAACCTGGAGAAGGTGGCACTTTGTACATGGAGTCAAGTGTCTTAGAATGTGGTGATACCATTAAAGGAGTTTCCCACATCCTTAAAAGTAGATCTTGTAAGATTTGATGCAAAGGAAGCATGATCACGTCCTTTGGAAACCAAGGGGATTGCAGGGTCTCTGAATCCCCTGGCAAGGATTCTTTACGAGGTATAGAAATGGCAAGTAACTTTGCCATATCAAGCAGAAAAGCTTGAAAAGAAATCTCCCCTGAGGAGGACCCTCTAAAATGAGGGGTAAAGGCTAGAGTTGTTGAAAATTCAGCCTTGGTACCGATGAATTCATCCCAGTCATCGGGATCGGAAGACCTGAAAGGATGAAGCATCGGATTTTCCTTAAAGCGATGTCTTCGGTACCATCCGAAGTTGGTACCGAGATGATTCGGTACCGAATCATCCAGGCTAGAGATCGATTCCAGGCTCGGCATCGAAGGAAGCGAGTCTGTCGAAGCAAGCATGGACGGTACCGACACCGATGTCGATACCGGCACCGAAGCAGATACTGATATTGGAGGAACAGTCTGCAGCAACTCTAGCAGTACCAAAGTAGCCGAGAGCGCTAGACTGCGATCACCGGTGAGGAGTGTTTCATCCATCACCATAGCCGATGCCGGGGTGTCGGTACCGCTCGAAGCGGCCACAACCACTGAGCATGGCCCAGGTATGTTCATCGAGGTAAGAACCCCGGGAACAACCTGAAGCCCCGTTAATGCTTTGGAGCCCAAAGACTCCCGCTGGGGCTTTATTGCCAAAATGTCCTCGAGGACAAGGCCAGAGCCATCTCGATACTGGGAAAGAGATCTACCACTCGAGGACTGGCTAGTGTTTACAGACTTTTGTTTGGTTACCTGATCCTGTGGGGATATTCTAGCTGGTGACTGAGTGCGATGTGAACCGGGTATCGAGTTGAGCTCGATTCTGAAGATTTCTTCTGTTTGAGCTCCTGGAGCAGGAAAGACACTCCAGAGGGCAATGGTCAGGACCCAAACATTTTAGACACCAAGTATGGGTGTCTGAAAATATATCCGTACCGCCACACTTTGAGCATTTCTTAAGGGTAGTGGCTGGCTTTTCCATAATGGAAAGATAGAGGTCTAGTGGCCTAGAAACCGTCAGACACTAAACAGGAAAAATTTCTGAAGAAAAGAAGAAATTCCTTAGAAAAGAGAAAGAAAAGCACCGGCGGTACCGGTGGCGTCAAGGGAAGGCAGACGCGACCACAAAAAACTAAGAATAAAAAGAAGAATTTTCAGCGGTGACAGGAGTACGTCCTGCCAGCTCCGCGGAAAACTGATGAGAGGGAAGTGAATGGGCGGGAAGGCAGCATGCATGCGTGTGGGATGCTCCCAAAGGCTTTCTTTTTGAACGCTGGGGAGAGTTCCCGCGCAGGCTCCGTCGGTACCGACGTACCCATATGTGAAGACTCATTCCTGCTTGTTCCTGGAGATTGTCTTCAACCTCGCTCACAAAACTCATACAACGCATGCCAGAGACTAAAACTAGGAGATCATGCATGGTGAATTCTCTCATCATCCCCTCAGCAATAAGATCTTGTACCCAATCAACCAAGGATCGTGCATTCTCTCTATTTGCACCAACTCAATGGAACGCCTTAACCCCAGCGATACGAGCTATCCCAGAACCGATATCCTTCAGGAAGGCACTAAAAACATACCTTTTCCAATTAGCCTACAGCCCACCCACCCTAAACAAGTCCTAAATGTAACTTACAGCTGACACCTAACATTTAACTACCTCCCTCAACACAAGGACCCCATGACCCCTACCCAAGTTAAATTGTCCTATACAAACCCTGTTAATGTTTACTGTTAACGGTTCATGTTAATACCAATATAATGTAAATTTGTTCTATGTAGCCTGTTACCTGTTACATGTAAACCTGTTTTATGTAAACCAGTTACTGTTCTTGTTACTGTTCTAAAAAGTACGGTATATAAAAACAAATAAATATATATGTGGGTGATAGAGCCCAGATGCAATTAAGCTCAAATCTTCCAGAGCTTTCTTACTTGCTTAACTAACCTAACACTGGATGTCCTGAACTATCAATCATGAGATACCTCTCTATAGAATAGTAATATAAAGAAGACAGGTAAGTCTGTGAGGACTACTTTATCTGCTGTCCTTCAAGAACATCTAAGTGAGAAATTTTGCTTTCACAAGGATAAGATAGCACGCCTCAAGAAAGGGAATCTCTAGAGAACGCATTAAAATAAAAGCAGGAAAAGACAGGAGAACAATGGCAAGGGGCAAACAACTTGTTTGTGTTAGCAAAAAGTCATTTTTATATTTTGTACAATTTTTAAGGGAATCTGAAAATTATAATTAAAAGGGTCTTTAGGGGGATGAAAAACCATGCAAGATAGACTAAGCAACTCTGTTACACTGGGATTCCTTATCCAGACATCCAGATGGGATGTAAATGTTTGGTCTGAATACCATACGGTGACATTTTACTTATCAGAAAATGCCTTTTCCTTGAGTCCTGCTAGACCAGTCCAGCCAAGTGGGTTGTGTTCTCCTACAGACAGACTGGTGGAGACAGAAGCCAATAAAAAGCCCAGGTTTCAATGACATCACTATCATGCCTCTATCAGCCTGAGCCATTAGATGGCACCTCAGTATTCATACCAAAGCATATGAGAAAGCATGGCAAACCTCACCTTCCCTATCGTCCTACTAGACCAGTCCAGATAAGAGGGACATACCAAAGCTACACCTACACTGGGCAGGGAGACAACACAGTAGCTCACTAAATCTTGGAGCCAAAGGCAGTGTTTGTCCAAGTATGGACATCTAAGGGGCTACCGCGGCTTTGTAAACAAGCCCCTAAGATGTAATGCTCGACAAAAAGTAAAAAGTGATGCCCACAGTACCACTCAATGTCTAAGGGAGCTACCAAACTATGCTAAGCCTCCAAAGTTGCTGGCACCTAAGAAGAATGGGCACGCAAGCCCTCCAGAATCAGCCAGACCCATAATAGATATGCCGAGACAAATGCCTCCATGATCCAACATCCCAAGGTAAACTCAGCTGTTGCAAACAGCATAAAGAATGATCCAACTTACAAAAGGAAGCCATAACCTTCAAGTCCTGGAGATAAACCCTCTAGACATCCATAAGGCGAAGATCCTTATCTTTTCCTCTACAATGCTCCTCAGAAAAGGGCAAGTAAACCACCTGGTTCACATGAAAGGGAGATATCACTCTGGGCAAAAGGAAGGCATAAGCCAAATGGAAATGGCCTCCTTTGAAAAGGACAAATATGGATTCCAGCAAGACTGTGCCTGCTGCTTGGAAATGTGCCTTGCCAAACAATTTGCGACCAAGAAAAAAAAAAAAAAGAGTCTTGAGAGTTACACCTCTCAGGAGAGCACACTTCAGAGGCTCAAAGGGCTCAGACCACAGGACCCTGAGCACCAAACAGAAGTCCCAGGAAGGGACAAATGACAGACGGAAGAATGCAGACACCAAACCACTTGAAGAAAACGTGAAACATCTGGGTGCAAGACTTTCTAGCCACCGGACCATTGAAACAGGATAAGGCTGCCACCTGGACTTCCAGGGAGGTAAAGGGAAAAACCCCTTTACCAGATAGTGCTACAGAAGACCAACAGAGCTGGCACATTGGCAGACTTAGGAACAAGCTGTCATGCGCCGCATCCATGCTCCAAGAGGTACCAGGCCTACATACATGCTAGGCAGGTAGAAACCGCTCCTCTCCCCTGGCTCTGAGCAGAACTGAAACTACTCCAGGAGAATAGCACTTACACGACAGCCAATTGCCTTCAAAAGCCAAACTAAGCGAGAAGGGAGCCAGATCATCTATAACAAACGGCCTCTGATGCAACCGGCCCACAAAATGAACACTGGTACCATCCTGCCCTTAACCGAGGGAAGGGAAAGAAAAAGCAAGATGGCCAGTCAGATAGCCTTTGTTTCAAAATGGTGGTGTGGCTGTTCAGTCTGGACAAGGATTCCCCGCCCATAAGATGGGTGCCCTATTTCAGAAGAATCCATAAGTGATATCCAGCGGCATGCCCCCTTTTAGATAATGTGGGCACAACCACTATCTCAAGCTAGCTCTTACTCCTGGCTTGAGCTCAGGTGAGGAAAAGCCCCTGTAGCGGTCTCATATGGAGAGCTCTAGATGTGGTGTATTTAGACTTCAGTAAAGCCTTTGACACTGTTCCTCACAGGCGACTTATAAACAAACTGAGCACCCTAGGGATGGACCTTAAAGTTACTGCTTGGGTTAGAAATTGGTTGGGTGGGAGGCGACAAAGAGTACAAGTAAATGGAGCTCACTCTGAGGAGAAGGATGTTACCAGTGGTGTGCCCCAGGGATCTGTCCTTGGTCTGATTCTTTTTAACATCTTTGTTAGTGATATAGCAGAAGGGCTGTCGGGTAAGGTTTGCCTCTTTGTGGATGATACCAAAATCTGCAATAGAGTAGACACCCAGGAAGGTGTAGATAACATGAGGAGGGATCTAGCTAAGCTTGAAGAATGGTCTAGAACAGGGGTCTCAAACTCAAATTGCTTTGAGGGCCAAATGAGGACTTGTAAAGTAACCCGGGGGCCGCATAAGACGCGGGGCCTCATTTGCATAAATATTTGCATAATGTTACCATACACTAACTTTTAGTAAACATGCCTCTTAATGAGTATGGATAAAGAAAGACTAAAAGATTTAGAAACAGGAAGACAATAATTAAACTGGGAACCCCAAAAGCCAAACTTGGAATGTACAACAACACTGTAGAAATAAAACTATAAATTAATTTCCTCTTGTACTAAACAAAGCGCAAACATTAATGATGCACATTTCCCAGAGCTGACATATTCCAGTTAATAAATTCAAAATAAAGAGATATTTTTCTACCTTTTGTGCATTTTTTTTCAGTTGCAATTGTTCCAGCCACTTTCTTCTGGTTTCTTCATGTCTTCTGCTAACTCTCCATCGTCTGCTGTCCATTTGTCCTTTCTTCTCTCTCCTAGTTTTTTTTCCATTCTTTCTCTACATCTGCTTTAACATACTAATCTTTCTCCTTTTGCTCTTTCCTCATTCCTATTTCATCCACTCAAATTTTACCCCTCCATCCTCAATCCCCACTTACTCTCCCAATACCTGGCCAAATGTAGATTTGTCTTCTCTCCCAGACAAAATATTTTTCCCCTCTCCATTTCACTTTCCCAGCTCCATCCCATTCTAATCCTCCCCCAACATCAGCTCCCTTCTAGTTCCAGCCCCACCCAGCATCTGCTCCTTTCTAGTCCCTGCATCAGTCCATTTCCAGTCCTATCCTAGCCTCACCATCAGCCCATTTCCAATCCTAGCTCCCCCCCACTCAGCCCATTTCCAGTGCTAGTTCCCTCCCCTCACAGCCCATTTCCATTCCAAGCCCCCCTCCCCATCAGCCATTTTCAGTTCAAGCCCCCCTTCCACTCAGCCCATTTCCAGTCCTAGCAACCCCCCCAGCCCATTACCAGTCCTAACCTCCCCATAGCGCACTTCCAGTCTTACCCCCCCATCACCCCATTTTCAGTCTTACCCCCCCCATAGCCCATTACCAGTCCTAGTCCCCCCCATAGCCCACTTGCAGTCTTATCCCCCATCACCCCATTTTCAGTCTTACCTCCCCTCATAGGCCATTACCAGTCCTAACCCCCCAATCAGCCCACCTCCAGTCCTAACCCCCATCTGCCCATTTCCAGTCCTAGCCCCCACCATAGCCCATTACCAGTCATAACCCCCCTGCCATTAGCCCACTTCCAGTCCTAACCCCCATTACCCCATTTCAGTCAGCCCCTCCATAGCTCATTACCAGTCCTAACTCCCCCCATCAGCCGACCTCCAGTCCTTCCTAACCCCCAGCAGCCTATTTCCCGTCCTACACCCCCCCCCCCGCACTGGTCCCTCTAAGCTGTGCGCGTGTGCGCGCGCACACACCTTGCCGAGCGAGCGCACATACTTTATAACAGAGCGCACAAAAATTACGGTTCTGATTCTGATAGAAAACACAGACGTCTTAAAATTTAAAAGTTGTTGTGTATTTACGGTTTTCACAAGTTCTACAATATTTTCTAGTGCAATCAAAGTGGTGTACATACTATATTCTGATGTGTAGTCAAATTTTAAAGTATATAACACTCTGAGTGTCGTTATGTGGCACACAAAAATTTAACCTTCCTTCAAAAGCTGCACACAGCTGATATTTTATGCGCACACAGCCTACAGAAAATTAGAGGGAACACTGCCCCCCCCCTCCCTCCCATCAGCCCAAGTAAATAAAAAAAAAAAAAAACCTGGCTTCTGCTGCTGACAAGTGAAGTGAAGTGCTACCGAGCCACATCATATAGTACCGGGGTCTCAAACACGCGGCCCGCGATGGAGGGAAACAAAAAACCCCAAAAAACCCTGGCTTCTGCTGCTGCCGCTGCCGCCGTGGCAGCGGCAGAATCAACTGTCAAATTTAAAAAAAAAAAAACTGGCTTCTGCTGCTGCAGCAGAAAATCAGCTGTCCCGCGGCCCCTTCCCCTCTGCCCCGAGAGCCTCGAGTCTGCTTCATCAGCGGCGGGCTTTTTAAGCCGCGAAGAGAGTATTTCCCTCTCGCGCAGCTTAAGCCTATTCACTTTTCAAGCCGTGCGAGAGGGAAATACTCTCTTCGCGGCTTGAAAAGCACGCTGCTGATGGAGCAGACTCAGGGATCTCCGGGAAGAGGGGAAGGGGCCGCAGGACAGCTGATTTTGCTGCTTGAGCAGCAGAAGCCAGTTTTTTTTAAAATTTGACAGTTGATTCTGCTGCTGCTGCCACTGTGGCAAAGGCAGCAGCCGAAGCCAGGGTTTGTTTCCCTCTGGCACGGGCCGCATGTTTGAGACCCTGGGTCTAGAATTTGGCAGCTGGGATTTAATGTTAAAAAATGTAAGGTCATGCATTTGGGCTACAGCAATCCAAGGGAGCAATACAGTACAGGAGGTGAAGTACTTTTGTCCACTAAAGAAGAGCGGGACCTAGGCGTGGTTGTGTCTGATGATCTTAAAGTAGCTAAACAGGTAGAAAAGGCGACGGCAAAAGCTAGAAGGATGCTTGGGTGCATACGGAGAGGAATGGCTAGCAGAAAAAGGAGGTGATAATGCCTCTGTATAAGTCTTTGGTGCGACCTCATTTGGAGTATAGTGTGCAATTCTGGAGACCGCACCTTCAAAAGGATGTGAACAGGATGGAGTCGGTGCAGAGGGTGGCTACTAAAATGATTAGTGGGCTTCATTATAAAGCATATGAGGACAGACTTAAGGATCTTAATATGTACACACCTTAGAGGAAAGGCATAGAGGTGATATGATTGAGATGTTTAAATACCTCCATGGCATAAATGTTCAGGGAGAGAGCCTCTTTCAATTGAAAGCAAGTTCTGCTACGAGGGGACATGGGATGAGGGTGAAGGGAGATAGATTCAGGAGTGATATGCGGAAATATTTCTTTACGGAAAGAGTAGTGGATCCATGGAATAGTCTCCCAGTGGAGGTAGTAGAGATGAGGACAGTAACTGAATTCAAAAAAGCATGGGACCAACACAGAGGATCTCTAAAGGTAAAAAGTGGACTGTTTTAGTTGTTATGGAAGGACAGACTAGATAGGCCATGTGGTCTTTTTCTGTCATCATGTTTCTATGTTTCTATATGAGTATGCCCATGGCACCAGTTGCTTGCTGCCACCATCAAGCTGAGAAGCTTGAGATAATCCCAAACCTGGGAGCCTGTCTAGAACCACACAGTGCAAGTCATTCCAACCATCTCTACCACTCTCTCCTCCAGTAGGAGGATTCTTCCTGCTCGAGCATCGAACTGTTCTCCTAGAAAATCCAGGGACTGGGGAGGTGCTAACGGATGCTTTCCCCAATTGATCACCCAGCTGAGGCCTTCTAGAAGAGCACCATTAAGGCCAAAACCTGAGAGGCCTCCAATACAGAACAGGCTTAGATAAGCCAGTCATCAAGGAATGGGTGTATGCATATTCCTTAGCGCCACAGCTACCACCACCATGACTTTGGAGAGCATCCTTGGGGCAGAGGAGAGGCTGAAGGTAGGATAGCGAACTGAAGGAGTGAGCCAAACATGGCAAAAATGCAGACATATCTGCTGATCCTCTCAAATCAGGATATAAAACAAGATTCATGAGAGCGCCAAAAAAAAAAAAAAAAGTCAGACCAGTCCTGAACCAGTGATCTTTGGGTTGAAAGGCATGCAGAAAAGCTATCACAGATATCAGAGTTGCCATTTGGAAATACAACCCATGCAAAGGAGCATTGACCGCCTAGAAGCCATGGATCCAAAGGAGCCATCCTTCTTTGGCATTCCTGCTGTCCTTGCCCCACTTGGCTGGGGCCCTGGCACTACAGCCTGCAGGCACAGTAACTTATCCAATATGGCCCATGCAGTGACTCATGTCTGCAACCCACATGGAGAGATGACAAATTCCTCAGAGGACATAGCTACTCTGAATGGTGTCCAGCATATGAGAATGGGCCACAAAACCTACATAGTGAAGAATGGGAGGAAACCCCTCTGTAGGGGACAGAACTTCCGGGTCCATGAGCCCTATTGAAAGGGCTAATTACGGAACTCAATCCAGAAGCAGAGGAAAAGGAAGGGCTTTCCAGAATGAAACGCCAGGAGTCCGAGACCCCCAGAAATCAGTCCAGCACATCCATACTGGACATGCGAAGGCCAAGGGTGGGGGGGGGGGGGGTTAGGACCCTGCTCATTTCCCAGGCTTTTTCGGACTTTCCTCTGGAAGGTGAGAAGACTGACTTGGCCAAATCTTTTCAACAACTACTTCAGACACACAAAGGAGACTTCCCTTTACGCCAGGTGAGTTATCCAGGTCCTGGAGAACATATCCGCAGCCTAGTGGCAAAGTCAAGATCCATTCCATATCATCGCCAACAGGATGATATCCCTATAGCCACCAGCAGGCTAGAATATACATGGCATCAGAGCATCATCCAGCAGCTGAGACTGAATCAACAGAACAGAGCATGTGGTGTCAGGCCTGCACACCCAAACAAGAGAAAGCTTCCACTGCAAACTGATTCTTCAGCAGCAGGTCCATCTATCTATCCATAGTGCCCTTCAAGGCCAAGCAGACTCCCACAGGAGTGGAGATCCACTGCGTGACCGCCGTGGCTTCCAGCTTCACTGGATGGGCCAAACTAAGCGACACTCTCCTGAAGGAGGGCTCACATCCTTTAACATGCCAGTATCCTCGAGACTGGAAAATCAGCCAGAATCCATTCCAACTGAACATGTTCTGGATTAAGTCTGGAAGACTGCTGTAAATATCTGCACCACCTATAAAAGCGGAGAACCTGCGGCCCCTGCTCCACTGCTGAAGTATCAAGTACATACCATGTGGAAGAAAACTCAAATAATCAAAGCCGCCAAGTCTCCCTTCCAGGACAGGTGGAAAATGTCAACCTCCACATGAGCCTCCGACAGAAAACTTCTCTTTTTCTTTTGTATCAGATGCCTCAGCCGAGACACTAGGACCAGCACAAGTCCATGTCTCAGACAGACAGTCTTGAAGGACTGGAAAGGGGGGCTGTTACTTCTGGAGAGAAATCTGAAATTGTGAGTATATACTTCTGGGAATTTTTCTGAAAGGAATTTTTTTTTCTTTTAAAGCTAATTAATCTGTGAACCCACTATTTTTTTTGTTAAATCAGTCAGGGCCTAGTAGCAACAGTTTAAGATTCAATTTAAAAACACAGAAGAGAACTTTCTGGTTACCTTTCATACCCAGTAGACAGCTGTAGTTTAAATTTCATAGTCACTCAGGGTCTAGCATCAGCAAAGTACTTTTAGTTTCAAATTAAAACACAGAAGAGAGCTTTCTGGTTAAATTTAGAATCCAGCAGAGAGCTTGTAGTTTAAATTTCATAATAGGTTAGAGCCTAGTAGCAGCAAAGAGCTATAATTTAAATCAAATCAGAATATAGTTTTCCTCAGCAGCACAGGACAAGGTACTGTGTAGCAGCCCTTTTTTAATAAGTGTTATATCCCTCCCTCCCTCCCCACACCCACCCTCCCCTGGGAAAATCACAGCTTTATAGGTACTTGCACAACTTAAAAGACAGGAGGTGCTCTCAGGTGAAGCTCATTACCCAAATCAGTCATACACCAAGGACCTGAGATTAATTAAGCTTCAGGTGAACAAGGTATATTAAACTTCTTAGGTACAGTTTTAGTGGTATAAATATCCATTGCACCCTTTAGTACATATAGAACTTAAAGATCTAAACACAAACTTAAAACTAAGATGCAGACAGCAGTCCAGCAGTGGGATGTGGGCTTTCCAGTCTTTTGCACTGAGTGTCACATGTATGATTTTCTCCCAGCTGGTGAGAGGTCTTACGTGTGCACTAGGTGCAAGGAGCTCTCTGCTCTCAGGGAACGAGTCCGTTCTCTAGAGGCTAGAGTAGCAGACTTGGAAAACATAAGACAGACAGAGAGGTACATAGACGAGACCTACAGGGATATAGTCCTGAAGTCCCACCTCCAGTCTGGCAGCATCCCTGTTGCCATGGAGGAGAGAGGTCACGTGACAGGAGAGCATCACCCTGGTGTGGCAGGAAGTGATCCTGTAACTAGGACCTGTCCTCCAGGTGATGTAAACCCCTCTCGCACCGAGGAGGTTTCTCCAGGGCCAAGTGCCCATGCGGGAAGGGTTAGGACAGCCGTTATAGTTGGTGATTCGATCATTAGGCATGTAGATAGCTGGGTGGCTGGTGGACGTGAGGATCGCCTGGTAACATGCCTGCCTGGTGCGAAGGTAGCGGACCTCACACGCCACCTAGATAAGGTCTTAGATAGTGCTGGGGAGGAGTCTGCTGTCTTGGTACATGTTGGTACCAATGACATAGGAAAATGTGGTAGGGAGGTTCTGGAAGCTAAATTTAGGCTTTTAGGTAGGAAGTTGAAATCCAGAACTTCCAGGGTAGCGTTCTCCGAAATGCTTCCCGTTCCACGCGCAGGACCCAATAGGCAGGCAGAGCTCCGGAGTCTCAATGCGTGGATGAGACAATGGTGCAGAGATGAGGGCCTCGGATTTGTTAGGAACTGGGGAACATTCTGGGGAAAGGAGGGGCTCTTCCGAAGGGATGGGCTTCACCTTAACCGGGATGGAACCAGGCTGCTGGCATTAACCTTTAAAAAGGAGATAGAGCAGCTTTTAAACTAGATAATAGGGGAAAGCCGACAGTCGCCCAAGAGCGCATGGTTCGGAAGAATGTATCCTTGAAGGATACTACAAAAAGCAGAGAGGTTCCAAAAAAGAGTAAAGTAGCCCAAATGCCCTCGAGTATGGAGCAGACAGAACTTAAAGATCCCAAATTACCCATGTCTACCAATAGCCAAATTAATATGAATAAAATACAGTCTCTAAAATGCTTGTATGCAAATGCTAGAAGTCTACAAAACAAGATGGGAGAGTTAGAATATATAGCACTAAACGAGAGATTAGATATGATTGGAATATCAGAGACATGGTGGAAGGAGGACAACCAGTGGGACACTGTGATACCTGGGTACAAACTATATCGAAATGATAGAGCTGATCAAATTGGTGGAGGGGTTGCGCTCTATGTTAGAGAGGGCATTGAGTCAGAAAGGATTAAAGTTTTGCAAGAAACAAAATTTGCTGTAGAATCTCTATGGATTGAAATTCCATGTAAAAAGGGGAAGGCGATGGCAGTGGGGGTGTACTATCGTCCGCCTGGCCAGAATGAACAAATGGATGATGAAATGCTCAAAGAAATCAAGGAAGCTAGCAAAAGTTACAGTGCAGTAATAATAATGGGTGATTTCAATTACCCCGGCATCGACTGGGTCAGTGTCACAACAGGACATGCTAGGGAGATAAAGTTCCTAGATGAAATAAATGACTGCTTCTTGGAGCAACTGGTTCATGAACCGACCAGAGGGGAAGCAATATTAGATCTAGTCCTTAGTGGAACACCAGATGTAGTGCAAGAGATAAGGGTGTTGGGGCCACTTGGCAATAGTGATCATAGCATGATCGCCTTTGATTTAATTAGTGGAGGAGGGATAGTAAGGAAATCCACAGTACTACCCTTTAACTTTCGAAAGGGAGACTATGATAGAATGAGGAAAACAGTTAAGAAAAAACTAAAAGGAGCAGTTGCAAAGGTTAAAGACGTACATCAAGCTTGGGTGTTGTTGAAAAATACTATCTTGGAAGCCCAGACCAGCTGTATTCCACGCTTTAAGAAAAGTGGAAGGAAGTCCAAAAAATTGCCAGCATGGTTTAAAGCTGAGGTCAGAGAGGCTGTTGTTGCCAAAAAAGCATCTTTCAAGAAATGGAAAAAAGAGCCAAATGATGAAACCTGGAAACAGCACAAGCACTGGCAAGTCAAATGCAAGGCATTGATAAGGCAGGCAAAGAGAGAATTTGAGAAGAAGCTTGCTGCGGAAGCAAAAACGCGAAATAAAGACCTTTTCAAGTACATTCGTAGCAAAAAACCCGTGAGAGAGTCAGTTGGTCCATTAGATGATAAAGGGGTTAAAGGAGCACTAAGAGGCGACAAGGCGATAGCGGAGAGACTGAATGAGTTCTTTGCTTCGGTCTTTACTGAGGAAGATGTAGGGATGTTACCCACGACTGAAGTGGTATTTAAAGGTGTGGAAGAATTGAAGGAAATATCGATACATCGGGAAGATGTCCTACAACTATTAGATAAACTGAAGAGTAGCAAATCACCTGGGCCGGATGGTATACATCCAAGGGTGTTGAAAGAACTGAAATTTGAGATTGCAGACCTGCTATCAGTAATCTGTGAACTATCATTAAAATCATCTCTAATACCTGAGGATTGGAGGATCGCCAATGTAACACCAATTTTTAAAAAGGGTTCGAGGGGTGATCCGGGAAACTACAGACCGGTGAGCCTGACATCAGTACCGGGAAAAATGGTAGAAACCATCATAAAGAATAAAATTACTCAGCATATAGATAGTCATGACCTAATGGGAGACAGCCAACATGGCTTTAGACAAGGAAGATCTTGTCTTACTAATCTGTTATGTTTTTTTGAAGGAGTGAATAAACAGGTGGACAAAGGTGAGTCGGTTGATATTGTGTATCTGGACTTTCAGAAAGCCTTTGACAAGGTCCCTCATGAGAGACTTTTGGCAAAACTAAAGAGTCATGGGATAGGAGGCAGTGTACTACTGTGGATCAGGAACTGGTTAAAAGATAGAAAGCAGAGGGTAGGGCTAAATGGCCAATTTTCCCAATGGAGAAAGGTGAATAGTGGTGTACCCCAGGGATCTGTGCTGGGTCCGCTGCTTTTTGACATATTCATAAATGACCTGGAAAGTGGAATAACGAGTGAGGTTATCAAATTTGCTGATGACACAAAACTATTTAAAGTTGTTAAAACCCAGGAGGATTGTGGAAAATTGCAAGAGGATCTTGATAAATTGGAAGACTGGGCATCAAAATGGCAGATGAAATTTAATGTGGAGAAGTGCAAGGTTATGCACCTAGGGAAGAACAACCCAAACTATGGTTACACGATGCAAGGTTCCACATTAGGAACCACCACCCAAGAAAAAGATTTAGGCGTCCTTGTGGATACCATGTTAAAACCCTCGGCCCAGTGTGCAGCGGCGGCCAAGAGAGCAAATAGAATGCTAGGTATGATAAGGAAAGGAATGGAAAATAAAACAAAAGATATTATAATGCCTCTATATCGTTCCATGGTGAGACCGCACCTTGAATATTGTGTGCAATTCTGGTCGCCATATCTTAAAAAGGATATAGCAATTTTAGAAAAGGTTCAGAGAAGAGCCACCAAAATGGTAAAGGGGATGGAAGGCTACTCCTATGAAGAAAGGCTAAAAAGGTTGGGGCTCTTTAACCTGGAAAAGAGACGGCTGAGGGGAGATATGATAGAAGTCTATAAATTAATGAACGGAGTGGAACGGGTAAACGTAGATCGATTGTTTACCTTATCAGAATATAGAAAGACTAGGGGACATGCAATGAAGCTACAGGGTAAACTATTTAAGACTAATAAAAGAAAATATTTTTTCACTCAACGTGTAATCAAACTCTGGAATTTGTTACCGGAGGATGTAGTAAAGGCTGTTAGTGTAGCTGGGTTTAAAAAAGGTTTGGACAAGTTCCTGGAGGAAAGGTCCATAAACCATTATTAAGAAGGGACCCAGGATATCAATGCTTGAACCAATACAAGCATTGTGGAACCTGTGTCCCTTGGGGAAACTGCTAGGTACGTATGACCTAGATTGGCCACTGTTGGAAACAGAATACTGGGCTTGATGGACCTTGGTCTGACCCAGTATGGCATATCTTATGTTCTTATGTTCTTATGTTAGACCCCAGCTGATCCATATGTCGAGGAGGCAACCTCTGTCCAGGATGCTTAGAAGGCAGAACTCAAGCCGGGCTTCTACACTCTCTCATCCCTCATATTACAGAGCTTGAGGGAATCAAAAAGCTGCAGAGTCTAACAACCAGGATTTCCAAAGGAGGAAAAGAATGCAGAGGACAACCCCCCCAGACTCTGGGAGCTCCCCATCCTGAGAAGGATTTCCAGCACAGGAGACACAGTTCGAGCAGAGTCCTTAGAAGGGGAGTGGCCAGCAGCAAGAATACCCAAACTCAAGACTGGGCTAGGATTCTTACCCACAGCGTCAATCACCTTCTACCTTGAGTAGGAAAATACCAAGCCAAGCCAACAGAATCCCTTCGCTGGGAGAAAGAGCACAGGCCCTGCCAGTGAAGAGTCAGAGGATGAATCCAGTGAGAATGCTCTTCGCTTGCCACAGATCAAAACAATGCTTCCTGGAAGATGACAGAAGAGTTAAGGGCAGGCAAACATTTGCACATGCTAAGGCCGAGTAAGCACAAAGGTGTGCGCTAACAGACTGCATACAAGAGTGTGTGTTATGGGCACTTGAGCAGGAATGCGCATTACAGTCACTCAGGCAAAACACACGCTGGGATCGCTTTGGCACAAGGCATGTAAACGCACAAAACATTACTAGAAGCTAGAAAATGGCAGGAAGCACCAATGCAGAGTCAATCGTTGCCTGCAGTTTACCTCAACAGATAAGCATGGGAGCCCCACAAAGGACAATGTCTTGATACTCACCCCCTGGGAGCCTCAGACGGGGCAAACCATGCCAGGCTCAGTGCTACTCCCCAGCCACTGTCTTTCTTTCACATTCCTGCATAACACGCTAACAGCCACATACCTACCTCTGAGGTGTCTTCAGTCTTCGTGGAGAACAAGGGGGGACAGCAGAGGAGGGAGGGAAGTCTAGGTTGTGTGAGGCTGCTGAACTCTTCCAAATCCTTTCAATTTTCTGGCTGCTCAACAGGCCCTTAACAGGATAACAGCATGGAGCTGAACCAACTTTCCCTTCTCCTTTGGCTACCAAAAAGACGAAAGTCCAATGGAGCCTCCCACATCGTGTTCAAGTGATAGTCAATTGTTCAGAGTTTAGAGGCTTAGGCTGATAAAGGCATAGGAGTGATGTTATTGAACCCTGGGGTTTCATTGGCTTCTGTCTCCACCAATCTGCTGATAGGGGAACACAACCTACTTGGTCTTGTCTAGCAGGACAATATGGAATCAAGATTTTCAAATCACCATGAAGGACACTGGGGTGGGCCACCGACATCACCACTGCTCTGGAACTGTAAGCCTTGACATGGCCTTCCAGAGGTTGCAAGGATCTAGCATTGCAACCATATGGGTATAAAAGAGGCAATGCAAGCTGATATAGTGTAGTTACTCATCTATAATAGGTGTTCTCCAGGGACAGCAGGCATCAGCCCTCACATATGGGTGATGTTGGCACTGACGGGGCCCCCACAGAAGCATCTCCCTAGCTTTCAAAGAAAGCCTTTGGGAGATGCCCCATGCATGCATGGTTCCCTTCCTGCCCAAGGGTGCCATCTTTCTCAATCAAATGACATAGCTAGAGCAGACAAAAGAAGATGGCAAAAATACAGCAACTCCAAGGGGAGGAGTAAGGGTTGTGAGGACTGATTCCTGCTGTCCCTGGAGAAAGCGTAGTTATTCACCTGTTAACAGGTGTCTTCCGGGGACAGCAGGAATCAGTCCTCACATATGGGTGACAATGGCGCCGACGGAGCCCTCATGTGGAGCAAATCCCCAGATTTCTAAGAAAACCTTTGGGAATTGCATCACGCATGCGCGGTCCCCGTCCCTTTCCCGCCCAAGGGTGCCATCTTGCTCAGTCAAATGACATAGCTAAAGAGACAGCAAAAAGAACAAAATATAATAATAGGACTGCAACTCCAAGGGGAGGAGGGAGGGTTGTGAGGACTAATTCCTGCGAAAGTCTGACCTGAAGACCAGGTGGCGGCTCGGCAGATGTCTGCTAGCGGAACAGAGCGGAAGTGAGTCATTGATGCCGCCATAGCCCTGACCCAGTGGGCCATAACACGACCCTGCAATGGAAGATCGGCCGCCCTGTATGCCCATGTCTGACTCCTATCTCTCTTTCTCCACACACATTCATCTCGTAGCTAAGACCTGACGTTACTTTCTCTATAACATTAGCAAAATCCGCCCCTTCCTTTCTGAACACACTACTAAAATGCTTATCCACTCCTTAATCACCTCCCGTCTTGACTACTGTAACCTACTCCTTGCTGGTCTCCCTTTGAATCATCTCTCTCCCCTTCAATCTGTTCAACACTCTGCTGCGCGGCTAATCTTCTGCCATCCTCGTCATGCCCATATTACTCTTCTCAAGTCACTTCATTGACTCCCTATCCGTTTCAGCATCCAGTTCAAACTTCTCCTGCTGACCTATAAATGCATTCAGTCTGCAGCTCCTCAGTATCTCATCTCTTATCTCTCTTTATAAACCCCCCTCGAGAACTCAGAAGCAGTTTGCTAGAAGAGCTATCTATGCCCCGCTCTCCCACTGCTAAACTCCAGACGTCGCTCCTTTCACCTTGATGCACATTACGCCTGGAACAAACTACCTGTGTCTGTACGCCAGGCACCTTCTCTAACCCTCTTCAAGTCCAGGTTGAAAGTTCACCTCTTTGCTGCTGCTTTTGGATCTTGACTCACCTGATCTCCTTTTCTCCCCCTTGTTCTACCCCTACGTGTTTTGTCTTGACTAGATTGTAAGCTCTGATGAGCAGGACTGTCTCTTACATGTTTGTGCTGTGCAGCGCTGCGTACAACTGGTAGTGCTAAATAAATGCTGAGTAGTAGTAGTAGTAGCAATACAGTCCGCTACCCAGGTGGACAGTGTACGCTTGGAGATGGCCATCCCCAGCTTACTGGGGTCATAGGATATGAAGAGCCGAGAAGCCCTTCTATGGCCTTGCGTACGCTGAATGTAGAAGGCCAATGCCATCTTACAGTCCTGGGTATGTAGAACTGTCTCTGCCCGAACGGCATGTGGCCTGGGAAAGAAGGTAGGTAGTACGACCTCCTGGTTGAGGTGGAACAAAGAGACCACTTTTGGAAGGAACTCAGGGTATGTGTGGAGCACCACCCGGTTCTATAGAACCTTATAAGGCCTGTCCAACAACAGGGCCTGAAGCTCACTCACTTGCCGAGCCGACATGAGTGCCACCAAAAAAACTACCTTCCAAGAAAGGTAGTGTAGATGGCAGGTTGCCATCTGCTCAAATGGCAGACGAGTAAGCTGCCCTAAGACCACATTCAGATCCCATTCGGCTGCCGGAGGGTGAAGCAGGGGCTTCAGCGGAAGTAGGCCTCTCAGGAACCTGGACACCAACGGATGTGCAGAAAGAGGCTTTCCCTCTACTGGAAAGTGATGTGCAGCCAAAGCACTGAGGTGAACTCTGATGGAGTTGGACTTCAGGCCCAAATCCGAAAGAAGGAGAAGATACTGTAGTACCACTGCAACCAAGCAGGAGAAAGGATTCACTTTCTGCTTTTCGCACCACATCCCAAACCTATGCCACTTAAAGGCATAGGTCCGTCTAGTTGACTGCCTCCTTGAGGCCAGCAAAACCTCTTCCATGTTTTGCAGGAGGAGTAGTGCGAGAACTACCCTTTCAGCAGCCATGCCATTAGGTTGAGGGAACTGAGGTTGGGGTGCAGGAGAGTGCCCCCCTCTTGAGACAGGAGGTTCAGAGAGGACCCCAGGGGGATTGGGGCCTCTACTGCTAGCTGAAGTAGAAGTGGAAACCAGGGCTGTCTCGGCCATCTTGGGGCTACCAGGATGACCGAGGCTTTGTCTTGGAGAATCTTGAACAGAGTTTTGGCTACTAGAGGCGTCGGAGGAAACTCATACAGGAGGCCCACAGACCATGAGATGAGAAAGGCATTGGCAGCCACCCTGTTTGGATGTGGCTGCCTGGAGCAAAACCAGGACAACTGGTGATTGTGTGGGCTCACAAACAAATCCAGTGTCGGCTGTCCCCAGGTCTGAAAAAGCCATTGGGCCATACTCTTGTCCAGCTGCCACTCGTGGGGCTGCAGAATGCTGCTTAGCCTATCGGCTAAATAATTTTCCTGGCCTGGCAGGTAAACTGCTCTCAGATGAATGCCATGCCGGACTGCAAAGGAGCACAGATCCAGGGTTTCCTGACACAGCAGGAGGGACCCCATGCCTCCATGCTTGTTCACACAGAACATGGTTACTTAGTTGTGTTTGTACCAAGACAAGCTGATGAGCCAAAGTTTGACAGAAGGCTCGTAGAGCCAGGCAAATGGCACGAAGTTCCAAGAAATTGATTTGTTGTGTGCTCTCGTTCAGAGACCACACACCCTGAGTGCAAAGCCCCTGGCAATGGGCTCCCCAGCCCAGCAAGGATGCATCCGTGGTCAGGATCCTCATGTGTCAAGGAGCCTGGAAGGTCGGCCCCGCCTCCAAGTGTAATGGTTGAAGCCACCATTCCAAGGACTGTACCAGTCTTCTAGACACTTTGACTCTGTCTCAGAATCCGCCTGTAGCTTGAGTCCACTGGTCCCTGAGGCACCACTGAGCTGTTCGCAAATGGAGGTGGGCATTCGGTGTCACATAAACCGTGGAGGCCATGCACCCGAGGAGTCACAGGAAGTGTCCTGCTGATATTTGGGACCTGCGACTCACTTGACGTGCAAGGGCCAGGAGTCTCTGTGCCATGTCTACTGGCATGTAAGCCCTTGCCTGAATGGTATCTAGTCTTGCCCCAATGAACTCTAGTCGTTGAGTGGGGACTAGAGTAGACTTGGGGTAATTGATTACAAACCCTAGATGTTGAAGCACCTGAATAGTGCGAGATGTGGCCTGTTGGACCTCCAGGGCTGATGTGGCTCTGATGAGCCAGTCATCCAGGTAGGGGAAGACAAACTCCTTGGAGTCTGAGGAAGGTGGCCACCACCGCCAGGTATTTTGTGAATACCCTGGGGGCAGAGGCCAGGCCAAAGGGAAGTACTCTGTACTGATAGTGGTTTCCGCCCACCACAAATCGTAGATATTGTCTGTGGTCTGGATGAATTAGAATGTGTGTATACACATCCTTTAGATCTAAGGAGCATAGCCAGTCTCCTTGGTGGAGGTAAGGCAGCAATATTCTAAGGGAAAGCATCTTGAACTTCTCCCTCACCAGGAATTTGTTTAAGTCGCGCAGGTCGAGGATGGGTCTGAGGCCTCCTGTCCTTTTTTAGTACCAGAAAGTACCTGGAATAGAAGCCCTTGCCCTGTAGGTGGTGGGGCACCGGTTCTACCGCCTGATCCTCGAGAAGTCCTACTAACTCCTTCAGAAGAAGGTCCTGGTGAAGAGGAGACCTGAGAGGCTCTCCTGGAAAGTAAGGAGGCAGCACCTGGGTCAAATGGAGTAGATAGCCTTGATGGACTATCTGTAGGACCCAGGCATATGTGGTGATGGCTGGCCACATGTGGGCATACAGGGCAAGCCTTCCTCCTGTGCACTGCCTGAATCCTGTGGTGATAGGGGCTATGCGCCTTGAGAGTCAAAAGCCACTCCCAGGCTGAGCCGGAGCTGGTGCCTGGGGTTTGGGGGGCTTTCTGCTTATGTGGGCCATGCCCCTGTCCCTTGGCCTGCTACTCCTGTTGGGGAGCTGGGGAGGCCTGAAAATGCGGGTAGCTTCGGTAAGCAGCACCCTTCCTCGGGAAAAAGGGCTTCTTACCTGAGCCCTTCTTCTTAGAAGGGTCAGAGGTCTTCTTTGACAGCTGTGTCCTGGTCATGTACTCTGTCTCTAGCTCAGCAGCCTTTTCGGTCATGGGTTTGCCGAAGAGGTTCTCTGTAGCCATGTCTGGCGGCGTGCACCAATGCCTGCCGTAGTTACCCGGGCCGCCGACTCAAAGCCGTCATAGGCCGCTCAAGTCATGAACTTCAAGCACTCACGGATTCCAGTGGACAGGTTCTTGAAGCGTTGCAAAGGTCCCTCGGAGAGACCAGCCGAAAGCCTGGCGATTTCCTTCACCATATCTCGCAGGTACATGCCCATGTACAGCTGGTATATGCCTGGATCCAACATGTCAGCATAGAACCCTGGTAGCACTTCCTGCCGAGGGCATCCAAGTTGCAGGCCTCCCTGCCAGGAGGCACCAAGGAGTGTGTCTTCTGGCTCTTGAGCCGGTGCATGGCCAATTCCACAACCATGGAGTTGTGCTTTTTGGAATCCAGGACTCTTGCGGACCCGATATATTGAGTCGATCTGCCTGCTGAGCACCGGCGCCGACGCCAGTGTCTTCCACATGCGGAGCATCAGTCATTCCAGGTTCGGAGGCACTGATACAGTAAGGGCCTCCTGGGGGGGGGGAGAATCATACTGGAGGATCTCGAGCTCTTCAATTCGAGGATCCTCCTTGGACTCCACAGGGAATGCCAAAGTCTTTCACATGTCCCCTTATGAAGTCCAAGAACCTAGTGTCCCCAGGGTGGACCTTCTCCAAGGCTCGGACACCGGGGAATCGGACGGGACGTCCCTGTGCCGACAGGTGTCTGGGGACTCTTCTTCCTCAATCTCCCAGCCTGATGCCTCCCATACAGCCCGCGACAGCTCTCCCAGTCTGGGATCGAGCAGCCGGGGCTGCACCGCACCACCCACCGCTGCTCCCGACGCCATCGGCTGCCCAATCGGGGCAGGGAAGCACGTGCAACGCCACTTAAAAGAAGAGCCAGCAGGCGCGCCCGCGCCTGAGGGCCCTTTGGCGTGGCCCTTAGGCAATGGCCCACAGTACGGGAGGTCCCCACTCAGAACCTGCTCTGCGGCCTCCCTCATGTGCCTTACAACGTTTGCAAAGAAAGGCCTGAACGCTTGATCTTCCTCCTGATGCCTCAAGAGCCATGACCACCACCACTATACGATTCGTCACTTCAACCAGCCTCCTGGTATGTATTGGCGTATGTAATCTGTTTGAGTACCTACACGTACTTTTCATGTACCTCAGAATACTCACACTATTGCTTATCTCCCTATTGTATTATCTCATTATTGTATGCTCTCATTATAACTGCTCAGTGCTGTATTATCTCTTTATTGCACTACCCATTACTGCATTATTGCATTATTAATTAATCCTGTTACTGCATGATCTCATTATTGCACGATTCCTCATAGGATTATTGCATTAGCTCCTTATCGCATGATTTACCTCGTTATTGCATGACTTCACCACTTTCTGTTGCATTATCACATTATCTCAATCACGCACAACCACAACATCCAAAATGGCCCTTCACTTCGTGGCCATTGTTAGCTTTTACCTCCTTACACATTGGCTTGGAACCTCCCATGCCCTTTCTCCATCTCACAATCATATCCCTATCTTGAATAACCATGGAAAAAGATGGTCTGGACCCCCGTACTCCCACCCAGGAAGCGACGCCTACATGCGCCGCTCTCACCTGATACACATAGCGCTCCAATTATCCAAGACACCCAACCAGGAAAAGCCTCAGAATTGTCGAAGTCTAAAATGTCAAAATTACGGCTCAACTCTGCAGTAAAACTATGAAAGTAACACAGTATCTTCAAGAACTGGTGTATACATAAACGATGGTTTGAAAAATTCTAATGATTGCAACGCTAAATTGTAACATTCATCAGCAGAAGCAACAATGGGTCTCAGACTTCCCGGGCAAAACATAAACCGGTCAGATTGAACTGCCCTGCTAGCATCAATGACCCTTGACAGTAGTTGCTCTGCGATGGAATTAAACCGACTCTTCTGCTCAAAAATGGAAAAATAGTTCTTGCTAAACACAATTAAACAGCAATACATCAAAAGAGTGGTTAACAAAACTTAGCTTTGCCACAATGCTTGGATGGTAGTGCTAAGCCAGTGCCATGATCCGATGCTCTCATACGCGTTATCTTGCGTTTCACCTAGAAAGGCTTCTTCAGGGGGTGGCCAAAAGCACTCAGGAGTCACTGGCTGAAGGCGTTTAACAAAATTCGCCAACCGATGCCATCTTACAAGGTCTCCCTCAATCCACACTGAGCCCGTTACAGCTGGCTATGAATGCTGCAGCAAGGGTCCTCCACGGAGCCTCCAGAAGTGACCACGTGACTCCTATTCTGAAGCAGCTTCACTGGCTCCCTATCCACGGAAGGCTTCTCTTTAAAACCTTACTCCTCTCATTCAAGGCCATCAATGGCCTTTCATCTTTTTCACTTACGGAGCTCATTCACACAGTGCCCCCCACCAGATCCAGAAGAGCAACAGCTGTAAACTCGCTAATAACCCCAAAGCCATTGACAAAATGCAACAGTACAACGGCGAATAGGGCCTTCAGTCTCTACATCCCCAAATGCTGGAATACTCTACCACCCGACATTCGGGCCATTGTAGATCTAACTCAGTTCAGGAAGGCACTCAAATATCACCTTTTCCTCCAATACTACCCAGTCAGCAATGAAATCTAGGTAACCCCACCAAAGAAGTAACCATGGCTAGTTCTGAGATAGTGCCAACACTCAGATTATGCACATATTCTCCTTATGTTATCGTTGCCTTCAATCTTGCTCTTTGTAATTATTTCATGTATATAGTTCACCCCTGTTATCCAAGTTTGTACTCCTGTTCTATGTAAAACCAAACAGCTTGTTGTTCTGGTCATCTTGTTATAATGTAAACCGCGCTGATATCGAATAGTGCGGTATATAAGAAATTGTAATAAATAAAAATAAATAAATAAATAACTGGCTCCGGCCTTGAGGGCTTCAGCTTCAACCGCCCCGACGACCTTGGTGCCAAACGGGAGGTCGAGGGAGACCTTGGCCGAGGATCGACTCGAGTATGCATGGTCTCGAGGATCAGCTCGGCGGCCCCGTTGTCGGGGCGGAAGGACTAGTGAGCGGCTATCAGCGCCCGCTGCTGCTCCATGAAGGCAGACATGCTGCACTCCAGGGCCAGCATTCTGAGACAGAGCTCAGAAGGCTCCACAGCCACCGGGTCAGGTCCCAATGCCGGTTCTCTTGGAGAAGAGTCCTCAATGAGGACAGCTGTTACCTGCCTCGGCTGCTCCGTATCCCGTCAAGGAAGCTTTGCTGGATGCTCCATCTCAGAGGATCCAGGCTGGCGCTCGGAGTTCCGCTACTGGTCCCAGGAGGAACCAGGCTGTTCAGAGCCATCCAACGATGCCACCCTTCAAGGATTTTTTCTTCCTTCGATGTTCCCGCAAGGGAGACCCCCCTCTCCAAGGAACCTCTATGATGCTGGGGGTCAGAGTGTTCCCGAGACAGAGGCCTCAGACGAGGTCCGGGCCCACGAAGGTACGGACTCAGCAAAAATCCTATCATGCTGCTGCTGGCAGCTTCTCAGGGCCTTCGAGGACATTTTCCTACACGGGCTACAGACCTCCGGGTCGTGGTCAGGCCTGAGGCACCGGAGACAGCAGTCATGTATATCGGTGAGGGACATTAATTTTGTATACCAATCACATTTCTTAAACCCGCTGGCAGCCATCGGGGGAAAAAGGGCCCCTGCAAGGTCGAAGACCCAGGCTGCCAGTGAAAAAGAAAAGAGCGCAAATGCTAGTCACGAAGGACAAAAACCGAAAAATCAAACTGGACTCGATACTGGTGTACTGAGCCGAAGGCAGGAAGGGGAACCGGTGTCAAACCGGAGGAAAAGAAAAAAAACTTAAGTATTTTAACCACTTTTTTCACAGCGAATATTGGGCGGGGCGCATGCAGGCAGCCTTGGGCGGGGCGCATGCAGGCAGCCTTGGGCGGGGCGCATGCAGGCAGCCTTGGGCGGGGCGCATACAATTCCCAAAGGCTTTCTTAGAAAGCTGGGGATTTGCTCTGCACGAGGGCTCCATCAGCGGCAACGTCACCCATATGTGAGGACTGAGTTCCTGCTTGTTCCTAGAGAACACCTGTTACAGGTGAGTAGCTACGCTTTCTCAAGGAACAAGCAGAAGTCAGTCCTCACATATGGGACTCCCTAGCTACAGACTACTGAGGACCTGTAAAAAAGCAAAAACACTGCCAGCTGAGAGCAGCCGCAAACAAATCTGAGGGAAAACTCAGAGAACCCCAGTATCCAGAGAGAACCATGGCTCTGGTAGCCTGAACAAGAAGGGTTGGAGGGCAAGAGCTGCCTAAACCCCGAACAGATTATGGAGTATGGCCTAGCTGAAGGTACTGTCCCTTCGGGACTCCTTCTCCAAGCAGTAGTGAGCTGCAAAAGTGCGAACAGAGGACAAGGTGACAGCCCAGCAGATGTCCGCCATAGGGACAGAGCATAAGCTTGCAACTGAAGTTGCCATAGCCCTGACAAAGTGCCGGTTCACAGCGCACAAACGGTAACCCAGCCTGATCATGGGCGAAGGTGATGTAGTTCGTCATCCAGATGGACAGAGTCCACTTGATGACAGCCTCCCCCAGACAACTGGAGTCGTATGAAACGAAAAGTTGTGAAGCTTTGCGGTGGCCCTGAGTATGCTACAGGTAGAAGGATAGGGCTCTTGTGCAGTCCAAAGTATGAAGAACGGTTGCTGCCTTGTCGGCGTGGGGCCATGGGAAGCACCATCTTTTGGTTGAGGTGGAAGGCAGATACCATGTTCGGAAGGAATTTAGGATGGGTGCGGAGCACGACCCTGTTCTTGTAGAACATGGTGTAGGATTGTCTGGCCACCAAGGCCTGAAGCTCGCTGACCCTGCGGCAGAGGTGAGCACAACCAGGTAGCCAAGGGTTCAAAGGGCAGCTTGGTAAGCTGTGTCAGAACCATGGTGAAATTCCATTCCACGGGGGCAGACGGTTGCAGGGCTTAGAGAGCAGCAAGCTCCGCATGAAGCGGGTGAAGAGGGGCTGAGCCATAAGAAGCCTGCCCTCTATGGAGTGATAATGTGCGGACAGCGCACTCAGATGTACTCTAACGGCGTTGGACTTGAGCTCGGTTTGCGAGAGGCGGAGCAAGTATTGGAGCACTGTGTGCACCTGGCAGGAGAACATGTTAATTTGTTGCTCCGTGCACCATATGGAAAACCTGTCCCACTTGAAGGCCTAAGCTAATCTCATGGAGTCTTTATTTTTTTTGCAATTTAAACTTTTATTCAACAATTCTTATCCATACACAGTATCTTACATTTCCGTTACAAGAGACTTCTTCCATTACCATCCCACCGGTGGTTAACCAAGACCTTCTTTACCTACTTACATTAATCAGTATGTCCTATACCTTATATATTGTATATTTTTCATTTTCTTATCTCTGAAACTAAAGCTAAACATAGACTCCAAGTAGAAGTTATATCCTCATTCTATGTATTCTCTCCATTACCTTGTCCCCTTGCTTATTTTTTTTAATAAATTATTGCTCTTTTATCATAACTTTTACTCCATCTTAAATCCCACCCCTCCTTACCTTCCCCTATTTCATTTTGTGGTGGACTCCAGAGCGACAACCCTATTATTTTTCTTTATATACCCCTTTTTGTCTAGACTTCCTTTCTCTCCCCAGTGTGTACTTAGTTATATATATTTCCCTCCTCTACAACTACACAACCTCTATTTTACTTTTTTTCTTTTTATTATTAACACCCCCCCCCCCCCTCCTTCACTTAACATTTCGTTCATCCTGGCAGTTCTGTCATCTGGTACACAATCCATAAGCTTCAGGATTTGGCTTTTGTCAGGTCCTTCGTTTTCTTTCCAATTACAAGCTATTTCCATCCTAATCCTGACTGCCATGAATTTAAGCATATATCTTAAGTCATGCCCACCCTTCCCCCATTCATTCAGCAACACCTGCTCTGGGCCCATTGCTCCTTTCCATCCTAGCATCGACTGGGCTTCTACTTTCATCCCCTCCTGGATTATAGGGCATGTCCACCAGACATGTATATACGTGCTCACTTCTCCACACCCTTTCCAACACAAAAGGCTCTTTGTCTTGTCCATCTCTGCTATTCTCATCGGAGTCAGATAAATTCGGTATAACATCTTATAACAATGTTCCTGTATATGGGATGATCCTGTTACAACCCAAGCCTCCTCATGTATATAATTCCATCTCCCTTCATTCCATTGCCCTTCTATTTTTTTTCCCAAGCTATTTGGTACGTCTCTTTATAACGTCCGGGGTTCATCCCTTTATAAATCTGGGATATAAGACCTTGTGATCTGGTATTGTGGCTTAATAGTTTCTCAAACAGGGTTCTTTCCTTATTACCAATTTTACCTTTAATATTCTGGTATAGGAAATGACCTATCTGCTGGTATCCATACCAATCTCCCTTATCCAAAGAAATCTTTTCCTGTAATTAGTCCAATGTGTACATCTTGCCTGCCTTATTGTACAACTGTCCTATGAACTGTAGTCTAAGACTTTCCCATCTATTAAAAATTTGTGGCTGCCCTCCTTCTTTAAACCCCTCACAGTTCTTTATTCTCTGCAAATAAATTGCCATCTCTTTGCTTACAATTTTACTTTTTTTCTGGAAACCAAATTCTTAATGTGAGGGCTTTGAAGGGATTTTTCCCTTCGTCCTTCCTTCCTCTTTCTTGCCTTCTACTTCCACTTATCCATAAACTATCCATGATATACCCGTGACCTTCTTCCTCTTGCTCTATTTTCACCCACTGTCTTTGTTCTGGGCCTTTCTGCCAATATAGTATTGCCCTCAACTGTGCTGCTTTATGTCATCAGTAGAAAGATGAACATAAATAATTTGGGAAGGATATTCATTTTTATAATAGCAATACCTCTCAGCCAGGAGAACATGGGTTTGTCTCATCTCACCAAGCCTCTCAGTACCTTAGTCACCAATGGATCATAATTTAGTTGTTTTAACTTTCCAATCCCGGCTGATTTTACTTTTTAACACTTTTATTTATATTATTTTATTGTAAACCGCCCTCACGTTTCGACAAGGGCGGTATATTAAATGTAAATAAAGATAAAGATAAAGATTTGTACCCTGAAATATTTTATCTGCCTTTTCGTCCACTTAGAAAAACAAACTAAAAGCTGAATATCTGTTTAAACTCAGCCCTCAAATGGATCTTCAATATAGCTTAGTTACTCACCTGTAACAGGTGTTCTCCAGGGACAGCAGGAATCAGCCCTCACATATGGGTGATGTTGGCACCGATGGAGCCCACACGGAAAATTTCCCCAGCTTTCAAAGAAAGCCTTTGGGAATGCCACCATGCTTGCGTGGTCCCCTTCCCGCCCAAGGGTGCCATCTTGATGGGTCAGATGACATAGCTCAGGCAAATGATAAAAATCCCCCCCACACACAAAAAAAGTGGGCAACTCCTAGGGGAGGTGGGTGGGTTGTGAGGACCAATTCCTGCTGTCCCTGGAGAACACCTATTACAGGTGAGTAACTACGCTTTCTCCAGGAACAAACAGGAAGTCAGTCCAAACATATGCGAATCTCCAGCTACAGGCTATCAAGGACCCGTAGAAAGTGCCACGGCGAGTCGTGAGCAGACACTGGTAACCGAAGACAGCCTGAGGATCCCGGGTCCCCAGAAGACCACACTCCAGATGGCTGCAGAAGAGTCGGAGGGCCGGAGATGCCTAAACCCCGAACAGATTACGGAGTATGGCCTGGCCGAAGGCACTGTCCCAACGGGACTCCCTCTCCAGGCAGTAAATGTGTCATGAAGGTTTTAGCAGAGACCAGGTTGCAGCTCGGCAAATGTCAGCCAGGGGCACAGAGTGCAAAAGAGCCACCGACGCTGCCCTCACGCCAGACATCATGCACCATGATTCGATGGTCCAAGCAGCAGTCCAGCATGAGCCTGGGCGAAGGCGATGCAATTCGCCACCCAGAGGGAGAGGGTCCACTTGGTGACCGTAAGCCCCAAACGGGCAGGGTTGTTGGAGACAGAGAGCCACTCAGAATTGCGGTGGGCCTGCATGCACTGCAGGTAGAAGGAAAGTGCCCTTCTACAGTCGAGGGTGTGGATCGCCGACGCCCGGTCGGTGTGGGGCTTTGGAAAGAAGATCGGCAGCACTATCTCCTAATTGAGGGGGAAATCCAAGACAACCCTTGGGAGAAACTTAGGGTACGTTCGGAGAACCACCCGGTTCCCGTAGAATCTCGTGTAGGGCACATCAGCCATCAGGACCTGAAGCTCACTGACCCTCTGGGCCGAGGTGAGGGCTACCAGAAAAACCACCTTCCAGGAACGGTGCCGAAGCGAGCAGGATGCCATCGGCTCGAAGGGCACACGACATGCATGTTTCGGGCTCCCCAAGAACCCTGTGTCAAGTGTTCCTTTTCAGTAGTCGAAGTGATCGCCCTCCTAGAAAACACCGAACCCAACGGCTCCTTTTATGGAAGACGAACATCGCCTGCTCATAAGATAAGTGTTTATTACACTATGGTTTAATGATTTTGGGATTGTGTACTTATTTTATTTTATTTATTTTTTATTTATTGCTTTTATATACCGCGCTCTTTAAAATCAGCGCGGTTTACAGGTAACATTTATGCATCTGGTATATCCAGAATGCATTTACAGAGAACAGGGGGTACAACTTGGATATCAACTGGGGAGACTATTTACAATATCTACAGTTCTGTACATTATAGTTATGAATTGATTGTGGCTTATCGTTGTTTAGCTGGGTGTACTGTGGATAATATTGGGATGTGAGTAGTGTAAGAGGAAGAGGTGATGTTTTAGTGCCTTTCTGAATTGGACAATATCGGTAATTGCTCGGATGGAGGATGGGAGCGCATTCCAACAGATGGGTGCGTAAAACTTAAAAGCTCTGCTCTTTGTCGCTTGGGTACATTTGGTTATTTCGTTGGGGGTCTGAAGGGTGTTGATGGCAAATGATCTCCTTATTGAATAAAAGGGCTCTTCAGACGCTGAGGGGGGAGGTTCCATCTCTCCAGCTCATGCCGGTTGACCCCTGACAAAAACAGTGCAGGAAAATTTGAAAATTTCTCATCGACAGAACCCGCTGGCGGATTTTCAATGACTTATTATTTAGTTATATTCATTTGGAATCATTTGATTTCTGGGGGTTCAATTACATTGATTGTCACTGTGACCTCTTTGTGCATTATGGCAGCTGATACCTTTGCTTTTACGGAGGAATATTTGAATAAGTTGACAGCAGAAATCATTATTTGATTCAGCTACTTCAGAACCTGATCAACACCTGCCTTCTATTAAAGTCCCTCTGGAAAAGAGCCATTCGGGCTCAATTACATGGGGCTTCTATGCTCCAATATTTAAAAACCCGGCTCATCCCTCGGGGTCTTCGGATGCCGCGGGCTCCAAAATTGTTCTTGTCCGATGTGGATTTTGTGTCCAAATGGAACTGCATTCTTAATAAATGCGGCTTTGATCTGATTGCACTCATTATCGATCGTACCACATTGGAGGAAATCTTCGGGAATCTTTAGGGGAAGAGCTGTTCACAAATAAGATGGAAGATATGGAACGTCAGCTTCAAGGCTTCTTTGAATATTTGAGAGCATTCAAGTCAAATTCCAGAGGGACAAAACTGATTATGATTCGGACAAAGTTTACCCTGGGATGTACGAAAAGACCGATACAGATATTTCTGAACCGATACGGGACAAGCGGGTCACTTGACCATTCATCAGAAGATATGGATTCCAGTGACACTTCGCGAGAGAGATCCAAGCCCACGATGACAGCTGAGGGTTCGACGGGTTTTCGCAGGGGTGGTCGCCCCCGTCAGCCCTATTCAGACGACCATTGGGAACCCCCCATCACCAGACAGAGGTCACGTCGGCAACAACAGTTATCAACATCTCCGGACTGGCATTGACACCTACCCAATTGGAAGTGCTAGATCTTGGTCTCTCATTTGTCCCGACGGTCCCTTATGACCCTTTTAGGATGCGAATCGCGTTATTCCGTTTTTTTCGTAAATTACGAGTCATGGATTATTTTGCAGATAAACCTGGGATCCCGGATGGTTCTATTTTACGTCCTCAGTCACGTTGGGTTCCACCAGGGGCGATAAATCCAGTTCTTTTGACTTACCAAACACTGGTTTTACAGGAATTATCTGCTAGTGAAAAGTATTTCACACAATGTCATTCCAACATTTCCAATGAACAACGTTCTGCTATTAGACAGCTACCAATACCAACTTTGTTATACGGGGGGGCGGACAAAGGTGGAGCGGTGGTAGTGCAGTCTCTGGATGCATATCAAGAATGTCTTATCCCAATTAGGAAATACTAAATATTATAAGACTTTGCCTGGTGATCCTACACCACAGTTACAGATTGTTATTCAGTCCTTGGTCAAGGAAGCTCAGTTATAAAATGAAGGCCCATTCTTAGTTAGACAACATCCCCTGATCCCGGTTATTTATACTGTTCCCAAGGTACACAAATCCTTGCGGTCCCCTCTGGGATGTCCTATCGTATCATGCAGAGGTTCTATTCTTGAACCCGTCTCAATTTAGTGACGCGTTCTTAAAGCAGGAAGCCCAGTGTGTGAAGTCATTTTTGAGAGATACCTCACATTTTTTAACTGTTTTATCTGAATTCACGGAACCATTGAACAATGTGCTATTGGTGACTTTAGATGTGGTAGCACTGTACACTAATATTCCTCAGGAAGAGGCACTATCCCTTTTAGAAACAGCATTTACCACTGCACCGACCAGAATTCCTAAATCCTTTCTGTTGGATATTACTAGGTTGGTGTTAACTAGGAATTATTTTTCCTTTCAGGGGCAATTCTATCAACAGTGTTATGGCATAGCGATGGGTGCTACTGTGGTCCTTCTATTGCTACTTTGTATTTGGCAGCTATGGAGGAACAATTTATTTATCCTGTGGACGATTTTCAATTTGTTAGACTGTGGCTTCGATTTTTAGATGACATTTTTTTGGTCTGGTCAGACACATGAGCGGTTGACACATTTTATTAATTGGCTCAATACCATTAAAATTAATATTCAGTTTATTTACGGCTTATATTAGTGACCATCAGATTGAGTTCCTTAATGTACTTGTTAGAAAACAAGATGGATCGTTTGTTACCACGTTATTTCATAAGCCCAGTCAACGGAACAGCTTGCTTCGTTTTCACACTCATCATCCGCCCTCCTTAAGAAGAGGCCTTCCTTTTGGCCAGTTTTTACGCCTACGGAGAATCTGTTCCTCTTTGGAGGATTTTAAACATGCATGAGCTTTACGCAACCATCTCTTGGATCGGGGATACCCCATGAAAGTGGTTAGAGGTGCGTATGTGAGAGCGTGTTTTTCCCAAAGAGAGTGGTTGTTGGGAACTTCCAGTTCCCGGTCTGATCCTGTGGCAGAGGAAATTTCGGATACTATAACGGGAGTGTTACCTTTTGTGACTCATACGGCACAGGTCACCAGTCTGTTGAAGAGCTACTGGCGGGTTTTGCAATTGCACCCCTGTTTCCAGAAACCCCTTAGGTTGGCATATACCAGGGGTAGGAACCTGAGAGATCGACTGGTGCACACTGCTGTAAGTCAGACGTCCTCCTCTTTTATGTGGAATTCTAGACAGGGCCATTGGGCTTGCCAACATTGCCGATAATGTAACACTACTTTAGAAGGTACCCAGTGGTTTCATCCCACCACTGGTAAATCTTTCACTTTTATGGGGTTTTCCACTTGTCAGTCAAGTTTTGTGGTTTATATGCTGATATGCCCCTGTAATTTAGTGTATATTGGCAGGACGATTCGCCCGGTAAAGGTTTGATTGGGGGAGCCTCCAGAATCAAATCCAAGACCCTCTCAGCACCAATAGTGGAGCATTGTATACTGATGAATCATGCTTTCAGTGATCTTAGATGGAGAATTATCGATTGGATACCTGCTACCCCCCCGGGGTGGTGACCAAAAACGCCAACTCCAATGGCGTGAACAACATTGGATTTTCCGTCTGCAAACAGTGATTCCAACCGGGCTTAACTTGGAAAATGACTGGTGGAGTTTATTGTGATGCACGTTTGTGTGGTGCAATTTTTTGTTAATTTCATTTGTGACTGATAGTGATTCCACATGATACAAGGGAGGCCGGTTCATCAGGTTGCCTGTCTTAAGGCCCTCCTTCTATGATGTGCTGTTATCCAATAAGATGCTATTTTCACTACACAAAGGGAGCCGTTGGGTTTGGCGTTTTCTAGGAGGGCGATCACTTCGACTACTGAAAAGGAACACTCGACACAGGGCTCTTGGTGTGCTCAAAACATGCATGTCGTGTGCATTCTAAAACCTGGTGCTTACTTATGGAAGACAAGCATCGCCTGTTCATAAGATAAGTGTTTATTACACTATGGTTTAATTTTGGGATTGCGTACTTATTGAATAAAAGGGTTCTTCCGATGCCGAGGGGGGAGGTACCATCTCTCCAGCTCATGCTAGTGGACCCCGACAAAAATTTCTCATCGACAGAATCCACTGGCGGATTTTCAATGACTTATTATTTAGTTATATTCATTTGGAGTCATTCGATTTCTGGGATTTCAATTACATTGATCAGCTCGAAGGACGGCTGAGTTAGCCGCATGAGGATGACATTGAGATCACACTTCACTCGAGGCAGTCGGATGGGGGGCCTGGAAAGGAGCAGCCAGCCCATAAGGCAGGAAATCAGCGGCTGGCCCAAGAGGGGTCTGCCATCGATTGGGTGGTGGTTGGCAGAGATCATGCTCACGTGGACCCTGACCGTGTTGGACTTCAGGCCCGCCTGCGAGAGATGGAGTAGGTACTACAGGACCAAGCGGGTGGGGCAAGAGAACGGGTCGGCCTGTACCCCTGAGCACCATGCCGCGAACCGACACCACTTGAAGGCGTAAGCCCTCCTAGTCGAGTCCTTGCACGAGACCAGCAATATGTCCTCATCTCCACCGAGAAATGAAGAGCAGCTAATGTGACCAGCTCAGCCACAAAGCCATGAGGGATAGGAACCTCAGGTTCACGTGAAGCAGGAGCCCCTCCTCCTGTGTCAACAAGCCTGGTACACTGCCGAGGGGAATCAGAGGTTCCGACAAGAGGAAAAGAAGCAGCAGGAACCAGGGCTGTCGAGGCCCCGAAGATCACCGAGGCCCCATCTTGCTGTATCTTGAGGAGAGCTCGCGCTATGGGGGGGTGGGAGGAAACGCATACAGAAGGCTGTACATCCACGGCAGCAGGAAGGCATTGGAGGCCTCCCTGTCCAGGTGGGGAACTGGGCTGCAGAACCGTGGGAGCTGCGAATTCGTGGGACTGGCAAAAAAGTCCAGAACCACCACTACTACTACTACTACTACTACTATTAAGCATTTATAAAGCACTACTAGTCGCACGCAGCGCTGTACAGACATGTAGGAGACGGTCCCTGCTCATTAGAGCTTGCAATCTAATCTAGTCAAGACAAAACAAACAAAACAGAGCAACAGTCTATTCAGGGCAAAAGTACAAGGCATGGCATTTGCAGTCAAGGCAGACGAAGGACAGAAGTCAAGAACTGAAAGCGACAGTGAAGAGGTAGGTTTTCAACAGGGCTAGGGAGGGTGCCTGGCGTACAGACACAGGTAGGTTGTTCCAGGCATAAGGTGCTGCAAGGTGAAAGGAGCAAAGTCTGGAGTTAGCAGTGCAAGTGGAGGGCCTGGATAGAAGTAGTTTGTTAGAAGAGCGAAGTTCCCGAGAGGGGTTGTGAGGAGAGATGAGAGTCCTCCAGCGCAGAAACAGCCACTGCGTCGTCTGCAGGCAGAGGCACCACTCGTGTGGCTGGAGGATCCGGTTCAGTCTGTCCGCCAGGATGTTGTCCTGACCTGAGAGATAGGTGGCCCGTAGGACTATGCTTTGTCAAATCGCAAAGAACCATAGGGCTACTGCCTCCAAGCAGAGGCTATAAAAGCCAGTGCCCCCGTTTGTTCATATAGAACATTGCCATCCAGTTGTCCGTCTGGACAAGCACCGTCTGATGGTGAATGCGGTGCCTGAGCGTGCAGAGAGCAATGAGGACCGTGCGGAGCTCGAGGAGGTTGACCAGCAGTTGGGACTCCTCAAGGGACCATTTCCCCTGCATGCGGAGCTCGCCATAGTGAGCTCGAGTCTGTTAGATAGGTGTCCGTGCTGTGGAGCCTGGAATGGCATGCCTTGAAGCAGATTCCAAGTGTTCCGCCACCAGTTGAGGGACTGACAGCTAGGGAGTAACCGAGATGGTGGCTCGGAAACAGCTCGTCTCCTGAGCCCACTGAGTGCGAAGACACCACTGCACTGCTCGCATGTGCAGAAGGGCGTCGGGGATGATGTGGACTGTCAAAGCCATATGGCTGAAAAGACAGAGCATTGCTAGGGCTGAAACTGCGTCTCATCACTGAACTGCGGAGGCCAGAACGATGAGGCGGTCTGCCCTGTCTTGGGGGAGGAAGGCTGTCATACGCTGAGAGTCGAGACATGCGCCGATGAACGCCAGGGATTGAACCGGAGTGAGGTGGGACTTCGGGTAATTCACCACAAAACAGAGGTGCTCGAGGAGATGGACTGTGCGGGCCACTGCCTGCCGTGCTTCGTCGGTTGTCTCCCTTGTAATGATCCAGTCATCTAGATAAGGGTAGACGACGGTGCCCTGTAACTGCAGATGGGCTGCATCTACCGCGAGGCACTTGGTGAACACTCGTGGAGTGGACGCAAGGCCAAAAGGGAAGCAACCTGTACATAAGAACATAAGATATGCCATACTGGGTCAGACCAAGGTCCATCAAGCCCAGTATTCTGTTTCCAACAGTGGCCAATCTAGGTCATATGTACCTAGCAGTTTCCCCAAGAGACACAAGTTCCACAATGCTTGTACTGGGTCAAGCATTGATATCTTCGGTCACTTCTTAATAATGGTTTATGGACCTTTCCTCCAGGAACTTGTCCAAACCTTTTTTAAACCCAGCTACACTAACAGCCTTTACTACATCCTCCGGTAACAAATTCCAGAGTTTGATTACACGTTGAGTGAAAAAATATTTTCTTTTATTAGTCTTAAATAGTTTACCCTGTAGCTTCATTGCATGTCCCCTAGTCTTTCTATATTCTGATAACGTAAACAATCGATCTACGTTTACCCGTTCCACTCCGTTCATTAATTTATAGACTTCTATCTCATCTTCCCTCAGCCGTCTCTTTTCCAGGTTAAAGAGCCCTAACCTTTTTAGCCTTTCTTCATATGAGTATGCTTCCATCCCCTTTACCATTTTGGTAGCTCTTCTCTGAACCTTTTCTAAAATCGCTATATCCTTTTTAAGATACGGCGACCAGAATTGCACACAATATTCAAGGTGCGGTCTCACCATGGAACGATATAGAGGCATTATAATATCTTTTGTTTTATTTTCCATTCCTTTCCTTATCATACCTAGCATTCTATTTGCTCTCTTGGCCGCCGCTGCACACTGGGCCGAGGGTTTTAACATGGTATCCACAATGACGCCTAAATCTTTTTCCTGGGTGGTGGTTCCTAATGTGGAACCTTGCATCGTGTAACCATAGTTTGGGTTGTTCTTCCCTAGGTGCATAACCTTGCACTTGTCCACATTAAATTTCATCTGCCATTTTGATGCCCAGTCTTCCAATTTATCAAGATCCTCTTGCAATTTTTCACAATCCTCTTGGGTTTTAACAACTTTAAATAGTTTTGTCTCATCTGCAAATTTGATAAACTCACTCGTTATTCCACTTTCCAGGTCATTTATGAATATGTCAAAAAGCAGCAGACCCAGCACAGATCCCTGGGGTAGACCACTATTCACCTTTCTCCATTGGGAAAATTGGCCATTTAGCCCTACCCTCTGCTTTCTATCTTTTAACCAGTTCCTGATCCACAATAGTACACTGCCTCCTATCCCATGACTCTTTAGTTTTGCCAAAGGTCTCTGATGAGGGACCTTGTCAAAGGCTTTCTGAAAGTCCAGATACACAATATCAACCGACTCACCTTTGTCCACCTGTTTATTCACTCCTTCAAAAAAACATAACAGATTAGTAAGACAAGATCTTCCTTGTCTAAAGCCATGTTGGCTGTCTCCCATTAGGTTGTGACTATCTACATGCTGAGTAATTTTATTCTTTATGATGGTTTCTACCATTTTTCCTGGTACTGACGTCAGGCTCACCGGTCTGTAGTTTCCCGGATCACCCCTGGAACCCTTTTTAAAAATTGGTGTTACATTGGCGATCCTCCAATCTTCAGGTATTAGAGATGATTTTAATGATAGTTCACAGATTACCGATAGCAGGTCTGCAATTTCATATTTCAGTTCTTTCAACACCCTTGGATGTATACCATCCGGCCCAGGTGATTTGCTACTCTTCAGTTTATCTAATAGTTTTAAGACATCTTCCCGATGTATCGATATTTCCTTTAATTCTTCCGCACCTTTAAATACCACTTCATTGGTATTGGTTCCCTTGTACTCTGAAGCGCAAGTATTTTCTGTGTTTCGGGTGGACAAGGATGTGAGCATACGCATCCCGAAGGTCCAACGAGCATAGCCAGTCGCCCTGCTGAAGGAAGGGCAGCAAGGTGCCAAGGGATAGCATTTTGAATTTTTCCCGCACCAGATATTTTTTGAGATTTCTTAAATCGAGAATGGGTCGGAAACCGCCCGTCCGCTTTGGCACAAGTAGCGGGAGTAGAAGCCGTGACCTCTGAGTGCGGTGGGAACACTTCCACTGCCTGGTCCTCGAGGAGGATGGGGGAACTCCTGTACTAAGGTCTGGTGTGCGCGGGGAGCTGAAGGGGCTCCGCGGGACAAAAGGGTGAAGGAAGCTGGTCCAGGGGTGAAGGAGGTAACTCTCCCAAATGACCTGGAGTACCCAGGCATCCGATGTTACAAACTCCCAGCAGGAAGCAAAGTGGACCAGGCGCCCCACCACCTATAGCTGGGTCAGTAAAGGATGGACGGCTATGCAATTGGTGTCAAAATCCCGGGGCAGACTGGGCCAGAGCTGGGGTCTGGCTCTTGGGTCCTTTAGGCTTCCGCTGGACCTGGGGGCTGCTCTTGCCTTGCCCACCATGAGATGGAGCTGGCACCGGAGGGTAATGAGGATAGCCTCGGTAAGGGAGACCCTTCCTCTGGCAGAAAGGCTTCTTGCTCTGCTGTTTCTTTCGCGGGAGAGAGGAAGTCTTCCGGGAGAGACAGGTGCGAGTGAAGTACTCTGTTTCTATCTCCGCTGCTTTGCCCTCCATAGGTTTGCCGAATTGTTTGTCCAAGAACAGTACATCGAGCAGCTTTTCCTGGACCCATTGTTCGAGGTCCGAGAACTGGAGAGGATGACTCGAAGCTGTCGTATGCAGCACGAGAAAGGTACTTCAAACAGTCCACCACTGATTTCAGGAGGGACAGAAAAACAGCAGAGGTAAACGCCGTCAAGGCCTGCCTGGAAGCCTCCGAGTTCCTTCGTGAGGTCATGAATGAACATGCCTATATATAGCTAGTAAGTCTGAATGTGGCAAGCCAGCATGGAGCCTTGGTAGGCCTTATGCCTGAGGGCATGGAGGTCACAAGAGTCCCTACCCAGCGGGAGCGAAGAGTGGGTTTTTGGACACTTCTGCTTCCACCTGGCAGATTCCACTACCATTGAGGTATGGGGGGAACTGGACCTTCCGGAAGCCGGACCCACGCTGGACCCGTTACATAGTGTCCAGGCGCTTGATGACAATGGAGACAGATGCAGGTATCTCCAACATGGGGAGGAGCAACCGGGAAAGAATGGGTGGGACCGGAAACCATGAGGGATTCCCTCAGCGGGGCCTCATATTGTAAAATATTGGGGCTCCTCCTCAGATTGTGTAGACAGTGCCAGGGCAAGAGCCATGTTCCATACGAACTCCAGAAAGGAAGTATCCTCGGGAGGAGACCGCCGCTTCTAAGCAGACGGGGAAGAATCCGAGGGGAGGTCCCGATGAGCCCGGGATTCAGGGGATGTATCCTGCTGAACTCCCAGCCCAAAACTCTGAGTGGGACTCTGAGCTAGGCTGCTCGAGCAAAGCCCGTGAAGCATGCTGGGCTCTCGAGGCCGAAGCCCCTCTGGAGCCGGAGGCACAGACTCAGGAAGATCTCACACCCGAGGACCGGGACAGAGATTGAGACCTCTGCCAGAATCCTTCACGAGGCCCCTGGCTCTCATGGCAGTCTGGTGAATCAAGACAGGCGTCGTCTGAGTCTCAGGGTGTGTGCTAGCAGGGCATGGCACCCTTCGCCGGAGGCCTCTGTATATGTACGAGGTACCTTTCGGGGCCGCTCCTTCTCAGACTCCAAGGATTGTCGAGGAGGGCTAAGGGACCGAGCACGAGAACGCTCACGCTTGTCCGGAGCCACTGACAGGGTCCTCGAGGCCTCCTCCTTCTGCTCCCTTTTGGGGGACCCTTGCTCAGAGTGACACCAAGGCTGCAGAGAGGCCGCGGGGGACCCCAGAGGCAGAAGGTCAGTAGAGCGGGAAGCTACCGGGGCCATCTTGCGGAAAATATCAGGTTTCTTCTTACGGCTCTGAATGGCCTTGGAGGACATCTTTTTACAAAGAGAGCAGAGCTCTGGGTTATGGTCTGCTCCTAGACACCTGAGACAGTCATGGGTGTCCATGAGGGACATGTTTTTGAAGAATCTGTCACACTTTTTAAAACCAGAGGCCATGGGGGTAAAAAGGATCCCTGCAAGGTCGAAGACCTTCGGTTTGGCCAGTGGTTGAAAAGGGTGTGAAACGCGCTGGAAGAGAACTCAAAGAAAAAAATAAAGTCCAGAGGTCCGCTGTAGAAGCAGGGGCACCAGGACGGCGGGAAGAGGGCCCAGAAACCGGAATAGAAGACAATATGAAAAAATACTTTAAGGTACAGGGACGTGCGTCCGAAGGGCTCCATGGAAAAAGGGAGACTGATCAAGATGGCACCCTTGGGCGGGAAGAGAACCACGCATGTGTGGTAGCATTCCCAAAGGCTTTCTTTGAAAGGTGGGGAAATGCTCCACGCAGGCTCCGTCGGTGCCGTAACCCATATGTGAGGACTGACTTCCTGCTTGTTCCTGGAGAAAGCATAGTTACTCACCTGTAACAGGTGATCTCCGGGAACAGCAGGAATTTAGTCTTCACATATGGGTATCGTCGGTACCGACGGAGCCTGTGCGGGAACGCTCCCCAGCGTCCAATAGGAAAGCTTTTGGGAGCATCCCACAGCGCCTGCATGCTGCCTTCCCGCCTTTCCCAACTGTCACTCTCTCAACTGTCCCTCTCCAGTTGAGTTTAAAGTCGAGACAAAAGAGAGAGAAAGAGAGAGAGATAGAGAGATACAACTCCTAGGGGAGGTGGGTGGGTTGTGAAGAGTAAATTCCTGCTGTTCCCGGAGATCACCTGTTACAGGTGAGTGACTATGCTATCTCCAGGAACAAGCAGAAATGTAGTCTTCACATATGGGGGACTCCCTAGCTGCAGATGCCAGGGAGAAGGCCCCAGAAGTAGTGAGCCCTTGTGAAAGGGCTCCACGTCCCCCCATGGATCTCTGGCATCCTACCAGGGATGGTGGGTAGGAGTTGATTAAGTATAGAACAGGTGTTGAATAGCCTGACCAAACAAGGCATCCCGGCGGGAGTACTTGTCTAAGCAGTAATGGGCTGTGAAAGTATGAACTGAAGCCCAAGTAGCTGCTTGACAGATGTCGTCGATAGAGACAGAGTGAAGATGAGCCATAGAGGCTGCCATGGCTCTCACATTGTGAGCTGTGACATGGCCTTCCAGAGGAAGGTTTTTACTCTCATAGGCAAAAGATATACACTGTGCAATCCAGCTGGACAATGTTCTTTTGGAGACTGGAAGTCCCAAATGACTAGGATCAAAAGCAACAAAGAGTTAAGAGGACTTTCTATGTTACTGTGTCCTTTGCAAGTAAAAAGCCAAAGCTCTTTTACAGTCCAAAGTATGAAGATTCATTTCTGCATTTGAGGCCTTGGAAAGGATACAGGAAAGTAAACCGCTTGGTTTAAATGAAAAGGTGACGCCACCTTTGGCATAAAGTGTCGATGAGTCCTAAGGACTACCTTATCATGATGGAACCTTGTATAAGGAGGATCAGCCACCAACGCTTGCAATTCACTGATGCGACGTGCTGTGATTGCAATAAGAAAGATGACCTTCCAGGAAAGGAATTTCAAAGAGGTAGTAGCAAATGGTTGAAAGGGCGGTTTCATGAGCTGCCCAAGAACCAGATTTAAGTCCCATGCCACCGGTGGTGGCTTAATGGGAGGCTTAGTTAAAAGAAGGCCTCTCATAAATCTCGCTATGAGAGGATGAGAGGAAATAGGTTGTCCATTTAGAGGCTCGAAAGAAGCTGCAATAGCACTCAAATGAACTCACTGAATTTGTCTTAAGCCCTACATTTGATTAATGAAGGAGATACTCCAGTAATGATTCCAGAGGTATCGCAAGAGGGTTAAGACCCTTCTGCGAGCACCATGCGGTAAACCTTTTCCACTTAAATGCATAAGAGCATCTTGTGGAAGGTTTCCTAGAAGCATAAAGGATATCCTTTACCTGCTGGGAAAGGTTAAGACTGTGAAGTTCTATGCTTTCAGCAATCAGGCCCTGAGATGCAGAGACTGGGGACTGGGATGCCACAGCATCCTGCCCTCCTGAGAAAGGAGATCTGGAGCAGATCCTAACTCCAGAAGCAGAGCTTGAGAGAGATGAAGGAGCAGAGGGTACCACATTTGCCGTGGCCAACGTGGAGCTAAGAGAATCATATGACCTCTGTCTCTCTGAAGCTTGAACAGGGTTTTGGGAATTAGGGGAATGGGTAGAAAAGCATACAGGAAGTCCTGACCCCAATGGAGGAGGAAAGCATCCCTGGCCTGACAACCCTGAGCCGGAATTCTGGAACAGAACCGGGGAAGTTTGGCATTCAGCAGACTTGCAAAGAGGTCTATGTTCGGGGTTCCCCAAATTTGAAAAACGTTGACCACCTGGTCTGCATGGAGAGACCATTTGTGTGGAAGTAGAACTCGACTGAGTCCGTCTGCCCAAGAGTTTTGAATGCCTGGAAGATACACTGCAAGGAGATGAATCTGATGCTCTCTGGCGAGGGCCCATAGTCGCAAACCTTCATTGCAGAGCGACAGAGAGCCTGTTCTGCCCTGCTTGTTCACATAGAACATGGCTACTTGATTGTCCGTTTGAACTAGGACTGTCTTGTAGCTGAGCTGGGTGTGAAAAACTCGAAGAGCAAGGAAGATTGCTCTGAGTTCCAGGAGACTGACGTGGAGATAGGCCTCCTGTGGAATCCAGGTACCCTGGGTAGAGAGGCCTTGCAGGTGTGCTCCCCAACCCACCTGTGAAGCATCTGTTATTACAGTGGCTTGGGGTGGGGGTTGCTGAAAAGGAGACCCCACCAAAAGGTTTTGGGGTGACTGCCACCATTGGAGGGACAAAATAAGGCGATCTGAGTTTACTATTTTGTCTGACAGGCAACCTGATGCCTGAGTCCACTTAGTGGATAGGGTCCACTAGGCTGCCCTCATATGGAGGCGGGTATAAGGAACCACATGCACAGTGGATGCCATGTGGCCTAGCAACTAACATTTCCTGAGCAGTGAGGTGAGGTTTTAGCACTGCTTGGGAAGCTAACTGCACAATGCGAAGGCAACGGGGCTATGGAAGATAGGCCCTTGCCTGTCTGGTATCCAGCAGAGCTCCTATAAACTCTAGGGACTGAGTGGGAGCAAGGTTGGCTTTTGGGAAGTTTATGACAAGTCCCAAATACTGAATGATGCGCATTGTGCGAGAGAGAGCAACCCTGGCCTCTGGCTCTGAAGAGGCTCGAATGAGCCAATTGTCTAAGTAAGGGAAGACGAATAATCCCAGGGTGCGGAGAAATGTTGCCACCACAGCCATGCATTTTGTGAACACCCTTGGTGCAGAGGCCAGGCCAAAAGGAAGAACCCTGTATTGGTAGTGCTTCCCTTGAAACAGAAAGCGAAGGAACTTTCAGTGAGTTGGATGGATGAGAACATGAGTGTACGCATCCTTGAGATCTAGAGAACAAAGCCAATCCTAACTCTGAAGGTATGGCAGCAGAGTTCCTAGAGAAATCATTTTGAACTTCTCTTTGAACAGGAATTTGTTCAATTCTCTGAGGTCTGAAATGGGTCTTTGTCCTCCTGTTTTCTTTGGAATAAGGAAATAGGGGGAGTAAAACACTGTACCCCGTTGGGGAATGGGTACCTCTTCTATTGCCCACTGAGCAAGGAGCACAGTGACCTCTTGACCTAACTGGTCGTTGAGAGAGGTCTGAGAATTGAACTGTCTTACCATTGTAGGAGGGGGCATGCTGAGGAAATGAAGCTTGTACCCCCTCTCTTACAATAGAGAGAGTCCAATTTTCTGCCGTTATCTGACCCTATCTGGGGGCAAAATGACATAACCTTCCTGGGATGGTGGAAGGTTCTGGGCCGTTCAGGGCCAGGAAGGCAAAGTTCTCTAGATAGGAGTCAAAGCCCCTGTGGAGGCTGAGTCTGCTGAGCCGGTTGAGGCTTAGCTGCTTTTGTCTTTCTTTGCCTAGGTTGTTGCTGCTGTCCCTTTTGGGCAGACTGACCTAAACGATGCCCCTGCTGGGTATAGGAGGGATAAAACTTCTTACTGAAGAATGGTTTCTTAGAGGATTTTTTCCTCACAGGATCAGCTGTAGATTTAGACAATCTATCCAAAGTGATCTTGTCAGCATCTATCTCAGCTTTTTCCTGCCAAGTCTTGCCACAGAGATTCTCTCCTGTGCAAGGGATATTCCCATGTTTATACTGTACACAAATTTCAAGTCAGATGCCTGGAGCCAGGCAATCCTACGTGCACCTATGGCAATGGCAGAGGTTCTGCTTATGCACTCAAAGCAGTCAAAGGCTGCACGATTCACAAACTTGGAAACATCCTGAGCATGTTTGACAAGAGCGAGGTAATCTTGCCTCTTATCAGGAAGGAGAGGGCTCATAAGCTCTAAATCTCCTGTGACCTCTTTAAGGAACATTCCCATATACAAGAAATAGGAACTGATCCTAGCAGAAAGCATGGAAGCCTGGAAGGTTCGACATCCAAAGGCGTCAAAAGTCCTACACTCACGTCCTGGAGGATTAGATGCATTCCTTTTTGCACTCTTTATCCGTCTCATGGCTGATTCGACCACCTGAAACCCAGGACAAGAAGGAACTCGATATATGGTGTCAAGTCTTCGAGAGTGAGGAGATGTGGTTAGAGGTGTTTCCCACATCCTTAACATGAAATCATACAAGATCTCATGAATAGGTAAGGTAGCTGCCTCCTTGGGAGCTTTAGGGTATTGTAGGATTTCTAATTCCTTTGCCCTAGGCTCTTTTTCAGGAGCCACTGTGATGGAAAGACCTTGGGCCACATCCCGGATAAAGTCCTGAAAGGACATATCCTCTGGTGGAGATATCCTACGCTGGAGGAGAAGAATCATCCTCAGGAAGAAGTACTCTGGTATCGGCAGAGCTTTCAGAGTCTTCAGACTCATCCGAGGATTCAAAGTATCTCCAATCCGGGTGATCATGCAAGGCACGGTATTGGTACCGATCGAAGTCGGCATCGGAGTGGTCCGGTACCAACTTGTCGATGCCGGATAGAGACGCATGACTCGGTCCTGGTAGAATACCTGCCGATGTCGATGCAGTCGGTGCAGGTACCGGTTGAATTGTCTGAAGCAGTTTCAGGGGCATCGAGGCCATGAGAAGAGCCGCCAGACTGCATTCAATAGCCAAGAATCTCTGGTCTATCGACGCTGCCGATGCTTGGGAATCGCTACCGGATGAAGCGGCCAGCACCCCAGAGCATGGCACCAGTAGTTCTGCTGAGGTTGAAGCCTCGAGAACATCCTGGAGCCCCGTTAGTGCTTTGGAAGCCAAAGCCTCCCGCCGGGGCAATTTTGCCAGTGAAAGTCCCTCAAGGGCAACGCCAGAGGGATCTCGATGTCTAGAAGGAGATCTACCCTTTGAGGACCAGCTAGATTTATGTTTAGCTACCTGAGATCCATGGGAGGAAGACGAAGCCCTGGAAGACGTCGATGCCACGGAGGCTGCATCGGAGGGAAAAAGGGTGCTAAGTTTAGCAGCTCTGTTTTGCCGGCCCCTTTTCGACATCATCCCACAGGCAACACACTCTGAAATAGAGTGGTCACGACCTAAACATTTGAGGCACCACTCATGGGTGTCGGTGACGGAGATGGTACCGCCACACTTAGAACACTTTTTAAAACCCGATGTGGGTTTTTCCATTCTGAAGGAAAAAGTTGGGCCTAGTGCCCAAAATAGCATGTGGCACCTGAAGAGAAAATCACTGGAAAAGACTCAAAACAAAAAAATCCCACTTTCTTTCTGAAGAAAAAAAGAAAGAACCACCGGCGGTACCGTAGTAGCGTCGAGGGAAGGCAAACGCGACCACAAAAAAGAAGAATAGAAAGGAATTTTTTCTGCGGTGACAGGATGTGCGACCTGTCAGCTCTGCAGAAAACGAGGAACTGGAGAGGGACAGTTGGGAAAGGCAGGAAGGCAGTACACAGGTGCTGTGGGATGCTCCCAAAAGCTTTCCTATTGGACCCTGGGGAGCGTTCCCATGCAGGCTCCATCGTTACCGACGATACCCATATGTGACGACTACATTCCTGCTTGTTCCTGGAGATTGCCGTTTTTCCCATGTTCATTTTGTATCCAGCCACGCTACTATAACTATGTATTTCCTATATATACATACACATATTACATACACACATACACACACACATATATATATATACATATATATATAATCATCCGCGGATAAAGATAGCTTATACTCCCCTTCCCCCACCCAGATCCCATTAATTTTCTCCTGATTAGGAATTATTTGTGCAAGTGGCTCAATCACTAGAGCAAACAGTAAATGCGATAGGGGGCAGCCATGCCTGGTACTCCTGCCTAACGGCGCCTCCCTTGAATAACTCCCATTTAATCTTATCCGTGCTCTCGGATTCATGTATAGCGCTTGAATCCATTTCTGAAAACTTTGCCCTATCTCCATTGCATGTAGCACTTCAAACAAAATTCCATTCAACTCCAAACACTTTTTCAGCATCCGCTGCCATCATAATTGATCTGTCTATTCTCTGCACGCTGGCAAAAGGACATTCAAAAGCTTTCTGATATTGTCACTCGCTTGCCTTCCTGGGATGAATCCTCTTTGATCATTACATGTAAGCTTTGAAAGGAAATTTTGAAGTCTAGTTACCAGAATCTTTGCTAATATCTTGGCATCTAGATTTAACAGGAATGTGTGTCTGTACGACCCACACTCCCCTTTGTCTTTCCCAGGTTTAGGTAGTACAGTCACCCCTGCCACAGACTATGGCAGCCCCCCTCTCCGAATAACTCCATTAAACATTTCAGTTATTTCCTCCCTTATCTCATTGTGAAAGGTTTTGTAAAAGTTTGCCATTAAGCTGTCCAATCCTGGTGCTTTCCCTTCTTTAAGGGTTTTTATAGTTAAAAGTACTTCATCTTCCTCAAATCGCTCAGACTACCCATTGTTGTTTGTTCCCCTCCAATCCTGTTAGACTTATTTCCTCCAGGTATCCTTTTATCCGTTACTTTTTTCCCTTTTGCTCCGATTGGTATAACTTGCATAATACTTGCAAAATATGTTCTGAATATTAGCAGTCCCATACTCCCAACCCCCTTGCTCATATTTTAGTCTAATTATCTGCTGCTGTACCCATCTCTCCTTAAGTTGTCTGGTTAGTTATCTGCCTGATTTATTGCCCCCCACAAAATATGCCTGTTGGAGCTTTTTCATTTGAGAAGCGCACTATTCAGTCTTTAATTTTTCCAAATCTCTTTGTACCTGCTCAATTTGTCTTTGTATTCGTTTCTCCCCTTTTATCTGATGTTCCTTCACCAGTATTTTTTTTAATTTGGGATCTCAAAATGTTCCTCTTCTTGTTCAGCTTGTCTTTTTTTTTTTTGTAGCTAGTGAGATTAAATGACCCCTTACCACCGCCTTCATCCCATCCTACACCGCATCCCGGTGTGTATCTTTATTCCAGTTGTCAAAATTCTCTTTGATAATTGTCTTCAGGTACTTAACCACCTTTTGGTCGTCTAACAATGTTTCATTTAATCACCAGAAGCGTAAACCATCCCTATCTCTATGGATGTCAATATCTACCATAACTGGAGCATGGTCCAACCAGGTCAAAGCCCCTTTTTATACCTTTTCCACCCTATCCATCAAGTTGCTCTCTATCCATATCATGTCAATTCTGCTCTATGTTTGATATGGGAGAGAGTAAAAGGTGCATTCCCGTTTATTTCCACGATACTGCCTCCATGTATCCACCACTCAGACTCGCCATCATTTTTCTCAACTTCCGTCTTGCTACTCGTTCTCCTACCCTCCCTCTCCTGATGGTATCTATTAGGGGATTGATTGTGACATTAAAATCCCCCCCCCTTAATAATTAGGGCTCCCTTCTGATGTTCCTCAATCAGTGGTAGGAGTCTGACATAAAATCTTCATTGGGCGTTGTTAGGTGCATAAACACTGCATATTGTGACTTCTTTCCCTTCCAATAGCCCAACCCAAACAATATCTGCCTTCTTAATCTCTTATTATTTCTCTCATTTCAACCAAAAGACCTTTTACAAACAGAATCCCCACTCCACCCTTTTTAGGCTTAATGTTATTAGCTGCCAAGATGACCTTGTAATAATTTCCCTGGCACTGCCCCCCCCCCCCCCCCTCTTGAGATAGCTTTAAATGTGTTTATTTGCATCAAGATCACATCAGCTGGAGTTCTAGTTCCTTCCCTTACCAGTGCTCTCCTCTTTTGCCATGTTTTGAAGCCATTTACATTAAATGTTAGCATTTTCAGATCACATCCCATTTGCTAGATATTGCATATCTTTCTTATATGGTCCCTCAGTTTTCCACCTCATTAAACCACCTTTCCTCCCTCCCCCCTGCCCCCACCCCCCACCTTTACCCCTCCTACTCCTATGTTCCATTAGATGTGATTTCATCTCGCCTAGCCTGCTTATTTTTCCCTTTGCGCTGCCTTGCAACACTATTTTCCATCCCCGATGTCCCCCACCTTCCCACTTATTTTATCACATTCAGCTTCTTACTCTCCCCCCCTTCATCTACTATTATCCACCCATCTATTCCCCCATACATGCTTTACAGACTATATACCACTACCTTTTTGTTGTTATCTATTATTACCTTTGTTCCTTATTACATCAACTTTATATCTCTGCTCAGATTATTATTACTTCTATATATTAGCTTTTCAACCTCTTCAAGGTCTTTTGAGTCCAGTTCTTATATTTCTTCTTTCCACTCTTTACCTCGTTTTCCTTTAATCTTGCTTCTGCCTTAGTCTACTCTGCTCCGCCCCTAGAACTTGCTGGATTCCCGCCTCTTTCATAGCTTTCACTATCTCTTACAATGTCTCTGCTCTGCATGTGATTCCATTCACAGTAAAGGCTAGGTCCATCGGGTATAACCACTTGTATCTGATGTTTCCCTCTGGCAGTCTCGCTGTAAAGTCCCTCCAGATCCTACTCCTTTGTAGTGTTACAGCTGCCAGGTCGACATAAATTGCAATTTCGTTCCCTTGCCAATCAAACATTCCCAGGGTCCTCATTTTGGCTGCTCCTCTTTCCTTTACGGCATAATCATGTATACAGATAATGATGTCCCTGGGTTGTTCTTTTCTTCCCGGACCAAGTGACCTATGCGCTCTGTCCAGAGTTATCCCCTGCTCCGCTCCTTCCTTTCCAGCCAGTATGGCTGCACAGATCTCCTACACCGTTCTCATACAGTCTTTATAGCTTTCAGTCTCCGGCAACCTTTTTATTCTTAAATTATTGCGGCATGTTCTGTTTTCCAAGTCCTCTATTTTTAATACTAGAGCTTCCTCCACTGTCTCCCCGTCTTGCACAGTTGTTTGTAAAGTGTCCATTTTATTTTCTAAGTCCTCAATACATTCTTCTGCTTCAGTAACTTGAGATCCTACTTCATTTATATCTGTGCGGAGTTGGGAGAACATCTCCACCTCTAATTTAAATCCTGCTGCTATTTCGGATTTGAGTTCCGTGAACCAGGATCTCGGTTCTTCTTTCGAGATAGGTAGTAGCGCTCTGGCTTTGCTTTGTTCTTCCCTTTTACTTTGCTTGCTCGTGGCTGTGCTCCCAGCCACGTCTTCCGCCGCCATTTTTTCTTTCTTCTGGAGTTCAGCGTGGGCTCTTGCAAGCACAATCTCTCAAGTCCACCATTTTCTTACATGTTGTGGCCATTCTCCATTCCTCTAAGCTCTCCAGCTCTTATTCTTATTTCGGAGTCCATTTGGAAGCACTTTCTGGCTTTTTTCCTTTTCATTTTCAGCAGAGCTATTGCTCTAGCCGTCCATGCCTGGCAGATGACATCACCGGAACCCATCTCGTGGAGTCTTTACAAGAGGCCAGGAGGACCTCCTCCACCTCTATGGGGAGGTTAAAGGGCGCTAGGGTGACCCGTTCAGCCACCACGCTGCTAGTGAGAGACCCCAGATTGGGGTGGAAAATCAAACCCACCTCCTGGGTTAATAGCCCGGGGGACTACCCCAGAGGAACCGGTAGCTCCGTCAAGAGGTGGAGTAGCAGGGGAAACCAGGGCTGTCTGGTCCACCGTGGAGGCATAAGAATCATGGAAGCCCTGTCTCGCTGGACCTTGAAGAGGGTCTGCCCAATTAATAGCATGGGAAGGGAAAGCATACAATAGGCCCTCTGACCACACGATGAGGAAGGCGTCTGCCGTTACCCAGAACAGGTGTGGTCAGGAACAGCAGAAGCAGGGCAGCTGAGCATTGGCCAGACTGGCAAATAGGTCCAGACTTGGGATTCCCCATAGGCAGAATAGCCCTGCGCCACCCTGGGGTCTAGGCGCCCACTTATGTGGCTAGAGGGCATTGCTCAGCCTATTCACTAGAGCATTGTTCTGGCCCTGAAGGTATACTGACCTGAGGAGCATTCCTTGAATTGATCGCATATGAGCATAGGGCTACACCCTCCCAGCAGAGGTGTTGGGACCCTGTGCCCCCGATTGTTCAGATAGAACATCGCAACTTGGTTGTCCGTTTGGACTAGTACCGACTGGTGCTGCAGGTGGTGTCGGAAAGTCCCAAGCGCCGGAAAGATGGCTCTTAGTTCCATCAGGTTGATCTTGTGCTGGCTTTCCTCGAGACCGGTTGCCCTGCATGCACAGTTCCTCGCAGTGGGCACCCCAGTCCCTCAGAGGTGTCCGTAGTGAGAACCCTCTGGGGGATTGGTTGTTAAAAGGGCATTCTTCTCTGCGGGTGCTGTGCATTCTGCCCCCAACTGAGTGACTCCGCTAGTTGACAGGACACTAAGACCCTGTCCCAGAGCCTGCCCGTGGCCTGAGTCCACTGAGAGCAGAGTCACCACTGAGCTGCCTGCATGTGAAGGTGGGCAGTGGGAACCACACAGACTGTGGAAATCATGTGGCCAAGCAGGCATAGCATGGACCACGCCAACACAGAGTGACTTGTGGTTTACCTTGGTCGCCAGGGCCTGAAGTGGTCTGCCCTGTCCAGGGAGAGGAAAGCCCTGGCCTGGAGGGTGTCCAGGGGAGCCCTTATGAACTCCGGACCCTGTGTTGGGGAGAGGAGGGATTTGGGGTGGTTTATCACAAATCCCAGATTTTGTAGGGCCTGGATGGTGAAGGACATGGCTTGTTGTACCTCTGAGGTAGTGTCTCCTTTTATTAGTCAGTCGTCCAGATATGGGAAGATGAAGGTCCCTTGCAAATGGAGATAGGTGGTCACCATTACTAGGCATTTGGTGAAGACTCTTGGTGCAGAGGCTAGGCCAAAGTGTAGTACCCTGTACTGGTAGTGGTTGCCCCTGACCATGAACCTTAAGTACTGCCTGTGACGACGCCATGTAAACAAACTGATTAAGAATCAGTTAAGCTTGATTGTTTGTGTTTCCCTCATGTACATCCCTTCCCAGGACTATTGTTACAATGTATATAAGCTACAGAGTTGAATGAAAATTGTATTGTTCAATGTAAACAATTGAGTTCAATGTAAACCACCTTGATTTAAGAAAAAGGTGGTATATAAACACCATTAAATAAAATAGGATGTGGGTATAAGCATCCTTTAGGTCCAAGAAGCATAGCCAATCTTCCTGCTGGAGGTAGGGCAGCAATGTTCCAAGGGAGAGCATTTTTAACTTCTCCCGCACCAGGAATCTGTTCAGGTTTCTCAGGTCCAGGATGGGCCTTAGGCCCCTGTTTTTTTTGGGACTAAAAAGTACCTGGAATAGAATCCCTTCCCCTTTGAGTGGGATGGTATCAACTTGACAGTCTTGTCCCTGAGAAGGCCTGTGAGTTTTTGCAGTAAGAGGGGCCTGGTGCAGGGGAGACAGAGAGGCTTCTCCTGAAAATGAAGGAGGAAGTCTTTGGTCCAGGTGAAGGAGGTACCCCTCCCTGACCACCTGGAGTGCCCAGGAGTCTGTGGTGATGGTAACCCACTGATGGACGAAAAAAAAAAAGTGTCAGGTGTTTTCCTGTTGGTAACTAATCCCCCCCATGGGTACAGAGCATATGCCTTGAGAGTCAAAACCCTGACCGGGCTGGGGTTGAGGTGTGGGGCCCTTAGGCTTACGCAGGCCCTAATCTGTTCCCTTGCCTTGGTGACCCTACTGAGGGGTATAGGGGTGGCTGGGTATGGGGGATAGCCTCGATAAGGCTGGCCCTTTCTATGAAAGGGAGGCTTTTTCCCAGGTGGTTTCCTCCTGGGAAGAGAGTGGCGGTCTTCCTCGATTGGAGTCTTGGTGACGTACTCTGTCTCGATCTCAGCCACCTTGTCCTCCATCGGCTTGCCGAAGAGGTTTTCCCCGAGACAAAGGATGTTGAGGAGTTTCTCCTGTACCCATTGCTCGAGGTCCAATGCTTGGAGCCAGCCAGGCTTGGTGTCGGGTGCTGATGCCCACGGCAGCTATCCTCATAATAGATTCAAAACCATCATAGGCTGCTTGAGATACATATTTCAAACACTCCAACAGACTTCGTAAAAGTCTGGAAGTGCCGAAGGTGATCTCCATTGAGGCCCGCCGCAAAGCCTCAGAGTTCTTTAGTGATGTCTTGGAGGAACATGCCGATATACAGTTGATGTCTGTATGCGTCATACCAGCCAAGAGCTGGTCACATTTCCATCCGAGGGCACGGGACTCCCTGCCTGGGGGCACAGTTGAGTCCGTCTTCTGGCTCTTTTGTTGATGCATGGCCAACTCGATCACCATGGAGGTGTGAGGGAATTGCGCCTTCCTAAAGCTTGATCCTCGTTGGACCCAGTACAAGGTGTCCAGGTGTCTGACGATCGGCACCAATGCTGGTGCCTCCCACATCCAGAGAAGGAATTTTGAGGATGGTGGGGATGGGGACCATCAGGGTCTCCTTGGGTGGGGCTTTGAATTTATTTATTTAACGTCTTTTCTATACCGTGCTTTTTAAAGTCAGCTTGGTTTACAATTAACAGCAGGTTTGTACAGTACAGGCAGCTTCCATACTGGACTTACAAAAAACAGGGTTTTGCAACTTGGATTAACTGGGGTAACTATGTACTTGTTACGCTGTAGCTTGGCTACTCGTTTAGGTAGCTATAATACAGGCTAGGCAGTAGGGTCGATGGCAGTGCAGTAGCAACCGTGCTGCCTAGTTACTATTTACAAGGTTAGGTGACTATATACATGTGCCTGACTGGGAGTCTGGTGATGCTACTGTGCCGGGCTGGGGCTGTGCGTTGTAGGTGTTTTGGGGCGGCTGCTTTGATGGTTGTGGGTAGTTGGCTGTTATATGTCCTCATTATGGGAGTAGTGCTGGAGGAAGAGGTGGTGTTTGTACTGGAGGATTTAGAGTTCCTCCGTACGAAGGTCCTCCTCTGACTCTGTGGTGAGGGAGAGCACCCTCATCATGTCCCGGACAAACTTGAGGAACGAGGTGTCCTTGGGTGGGGACCAGCGCCTCAAGGCTGGCGGAGACAGGTCTGAAGGAAGAGCATGGTGAGTCCATGTCTCTGGGGAGGTCTTGACACTGAACTCCCAGTCGGAGTAGTTTGTCAGACTTGAGACCCAATGGCTACAGGGGAGTCATCGGGTCCAGTCTTCAGTGAATCAGGGCCGAAGCTTGGCTGAGTCAGAAGTGCTCACCTGTGAAGACCTTGCTCCCAAGGGCTGGAATCGAAACTCTCGCCAACGATCTGCTTGAGGTATATGGCTCTCAAGGATCGCTTTGGTAGCCCAGGGAGTCCTCGACATTGAGGTACCTATGATCTCGGCATGCGTGCCAGTGGAGCTGGGCACTGACGCCAGCTGTGAAGCAAGAAATGCAGAAACACTGTTCCAATGCCAGCATCCTGGTTTCCCACTAGGGCAGGGGTTCTCAACTGTGTCCTCGGGACCCACCTAGTCAGTCGGGTTTTCAGGATAACCACAATATGCATGGGAGAGATTTGCATATAATGGAGGCAGTGCATGCAAATCTCTCATACATATTCATTGTGGTTATCCTGAAAACCCGACTGGCTAGGTGGGTCCCGAGGACAGGGTTGAGAACCCCTGCACTAGGGGGGGGGGGGGTCAGAACCTTCGATGCCAACGCAGGTGTGATTGGGTCACGTGTCAGGGAAGAGAGGAGTCCTTGATGGGATGGGCTTTGGGGATCCGAGATCCGTCACTGGAGGCCTCGACATTTATCCTGGATACATTCACCAGACACTCCCACTCCAACTCCTCGGATGCTTGTTGGGGGCTGAGGGACTGCGCGTGGGACTTTCCAAGCTTGTCTGCTTCCCAGAGCAAGGCCCTCAGAGATGATGTCTTCTTTTTACACTCACGCTCTGGGGACCCTTGGTCGAAGTGTGTGCGCGCCCACTCGAGAACCGCGGGGGCATTATGCAACTCAGAGCATCTGAGTGGGGGCCTTAGAGTGCGAGGCTACCAAGGATACCAGGGTCGGAACCACCCTGTGGAAGATGTCACCCTGCTTCTGCCAGCGGCTCTGGATGGTCTTCAGGGACATATTTTTTTTTTTTTTTTTTTTTTTTACACAGGAAGCATGCCTCCGGGCCGTGGTCAGCACCTAGACACCAGAAGCAACAATCGTGTGTGTCGGTGAGGGACATGTTTTTGGAGCACCGATCACACTTCTTGAACCCGGTGGCCATTGGGGCAAAAAGGACCCCAGCGAGGTCAAAAACCCTTGACGCAGCCAGCAGTTGAAAAAGGCGCGAAAGCACTGGATGGAAAAGAACCTAACAAGGTTCCAAGGCCCGATACAGAGGCAGCGTGGCTTGGAGGTGGGAAAGGAACTAGCGCTAGCCAGGGAGAGAGACAGAAGTGCACAAGGAAATCAACTTTTTTCCAGGGAACAAAGACGAACATCTGTAGGGCTCCATGAAATAAGGGAGACTGAGCAAAATGGCACCTTGGGTGGGAAGGGGATCATGCAAGAGTGGTGGCATCTCCCAAAGGCTTTCTTTGAAAGCTGGGGAGATGCCAATGCGAGAGCTCCATCGGCGCAGACGTCACCCATATGTTAGAACCGACTTCCTACTTGTTCCTGGAAAAAGGGGCCTTTTCCCTGACGGTTTTTTGTGGGGATGGGGGATGAGGTCCTCTTAGAGAGCCTCTGACGGGTCACAAACTCTGCCTTGATCTCAGCAGCTTTGTCGGCCATGAGTTTGCTGAAGAGATTCTCTCAGGTAAAGGGGACATCGAGCAGTTTGTCCTGGACCCATTGTCCGAGGTTGGAGGATTGCAGTCAGGCCTGGTATTGGGCCCCGGATGCCCTCTGCTGCAACTCGAGCCGCCAACTCAAAGCCATCATAGGCAGCCTGGGAGAGGAACTTAGAGCAGTCTCTCACTACCGAAGTCAGGGTCTGGAACCATTGCAGGGTTTCCCTGACTAGGCCTGCTGCAAACCCAGATAGCTCTTTGGCCAGTGCCTTTAGGTACATACCTATGTAGAGTTCATAGGCCTGGATCCGGCAACCCAGCATTGAGCCCTAATAGCATTTGCACCCAAGGGCATTGAGGGCCAGGCCTCCCTGCCGGGAGGGACGGATAAGTGGGTCTTCTGGCTCTTGAACTTTTGCATGGTCAACTCGACGACCATAGAGTTACACGGGAGCTGGGGTTTGTGAAACCCCAGTCCTTTCTGGACACGGTACATAGCATCGAGCCAGCAGCTGACTATAAGCACCGGACACTGACATCTCCCACATTCGGAGGAGCAGCCTCTCGAGGATCAGCTATATGGGCACCGTGAGGGTTTCCCTAGGTGGAGTCTCATACTGGAGAATCTCCAACTCCTCGGTGCACAGGTCCCTCCTCCACGTCAGTTTCACCGAGAGGGCCTTGGCCATATCCCTGACGAAGTCATGGAAGTCTACGTCCTCGGTAGCAGAATGGCACTGAAGTGTCAGGGAGACTAGCCCGAAGGAATGTCTGTGTCTTTTGGTATCCAGGGATGCTCGTCTTCCGTCTCCCACTCGGAGTCAAGCCCTGACAAGGAATCTGAGGCCCTGTGACTCCTTGTGTAAAGGCCGGTGCCGACAGCCTGTGGGGGACCTGGGGTCTGAGTCAGACATTGGCCAGCGAGGACAGATTCCTGACAAGCAGGGCTGGGACCTCAACCGGCACAGACAACTTTCAAGGTTGAAGGTGCCCTATGCTCGTCCAGACGATCGGGAACTCCCTCACAGTTGAGTGCCAGGTCGTTAGGGCAGATGAGGCCGAGAAACCGACCATCGTCGCCTGCTGCAGAACCAGGATAGCAGTGATGTTCTGCTCCAGGGCTGCCATTCTGCATTACAAGCCAGAAGGCTCCACAGCCTTTGATGCAGCCATCGGCACTCTAGGGAGTGCATCCTCAACAAGGACTACAGACTTGAGGAACCTCGCACTGTCTCCGCCGGCCGAGGAATCCTTTGAGGACCTCAGTGGCTCTCCATGGGGTTTTATCAGGTTTCTCTGGTGCAACCTCGGTGGACTTCAATGACGACTTCTCCTCTGGCTCAGAGGTCTTCTCAGAAGAAAACCACAGCCATGGGACTCTGTCCGGGTGACACGGGATGTGCAAGGCGTCAAGCTTGATGCTGGGAAGGCAGGTGCCGAGTCAGAACTAGGGAACAACTTCTCCTGCAACTCCAACTTTTTCTTGTTGGTTTTGGCCGACATGGCCTGGCACAGGTTGCAGGAGGTGCTGTCATGGTCCAGGCCTAGGAAGCACAAGCAGCAGTCATGGGTGTCAGTAATGGACATGGTTTGACTGCAGCTGTCACGCTTTTTGAATCCAGGAAAGACCCGGATGGGGTCAACGACCCCCAGGAAAAAAAAAAAAAAAAAGGAACGAACATCGGTTGAGGCAGACCTTGAGGAAAAAAAAAAGGGGCTGAGAATGGCGCCGGGAGGTGTCAACTCAAAAGCAGAAAGAGGAACCGGTACACCTACTGGAAAACTAACTGACAAGGATCCTTTGACAAGGATTCTTCTGGGGAAACAGGACATATGTTCATTGGGCTCTGCGGAAAAAAGGAGACTGAGGAAGATGGCACCCTTGGGCAGGAAGGGGACCACGAGTGCGTGGTGGCATCTCCCAAAGGCTTTCTTTGAAATCTGGGGAAATGCTTCTGTGGGGGCTCCATCAGTGCCAACGTCACCCATATGTGAGGACTAACTTCCTGCTTGTTCCTGGAGAATCAATTAGATATGCTTGGCTATGGCAATATCAAGTCTATTAGGGTAAAAGGAAAAGCGTAGTTACTCACCTGTAACAGGTGTTCTCCAGGGACAGCAGGAATCAGTCCTCACATATGGGTGACATTAGCACTGATGGAGCCCACGCGGAGCATTTCCCCAGCTTTCAAAGAAAGCCTTTGGGCATGCCACCATGCATGCATGGTCTCCTTCCCGCCCTAAGGTGCCATCTTCCTCAGTCAGGTGCCATAGCTATAGCTCCTTCAAGAAGATAGCAAAAATATACAGCAACTCCAATGGGAGAAGGGAGGGTTGTGAGGACTGATTTCTGTTGTCCCTGGAGAACACTAGTTACAGGTGAGTAACTACACTTTCTCCAGGAACAAACAAGAAGTCGGTCCTCACATATGGGACTCCCTAGCTACAGGCTAGCGAGGACCTGTAGGAAAAAGCACGGCAGCACCATGAGCACTTGTCAGTGAAAGCCGAAGGCAGCCCGAGGACCCCAAGTCCTTAGATGGCCATGCTCCCGGCAGCTGGAACAAGAAGGGTCGGAGGGGCAGCAGTTGCTTAAAGCCCAAACAGATTACAGAGTACAGCCTGGCTGAAGACAGTAAACCGCGAAGGTATGAGCAGAGGACCGCCAGTGGTACAAAGCACAGGCTGGTGGCCGACGTCATCATCGCTCAGGCATTGTGAGCCTGACTCGGCGGTCCAGGAGAAACCCAGCGTGGGCTTGGGCAAAGGCAATGCAGTCTACCACCCAGATGGACAAGGTACACTTGGTGACTGCCAGCCCCAGACTGCTGGGTTCGAAGGAGACGAAGAGCTGCCCGGATCTGCGGAGGTCCAGCGTCTGCTGCAGGTAGAAAAAGAGCACTCTTAACAATCCAAGGTGTGGAGAATCACCGACGCCTGATCGGCATGGGGCTTTGGGAAGAAAGTGGGCAGCACTCTCTCTTGATTGAGTTGAAAATCTGAGACAACTTTAGGAAGGAACTTGGGGCAAGTCCGCAGGACCACCCTGTTCCTATAGAACTTTGTGTATGACACCTCAGCCATCAGCGTCTGGAGTTTGCCGACTCTCCAGGCAAAGGTGAGAGCCAACAGCAAGGCCGCCTTCCACAACAGATGCTGCAGCGGGCAGGTAGCCATGGGCTCAAAGGGCAGTTTGGTCAGCTGTGTGAGGACCACACTGAGATTCCATTCTGCCGGAGGAGGGCAGGTAGGGGGCCTGGAAAGGAGCAGGCCTCGCATGAAATGAGAAACGAGCAGTTGCCCCGAAAAAGGTTTGCTCTCGATGGGGTGGTGGTTCGCTGAGATGGTACTCAGGTGAACCCTGACCAAGTTAGACTTCAGCCCAGACCGTGAGATGTGAAGTAGGTACTGCAAGACTAAACTGGTAGGGCATGAAAATGGATTCGCTCAGAGCTCCGAGCACCACACCGAGAACTGACGTCCCTTGAAGGCATATGCCCATCTGGTCGAGTCTTTTTCATGAGGCCAAGAAAATGTCCTTGATCTCCATGGAAAAATGGTAGGAGGCTAGAGTGACCCGCTCAGACACCAAACTGTGAGGGATAGGGACCTCAGATTGGGGTGAAGTAGCAGACCCTCCCTCCTGTGTCAGCAGTTCCGGTGAAAACCAGAGAGGGGCCGGGGGCTCCATCAAGAGACGGAGCAGCAGGGGAAACCAAGGCTGCTTGGGCCACCTCGGAGTGATGAGAATCATCGAGACCCTGTCCTGCTGGACCTTGAGAAGATTCCAGGCAATGAAGGGCGTAGGGGGAAAGGCGTCCGGGGGCCACCCTGTCCAGGTGCGGGAAGGGACCGCAGAACTGGAGGAGCTGCGAATTCGCAGGACTAGTGAAGAAATCCCCCAGTGCTGGCTGTTGTGTTGTCATGTGGCTGGAGGACTCTGCTGAGCCAGTTCGCCAATGCACTGTCCTGGCTCAGGAGATAAGTGACAAAAATTCAATTACTCCAATAGTAGGTAAATATTTCCCAAACAAATCTCCACGTTTTTTATCTTGTTTGGATTTGTAAAGCCGGATCTCAGACTACTAGGGAGCTATTGTGATAACAAAACCACTTATTGCTCCTTGTTTGCATCAATGACCCATTTTTATATTTTCAATTCACTTGATTTAACATTTCTTTAAAGTTTCTTTCCAGATAAACAATGGAACAGTATAAAAGTCAGGCTTATCTTTTTGTTGATGTCCCAACGCCAGACTCAGCGCCACTGCGTTTCATGCTAGGTTCGTTTCTTCAGGGGCTTACAAGCCGACTTGAAATGTTACCAACAGTTTCTAGAAAAACAGAAATATCATACTTAAAAATTATCAACTTATAAAAGTGTTTTAAAAGATTTACATATTGCTCTTCTCTGAATCCAAAACTGCTAAATGCTGCTTACCTACTGCATTGACCCGAGACATGCATTTCACCGGATACAAAAACGCCGCGCATGCGGCTTTTGATGTTTCAAACCGCTTATAAACATTTAGATCACTTGAAACACATTGGCTCTGATAAACTGATTAAGTGCACTAATTACGTGCACAAATTCCAGTCTATTTGTGTGTTTAGGCCTCCCGGGCTTACTGTCTGTAAAACATATATCCAGCGTTGTTCCCGAAGAATTAAAGTTTGATCGAGGGATTTCCCTCCAGCACCTCTGCATACTCGATCCACACAAAAACATCGTAAATCCTCAAAAGTATGATGATGAGTGAGACAGTGTTCTACTATCGGGGCTGTTAAGGTCTTGCACTTTAATCTACTTCGATGTTCTGCCAGACGGATCTTGAAGGGGCGCATAGTTTTACCAATATACAATAGCTGACAAGGGCATTGAATAGCATATACTACTTGTGTAGTGATGCAATTGATTGCATGACGTAAATTATATCTTTTGCCATGATAATCAAAAGCTGATATTTCTTCATTAAACTCACATAATGAACATTCACCACAGCGAGAATGACCCGCTGGTTTCTCTAGATCTAATGTGGTAGAAGGATTAAGAATAGTGGGACACAATATTTCTTTAAGATTTCGATTGCGTGTCCAAACACATCTAATGTGTTTCTCTTTTAATGCCGGAATGCTATGGATGACATTCATATGTTTCTGGAGGATCTTCTTTATATCCTTACTATACGGTGAATACCGAGTTACTAAATTGCTTGTTGTATCAGTCGCATTAGATGCATTAGAGGATCTAGGCGTTAATAACAGTACACGATGGTTAGACAAGGCACGTTTATAAGCCGTCTCAATTATATGTCTGGGATATCCTCGTCGAAGAAACTTATCCTTTAAACTAACCGCTTGAGTTTTAAATTGATGAATATCAGTACAATTCCTCCTGTACCGGAGGAACTGGGAGAACGGGAGGCTATCCTTCAGTCTACGAGGATGTAGACTGTCATAATGTAACAAAGCGTTACGGTCAGTTGGTTTACAAAAAACGCTAGTGATCCACCCAGTGTTCCCCTTCTTCACTTCCACGTCCAGGAAGGCAATTTTTGTTTGACTATGAGTACTAGTAAATTGAATCATAGTCTCCCTGGTATTCAACCATCCCACAAACGTATTGAGTGATTGTAAGGAACCTTGCCCATGTAACAAAAAGATCATCTATATAACGGCACCAAAGCCGAACCTGAGGGTACAGATCTGATTGTTCCAACCATTGCGACTCAAAAGCCCCCATATAAATGTTGGCAATGGAGGGGGCGCAAGTAGCGCCCATCGCTACCCCTGTTTTTTGATGATATATTTTGTCATCAAACTGAAAATGATTTTGAAACACTAGTTGAGTGATATGGTCTAAAAACATTAAATGCGCTGCTGACAATTCCAATCTGGTCCTCAATACTGCCATCACCTCTTCATATGCTCTTCTTTGAGGAATGTTGGTGTATAAAGCATTAACATCTAACATGACTAGCCAGAGTTCTGGCTCATTAATCCATTGAGCATTAGTTTCCAATAATTGTAGGAAATGCATGGTATCACGTACATACGAAGGGATCCGTGGCACCAAAGGTCGTAAAAAAGAGTCCAAATATATTGAAAGCGGTTCCAGCAAAGATCCTCTGGTGGACACTATAGGCCTGCCCGGGGGGTTATTCAGATTCTTATGAATTTTTGGCACTAGATAAAACCGTGCCAAAACTGGATCAAAAGGGCTCAAAAAACACGATTCTTTAGTAGTTATTATTTTCTGTTTCAATGCTTCCGATATGATTGTTTTAATCTGTTTAGAGAGACCATCAGTAGGGTTTTCCAGAAACATATGAATGTCATCCATAGCATTCCGGCATTAAAAGAGAAACACATTAGATGTGTTTGGACACGCAATCGAAATCTTAAAGAAATATTGTGTCCCACTATTCTTAATCCTTCTACCACATTAGATCTAGAGAAACCAGCGGGTCATTCTCGCTGTGGTGAATGTTCATTATGTGAGTTTAATGAAGAAATATCAGCTTTTGATTATCATGGCAAAAGATATAACTTACGTCACGCAACCAATTGCATCACTACACAAGTAGTATACGCTATTCAATGCCCTTGTCAGCTATTGTATATTGGTAAAACTATGCACCCCTTCAAGATCCGTCTGGCAGAACATCAAAGTAGATTAAAGTGCAAGACCTTAACAGCCCCGATAGTAGAACACTGTCTCACTCATCGTCATACTTTTGAGGATTTACGATGTTTTTGTGTGGATCAAGTATGCAGAGGTGCTGGAGGGAAATCCCTCGATCAAACTTTAATTCTTCAGGAACAACGCTGGATATATGTTTTACAGACAGTAAGCCCGGGAGGCCTAAACACACAAACAGACTGGAATTTGTGCACGTAATTAGTGCACTTAATCAGTTTATCAGAGCCAATGTGTTTCAAGTGATCTAAATGTTTATAAGCGGTTTGAAACATCAAAAGCCGCATGCGCGGCGTTTTTGTATCCGGTGAGATGCATGTCTCGGGTCAATGCAGTAGGTAAGCAGCATTTAGCAGTTTTGAATTCAGAGAAGAGCGATATATAAATCTTTTAAAACACTTTTATAAGTTGATAATTTTTAAGTATGATATTTCCGTTTTTCTAGAAACTGTTGGTAACATTTCAAGTCGGCTTGTAAGCCCCTGAAGAAACGAACCTAGCGTGAAACGCAGTGGCGCCGAGTCTGGCGTTGGGACATCAACAAAAAGATAAGCCTGACTTTTATACTGTTCCATTGTTTATCTGGAAAGAAACTTTAAAGAAATGTTAAATCAATTGAATTGAAAATATAAAAATGGGTCATTGATGCAAACAAGGAGCAATGAGTGGTTTTGTTATCACAATAGCTCCCTAGTAGTCTGAGACCCGGCTTTACAAATCCAAACGAGATAAAAAACATGGAGATTTGTTTGGGAAATATTTACCTACTATTGGAGTAATTGAATTTTTGTGGCTTAACTGTTACATTACTCTGAAGTCTAGTGACCTACTAAGATTGTTGATTTCAGGAGATAAGTGGCCTGGATGGTCATGCCCTGGCTCACTGCAAAAGAGCATAGGACTGTCGCCTCCGAACAAGTGTAAGGCAGATTGCCCTGAGCTCCAGCAGGTTGTTCTGCTGCTGGGACTCCTCAAGAGACCAGGTCCCTTGAGCGCGCCACCCCTCACAGTGGGCTCCCCAGCTCACCAGGGAGGCATCCGTAGTCAGGACCACCTGCTGCACCGGAGCTTGAAAGGGAATACCTCAAAGCACATTCCTGCCACCAAGCAAGAGACTCTGCCGTGCAAGGAGACAGAAATGGGGTCTCTGAGGGAGCAGGTCTACTGCACGCCCATTGTGCCCGGAGGTACCACTGTGCCGCCCGCATATTGAGACCGACATTGGGCATGACATGGACCGTGGAGATCATGTGGCCGAGAAGGCAAAGCATCATCCGGGCAGGATGGTGCTGCGGCATCGCACTTCAGACGCTAGGGACACAAGACGGTCCGCCCTGTCCTGAGGAAGGAAAGCCATGGCCCACAGGGTGTCCAAGCAAGCCCCAATAAACTCCAGGGACTGAACGGGAGTGAGGTGGGACTCGGTAATTGATCACGAATGCCAGATGCTCCAGGAGGTGAATGGTGCATTCCTTTGCCTGCCGGGCTTCGGAGGCCATACCCCCTGTTATGAGCCAGTCATCTAGAAATGGACAGACGAAGGTGCCTTGCAGCTGGAGGTGGGCTGCAGCCACGGCCAGGCATTTCGTGCAGACCCATGGGGCGAATGCGAGGCCGAAGTAAAGCACCCTGTACTGGTTTCCCTGAACCATGAAGTGGAGGCACTTTCTGTGCTTGGGATGGACAAGGATGAGAGTATAAGCATCCTTTAAATCCAAGGAGCATAGCCAATCACCCTGCTGGAGGTAGGACAGTAATGTTCCAAGAGAGAGCATCCTGAACTTCTCCTGCACCAGGAACTTGTTTTGGTTCCGCAGCTCGAGGATGGGCTGAAGGCCCCCTTCCTTGAAAGTGCGGTGGGATTGGTTCTACTGCCTCGTCCTCAAGGATGCCTGCGCGTTCCTGACTTAGGAAGGCCTGGTGCTGGGGAAGCCGACTTGGCTCCCCGGGAAAGTAAGGATGAGAGAGCTGGTCCAGATGGAGGAGATAGCCCCCACCCCCTCCCCGAACGACCTGAGAGGACCCATGCGTCGGTGGAGATGGACTCCCACCTGAGGGAGAAATGGAGCAGACGCTGCCCAGACAGCCGCTCTGTCAGTGGACAAGAAGTTATGCCAATCGCATCAAAACCCCGAGGGGGGTTTGGTTCTTGGGACCCTTCGGCTTACGAGGGCCGTGGGCCGTGCTCTTGCCCTGACTGCCCTGAACGGGGGTGGACGCCGGCAGGTAGGACGGGTAGCCCCTGTACTGGAGCCCTTCTGGTGGAAGAAAGGTTTCTTCCTGGGGAGGGAGGAAGTTTTCCATGAGAGGCTAGTACGAGTTACATACTCCATTTCAATCTCCACTGCCTTGTCTTCCATGGGCTTGCCAAATAGTTGCTCCTTGAGGCAAAGGACGTCCAGCAGCTTCTCCTGGACCCACTGCTCTAGGTAAGAGGACTGGAGCCTAGCCTGCAGGTGGGCTCTAATACCAGCCGCCACCACCCGGTCGGAAGACTCAAAGTCGTCGTATGTTGCTCACGAGAGGTAGTTTGAGCATTCTCTGATGGACTTTAAGAGGGCCTGAAAATGTTGGAGATGGTCTCCATCAAGGCTTGCCGCAAAGCCTCCGAGCTATCTAGCGAGGTCACGGAGGAACATCCCAATGTATAATCGGTCAACTTGGATGCGGCATGACAGCATGGAGCACTGATAAGCCTTGCGCCAGAGGACATTGAGGGTATGAGACTCTGTCCGGCAGGACCGATTTGACCACCATCGAGGTGTGAGGAAGCTGGGTTTTCTGAAATCCTAGGCCCCACTGAACCCTATACATAGCGTCCAGGCACTTGCTCATGATTGGGACAGCGGCCAGGGTCTCCCACATGCGGAGGAGTTGTCGGTTCAGAATGGGAGGAACCGGCACCAAGAGAGCTTCCTTCGGAGGGACTTCATATTGAAGAATATTCAAGCTCCTCCATGCGGGGCTGCTCCACAGTGCTAGGGCACGTACCATGTCCCGGACCAACTCCAGAAAAGGTGTCCTTGTGAGGTGACCGCCACCTCTGGGTCAGCGGAGAGAGGCCCGAGTGGAGGTCTTTGTGAGACCGAGTCTCCGGGAAGATTTCCCCATCAAACTCCCACTCTGAGTAGTCCGTGGAGTATTCGAGGTCAGGCGGCTCGAGATGGGTCAGTGACCTGTGCCAGGCTTCTGAGGTGCTCCAAAGCCAGCATCTGGGCCTTCCACTCAGGAGTGGGGCCCTGCGACACAGACGCCGGGGTGACTGGGTTGGGTGTCGAGGAGGGGGAGGTCCTCACCGGGATGACCCTCGAGAGACCGGATGCCTTTGTCAAAGGCCTCCGTATCGGTTCAAAGTACCTTATTGGACCGCTCCCTCTCCAACTCCAAAGTTTGCCAAGGGGGGCTGAGAGACTGGGCGCGTGACCTTTCACGCTCGTCTGGCGCCCCTGACAGAGCCTCACAGCCTCCTTCTTCCACTCGCATTCGGACGACCCCTGGTCAGAGTGCCGCCAAGCCCAGGGGGGAGCCTTGGGAGACTCCAGGGGTTGTGGAGCCGAAGAGCGGGAGGCTCCCAGGGATACCAGGACTGCCTTATGGAAGAGATCACCCAGCTTCTTACGACTCTGGATGGCCTTGGAGGACATCTTACAGAGAGAGCATAGCTCCAGGTCAGCTCCAAGACACCTGAGACTACAGTCGTGGGTGTCCGTGAGCGACATTTTTTTTTTTTTATCTTATAAATTTTTATTATCAACCTTTGCATATACATTATCAACCTTACCATGTACATTACTATCAACCTTTTCGCGTACATTAAACAAGTCCTTTCACCTCTTATACCAAAGGACTGACTAGCATCCTGTACATAGAACCATAACATAATTCCCACAAACATAAAGAAAACCCACGTCCAGCACTGATTAACCACAATGCCCTCAGTTCCCTTTCCCCCCTTCGTATGTCCAGGCCTGACCTTATGGTCAGAGATTACATACAGGGCACCGGACAGCCTTATAATCCACAGTCATCTGGTACAGATTATTATTAACATGTCCTTTTCAACATTCCCTTGTACCCCTTACTCCGGTAAATGTAATTCCCCTCCAACCCCCTATTCTTCCCCATTTCCACCCCCCCCCCCCATATCCCCCCTCCCCCCACCCTCCTTCACGCAACCATTTCCAGACCCCCGCCCACCGCTTCTCAACTTGCTCCCCTCGTCCCCTCCTCTCACCCGTCAGTTTATACATTGCATACAGAAAAGACACTCTGCCAGCAAAACTAGCTATGGAAGGTAAATTCGGCCGCTTCCAGTACCAGGCTATTTCGCATCTTGCCGCTGTTACGCAATACCGAATGATTCTCCAGTCCCCTTCCCACCTCCCATCAGATTTATGCAGAAGACACATTTCAGGGCCAAGCACAATATTCGCCCCCACCATTTTATTAATGATCTCCCCTATTTTGCGCCAATACGCTCTCACTACTGGGCACGTCCACCACATATGCAACCAAGAACCGCGCTCCCACACATACGCCAACATTCATCCGTCTGTCGCACTCCTGCCCTGCACAATCTCTCCGGTGTGAGATACCATCGAGACAACACCTTATAGCCATTCTCTCGCAGGGATGTGGCAATAGAGAACCTAGCTATACCCATTGCTATCGCCTCCCACTCTTCCACCCCCCACGCTACCCCTAAATCCTTTTCCCACTCTTCCATATACTTCAGCTTACTTTCCCCTCTGGCTATCAATCCTCTATAAATTCTAGAGAGCATCCCTTGTTGCCCCATGGAGCCTAGACATGCTCCTTCAAACCGCTCCCCTCCCCCCCGTCCTCCCTGCTCTCTCCCCTTTTTCCGAATCACCGAGCACATCTGCATATACGCAAACCTATCCGACTCCCCCAAGCGATATAAATCGCGCATTCCCTCAAAACCTCTGCACTGCGTCCCGACCACTATCTGGGACGCCTGGGTCAGACCTAGCACTGCCCAGCGCTGGAGTACTGCCGCGTTCGGGCCGATGCCCTCCGCGCAACAGGCCTGCAGGGACATGGTGGGCGACCATTTCTTTTCTCCCACTAGCCGCTGCTTATACTGTTGCCACACCTTCAGTGTGTGTCCCACTATCGGATTCTGACCCTTGTCTTCCCCCCCCTCCCACACTATTCGTTCTAATTCCCCTGGTCGATACTCGTCCACCTCCATCCTTACCCACTGCTTATATGGCTCCCGCATCCACGCATAGACGGCTCGCAGTTGCGCTGCCGCATAGTACAAACTAAAGTTGGGGACCCCCATCCCCCCCTCCCCTACCGGCACTTGCGTCGTTCTGGCCGCCACCCGTGGCCTCTTCCCCCCCCAGATAAATCTCTCCACCTGCTGTTGTACCCTCCTTAATACTCTTCGGGGTATCGGTATAGGCAACACTTGGAAGAGGAATAGAAACTGGGGGAGAAGCATCATCTTCACCGACGCCATCCTCCCAAACCACGAATAATACCCTCGACTCCAGCCCTGTAGTCGCTCCTCCACCCGCCCCACCAGTTTGTTATAATTCAGTGCATATAAGGCCTCCAAGTTCCTCCCCAGCTGTACTCCAAGGTATCGAATTGATGTCTGTGCCCATTTAAATGGGAAAGACTGTTGCCACTCCCGCTGCCCTCCCTCCTCGCCCACGATTCTTAATATCTCCGATTTCCCCCAATTAATCCGAAAACCCGCCCTCTCGCCGTATTCCTGTATCTCACTCATCACTGCCTGTAGCGTTTCTCTGGGGTTCGTGATAGTCAATAGAATGTCATCCGCGAAAAGGGAGACTTTGTATTCCTGGCCTCCCACCCTAACCCCCGCTACCTCGGGGTTAGCCCTCAACCTCGCCGCTAAGGGCTCGAGGGAAAGCGCAAATAATAATGGGGATAACGGGCATCCCTGCCTAGTCCCCCGTTCCAGTGGAAAGAACTCAGAATAGCCTCCATTTACTCGTACACATGCTTTTGGTCTATGATATAGAGCCCTTATCCACTGCACAAATCCTGGCCCAAACCCCAGTTGTTCCAGTACTGAGTATAAAAATGACCAAGACACTTGGTCAAAGGCCTTTTCGGCATCCAATGAGACCAACAGAGTCTCCTTACCCTTCTTTTGTGCCGACCAGATCACATTCAGCACTTTCCGTATGTTGTCTGCCACCTGCCGGCCCGGCACAAACCCCGCTTGGTCAGCATGCACCAATTTCCCCAAATGCTTATTAAGTCTAGTCGCCAGCACTTTCGCCAGTAACTTCGCATCCACATTCAGTAAAGAAATGGGCCGGTATGACGCACACTCCTGAGGGTCCTTCCCTTCCTTATGGATAAGGGTAATACCTGCCCATCCCATGGTATCCGCCAATTTCTCTACCCTACTCGGCCCATTAAACACCCTAGTCAATGGCCGCACCACCAGGCTGCCAAACTGTTTATAGAAGCGCGCCGTTAGGCCGTCGAGCCCTGGGGCTTTACCGGTCTTTAAAGCCTTAATGGCCTGCAAGACTTCCTCAGTTTGGATTTCCCTATCCAGCCCTTTCTGCTCATCCGCCGTCAATCCCGGGAGCCCTGCTCCCCTCACATACTCTAGAATATCCTCCCGCGACCCCGCCTCCCGTGCCGTGTACAAGTTGCTATAGAAGGCTACGAATTCCTCTCGGATGCGCCGGACGTCCCGCACCACTTCCCCCCTGCTCTTAATCTGGGAAATCCTATTCCACTCCCTTCGCTTCTGCAGCTGCCTCGCGAGGTATTTCCCCGCTTTGTTACCCCCTTCAAAGAATCTCTGCTTCATCAGCTGTAGGCGGAACTGTATCTTTTCTGCCTCTATTGCATTAACTTTGGCTCTAAGTTCCAAGACTACCCCTCTGTGCAGTCCTCCCCCCCCCCTCCTGCATATCCCTCTCCTCCGCCACGCGTAGTTGCTGCCTCAACTGCTCCTCTCGCTCTGCCCTCTCCCGCTTAATGCGTGCCCCCCCACTTAATGAACACCCCCCTTATAACTGCCTTAAAAGCATCCCAGAGCACTCCCTCTTTTACTTCTCCCCCCCCCCCCCGTTCTGCCCAAAATACTCCGGAATTAGGTTCCGTATTTCTGTTACCACCCTCGCATCCTCCAACAGACCCTCATTCAATTTCCAAAATTGGCGTCCCTTATCCTCCCCCGCCACCCGCACTTGTACCACCACGGGAGCATGATCGGACCAGGTAATTGGGTCTATTTCCCCCCACCTTAATCCTCCCCGCTAGCTCCTTCCCCACCCATATAGCATCCAATCTAGAGTAAGTTCCATGGGCCGCTGAGAAGAAGGTAAATTGCCTTCGGCCCGGATTGAGCATCCTCCACACATCAATCAGGCCATTTTCCTGCACAAATCTCCGGTAGCACTTCCTATCCTTCCCCCTCCCTTCCCGTTGGCCCGTCGGGTCTCTCCCCACTCCCAGGCCAGATTGAAATCCCCCCCACAAATCAGCACACCTTCTCCCATTGCCGCTACCTGCTCACCCAAGTCTCTCCAAAACTCGGTTTGGGTACTCGTAGGGGCATACACATTCACCACACACAACCATTCCTCCCCCTGCTTCACCCGCAGCAAGAGATAGCGTCCCCCTTTATCCCGGGATAGCAGCTGGACCTCAGTTTGAGCTTCCCCCTTAATGAGTACCGCTACCCGCCTTTCTTTTTCTCTCTAAGATTAGAAGCGAAGAGACGATGCTTATACCCCCTGGGTTGCACCAATGCCTCATGCTTTTTCTGTAAATGTGTCTCCTGCAGCATTACTATATCCGCATTGTGCCTTGTTAATTCTTTATACAGTTTCTGTCTTTTCCATGGTGAATTTAACCCTTTAACATTCAACGTTAGTATTTTCAATTCCCCTCCTGCTCCCCTTCCCCCCCTTCCACCCTGCTGATCCTGTCTCCCCCCTCCCCCCCCCACCCCCCTCCTCCCCCCCTTCCCCCTTCCGTCTTCCTCTGCTCCCCCCTCCCCCCCTCTCAGAATTCTCCTCTGTGGAGACTCGACTTCCATATCAGTGACCCCCTCCACCTCACCACCCATTCTTCCCCAGTAGCCCCTCATCCCCCCGTCCCCCCAGTCTCATCCCACACCCCCCACTAACCCTTGCCTCTCCTATCCCCCACCGCTCCCCTCCCCTCTTAAGACGTCCCCTCCCCCCCTGCACATTGCCTGCCTCTCCCTCCCTTCCCCCCGTAGCCTACTATCCTGGCCTCCCCAACCCTCCAAGCCTGCCAACCAACATATTTAAAGATACCAGTCCTTTGGTGGAATACCACCGCTCAGCCAGTCTCTTGCTCTGATGCCGGACTCCGGTGACCTCCTTTAGCCGTCCTGGCCAATCTCCTGCCACTCGCCCTCTGCCATTTCGCACTCTCCATCCTCCCTGGTCTGGATTCCGGGCGCTGCGGAGTAGCGGTGCTGTCGATCATCTCCGGTAAATGCTCTGCGCCAAGCTCTCGCAAGGCTTTCCAAGCCTCCGCACTGGATCGCACCGTCCGCGATCTCCCTTTCACCGTGATCAATAAGCCAAATGGAAACAGCCACTTGTATCGCAGTTCTGCTCTCCTCAGATAGGTCGTTACTTCTCTGATCTCTCTTCGGCGCTGCAGCGTTCCCTGGGACAGGTCTTGATACAACTCCACTTTGTGGCCCTCCCAATGGAAGCTCTTCAACTTGCGGTTGGCTCCTAGCAGCAGTTCCTTGCTCTTGTAGGAACTCAGACACACTACTATGTCTCTTGGCCTATTTTCTCGAATGGGCCCCAGGCCTCTATGCGCTCTTTCTATGTTCGGGCGGGAATCATCCACTTCACCCCCAAGTCCAGCTGCCACGAGGAGGTCTTGGAAAATCTTTTGGACCACTTCCTCACTATTCTTGTACTTAGGCTCTTCCGGCACGCCTCGGCACTCTGAGATTACATCGCCGCGATCGATCTTCAAGATCCTCTGCTTTGGCTTTGAGGGCTTCTTTCGCCAACTGCAGTTCTTCCCAGCTATGTTGGAGACGCGTCAGGGACTCCCCTTGACTATCCAGCTTGGTTTTGGCCTCATCAACTCGTTCTCCCAGCTCGAGGATGTCTTGACGCATTGTCCGCACGGCCTCCTTGATCTCATTTTTCACCCCACACATCTCCACCTTCAATTCCTCCTTTAACTCGAGGAGCCACTGCTTAATCTGTTCCGCTGCAGTCAGGCACTCCTCTCCACCTTCACTCTCTCTCCCGTGCTGTGTGGGGTTTCCATCACCATTTTGCCGGATTTTTCCCCTTCCTTCCCGCCTTTGGACGTAGCATAGGGGGATCGGAACTCAGCCAGTTTCTTTTTCATCAAGCCCTCTTTTTTTGCATTTGTTTTCTCCATTGTGGGCTTGTGCCAGTTTCCCCCAGCCGACAGTATGGCCTGCACTCCGGGCTCACCGCCCTCCTTTTGCTCTTATAATATGGGGGCAGTGGCTAGGCTTTACACCCGGACCTCCACAGCGTCTGATGCCCCCCCCCAGGTGATTTCTGGCTTTGGAGAGCTCCCCGGAGGGCACCCTGCTTCTCCTCACCCGGCTGGCACCAGCTCTCCCACTGCTTCCCTCTTCAAGTGAGGTGCGGCCTGACTTCAGGTCTTCCACTGCTCTGCCCCCACCACGTGGCCGTCTTCTCACCGCCCGCAAGGCTATGCACCACAACTCTATGAAGGGAGATTTTATTTTTAGTCCTTTGCTGTCAGCTGCCCCAGATCAAGTCAGGTTTCTCCCAGCGATCGGCGCTCCCCTGCAGCCGTCTCGCAGTCGGCCTACCTCCCGGCAAACTCCACTCTCCCGTGGTCAGCTCACTGCCTTTGGGCCGCACTTCCCACGCTGTGTTGGGCTGCCGCTCCGGCTGCGCGCTCAGCTCCCCGCTCTCCGTGCCGCTTTCTCGGGCCTTTGGTGGGACGAAGCAACTCCTCCCCGTTCACTCACGCTCTCCTTTCCGCCCAATTCAATGCCTGTAGGGGCTATTCCAACATTATTTATTGCATTGGTGGCGGAGCTCCCGCGCTACGCCGCCATTCAGGTGGGTGACGTCATCGGAAGTCGCGACATGTTTTTTGAACACCTATCACATTTCTTAAAACCGGAGGCCACTGGGGGAAAAAGGACCACTGCGAGGTCGAAGACCCTTGATGCGGCCAGACGTTAAAAAGAGCATGAAAGCACGTTAAAACACAACAAGACAAAGGAACAAGGCCAAAGCAGAGATGTTCGAGAGGCAGAAAGAGGACCGGCGAAGGCCAGATAGCAAAAATCGGTTTGAAAAAGAAAACCTTTTCCGGGGACGAGACACACGTCCGAAGTGCTCCGCGGAAAAAGGGAGACTGAGTAAGATAGCACCTTTGGGCGGGAAGGGGACCATGCATGAGTGGTGGCATTCCAAAAGGCTCTCTTTGAAAACTGGGGAAATGCTCCGCATGGGCTCAGTTGGTGCTGTCACCCATATATGAGGACTGACTTCCTGCTTGTTCCTGGAAAACAAAAAGCTGGGTGGACTTTAAGGTCTTCAAACTGTTCCAGAAGGCAGGTGAAGGCTCTTTTGCAATCTAAATAGTGCAATACTTGTTCACCTTTGTGGACATTTGACTTTAGGAAAAATGATGGAAGGAAGTTAAGTTCTTAAAATTTTCAGAACAGTCATGCAACTGGTTGTTATCTCACAGCTGCATTAATGTAATATTTAGGCTTCCATGGGTTTCTACCAAGCTTTTGCAATTGGGCCAAATGCAGCACATCTCAGACTGGGATAAGTAAGCATGAGCATGTTATGCCTATGCTGTTCATTCTGTAGTGGCTGACAATTTATAGGCTTAAATGTAAGGCTTCAACTCTCACCTTTAAGGCACTTTCCAGTGAGGCCCCTCTCGATATTTGTATTGACCTGAATCTATCATCCTCCTAGGTCCCTGCGATCTGAGAGATCTTGTTTACTGGACATTTCCACAGTTAAGCAGTATCAATTGTAGCTGGGCCAAAACTATGGAATGTACTATCGATTCAGGCTGGGTACTTGTCTTTTCAGAAGGATTTGAAGCTCTATTTGTTCCAGCAGGCCTTTGAGAGATTGTGTCTTTGAACAAAGTATTTAATTTTAATGGACAAGTGATTAGTCTTTACGGGCCCGATATTCAAAATGATTAACATGATTAGCAGAGTTGCTAACCACATTAATCGCAGTGAGCGAGATATTCAGCGGCACTAACACGGTTAGTGCTCTGATTAACTACAGCTGCCAGCCCTACACGCTCTGATGCTAACCAGTTAACATCAGGGTGTGTTGGGGGCATTCTGTAACGGAATGGAAGCAGCACTGCTTGCTAACCAGGCAGCAGCGAAATTGAGCCACTACCGTTAGCAAAAAACAGGCACTGAAAACTGACTAACTCTCAACATGTATCACTAACCGGACAGTGACTCAACCTGCACTGCTGCCCAGTTAGCGTGTGGCAAATGCAGCTAACCCAGATATTCAATACCAGGGCCTGCTATCACCTCGGCATTGAATATCCGGGTTTAACTTTCAGCGCTGGCAGTTAGCCACATTAACAGCATTACCCACTGAATATCGAGCCCTATGCAGTTGATTTTTGTCGTCACCATTTATAGTTATAATTTTGATTATTTTATAAATACTGTATGTTTTTTGTATTCCACCAAGATCTTAGGATTATTACGGAATATAAATGATTAAATAAAATAAATAAATTTAGGTGAAAACCAGCACTGTCTCCAAAAAACTGTATGGTGAATAGGTCATACTACTATTACTACTACTACTACTGCTGATCATTTATATAGGACTACAAAGCATGCGTAGCCTATACAGACACATGTAAAATACGGTCCCTGCTCAGAGCTTACAATCAAGTCAAGACAGACAACACAATAGGGGGACTAGGAATGGTAAGGAAATACATAGTCTATAGGAACGGTAAGGAAATACGTAGTTGGAGAGTAGGAGACTATGCAGGTCAAGATCCAAAAGCAGCCTTGAAAAGGTGAGTTTTCAGCCTGGATTTGAAAAGGGACAGAGCTGAAGCCTGATGCACAGACTCAGGCAGATTGTTTCAGGCATAAGGAGCAGCAAGGTGGAAGGACTGAAGTCTGGAGTTGGCAATAGTAAAGAAGGACACAGATAGAAGCGATCTGCCAGAAGAGCAGAGTTCCCAAGAAGGGGTGCAGGAAGAGATGAGAGGAAAAGTAATGAGGAGCAGCAGAACAAATGCATTTATAGGTCAGTTGTAAAAGTTTGAATTGGATATGGAAATGGACAGGGCGCCAATGAAATGACTTGAGAAGAGGGATTATGTGATCATATCGAAGCTGGCGGAAGATTAGCCATGCAGCTGAGTTAAATTCAAGGAGAGAGAGATGATTCAAGAAATCACCAGTGAGGTGGTGGTGGTTGCAGTAGTCTAGATGGGAGGTGACTAAATCGTAGATAAGTGTCTTAGTAGTGTGCTAAGAAAGGAAGGGGCGAATTTTGCTGATATTATAGAGAAAGAAGCAACAGGTTTTTAGCTATCAGTTGGATGTGTGAAGGAGAGGGTGGAGTCAGACGACCCCAAGGTTGTGAGCCAAGGAAACGGGGAGGAGAGGAAGGTCATTCACAGAGACAGAGAAAGGAGGAAGGGGAGTGGTGGGTTTAGGAGGAAAGATAAGCTCAGTTCTGGCCATGTGCAATTTCAAACAGCAGACAGACATCCAAGCAGCAATGTCAGATATGCAGGTAGAGATTCCGGCCTGGATTGCTAGAGAGATTTCAGGTGTAGAGAGGTAGATCAGATTCATCAGCATAAAGATGGTACTGAAAACCATGGGAAGAGATGAGTGCACCAAGGGACTGTGTATATAGAAAGAAAAGGAGTGTACCCAAAACAAACCTTTGTGGTACACAAAGTGGGATAGCAGAAGAGGATCTACCAGAACACCAAAAGTGCCGTGGGAGAGATAAGAAAAGAACCAGGATAGCACAGAGCCCTTAAAACCAAGGTACCAAGGGGTTCCAGTGACATCAGCGTACAGAATGGCAGCATGAGCCATGAGCTCCCGCTTTCCCTCAGCAAAAGTAGAGACAGAACCCGACCAAATCGTCATTATTCCGCAGTTTGGCAGAGTGCAGAAAGGCAAGAATAAATCGGCAAGATTAAGTAGGGCATGACAGGCAAAAGGAAGCCCGATTTCAAAGAATTTGCCTACGATCGGGCTGCAACTCCAACGAAGGATCCCAAAATGGCAGCAAATGCAGCAGGGAACAAACAAAGCCAGGAGGAACATGCTGACCAGGGGAGTGACTCCGAGGAGGATGCTTCAGAGGTGATGAGTACGAAGGAGATCTGTAGGTGGTTCTTAGAGATAAAGAGCGAAATTAACAATGTAAGGACAGACATTGGCAACAGACTTAAGAGCCGAGCTGCATGATTTGGGATGTAGAATTGAAAACGGTGAAAGAGCAAAGTACTGACAATGCAGAGCAAATAAAAACTCTGAACATTAAAAGAAATGGAAAGAGCTCAAGAAACCCTAGCTGACAAGCTGGAGGATGTGGAAAATAGGAACAGAAGCTGTAACATCAGGGTCTACGTGGTGCCACAGAAACAGGAATACCAGGTCAGTACAAAAACCATAGAGAGGATTATAAAGCAACTCTGGGCTAAGGGGGAAGCACCGGAGATAACTCTTGAAAGAGCACTTGCCACCCCACGGAGCAATCTCCCTAGGGACATTGTGGCCCGTTTCCATCATTTTGTTACAAAACAGGAGGTGATGCGGAAAGCCAGAAAGAGTAGTTACTCACCTGTAACAGGTGTTCTCCAGGAACAGCAGGAATCAGTCCTCACATATGGGTGACATCGACATCGATGAAGCCCTTGCGGAGCATTTTCCCAGCTTTCCATGAAAGCCTTTGGGAATGCTGGCACGCATGCGCGGTTCCCTTCCCGCCTAAAGGTGCCATCTTACCTCAGTCAAATGACATAGCTAAAAACAGCACACAAAAAAGTAAAATAAGCTATGTACAACTGCAACTCCAAGGGGAGGAGGGAGGGTTGTGAGGACTGATTCCTGCTGTTCCTGGAGAACACCTGTTACAGGTGAATAACTACTCTTTCTCCAGGACCAAGCAGGAAGTCAGTCCTCACATATGAGTGACTCCCTAGCTCTGGGCTACCAGGAACCCAGGCTGAACAAGAGAACTCCCTCTAGTCTCAGCAGCAAAGAAAGTCTTTTCAAGGACACAACTTCCACCGGTATACCAACAGAGGGCAGGGGGGCAGGAGTTGCCTAAACCTCAGAGAGATTCCGGAGCACTGCCTGGCCAAAAGCACTGTCCCTACGGGACTCCCTTTCCAGACAGTAATGGGCCGCAAAAGTCTGGCTTGAAGACCAAGTAGCAGCCCTGCAGATGTCTGCCAACAGTACAGAGCGGAGATGAGCCACTGAGGCAGCCATTGCCCTGACACGATGGGCCGTGACCCGACCCTGCAAAGGAAGGTCAGTCGCCTTGTAAGCCCAGGTGATACAGTCAGCCACCCAGATGGACAAGGTACGCTTAGACACAGCTAACCCCAAATTATTAGGGTCAAAAGATATGAAGAGCTGAGTAGCCCTTCTGTGCCCCTGCGTAGGTCAAGGTAGAAGGATAAGGCCCTCCTACAGTCCAGGGTATGCAGAACTGCTTCAGCCTGGCTTGCATGAGGCCTAGGAAAGAATGTTGGAAGAACCACCTCCTGGTTGAGGTGGAAAGAGGAGACAACCTTAGGGAGGAACTTTGGATGAGTCCTGAGGACTACCCTGTTCCTATAGAATCTTTATCCTTATCTTTATTGGAGGCTTAATATACCGCTCAAGCAATAGCGTCAGAGCGGTGCACAATGTACATAAAAGCTGCTAGGAAAAGAAGGAAAAGAACGCCAAATTTACGATAGGATAGTTAAGAGAGGAGGAAAGGGAGCAAGGGAGAGAGTCAGATATTAGGTAAGAGCTAAAAGAGATCAGCGGGGGGGAGGAGAGAGAGAAGAGGGGGGAGGGGGAAGGTCAAACGCACGGCAGAAGAGGTAGGTCTTCAAGCGGGCCTTGAAGGTTTTCAGGGAGGGTTCCAGGCGGAGGTCCGGGGGAAGCGAATTCCAGAATTTCAGAATCTGGTGTAAGGCCTGTCACAGACCACGGCCTGAAGCTCACTCACTCGCCTAGCCGAGGTCAGGGCTACCAAGAAGAGGGCCTTCCAGGACAGGAAGCGTAGAGGACAAGTAGCCATCGGCTCAAAAGGTGGGCGAGTCAGTTGCTACAAGACCACATTCAGATCCCACTCAGGAGCAGGACGACAGATTGGAGGCTTTAGCAAGAGCAAGCCTCTGAGAAACCTGGACACCAAGGGGTGAACCGACAGAGAATGTCCTTCCATCAGTGAGTGGTGAGCTGCTAGAGCTGAGAGGTGGACCCGAACAGAATTGGACTTAAGTCCTTGATTTGATAAGTGCAGTAAGTACTGAAGCACAACTGGTACAGCACAGGAGAAGGGATCCTCTGTACATAGCTGACACCACACAGAAAACCTTTTCCATTTCAGGGCATAGGTTTTCCTAGTGGACTGCTTCCTAGAGGCTAGAACAACCTCCTCAACTTCCTGAGGCAGGCCCCAGGGAGCCAAAACTACCCTTGCAGCTTCCATGCCATCAAATTGAGAGCTTTGAGATTTGGATGCAGAAAGGAACCCTGATCCTGAGAGAGGAGGTCGGGTTGCTACCCCAGAGGCATTGGGGGATCCACCGCCAGTTGAAGCAGAAGTGGAAACCAAGGCTGTCTCGGCCACCTGGGAGCCACCAGCAGGACCGAGGCCTTGTCCTGAAGAATCTTGAACAGAGTTCGGGCCACCAAGGGCGTGGGAGGAAACGCATACAGGAGGCCCTGAGACCAGGGAATCAGAAAAGCATCTGCTGCTATCCGCAGAGGATGCGGCTGCCTGGAGCAGAACTTTGGCAGCTGTTTGTTCAGAGGACTGGAAAACAGATCTATGGATGGAAGTCCCCATTTCAGGAAAATCTTCTGAACCACCACAGGATGGAGCTGCCACTCATGGGGCTGCAGAATCCTGCTCAACCTGTCGGCCAGGTAGTTCTCCTGGCCAGGTAGATACACTGCCTTGAGGAGCATGTTGTGTCTGAGAGCAAACAAGCAAAGGTTCTGTGCTTCCTGACAAAGAAGCCTGGACCCAGTTCCGCCCTGCTTGTTCACATAGAACAGCCACCTGATTGTCTGTTTGAACCAGAACAGACTGGTGAGCCAGGGTGGGAGAGAAAGTTTTGAGGGCTAACCGAATAGCCCTGAGTTCCAAGAGATTGATCTGCTGTGCGGCTTCCCAGGGAGACCATAGGCCCTGGGTGCACTTGCCCAGACAATGAGCTCCCCAGCCCTGCAGGGAGGCGTCCGTGGTCAAGACCACTGTGAATGCAGGAGTCTGAAAAGGCATTCCTCGCAGCAGATTGGGTAGATACAGCCACCAGGTGAGGGAGTTCAGAAATTGTCTGGACACTGTGATAAGGAAGCTTATCATAGCTCAGGAAGGAGCTATAGGAAAGGTGAAGTGACTCTGAACAAGCAACCTGTCAGTTCTGGTAGAAATAAGAAAACAGAATTTTCCCATAAAAAACTACCAGTCCCAGAATGCAACAGGTTTCCAACCGCCATTAGAGGAGCTGAAGTGGGGAAACGTGTGTTCAATCAGGAGGGCTATGAGGTAATCCCTAAGCACTCATCTCAAAGGGCAGGGCCTGATTCAGCACAGCTGCGCTGTGTTAGGGAGGAGCACTCATCTAAGCAGAATAAAGGTAGAGTTTATTCTACAGAGAATCAGCTTGAGCTTGATCATCTTCATCATCAGGAGGATCATCAGAAGCAGAAGCCAAACCGGACGGACAGAGAGGGAAAGAAACCCTTTGGAAGAAAGAGAGGAGAGAAAAGCCTTTGGGAGGTCTAGAAGAGTCCAGAGCAGTACGTATACTGGGAGGCATTCCAAGGGCCAGCATACACCATTGGACTGGGGAAAGCCAGAGGAATGGTGCTGCAGAGCTAGGAATCTCCAGACGGTACCTGTGAGGGAGACGGTTGCACGTGGAAGGGACCCTAAGACCCGTGCCAGAAGGTATGTGAAGAGAGATCCTGTGTCCAGGGATCTGGATTGGAAGGCTGGACATAAGAACTGGACTACATACTGGCCAGGCTATATAGAGAGGAACTCTAACAGCAATGGAAGCTCAGGTATGAACACTGATCTATGCCCTAGCTATAACCTTGAAAGACAGCAGGGAAACAAGTATTCTCCTGAAAGTGCTCCATTGGGAGATTCATCTGTGCCAATCCATGATATTGAACCCATGCTTGTTGAAGAAGAGGGGGTGATAGCAGATGAAGAATCTGTTTACATGGACTGCTCTCTGTCTAAACTCCTTTGGTGATTTTTCTGTTATAAAATACAGCAACCATCACAAAGAAATACAAACTTGTTCTTTAATCTACTCAGAAAAGCTCCTGAGTAGGATTTTTAGCCACGCAGTAGAAAGCAAGCCAGCTAAGGGGTTTCAACTGGATAACTGCTAGCAATTGAGCCTTACCTAATTGCTTGTGAGCTCTGAGAGAATCACTTCTGAATCTATGTGGGAAGATATAAGAAGTTAACCTGAAAAGAACAGTTTTTCTCTTCTTTGTGGCTTTTGGTTTGTTGTTTGACATTGCTAAGAGAATATTAGCTAAAGCCTACAGAAAAGACCAGTTTGTTACCAACCAGGTCTTATTTATTTTGCTTTGATTGCCTGATAAGTTAAAATGTTGTTTTCCTGGTTTTGTTTTTTCAAATTTAACACTGAAAGCAAGTAACCTGATTTATGTGCTACCAAGCATATCTGTGTTGGGAGAAATAACCCCATAAATAAATATCTTATTGGCTTTACACTTGAGCACAACTAAATTATTGTGAGCAGCTGTGTCGGGTGTGAATGGACTGCATTGCCCACAATCCCTTGCAAATCATACTGACATATGCACTTGCCAAGACTGTGAACATTCTCACCCAGGCAGCCGTCTGACAACACCCTTATTCTGTCTCTGAGGCTGCCTGTGGCCTGTGACCACTGAGTCTGAAGGCACCACTGTGCAGGCCGCATATGGAGCCTGGCATTGGGGGTGACATGTACTGTCAAAGCCATGTGGCCAAGAAGCCTCAGGCAGAGGCTGGCGGAGACCAGTGACCTGCTGAGAAACTGGCTTGCCAAGCCTACCAGTCTTTGGGCTCTGTCTGCTGGCAAGAATGCCTTTGCCAGCAGAGAGTCCAACCTTGCCCCTATGAACTCCAAGTTCTGGGAGGGGAGCAAAGTGGACTTTGCGAAGTTTATGACAAACCCCAGGGTTTGAAGAAGAGCAATAGTTCTGAGGGTGGCTTGTCTGGCCTCCTGGCATGTCTGACCCCTGATGAGCCAGTCGTCCAGGTAGGGGAAGACAAAGATTCCCTGATTTCTCAGGTAGGCCGCCACCACTGCCAGGCATTTGGTAAAGACCCTGGGAGCGCAGCTGAGGCCAAAAGGCAGTACTCTGTACTGATAATGGTTTCCTCCCACAATGAACCTGAGGTACTTTGTGGTCTGGATGAATGAGGATGTGAGTGTACGCATCCTTTAGATCCAAGGAGCATAGCCAATCTCCCTGCTGGAGGTAGGGCAGAAGTGTCCCAAGAGTAAGCATCTTGAACTTTTCCTTCTCCAGGAACTTGTTGAGGTTTCAGAGGTCCAGAATAGGTCGAAGACCACCGGTTCTTTTGGGGACCAGGAAATACCTGGAGTAGAACCCTCGACCGTGGAAGTGGGGAGGCACAGGCTCCACTGCCTTGTCCACCAACAGACCTTGAAGCTCCTGAAGAAGAAGATGTGTGCAGGGGAGGCCTTGGAGGCTCCCCTGGAAAGTATGAAGGAGGCAGTTGTTGGAAGTGTAGTGCATAGCCCCTGTGGACTATGTTTAACACCCAACTGTCTCCAGTGATGAGTGGCCACTGGTGGGCAAATAGAGCGAGGCGACCTCCTCTGCAGGGTTGGGAGAGCAGGGACGGAGAGGCTATGCCTGAGTCAAAAACCACCACTCTGCTGAGTGGGAGCAAGGGCCGGAGGCTTGGGGGTCCTCTGCCTACAGGGCCCATTACCCTGACCCTTGGCTTGCTGACCCTGAGGGGCAGCTTGGGCAGCCTAATATTATGGGTATTGTTTGTAGGCAGTGCCCTTCCTCGGGTAAAAGGGCTTTTTACCCGAGCCCTTCTTTTTGTGAGAAGGGGCAGAAGTTTTTCTAGACAGCCTTGTCCTTGTGAGGTGCTCGGTCTCGAGCTGTGCGGCCTTCTCGGTCATGGGCTTGCCAAACAGGTTCTCACCTCGGCAAGGGACATCGACCAACTTGTCCTGAACCCATGGCTCGAGGTCAGATGATTGCAGCCATGCCTGGTGTCGAGCCGCGATGCCGGCTGCCGCAACACGGGCCAAAGCCTCGAAGCCATCGTAGGCAGCGCGGGACATAAATTTTGAGCATTCCCGAATCCCCGAGGACAAGGACTTGAACCTCTGCAAGGGTTCCCCGGAGAGACCAGCAGAGAACCCAGCCAGCTCCTTGGCCAGGTCTCGCAAGTACATGCCCATGTACAGCTGGTAAGACTGGACACGGCAAGCAAGCATCGAGCCCTGGAAGCACTTTCTACCAAAACCATCGAGGTTTCAGGCCTCCCTGCCAGGGGGCACCGCGGAGTGCATCTTCTGACTTTTCAGGCGATGCATGACCGATTCCACAACCATGGAATGGTGAGGTAGCTGTGCCTTCTGAAAGCTAGGGCTCTTCCGGAGTCGATAGATCGAATCGACCCGCTTGCTTAAAACCGGCGCCGAGGCCGGTGCCTCCCACATTCGGAAGAGGAGCCGCTCCAGCATCGGAGGAACCAGTACAGTAAAGGCCTCCTTCGGAGGAGAGTCATACTGCAGGACCTAGAGCTCCTCGGCTCGAGGCTCCTCCTCGGGGTCCGCAGGGATAGCCAACGCGGAGGCCATATCCTGGACGAACTCCGAGAACCGGGTATCCTCAGGAGGGGATCTACTCCGGGGTTCAGACTGCGGTGAGTCCGACGGGACGCACCGAGTCTTGAAGGTGTTGGGGGACTCCTCGTCCTCAGTCTCCCATGCGGACTCGTCCGATCAGGAACCGGGGTCCGACCTCACGGGGCCTGCGAGCACCCGCCCCGACGCCGAAGGCACCGGCATCAACACCCTCGGTCCCGAACGGGAGGTCGAGGGAGACCGCGACTGAGGTCGACCTCAAGCATTCATGGCTTCGAGTATCGGCTCGGTCTCCAGGGTCGACTTTGAGGTCGATGTCCCGGTGATCGGGGCAGATGCACCAGACAGGCTGGCCATCAGTGCCTGCTGCTGTTCCATGAAGGCAGACAGTCTGCTCTCCAAGGCTGTCAACCTGAGACCCAGCTCAGGAGACTCAGAAGCTCCCGACTCGGGACCCGGTGGCGCCGGGCCCAACGTTGGCTCTCTGGGAGGAGAGTCCACGAGGACTACAGGGCTTACGTGTCCAGCAGACTCCGGCTCCAGTCGAGGGACTTTGGAAGGCTTCTCCAGTTCCACGGGCCCGGGGCGACGGTCGGGGGTCTGAGACCTAGCTCTCGAGGAGCCAGGGACCTCTTCCGATGACGCCCTCGCGAGCCACTTCTTCCTCTTCTGTTCCCAGTCGGGGGACCCCCTGTCCGAGGAGCCACAACGGTGCTCTGGATCCGATTCCCGAGATGTCGAGGCCTCAGACGAGGTCCGGGCCCGGCCGGAGGCCGAGTCAGAAAAGAGCCTTTCCTTTTGATGCTGTCGACTACGCAGTGCCTTGGAAGACATCTTCCCACATGGTCTACACGTCTTAGGGTCGTGATCTGGACAGAGGCACCGGAGACAGCAGTCGTGTGTGTCAGTGAGAGACATCAACTTCTTACACCGATCACACTTCTTAAAACCGCTGGAGGCCATCAGGGAAAAAAAAAAAGAGTCCCCGCGAGGTCAAAGGACCGGCCTTCCAGGGAAAAAGAGAAAAATGGGCGCGAACGCCAACCACGAAGAGCAAAAACCAAAAAAAGACCCAGTACCAATTTTTAAAAAGGGTTCCAGGGGTGATCCGGGAAACTACAGACCGATGAGCCTGACGTCAGTACCGGGAAAAATGGTAGAAACCATCATAAAGAATAAAATTACTCAGCATGTAGATAGTCACAACCTAACGGGAGACAGCCAACATGGCTTTAGACAACGAAGATCTTGTCTTACTAATATGTTATGTTTTTTTGAAGGAGTGAATAAACAGGTGGACAAAGGTGAGTTGGCTGATATTGTGTATCTGGACTTTCAGAAAGCCTTTGACAAGGTCCCTCATCAGAGACTTTTCGCAAAACTAAAGAGTCATGGGATAGGAGGCAGTGTACTATTGTGGATCAGGAATTGGTTAAAAGATAGAAAGCAGAGGGTAGGGCTAAATGGCCAATTTTCCCAATGGAGAAAGGAGAATAGTGGTGTACCCCAGGGATCTGTGCTGGGTCCGCTGCTTTTTGACATATTCATAAATGACCTGGAAAATGGAATAACGAGTGAGGTTATCAAATTTGTAGATGACACAAAACTATTTAAAGTTGTTAAAACCCAAGAGGATTGTGAAAAATTGCAAGAGGATCTTGATAAATTGGAAGACTGGGCATCAAAATGGCAGATGAAATTTAATGTGGAAAAGTGCAAGGTTATGCACCTAGGGAAGAACAACCCAAACTATGGTTACACGATGCAAGGTTCCACATTAGGAACCACCACCCAGGAAAAAGATTTAGGCGTCATTGTGGATACCATGTTAAAACCCTCGGCCCAGTGTGCAGCGGCGGCCAAGAGAGCAAATAGAATGCTAGGTATGATAAGGAAAGGAATGGAAAATAAAACAAAAGATATTATAATGCCTCTGTATCGTTCCATGGTGAGACCGCACCTTGAATATTGTGTGCAATTCTGGTCGCCGTATCTTAAAAAGGATATAGCGATTTTAGAAAAGGTACAGAGAAGAGCCACCAAAATGGTAAAGGGGATGGAAGGATACTCCTATGAAGAAAGGCTAAAAAGGTTAGGGCTCTTTAACCTGGAAAAGAGACGGCTGAGGGGAGATATGATAGAAGTCTATAAAATAATGAACGGAGTGGAACGGGTAAACGTAGATCGATTGCACAGGTACACTACCAAAAAACTGCCTCCAGTTTTGCAACTGATTCCTATAGATTTTGGGGTGCTGAATCCAGGAAAAATAGCCAAAATGTTCCATCACGTCACGTTTTCTTGCAAAATTAGATTTCTTACCCATAAAAGGAATGTTCACATAATTTCTTTTTAGCCGACTGCAGTTTATTTTCTTGGCCCAAAATAGAGGTTGTAATGGTTAACTAACTAGAAACACTCCCTCATGATATTTTAGAGTGTTTTGTATTCATTTTATACATTAACAGGACAATTGGGAGGCGGGGGGCTAAATCCAGTACTCGCGCTGGCGCATGTTCTTTCCTGTTCGCCTCGCCTCGTTCGCTCGCTCAAACACAGTGGTTGCGACATGAACGTTCCTGTCAAATTTCAGTTTCTTGCAAGTTCATTATTACCTTTTGTTTGCTCAGTCGTAATCCAGCTTTATTCCGAAGTGGTTCACTACAGTTGTAGTTTGCAGTGCTGTGTATTTGTGATGGCTCACAGAGCCAGAGGTTGCGTCAACTCTCCGGACAGTTTTTGTTTTATTTGTGGGGAATATACCGTGAAAAAGCGGCAGAGGAACATTTCTGCATTTATTAAAAAGTATATTTCGCCTATTTCGGTTTGAAGTTAGGCGATCAAGACAAACCGTGGGCTCCTCACAAAGTGTGCAAGACATGTGAGGAAGATCTACGCTTATGGATGAAAGGTAAAAAACAAGCATTTCGTTTCGGAATACCTATGATGTGGCGTGAACAAAGAGACCACAGCAGTGACTGCTATTTTTGCTCTTGCATTGTGAAGGGATACAACTTAAAAAATAAGAACGTAATAAGTTACCCCAACCTTCCCTCAGCAATTAGGCCTATGCCTCATAGCAACGAAGTACCTGTGCCTGAACCACCAAAATCTTTGGATCATATTTGTGTGGACGGTTCTGATCATGATGAGACTCATCAGATGGCTTTTCCCGATGAGTCCAGTACTTCCGAGTTTGAAACTGAACCAGATCCAAAACCTGAACTTTTCTCTCAAGCTGAATTGAATGATTTAGTCCGGGATTTAGGACTCCCAAAAGATGCTGCCCAACTGCTAGGTTCTCGGCTTAAACAGAAAAATCTATTGTCACCAGGAACAACTTTTTATTGGTACCGCAACCGCGAGACACAATTTTTGAAGTATTTCAGCAAAGAGGAAGATTTGGTATTTTGCAACGATATATACGGAGTGATGGAAAAGTTTAAACTCAAGTATGATCCTGCTGAATGGCGGCTGTTCATTGATTCGTCAAAAGACAGCATAAAAGGTGTTCTTCATAATGGCAACACATTCGCTTCAGTTCCTATTGCTCACTCTGTTATTCTCCAAGAAAAATACGAGTATTTGGCCCTGATTCTTCAGAAGATTCGTTATGATGAGCATAAGTGGATGATTTGTGGAGACTTTAAAATTCTATCCATGCTATTAGGGCAGCAATCCGGTTTCACCAAATATCCCTGCTTCCTTTGCTTGTGGGATAGCCGGGCCCGCGACCTACACTGGGGGAAAAAAGACTGGCCAATTCGGGAGTATTTGAGACCCGGTGAGAAAAATGTTCTTCATGAGAGCTTGGTACCTCGTGATAAAATTCTATTACCACCTCTCCACATTAAGTTGGGTCTCATTAAGCAATTCATCAAGTCCCTTCCAAAAGATGGTGAGTGCTTTCGGTACCTTTGCTCAAAGTTCCCCCGACTTTCTGAGGCAAAGCTAAAGGAAGGAGTGTTTGTTGGCCCTGATATAAGGAAACTCATTTCAGATGGAGCATTCGCTGAAACGATGTCTGAGAAGGAAAAAGAAGCCTGGGATTCCTTCAAGGATGTTGTTCTCAAATTCTTGGGGAACAGCCGGGATGAGAACTATAAGGATATTGTTGCCAGGATGCTCAATGCCTTCAAAGAACAAGGCTGTAACATGAGCCTGAAAGTCCATTTCTTGCACTCCCATGTGAACTACTTTCCCGAAAACTTGGGGGCGTGCAGTGAAGAACAAGGTGAAAGGTTTCACCAGGACATCAAGGACGCAGAGAGAAGGTACCAAGGAAGATGGAACACCACTATGATGGCTGATTTCTGCTGGTTGCTGCTGCGGGAAACCCCAGATGAAAAATACGCCAAGCAGCGCACCAAGAGAAGCATTCGGGGGAAGAAGAAACAGGCCCACCAGGAGATTGATTGACCCAAGAATGACTTTAAAATCTAAACTGTGTTGACAAATATCGTGTTTTTACTAAACTTTGAAATAAAAATTTGCTAGTTATTACCACAGTGTCGGATCTCATTTATTAAAATTTTATTTTCACACCATCGGGTGTTTGTCTTCATGTATTGCAATGGTGCGGTTTGCGTTTTCTATTCTTACATACATACCTGTACAACATTTTTTGCACATTTCTTTGCTTTGCTTTGTGTCTAACCTCGCTCTTATATGCTCAATGTTTGTGCACATGTATGTGGCTGTTTTAAGTGCAGACAATTTTGCTACCATCACAGTGTGTTTTGTTGACATTACTCTATTCTTATGTGCTGCCTTGTTACAATTTTCTTTATTCTTATTTGAATAACTACTAAACAGTTAGTATAAAGAATTCATCCAAGAAACTTTTATCTCGATCGCACTCAATCTGAAACATTCACCTCAAACTGCTAACCCAATGTAGCAAAAAATCTGTACGTGATGGAGCAAATTGGTTACCAGATTTGGATTCAGCGCACCAAAAAACGTAAAAATCAATCGAAACATTAGAGGCAGTCTAAAAAAAAATTTTTTTAGTGTACCTGTGTTTACCTTTTCAGAATATAGAAAGACTAGGGGACATGCAATGAAGCTACGGGGTAAACTATTTAAGACTAATAAAAGAAAATATTTTTTCACTCAACGTGTAATCAAACTCTGGAATTTATTACCGGAGGATGTAGTAAAGGCTGTTAGTGTAGCTGGGTTTAAAAAAGGTTTGGACAAGTTCCTGGAGGAAAGGTCCATAAACCATTATTAAGAAGTGACCAAAGATATCAATGCTTGAACCAATACAAGCATTGTGGAACCTGTGTCCCTTGGGGAAACTGCTAGGTACATATGACCTAGATTGGCCACTGTTGGAAACAGAATACTGGGCTTGATGGACCTTGGTCTGACCCAGTATGGCATATCTTATGTTCTTATGTAAGAAGATCGGGCTCGATACCGGTGTACCGAACCCGGCGGGAGGGGAACCTGCGTCGAACCGGGAAGAAAAAATAGCGAAAATCGCAAGAAATCTAACAATTTTCCGGGATGACTAGGACTCACGTCCGGTGGGCTTCAAGGAAAACGAGAGACTGAGGTAAGATGGCACCTTTAGGCGGGAAGGGAACCGCGCATGCGTGCCAGCATTCCCAAAGGCTTTCATGGAAAGCTGGGGAAATGCTCCGCAAGGGCTTCATCAATGTCGATGTCACCCATATGTGAGGACTGACTTCCTGCTTGGTCCTGGAGAATGGCAAATAGCATTCAATGGGAAGGTCATTCTATCGCCCTATATGAGGATCTGTCTTCCACAACCTTTGAGGAGGAAGAGAGAACTGCGGGACATAACTGCAAAACTACTAGAATAGGGGATAAAATATAGATGGCATCACACCTTTGCACTAGGCATAACTAAGGAGGGACACACATTGAGAGGACATTCCAGAGTGGATGTGATAGCCCACATGCAGGACTTGGGAAATGAAGGGGCAGTAGCCTTTCCGAAGGATCAACAATCTTCCGAGCAGTTGCAGACCACATGGCAATGAATAAGAGGCGGAAGCAGACTACAGAGACAATCAGCCCAGCTGGACAGAGTACGAGCAGGAGGCAAGATTACATAGAAACATAGAAATACGACGACAGAAAAAGACCACATGGCCTATCTAGTCTGTCCTTCCATAACAACTACAACAGTCCCCTTTTTACCTTTAGAGATCCTCTGTGTTTGTCCCATGATTTTTTGAATTCAGTTACTGTCCTCATCTCTACCATCTCCTCTGGGAGACTATTCCATGGATCCACTACTCTTTCCGTAAAGAAATATTTCCGCATATCACTCCTGAATCTATCTCCCTTCACCCTCATCCCATGTCCCCTCGTAGCAGAACTTGCTTTCAATTGAACAGAAACATAGAAATATGACAACAGACTCTAAGGACAGATTAGTGAAATTAATTTGTAAGCTGTTCCGTAGCATTATGGGGGGGTGGGGTATAAGTATGTGTTTTCATGGTATGAAAACAAGGCAATTATGGGGGGGGGGGAAGCAGCAAAAGTGGGGGAGGGAGGGTATTTTATGTAGCACAGGGGGTAAACATAAAGGGTGCATTTTGTAACGGGTAAAGAGTGCCCACTTATGTAGAAGTCTAATCAAAGCAAGAATGGGCAGGAAGGGCGGGCAGAGAAAGGGAGATTTGACCAAGAGCTATAAGAAAGGGAGAGAGGACATTCTGGGGCTGGCGTTCACTGGTTTCCAAAAGTGGAACTGCCGGAGGAGGTAGGCAGTAAGGGTTTATGAGGTAGAGGGTGGGGGTTGGGGGTGTGGAGGTGGGGGGGGGGGAGCTACCTAGAGAAGGGAAAAGGAAGGTTTGGAGTTACCTAAAATGCTGTCACTTAAAATAGGGTCCATAAATGCAAATGGCCTAAATTCCCCACACAAAAGGCAGCTCTTTTATAAGGAGGTGGGCAGGTTGCAATTGGGAATTATTTGCATACAAGAAACCACACCTGAAAAGGCAGGGTTATAAGATGCTAAGTAATAAGCAATATCAATGATATTACTGCGCCTCTAGGAGGGGAGGAGAAGAAAAAAGGAGGCACAGCAATTTTGATTCATAATAATGTGGCTTTTGAAGAGATGGAGGTTTATAAAGGGGACGAGGGTAGATTTGTGCCTCTCAAAGGCAGAGTAGAGGGGGGAAGTGCTGACAATCATAAGCATATATGCCCCAAATCAAAATCAAGGGATTTTTTGGTTAAAATTTAGCTAGATTTATCTGGGTTTGTAAATGGGTAAGATCATATTAGCAGGAGACTAACACCATAGTAAGCCCAGAACTTGATATGAACAGGAATGAGAGGCAGAGGGGAGAGGGTTTATAGGAAAAGAATTAAAGAGCCGATGTCAGAATGGCAACTATTGGATGCCTGGAGAGAACTTCACCCCAAGAGTAGAGTTTTTTCATGTTATTCACACTTACATGGTACAAGTTCTCACAATGATATGATATGGCATTCAACTTCTCTGATAAGGAAAGTTACGGGAGGAGATTATGAACCAGCAACGTGGGCAGATCATAAGCTGGAATGGATAAGAACTGAATGGGGAGGGGGGGGGGGGCACCAAGCTAGATCGCGCTTTTGGTGAATGAATGACAGTTTGTTAAAGGATAGAATGGTAGTCATGTTAGTACAGAGGGTGATCAAGGAGGTTTTTTTTATAATAATCAACAGAAAGGATGCGCTGACAAAACAGTTTGGGATGCCTTTAAAGCAGTAATACGTGGATATTTTGTTCAATTGGGTGCAAACAAAAGAAACAAAGAGCAGGCCCTAGAAAGAGCTATTAAGGATTTGAAAGAAATGGCAAGGCAGGCAGCATTAGCTGGAGAAAACAAATGTAAAATAAAGCTTGAGGAGGCTAAAACTGAAGTAATACATTTGCAGGTGGAATCTTTGGCAGAGCTACAATGTTGCCGGCAAAGATTCTATGACATGGAGATAAGCCAGGGAAGCTCTCAGCCAGAAGCCATAAAATTCCATCAAGCTCAAGTATCAGGGCTAAATTGAGGGGTGGGAAATAGTTGGATTTATGGCGATGACGCTAAAAGGAAATCCTTTAGGAAATTTTATCAACAGCTACATATAGTGAGGAAGTGAGTGTGAATGTGAAGAGAGAGAAAAGTACTTTGAAGGATTAAAACTTCCTAAATTAACACCGGATAACGGTGCACTACTAGATAGGCCTATCAGTAAAGAGGAAATACGGAACTAACTGCGAGAGTTTATAAAACTTTTAAGGAGCAATTAGTCTGCAGGCTAATGCAGGTCTATAATGGAGCACTGGTTTTGGGAATGTTTCCCCGCTCAATGGGGCAAGCCAGGATAAGTATTACAGTCGTCTCTCGTTTATCATGGTTAATCAGTTCCAGACTCTACCGCAATAAGTGAATTTCCACGAAGTAGGATTATTTATATCCAAGAGTTTTACCTTCTCCTGGATGGTAAGCATCTTCCTCCGGCGCTTAGTTTCATCGTCAGAAGGCTTAGAAGCAGCAGCACGTTTAGGAGACATCGTGGGGCTTAGATATAGGCCTATAGTCCATATGTACAGTAATTTTAATTGTAATACAGGGGTGTATAATTGACTCAGACAACCGAGCGTGCGCTGTATCATTTTCACCTTTTCAATCAACCTTTTAATTAATATACATGTATTTGAAAAAAACGCGATAAGAGTGAAGCCGTGAAAGTCGAAGCGCGAAGTGGCGAGGGACGACTGTATACTAAAACCAGAAAAGCCACCTGAGCATTGCGCCTCCTATAGACCAATCTCTCTAATAAATTTAGATGCAAAAATTTTAGTTTGTGCTTTAGCAGCGCAAATTAATGTCTATATGCCTAGACTCGTTAACAACGATCAGGCTGGCTTTATTCCCAGATGACTAGTAGCTGATAATGTAAAAAGAGTGGTAAATCTGTGCTGGTGGGTAAATGAGAAAAAGGTTCCATCTATAACATCATAAGATATGCCATACTGGGTCAGACCAAGATCCATCAAGCCCAGTATCCCGTTTCCAACAGTGGCCAATTTAGGTCATAACTACCTAGCAGTCTCCCCAAAAGACACAAGTTCTTCAATGTTTGTATTGGGGCAAGCAGTGATCCCAGGTCCCTTTTAATAATGGTTTATGGACCTTTTCTCCAGGAACTTGTCCAAACCTTTTTTAAACCCAGCTACACTAACAGCTTTTACTACATCCTCCGGTAACAAATTCCAGAGTTGATTACACGTTGAGTGAAAAAAATATTTTCTCTTATTAGTCTTAAATAGGTTACCCTGTAGCTTCATTGCATGTCCCCTAGTATTTTTATATTCTGATGACAAACCATCTACGTTTACCCGTTCCACTCCATTCATTAATTTATAGACCTCTATCATATCTCCCCCTCAGCCGTCTCTTTCCCAGGTTAAGGAGCCCTAACCTTTTTAGCCTCTTCATAGGAGTATTCTTCCATTCCCTTTACCATTTTGGTGGCTCTTCTCTGTACCTTTTCTAACAGCGCTATATCCTTTTTTTGTGTTTAAAATGTTATTAATAACAAAACACTAACTTCCATAACACGTAAGTCTAACATTCCTAGGCACACTAAAATGTTCATCCAATTGATCCATTCATTAAATATATATTAAATTGGATATTTACCCAATCCTTAATCTTCAACGAATCAATTGACACTTTTGACATTTTATAGCGCTTCCCCTTTTATATCTTTCCTTCCCCCCTCCCTTTAATCCTCCCCCCTTTTCCTTATAGGGTTCTTACACCTACTTCCAGCCAGCCTATATTGTTAAAATATCATTCCTCGCCCTGGCAGATACACCCTCTAAATTTGGGGACCAAATCACCAGGAAACAATCTCTTTTTCATGTATCACCTAGAGGACTCCCCCTTTCATATCACCAGCTGGTGTAATGAGTTCCTCCACTCCCAATATTCCGGCCCACCTACGTCCCTCCATCTATGAAGGATGCATTGTTTGGCGATAAGGCAGTACTTCCTCACCATCAATCTATTCCCTGCTTTAGTGAGTCCCAGGGGGTCAGGATCATCCAAAATAGCTAGACCCAGAGTCAACGTCAATGCCTGCCCCAATAGCCTCCCCAAGAATTGTTGGATTTTACCCCAAAACTTCCCCACCTGCTCACATCACCAAAACATATGCCCCAATTGTGCCTTTATCACTCCGCACCATGGGCATCCACTGTGTTCCGCAAATCCCGCCTTCCACGCTCTATATGGTGAAAATATATGCACGCTCTAATATTCTAAATTGCATATCTCGGAGTCTAGCCCCTGTTATTAATCTGGGGATTCTTCCAGTTGCTGCCTCCTAGGTAAATGAGCTAAGATTTGTTCCCAACTCCCGTCCCCATTGTGCGATCAGTTGGACATAACACTTGTTCGGGGCACGACTATTCAGGGCCCTACAATATCCAGCAACTGTTATCCGTTCTTCGTCTTCCAATTCAAACCACTCCACTAATTTCTTAAAATTGTCCTTTTACTGGCCTCTTTTTCCTTCTTTCAATGATGCCACATAATGCTTTAACTGCAGATACGCATAAAAATGTCCACTAGGCAAATTATATAGTTCTTTTAATTCCAAAAAAGGTTTGAGTTCTCCCTCATCATTAATTACTTGTCGCATCTTTTGAAGGTCCCTTAATGCCCACCCTTGAAAAAAAACTTGATATTATGCTTGGTTGAAAGGACAAATTTCCCTGCAAGGGTAGGTATCCTGATACCTCAAATGGAATATCCAGTCTACCACACAAAACCCGCCAACTCCAACCAACTCCCTTCAACAGAATATTGTCCCGAAGACATTCAGGCAATTGCACCTGTGGAACATGCAACACAGATAGAAGAGAATATGGGGCAGCCAATGCTGATTCAAGGTCATATGGTGGGTATAGACCGAAGTCCCCAGCCAATCTCGAACATGGCGCAGCAAACATCCCAAATTATATTGCTCTAATCTTGGTAGCCCCATTCCTTTCTGTTGCCACTGACCACATAGACGATCAATTTTGAGTGGGACTTTTACCCTTCCAAAAGAAACTTTGTAAAAACCTTTCAAGTTTTTGAATATCCTGCCTCTTCAACTGTAGTGGGAGGAGTTGAAGGATATATAAACATTTTTTGAAAAGTATCATTTTATAGGCAGCCAGCCGTCCTATAAAGGGAGAGAGGCAACGGTGTCTAGTCTCTTAATTTATTCTGAATTTCTTGTAATAGAGGGTGGACATTTTGATGATATAATCTTTTCGGATCATGGGGCAACCATATTCCTAAGCACTTAAATTTATTCTTTGCCCAACATAGGGGAAACGGTCCACCCCAATCCTCTTGCAACCCCCCTCCCCCATAACATCCAAAGCGTCAGACTTGGTCATATTCAGTTTTAAGCCTGCTATCACTCCATATTTTTCTATCGCCTCTAGAGGCCTGGAAAGAGAGTCTCGAGGATCTGTCAACATGACCAATAAGTCATCCGGAAAAGCCGAGACCTTGAACGTGCAGGCCCCCACCTTCACCCCTCGTATATCATCTCGGGCATGTATCATTCTCAGCAATGGGTCTAGTGAGAGCACGAATAACGGAGACAACAGGCAACTCTGCCTTGTCCCCCCCGTGTGATTTCTAAACTAGGTGTGATCAACCCATTCACTCCAACAACCGCCGCCGGTCTCGGATATACTGTAATCCTCGAGCACCTTGTATAAAACCTGATCCTAATCCATATGCTTCCAAAGTCTCAAATAAATATGCCCACCCTACCCTGTCAAAGGCTTTTTCGGCATCAAAACTGACCAGCAAGGAGGGGGCACCTTGCTTCCAAACCTATTCAAGAGCCCCTAGTATTCTTCAAACATTTTTAGTGGGATAACGCCCCTGCACGAACCCTGTCTGACACGTGTGCAGTAGGCTAGGGAGGTGCATAGCTAAACGATCCGCTAAAATCTTTGGAAACAGCTTGAGGTCATAATTGATTAGTGTAATTGTTCGGTAGGACCCTATTTCTGCCGTGTCTTTGCCTGGTTTTGGTAGGACCACTATATGGGCTGTATTACTAGTGTACATGAAAACTCCTGTATCTAACCAAGTATTAAACAAGGCCCCTAATGTAGGAGTAACCTTTGTTATTAGTAATTTATAGTATTCGGCTCGATATCCATCTGGTCCAGGGGCTCGGCACATTGCTGCTTTTTCAATACCCCTTTGAACCTCGTCTATTTTTATTGGGGCCGCCAAGTACCCCTGTTGCTCTTGTGTAAGATGGGGTAAATCTACCCCAGCCAAAAACGTCCTAATCCTTGAACATGAGGCATTTTCACTTGTGTACAATTTGCGATAATTTACAAAAATCTTCCCGATAGCTGAAGCTTCCGTGGCACAAATCTGGATCCCTGACTACGTGTAAGACAATGGGCCAATAGACTCCCTGCTTTATCCCCATACTGGTACAGTTGATATTTATAGTAAACTAGAGACTTTTTAGCTCTGATGTAATAAAGAGTTTAGTGCTGCTTGCGTTGCCAGCAACTGCGCCCTATTAGCTGCTGTGGGGCAACTAGCCAGGAGCCGGCGTTCGTTACAAATCTGTTTCTCCAATTTTAGGATCCTTGCTGCCATCATACGCCTCCGGCGGATACTATAAGCTATTATGTCACCCCGCAATACGGCATTAGATGCCTCCCAGAACAACTCTGGTTCCCTTTGATGGGTCCGATTACGATCTTCATATTCCTTCCATCTTTCCATCAAATAACCTTTGAACTTATTATCTTGACATATATCCAGCGGCAGACGCCAAGGCACTCCGCTGCCACCTGATTGCCCACATTCCCAATCTATCCATACTGGAGCATGGTCCGAAATTTCATAGGGCCCAATTATCGCATCTGTTATTGCCTGAAATAACACCTCAGAAACTAGTATAGCATCAAGTCTTGCACTTGTGCCATGTGCCCTTGACAAATGTGTATAGTCTCTCTCTGTTGGGTGGAGGAATCTCCAAACATCTATGATTTGACACCTTTGGCAAAACCTCCTCAGGTGTCGTGTGGTGTTTAAACGATTACTCTTGTGTTCTCCTGACACATCAATGCTTGGATCAAACACTCCATTCCAGTCACCCCCTATGATTACTGGGGATTCCAGCAGTGTGTCAATTTCCGCGGCTATTTGAGGAAAGAATTTTGGGTCAGGCACATTAGGGGCATACACACTACCCACTCACAACTTCTGTTCCTTTAGATCTCCCTGTATTAATACAAACTGACCTTCTGGGTCTACCACAGTATGCTCTACTTTTAATCCTATACCTTTCTTAATTAGAAACATAGAAACATGATGACAGAAAAAGACCACATGGCCCATCTAGTCTGTCCTTCCATAACTACAACAGTCCTCTTTTTACCTTTAGAGATCTTCTGTGTTGGTCCCATGCTTTTTTGAATTCAGTTACTGTCCTCATCTCTACCACCTCCACTGGGAGACTATTCCATGGATCCACTACTCTTTCCGTAAAGAAATATTTCCGCATATCACTCTTGAATCTATCTCCCTTCACCCTCATCCCATGTCCCCTCGTAGCAGAACTTGCTTTCAATTGAAAGAGGCTCTCTCCCTGAACATTTATGCCACGGAGGTATTTAAACATCTCAATCATATCACCTCTATCCCGCCTTTCCTCTAAGGTGTACATATTAAGATCCTTAAGTCTGTCCTCATATGCTTTATAATGAAGACCACTAATCATTTTAGTAGCCACCCTCTGCACCGACTCCATCCTGTTCACATCCTTTTGAAGGTGCGGTCTCCAGAATTGCACTAGTACTCCAAATGAGGTCGCATCAAAGACTTATACAGAGGCATTATCACCTCCTTTTTTCTGCTAGCCATTTCTCTCCGTATGAACCCAAGCATCCTTCTAGCTTTTGCTGTCGCCTTGTCTTGGAAAACTGAATACATGCTCCCTCATACATCAAGGGCCCTTTGACTCGCACCACACGCAAAACGCCATTTTCTGTAAAAAGTTCATGAATGGAGGTTTCTTCTGGGCGGAGCCTTACAAGCCTATGTATCCTTTCAATAACAATTTGGGTACCGTCTTCCCCCAGATTTAATGTGTGTAGCAAAAAATACAGTAATTGTGTAGCTCTGCAACTTTTATAGTCTCAGGTATTCCAAGTATCCGGAGATTCTTGCGACGGCCACGATTTTCTAGGTCACAAAGCTTTCTCCCTGTTCATTGACTGCAATGCAGTAATCTCTCTGCCTGCATTGTGCAGTTCGTCTTCCAATAACGATATACGCCCCTCTGCTGCCTGTATCCTCGTGCCCACAGCCTCTAGTTGTTTACTGATCCCATCCAGTTGCCCAGTGATATCAAGCCTTCCACTCAAGGCACTCACCACCGCATTAGTCACCCTTTCCGTGGACACCACTGGTGGGCACGGTGAAGGAGGTCCGTCGGCCATCTTAGCTAGAACTGGGGCTGCTGAACTTTTCTCCCGATCCCGGCGAGCTGCCTTCATTTTACACTGCGGTTTTACATTTGTCTTGCTGTCTTGATCGCGTTATCTTCTGACACAGTTTCTCCCTGTTTTTATCTTGACAAATATTTACAGTGCGCGTACGGTAAAGAGAGCCACAGAGCCAGCCCAGTTAACATCTGAACTCACTCAGCACATCACGTGACCCCCGCCCCCCCCCCCCAACGCTATATCCTTATTAAGATACGGCGACCAGAATTGCACACAATATTCAAGCTGCGGTCGCACCATGGAACAATACAGAGGCATTATAATAACCTCTCTTATTTTCCATTCCTTTCCTTATGATACCTAGCATTCTATTTGCTCTCTTGGCCGCCGCTGCACACTGGGCGGAGGGTTTTAACATGTTATCCACGATGACGCCTAAATCTTTTCCCTGGGTGGTGGTTCCCAATGTGGAACCTTGCATCGTGTAACCATAGTTTGGGTTGTTCTTTCCTGGGTGCATAACTTTGCACTTGTCCACATTAAATTTCATCTGCCATTTTGATGCCCAGTCTTCCAATTTATCAAGATCCTCTTACAATTTTCCACAATCCACTTGGGTTTTAACAACTTTAAATAGTTTTGTGTCATCTGCAAATTTGATAACTTCACTCATTATACCCTTTTCTAGGTCATTTATGAATGTCAAAAAGCAGCGGACCCAGCACAGATCCCTGCGGTACTCCACTATTCACGTTCTGCCATTGGGAAAATTGGCCATTTAGTCGTACCCTCTGTCTATCTTTTAGCAGTTCCTGATCCACAATAGTACACTGACTCCTATCCCATGACTTTTTAGTTTTGCCAAAAGTCTCTGATGAGGGACCTTGTCAAAGGCTTTCTGAAAGTCCAGATACACTATATCAACCGACTCACCTTTGTCTATCTGTTTATTCACACCTTCAAAAAAACATAACAGATTAGTACGACAAGATCTTCCTTGTCTAAAGCCATGTTGGCTGTCTCCCATTAAGCCATGACTATCTACATATTCAGCAATTTTGTTCTTTACGATGGTTTCTACCATTTTCCCAGTACGGAAGTCAGGCTCAACAGTCTGTAGTTTTTCGGATCACCCCTGGAACACTTTTTAAAAATTGGCATTACATTGGCCATCCTCCAATCTTCAGGTATTACAGATGATTTTAATGTTAGTTCACAGATTACTAATAGCAGTTCTGCAATCTCATATTTCAGTTCTTTCAACACCCTCGGATGTATGCCATCCGGTCCAGGTGATTTGCTACTCTTCAGTTTATCAAATAGTTGCAATACATCTTCCCGGTGTATCGAAATTTCTTTCAATTCTTCCGCAGTATCACCTTTAAATACCACTTCAGTCATGGGTAACATCTCTGCATCTTCCTCAGTAAAGAACGAAGCAAAGAATTCATTCAGTCTCTCCAATATAGCCTGTCCCCTCTTACTGTCCCTTTTACCCCTCTATCATCTAATGGTCCAAATAACTCACATGCTTTTTGCTATGAATGTACTTGAAAAAGTCTTTATAATACGTTTTTGCTTCAACAGCAAGCTTCTTCTCAAATTCTCTCTTTGCCTGCCTTATCAGTGCCCTGCATTTAACTTGCCAGTGCTTGTGCTGTTTCCAGTTTTCATCATTTGGCTCTTTTTTCCATTTCCTGAAAGATGCTTTTTTGGCAACAGCCTCTTTCCTCACCTTTAAACCTTGCTGGCAGTGTTTTGGACTTCCATCCACTTTTCTTAAAGTGTGGAATACAGCTGGTCTGGGCTTCCAAGATAGTATTTTTAAACACCACCCAAGCTTGATGTAAGTTTTTAACCTTTGCAACTACTCCTTTTAGTTTTTTCTTAACTATTTTCCTCATTTTATCATAGTCTCCCTTTCAAAAGTTAAAAGGTAGTACTGTGGATTTCCTTACATCCCTCCTCCATTCATTAAATCAAATGCGATCATGCTATGATCACTATTGCCAAGTGGCCCCAACACCCTTATCTCTTGCACCAGATCTGGTGTTCCACTAAGGACTAGGTTCAAAATGGCTTCCCCTCTGGCCGGTTCATGAACCAGCTGCTCCAAGAATCAGTCATTTATTTCATTTAGATACTTTCTCTCTAGCATGTCCTGCCGTGAGATTGACCCAGTCAATACCGGAGTAATTGAAATCACTTATTATTATTATTACTGTGCTGTAACTTTTGTTAGCTTCCCTGATTTCCTTGAGCATTTCATCATCCATTTGTTCATTCTGGCCAGGAGATCGACAGTACACCCGCACTGATATTGCCTTCCCCTTATTACATGGGATTTCAATCCATAGACATTCTACAGCTAATTTTGTTTCCTGCAAAACTTTAATTCTTTGTGACTCAATGCCCTGTCTAATATAGAGCGCAACCCCTCAACCAATTTGATCAGCTCTATCATTACGATATAGTTTGTACCCAGGTATCAGTGTCCCACTGGTTGTCCTCCTTCCACCATGTCTCTGAGATACCAATCATATCTAACTTCTCATTTAGTGCTATATATTCTAACTTTACCATCTTATCTTTTAGACTTCTAATATTTGCATACAAGCATTTTAGAGACTGTATTTTATTCATATTAATCTAGAAGTCAGTAGGCAAGGGTAATTTGGAATCTTTAAGCTCTGTCTGCTCTGTACTCAATGGAATTTGGGGTACCTTTGTCTTTAATGGAACCTCTCTGCTGATGTGCACTAACTTCATTTTTTTTGTAGTATCCTTCAAGGATACATTTTTCCGAACCATGCACTCTTCGGCGACTCTCGGCTGTCCCCTATTATCTAGTTTAAAAGCTGCTCTCTCTCCTTTTTAAAGATTAATGCCTACAGCCTCGTTTCATCACAGTTAAGGTGAAGCCCATCCCTTAGGAAGAGCTCCTCCTTTCCCGAAAATGTTCTAGAATTTGGCAGCTGAGATTTAATGTTAAAAAATGCAAGATTATACATTTGGGCTGCAGCAATCCAAGAAAGCAATATAGTATAGGGGGTGAAGTACTTTTGTCCACTAAAGAAGAGCGGGATTAGGCGTGATTGTGTCTAATGATCTTAAAGTAGCTGAACAGGTAGAAAAGGCGAGGCAAAAGGTAGAAGGATGCTTGGGTGCATAGGGAGAGGAATGGCCAGCAGAAGAAAGGAGGTGACAGTGCCTCTGTATAAGTCTTTGGTGCAACCTAATTTGGAATAGTGTGTGCAATTCTGGAGACTGCACCTTCAAAAGGATATAAAGAGGCTGGAGTAGGTACAGAGGGTGGCTACTAAAATGGTTAGTGGTCTTCACTATAAAAGCATATGAGGACAGACTTAAGGATCTTAATATGTATATCTTACAGGAAAGGCAGAATAGAGCTGATATGATTGAGATGTTTAAATACCTCCATTGCATAAATGCACAGGGGGAGAGCCTCTTTCGATTGAAAGCAAGTTCTGCTATGAAGGAACATGGGATGAGGGTGAAAGGGGATAGATTCAGGAGTGATATGCAGAAATATTTCTTTACAGAAAGAGTGGTGGATCTGTGGAATAGTCTCCCAGTGGAGGTGGGAGAGATGAGGACAGTATCTGAATTCAAAAAAGCATGGGACACACACAGAGGATCTCTAAAGGAAAAAGGGACTGTTGCAGTTGTTGATATGGAAGGACAGACTAGATAGGCCATGTGGTCTTTTTCTGTCTTCATTTTTCTATGTTTCTAATGGACGACCGAGAATGGGGAGAAATACATAAAACAGCAGCAAAAGGATTTATAGCAACCAGGCACGTACCGCACATCTATAAAGCATAGGTGATCTCCGGGAACAGCAGGAATTTAGACCTCACATATGGATATCGTCGGTACCGACGGAGCCTGCGCGGGAACGCTCCCCAGCGTCCAATTAGGAAGCTTTTGGGAGCATCCCACAGCGCCTGCGTGCTGCCTTCCCGCCTTTTCCCAACTGCCTCTCTCCAGTTGAGTTTTAAAGCTGAGACAAAGAGAGAGAGAGGGAAAGGGAAAGAGAGAGAGAGATACAACTCCTAGGGGAGGTGGGTGGGTGTGAGGACTAAATTCCTGCTGTTCCCGGAGATCACCTGTTATAGGTGAGTAACTATGCTACCTCCAGGAACAAGCAGGAATGTAGTCATCACATATGGGGACTCCCTAGCTTTAGATGCCAGGGAGAGACCCCAGAAGTTGTGCACCCATGAGAAGGGCTCCACTTCCCCCCATGGATCTCTGGCATCCTACCAGGGATGGTGGGTAGGAGTTGATTAGGTATGGAACAGGTGTTGGAGAACAGTCTGACCAAACAAGGCATCCCGGCGGGAGTCCTTGTCCAAGCAGTAATGGGCTGTGAAGGTATGAACCGAGGCCCAGGTGGCTGCTCGACAGATGTCATCAATAGAGACAGAGTGCAGATGAGCCCATGAAGTTGCCATGGCTCTCACACTGAGCTGTGACATGGCCCTCCAGAGGAAGATTCTTACTCTCATAGGCAAAGGATATACACCGAGCAATCCAGTTAGATAGTGTTCTCTTGGAGACTGGAAGTCCCAAATGAGAAGGATCAAAAGAAACAAAAAGTTGAGAGGACTTTCTATGTTGCTGTGTTCTTTGTAAGTAAAAGGCCAAAGCTCTTTTACAGTCCAAGGTATGAAGATTCCTCTCTGCATTTGATGCATGATGCCTTGGAAAAAAAACACAGGTAGGTAGACCGCTTGGTTTAGATGAAAAGGCGAGACCACCTTTGGCATAAAGTGTGGATGAGTCCTAAGGACTACCTTGTCATAATGGAACCTTGTATAAGTTGGATCAGCTACTAGCGCTTGCAACTCACCAATGCGATGTGCTGATGTGATTGCAATGAGAAAGATAACCTTCCAAGAAAGGAATTTCAAGGAGGTAGTAGCTAAGGGTTCAAAAGGTGGCTTCATGAGCTGCCCAAGAACCAGGTTTAAGTCCCATGCCACCGATGGTGGCCTAATGGGAGGCTTAGTTAGAAGAAGGCCTCTCATAAATCTTGCTATAAGAGGATGAGAGCAAATAGGCTGTCCATTTAGAGGCTTAAAGGAAGCTGCAATAGCACTCAAATGGACTCTTACTGAGTTAGTCTTAAGACCTGCATTGGACAAATGAAGGAGATACTCCAGCAATGATTCCAGAGGTATCGCAAGGGGGTTAAGACCCTTCTGCGAACACCATATAGTAAACCTTTTCCACTTGAAAGCATAAGAGCGTCTCGTGGAAGGTTTCCTGGAAGCAAAAAGAATCTCTCTTACTTGCTGAGGGAGATTAAGATCATGGAGATCTAGGCCTTCAGCAACCAAGCTCTGAGATGCAGAGACTGGAGACTGGGATGCCATAACATTCCGTCCTCCTGAGATAGGAGATCTGGAGCAGATCCTAACTCCAGGGAGGGAGCTTGAGAGAGATGTAGAAGCAGAGGGAACCACACTTGCTGTGGCCAATGTGGAGCTATGAGAATCATATGGCCTCTGTCCCTCTGAAGCTTGAACAGGGTTTTGGGAATTAGGGGAATGGGTGGAAAGGCATACAGGAAGTCGTGACCCCAGTAAAGGAGGAAAGCATCCCTGGCCTGAGCCCCCTGAGCCAGAATTCTGGAACAGAACCAGGGAAGTTTCGCATTCCACGGACTTGCAAAGAGGTCTATGTCTGGGGTTCCCCAAATTTGAAAAATCTTGGTCACCTGGTCTGCATGCAGAGACCACTCGTGTGGAAGCAGAACTCAACTGAGTCCGTCTGTCCAAGAATTTTGTATGCCTGGAAGATACACTGCCAGGAGATGAATCTGATGCTCTCTGGCGAGGGCCCATAGTCGCAAAGTTTCGTTGCAAAGTGACAGAGAGCCTGTTCCGCCCTGCTTGTTCACGCAGAACATGGCTACTTGATTGTCCGTATGAATGAGGACTGTCCTGTAGCTGAGCAGGGTGTGGAACACTCGAAGAGCAAGGAAGATTGCTCTGAGTTCCAAGAGATTGATATGTAGATGAGTCTCTTGTGGAAACCAGGTGCCTTGGGTGGAGAGGTCTTGCAAATGAGCTCCCCAACCCATTGGTGAAGCATCTGTTGTGAGAGCTGCTTGGGGTAAGGGTTGTTGAAAAGGGGACCCCAGCAACAGGTTTTGAGTGGACTTCCACCACTGGAGGGACAAAATAAGGAGACTTGTGTTTGCCATTTTGTCTGACAGGCATCCTGATGCCTGGGTTCATTGAGTGGATAAGGTCCACTGGGCTGCCCTCATATGGAGGCGAGCATAGGGAACCACATTCACAGTGGATGCCATGTGGCCTAGTAGTTGTAAAATTTCTCGAGCAGTGAGATGAGACTTTAGCACTGCTTGAAAAGCTAACTACACCATGCGACGGCAGCAGGCCTGGGGTAGATAGGCCCTTGCCTTTCTGGTAAACAGCAAAACTCCTATGAACTCTAAAGACTGAGTGGGAGTTAGAATGGATTTTGGGATGTTTATGACCAGACCCAAATACTGAAGGATACGCATTGTGCAGGCTAGAGAAGTCCTGGCCTCTGACTCTGTTGGGGCTCGAATGAGCCAGTCGTCTAAGTAGGGGAAGACGAATATCCCTAGAGTGCGGAGAAATGCTGCTACTACAGCCATGCATTTCGTGAACACCCTTGGTGCTGAGGCCAGGCCAAAAGGAAGCACCCTGTATTGGTAGTGCTTTCCTTGAAAAAGGAACCAAAGGAACTTTCTGTGGGTTGGATGGATGAGAACATGGGTGTATGCATCCTTGAGATCTAGAGAACAAAGCCAATCCTGACTCTGAAGGTATGGCAGCAGAGTTCCGAGAGAAATCATCTTGAATTTCTCTTTGACAAGGAATTTGTTCAATTCTCTGGAGGTCCAAGATAGGTCTGTATCCCCCTGTTTTCTTTGGGATAAGGAAATAGGGGGAGTAAAACCCCGTACCCTGTTGAGGAGTGGGTACTTCTTCTATTGCCCCTTGGGCAAGAAGGATAGTGACCTCCTGATCTAATAGGTTGATGAGAGGAGTCAGAGAATTGAACTGCCTTATTACTGTGGGAGGGGGCATGCTTGAAAAATGAAGCCTGTACCCCTCCTTTATGATGGAGAGTGTCCAATGCTCTGCTGTTATCTGCCCCCATCTGGTGGCAAAGTGACATAACCTTCCTGGAATGGTGGAAGGCTCTGGTCCCACGAGAGCCAGAAAGGCAGAGGTTCTGCTTATGCACTCTAAGCAGTCAAAGGCTGCACGGTTGACAAATTTAGAAACATCTTGGGCATGTTTGACCAGAGTGTGAAAATCCTGTCTATCCTCAGGAAGAATAGGAATTAGAGCTTCTAAATCATCCGTGACCTCCTTCAGGAACATTCCCATATAGAGACTATAGGAACTGATCCTGGCAGAAAGCATGGAAGCTTGGAAGACACGATGTCCAAAAGCATCCAAAGTTCTGCACTCACGTCCTGGAGGATTAGAGGCATGCCTCTTTGCACTCTTGATCCTTCTCATAGCTGATTCCACTACAATAGAGTGGTGAGGAAGCTGAGTTTTCTGGAAACCAGGACAAGGAGGGACTCAATACAGAGTATCCAGTCTACGAGAATGAGGAGAGGTGATAAGAGGTGTCTCCCACATTCTTAACATGAGATCATGCAAGATCTCATGGATGGGCAAGGTAGCTGCCTCCTTAGGAGTTTTACGATATTGTAAAATTTCCAACTCCTCTGCTCTGGGCTCTGTTTCAGGTGCCACAGTAATGGACAGATCTCGAGCCACCTCCCTGATGAAATCCTGAAAGGAAATATCCTCTGGAGGAGACATCCTACGTTTAGGGGAGGAAGGCTCCTCTGGGAGAAGTATTCCCGCATCGACAGAACTGTCAGAATCCTCAGGTTCCTCGGAGGACTCAAAGTACCTTCTGTCAGGATGCTCTTGAAGAGCCAGATACCCGTACCGACTGAAGTAGGCACCAGGAGTAATCGGTACCGGAATATCGGTACCGGAAGGCATCGGATGACTGGGTGTCGGCAATGTGGACACCGATGTCAATGCTATCGGTACCGGTACCGATACTGGTGCCGGAGTCGGGGCCAGTTGAAAAGTCTGACGCGGTTCCGACGGTGTCGATGCCGCAAGGAGAGCCGCCAGACTGCGCTCAATAGCCAGGACTCTTCTGGTCTATCAACACTGCCAATGCCTGGATGTCAGTACCGGAGAAGACCGCCGGTACCCCAGAGCATGGCACCAGTAGTTCTGCCGAGGTCGAGGCCTCGAGAACATCCTGGAGCCCCGATAATGCTTTGTAAGCCGAAGCCTCCCTCCGGGGCAATTTTGCCGGTGCAGAATCCTCAAGGGCAATGTCAGAGGCATCTCGATGCTTAGAAGGAGATCTACCCTTTGAGGACCGGCTAAACTTATGTTTAGTTACCTGAGATCCACAGGAGGAAGACGAAGCCCTGGAAGACGTCGATGCCACCAAAGCTGCATCAGAGGGAAACAGGGTACTGAGCTTGGCGGCTCGATTCTGTCAACCTCTCTTGGACATCATGGCACAGGCCATACACTCCAAGATGGAATGGTCAGGACCTAAACATTTCAGACACCACTCATGGGTGTCGGTGACAGAGATGGTACCGTCACACTTGGTGCACTTTTTAAAACCCAAGGAGGGTTTTTCCATTATGGAAAAAATCTTGGGCCTAAGGCCCAAAATGGAGCGTGCACCTGGAAAAAAATGGGACAGAACTAAGAATTTTTTTTTTTTTTAAGAAAAGAAAGAAAGAAAACCGGCAGTACCGGTAAAGCGTTGAGGAAGGCAGACGCGACCACATAAAAGGAGGAAACTTTTCTGCGGTGACAGGAACACGACCTGCTGGCTCCGCAGAAAACGAAGAACTGGAGAGAGGCAGTTGGGAAAGGTGGGAAGGCAGCACGCAGACGCTGTGGGATGCTCCCAAAAGCTTTCTAATTGGACGCTGAGGAGCATTCCTGCGCAGCCTCTGTCGGTACCGACGATACCCATATGTGATGACTACATTCCTGCTTGTTCCTGGAGATAACAGAATGTCTAACAAATAAGAATTTGGAGTTCTAAGTCTGTGATGGTTAATAAAAATTGTCAAATTTAAAAGAAAAAAAAACCCAAGGTATCAAAAAGGTGGTGGTCAACAGTGTCATACGCAGCAGAAAGGTCAGAACGAGGACTGAGTAGAAGCCCTAGGATTTGGCCAGGAACAGGTCACTGGAGACTTGGCAAGAGTTATTTCAGTAGAACATAAAAGGAAAAAAGCCAAATAGCGTAGTTATTCACCTTTAAGGTGTTCTCCAGGCACAGCAGGAATCAGTCCTCACATATGGGTGCTGTCAGCACCAAAGGAGCCCTCGTGGGAGCATCTTCCCAGCTTTCAAAGAAAGCCTTTGGGAGATGCCACCATGCATGCGTGGTCCCCTTCCTGTCCAAAGGTGTCATCTTGCTCAGTCAAATGACATAGCTGAAGATAGCAAAATAAAAAAAGGTAAAAAAGAGCAACTCTAAGGGGAGGAGGGAGGGTTGGGAGGACTGATTCCTGCTGTCACCGGAGAACCCGTTACAGGTGAGTAACTACGCTTTCTCCAGGAACAAGCAGGAAGTCAGTCCTCACATGGGACGCCCCAGCTACAGGCTACCGGGAGACCCGTAGGAAAAAATAAGCCCCCTCAGGGGGAGGCCCAAGCAGCAACAATTCAGTCTGGAGTACAGACTACAATAGGACCCCTGTGTCCAATGAAACCAGCACACTGGTAGCCTGAACACAAAAGGGTCAGAGAATAGGAGTTGCAAGACCCTGAAATGATTATGGAGCACGCCTGGCCAAAGGCACTATCCTGTCGGGATTCTCTTTCCAGGCAGTAATGGGCTGCAAAGGTATGGACTGAAGACTTGGTGGCAGCACAGCAGTTGTCCGCCATTGGGACAGAGCGCAGATTTGCCACCGAAGCCGCCATGGGCCAGACATGGCTTGCTGTGACGCAACCGTTCAGTGGGAGCTTCGCCTGCTCATAGGCGAGGGCAATACAGTCCGTCACCCACGTGGACAGCTTACACTTAGTCACCGCCTCCCCCTGCTTGCTGGGGTTGTAGGAAACAAAAAGCTGGGAGTCTTTATAGTGGTCCCGAGTGTGCTGGATATAGAAAGACAAGGCCCTCTTAGAGTCCAAGGTGTGGAGGACCGTCTCCGCCCGAATGGAGTGAGGTCTCAGAAAGAAGGTAGGGAGTACCACCTCCTGGTTGAGATGGAACGAGGACACTACCTTCAGGAGGAATTTGAGGTGCATATGGAGCAACATCCTGTTCTTGTAGAACCTAGTGTAGGGTGCTTCAGCCACAAAAGCTTGGAGCTCACTAACTCTGCGAGCGGAAGTGAGTGCAACCAGGAAAACCACCTTCCACAAAAGGTAGCAAAGGTGGAAAGTAGCCAAGGGCTCAAATGATGGACGAGTGAGCTGCCACACCACCACACTGAGGTCCCATTCCTTTGCAGGAGGGCAAACTGGGGACTTAGAGAGGAGCAGACCCCGTAGGATGCGGCCCATCAAAGGGTGGGCCGAAAGGGGTTTACCATCCACCATGTGGTGGTAAGCCGCCAGGGCACTGAGGTGCACCCTAACAGAATTAGACCTGAGCCCAGAGTGAGAAAGGTGGAGAAGATTCTGCAACACCATGGCACCAGGCAGTGAGAAAGGGTCAGCCCCTTGCTCAGCACACCAAGCTGAGAATCTACGCCACTTGAAGTCATATGCCTTCCTCATGAGGCCTTACAGAACATTCTCCACCTCAGTAGGAAGGTGGAGATGGGCCAAGGCTACCCTCTCAACAGCCAAGCCGTGAGTGAGAGACCCCAGGTTGGGGTGTAGGAGAGACCCCCTCCTGAAACAGAAGGCCCGGGCAGTCCCCAAAGGGATGGGGGCTTCCAACGCCAACTGCAGCAGCAGCGGGAACTACAGTTGCCTGGGCCAATGAGGGGCTATCAAGTTAAGTGTGGCACTGTCGCAGAGGGTCTTGAAAGAGGTCTTGGCAATTAGCGGTATCAGGGGGGAGAAGGCATACATGAGGCCCCACGACCATGGGACTAGAACCACGTCTGCCGCCACCCTGGAGGAGTGAACCTGCCAAAAGCAGAAGTGTGGCGACGGAAAAGCTGGCTTGCAACCGTGAGGGTCCAGCTGCCACTCGTGCGGTCAGAGGAACCTTCTTAGCCTGTCGGCTAGGAGGCTGTCCTGTCCTGGCAGGTACACTGCTTTGAGGAAGATCCCCTGCTGGACTGCGTAAGAACAGAGGGCCAGTGCCTCCTGACAGAGGGCACATGACCCCGTGACCCCCTGCTTGTTCACAAAGAACATGGCCACCTGGCTGTCTGGACCAGGGCTGGCCGATGGCGGAGGCGATGGCCGAAAACTCTCAGGACGAGGTAAATGGCATGAAGCTCCAGGAGATTAAATTTCCTGGGTGCTCTCGTCTAGCGAAGAGCTGCCCTGGGTGCAGAGACCCTTGCAGTGGGCTCCCTAGCCGAGTAGGAAGGCATCCGTGGTGAGGACAAATCAACAGCCCTGGACCACGCTGAGACGACAGCCACCAAACAAGGGAGTCTGTCAACTGGCGGGTCACCCAAATCCTGTCCTCGAGGTGGCCTGTGGCCTGGGACCACTGGTCCCAGAGACACCACTGCGCCGTTCTCATGTGGAGATGGGAATCTGGAGTGACATGGACCGAAGAGGCCATATGTCCGAGGCGGCGCAGAAGATGGCGGGCAGACACTGAGGAACAGTGCTGTATGTCCCGAGCCAGGTGCGCCCGGTCAGTGGGCAAGAATGCCTTTGACTGGTAGGTGTTGAGTTTTGCTCTGTGAATTCCAGGCACTGTGTTGGAATAAGGTGGGACTTGGGGTAGTTTATGACGAAGCCCAAGTCCTGCAAAACTTGGATGGTGCTTGCGGTAGCCTGCTGCACCTCTGACACCATGTCCCCTTACACGAGCTAATCATCCAGGTAGGGAAACACGAAGACCCCTTGAAGCCTGAGAAAAGCAGCCAAGACTTCCAGGCATTTCATGAACACCCTTGGGGCCAATGTTCCCTCTAATTTTCTGTAGGCTGTGTGCGCATAAAATATCAGCTGTGTGCAGCTTTTGAAGGAAGGTTAAATTTTTGTGCGCCACATAACGACACTCGGAGTTATATACTTTAAAATTTGACTACACGTCAGAATACAGTATGTACACCACATTGATTTTAATCAAATTAAATGAAAATAGACGATTACTAAATGAAGCGGGAAATTTCTAGTAATTACAATCATAACTTTTAACTTTTAAGAAGTCTGTGCTGTTTTCTATCAGAATCAGAGCCGTAATTTTTGTGCGCTCTGTTGTAAAGTATGTGCGCTCGCTCGGCGAGGTGTGTGCGCGCGCACACGCGCACAGCTTAGAGGGAACAGTGCTTGGGGCAGAGGCAAGGCCAAATGGGAGCACCCTGTACCGAAAGTACCTGCCCCCTACCATGAACCTCAAGTACTGCCCATGGTGTGGGTGGATTAGGATGCGAGTATAAGCATCCTTGAGGTCTAAGGAGCATAGCCAATCTCCCTGCTGGAGGTAGGGCAGCAATGTTCCAAGGGAGAGCATCTTTAACTTCTCCCTCACCAGGAATTTGTTGAGGTTGCGCAGGTCGAGGATGTACCTTAGTCTCCCTGTCCTTTTTGGGACGAGGAAGTATCTGGAGTAGAACCCCTTGCCCTGGAAGTGGTGAGGCACCGGTTCCACTGCATTGTCCTCGAGAATACCTGACAGTTCTTCCAGTAGAAGGTCCCGGTGGAGGGGAGACCTGGAGGGCTCTCCTGGAAAATAAGGAGGCGGCAACTGGGTCAAGCGGAAGAGGTAACCCTCCCTGACCACGCTTAGTGCCCAGGCATCAGTGATGATGTTTATCCACCTGGGGGCATAGAGGGTTAGTAGTCCTCCTGTAGGCTGGTGACAGCTTTGGGGTAGAATGGCTATGCTGGAATCGTCAAACTCCCCCCTGGCTGGGCGGGAGCCAGTACCTGGGGTTTCGGAGCCTTCTGCTTACGCAGGCCATGCCCTTGTCCCTTGGCCTGTTGCCCTTGTCCCTTGGTCTGCTGCCCTTGTTGGGGAGCCGGGGAGGCCTGAAAATGTGGGTAGGTACAGTAAGCAGCACCCTTCCTCAGGTAAAAGGGCTTTTTACCCAAGGCCTTCCTTCGGGGAGGAGCAGCAGTCTTCTTGGACAGCCTGGTCCTTGTCATGAACTCAGTCTCCAGCTCGGCAGCCTTGTCGGTCATGGGCTTGCCAAAGAGGATTTCTCCCTGGCAGGAGACATTGAGCATCTTGTCCTGGACCCATTGCTTGAGGTCAGACGACTGGAGCCAAGCCTGCAGCGTGCACCGATGCCTGCAGCGGCTATCCGGGCCTCCGACTCAAACCCGTCATAGGCCACTCAAGACAAATTTGGAGCATTCATGGGCGGCCTTGGACAGGCTCCTGAAGCGCTGCAAGGTTTCCTCGAAGAGACCAGCTGAGAAACCGGCGAGTTCCTTCGCCAGATCCCTCAGGTACATGCTCGTGTACAGCTGGTAGGACTGGACATGGCAAATGAGCATCAAGCCCTGGTAGAACTTCCTGCCGAGGGCATCCAAGGTGCAGGCTTCCCTCCTGGGGGGTACCGAGGAGTGTGTCTTCTGGCTCTTCAGCCAACACATGGTCGACTCCACCACCATGGAGTTGTGCAGCAGTTGCGACTTCAGAAAGCCAGGGCCTCTGGCAGACTCGATACATTGAGTCGAGCCACTTGCTCACTACTGGCACAGATGCCGGTGTTTCCCACATGCGGAACATGAGCCATTCCAGGATGGGAGGAATGAGTACCATGAGTGATTCCCGAGGAGGAGCCTCGTACTGGAGGATTTCGAGCTCATCAGCTCGAGAGTCCTACTCCTACTCGGTCGGGAACGCCAGGACCTTACACATGTCTTTTACAAAATCTAAGAACCCCATGTCTTCCAGCAGGGACCTTCTCCGAGGTTCCGAGAATAGAGAGTCCAAGGGGACGTCGTGGTGTTGATGAAGGTCTGGGGACTCGTCATCCTCCGTCTCCCACTCTGAATAGTCCGAGGAAGACTCGAGGGTAGGCTGTTCCGCAGGCCTCGAAGGGCCCGAGGCCGCATGGTCCGCCCCCGGAGGGGACATCGGGGAAGACCTCAGCCCTGTAGAGCGTGACAGAGCGAGACTTTGGTGGAGGATCGGCTCGGCCTTCGGGGACGTTTTCGACATCAAACACCCAGTGGTCGGGGCGGAGGAACCAGACGTGCTGGACAAAAGTGCCCGCTGCTGATCCATGAACATTTGACCGATAGGCCTAGTAGAATCCAAAGAACCCAAGCTCTGGGACATTGTAGAGCAATGGCTGTCAACATAGTTGGGCCTGGCACTTTCCAGTGACTGCAGGGTGGTAGAGAGTGTGCATCTCCTAGGCCCCCAGAGAGAGACTGACTGAGGCCCGTCATAGCCCGGGTGTTCAACTTTGACGAAAAACACAGTCTAATGGGCTTATACAGAAACAAGCACAACCTGGATTTTAAGGGACAACAGCTTCTCCTCTTCAACAGACTATTCCGTCCGAGTGGAGGACAGCTGCCGGGCCATAGCTCCTTACTGCTCAGAACTAGCACACAGGGGAAATCAAATTTGTGCTGAAGAAGCCAATCAATGTCCTTGTTTAATGTTTATGTTACAATGTAAACTGCTTTAAGTAAAAATGATAAAAGCAGTATAAAAAAAACTGTTAAATAAAATACAAAACCCTACAAAAGTCACAGAGGATCTATAGAGCAAATCTCCATACCATACCAGCACCAACTTCTAAACTCACATAAGGAGCCTACCCAAAAAAAGCATCACTATAAATACTGCAGCGGGCCCTGGAACATCCAACACCTATTTGAAAAGCTGAACAATTCAAATTACTACATTACAGATCCCTGTGTACAAACTCCAAAGCTGGAAATGTCTGGAACTCAGCAGCAATGGCTATTAGTCTACTACACAAAATTAAACTGAGATGTTACTTTAAAATTTGACATTTTCTTGAATCTGAACTTTAAAAATATTTTAAATTTCAGTCTGGCAGCATAAAGAAGGAGAAATTTCACTTACCGTTAATTTCCTTTCCTGGAATCCTGCTAGACCAGTCCAGACAAATGAGGTTAAGTCCGCCTGCCAGCAGATGTTGGAGACAGAGAAAAACTACCAGAAGCTTGATTGGTTGAGCCCTGGTAGACATATAGCTGTACCCCTAGAAGTCACCCTCAGTATATTCTGACAAAGCCATGAAACAGTCACTGAATAAGGCATGATACCCGAAAAACTGAGCGCTGCTCTCATGCAACGGCCAGAACTATAGATTATAGCTCATTTTACTTGATATACGGCCTATAGCAGGCAGCGGCTAGGTTGTCAAGGAAGTGACATGAAGCAACAACCCTTCATGAGGTGCGGCAACGAATGAACTGCAACATAAGAATGTGAGCATAGGCTGTCGAAAAGTACCCAGAATGGGTGGGTCCTGGACTGGTCTAGCAGGATTCCAGGAAAGGAAATTAACGGTAAGTAAAATGTCTTCTTACAAGTCATTCTGCTAGACCAGTCCAGACAAATGGGAAGTACCCAAGCTAACCCACTTCAGGGCGGGATGAGACAGCAGCTGCCACCGCACTGGCACCAAATTGCATCACATCACACGCTTGGAAATCAAGGCGATGATGCCCAGGTTGTGAGCCCTTTGCTCATGGTGCTGCTTGAGACCGGGTAGAGCGGGCCGTGAGCCCCACGAGCACCAGCTTACCCTGGAGGATGTAGTCCGACTCAATGGTTGTGCAGAGTCATTTGTAATGGAGGCTGTGGAGGGCACAAGGCCCTTCTGAGGCCCCACAAACCGTACAAATGGAGATCGGATTTGCGAAAGGAATTGGTGACCCCCGGAGAGCGCCGTAGCACCCTACTGAGATCTATGGTGTGAAGTTCTATATTGATGCCCACATTGTTTTCTTGAAAGGCAGGAAACAAATCATCCAGTTTGAGTGAAAAGGTGTAACCACCTTAGGCAGGAAGGAAGGCAGCACCCAGAGGGACATGCAACGTGGAGACTTTCCTAGCCAAGATTAATGGCTACTAGAAATGCCATCTTGAGGGACGAGTCCCAGAATGAGATATGTTTGAGCAGCTAGAAGGATGCCCGGATAAGGCCCTGAGGACCAAGCACCCACATACCCCTGCTGAGAAAGCTAGCAACTTCTGCAGGAGACACCATTGAGCATCCTTCGAACAGGTTAATGCAGAGACGCGAACCCAGAGAGAGCCGAGGGCCAGACCAGAGTTGAGGGAATTCTGAAGGAATTACAGAATGCCCAGGATCTGAAAGGCTCTGCCAAAAGCACCAAGACTCAAGGATGCCACATTCTCGTGTAGACTAAATATGTAACGAGCCATCCTGCCTTGGACAGGAGAGCCACTACCTGTGTCGAGTGACCTCTGTAACTCGCCCAAGGTCTTTCAAGTGCCAAATCATAAGCGAGTAGGGAGCAATATCGGCCATGGTGATTGGACCTTGCTGCAAGAGAACTTTCTGAGGAAGGGAGATGACTGGGTTAGTCGAACAGGATCAGCATACTACAGCCGCTGAAGCCAGGTTGCATGACATGAAGATTACCCTGCCAGAATGAGCTTTGATCCGACTGAGAGCCCTCCCAAGCAGGACACAAGGAGGAAACATGCACAACAGGGGAGCAGAAGGCCAGGACTGAACTAACGCATCCATTCCCCAAGGCCCATGCTCCTTCTGCTGACCAAGAAAGGCCTGTGTCTTGGCATTCTGTGCCGACGGCCTGAGATCCACTGTAGGCAACCCACAGGTGCAAACTATTTGTGGAAATGCCCAGGCGGCTAGCTCCCAATTGTTGGGATCTACAATGTGACAGCTGACGTAAGCTGCTTGTACGTTGTCCATCCCCACAATGTGCTGTGCCGACTTGTCAATGACACTCCATCCAGGGGAGAAGAGCCACCTCCCTGGCCATTCCCAGACAGTTTGTTCCACGCTGTCAGTTTAAATAGGACACAGTCATAGCATTGTCGGAAAGAAAGTAGACCACCTTGGATCGAAGGAGAGACAGGAAGTGCAGCAAGGCAAGGCGGACAGTCCGGGCTTTTAAGCAGTTGATCCTGAGGCGACCAGGTCCTCTGGGCCTTTTGGAACTGGCAAAGTGTTCCGCTGCCCGAGAGACTGGTGTGAGTGTTTACTAGAATCCAACAAACAGCCTGCCCCAAAGCAGATGGGCCACTGAATGCCACCATAGAAGACTGCATCACGTAGCGTAAAGGGGGAGAGGCGACAGTCAGACCACGGAAACCAGGGACAGCGGGACGGACAGGAGTGTTGAAAGCTCCGGCAGGAGTGTTGAAGACTCCGCATGTGGGCTCTGGTCCATGGGATAAACAATGGTCGCCACCAAGGACCTTAGGGTCTGAAGATAGTCACACGCGTGTGCGCTGCTCTGTAGGAGAAAGAGTTGAAGGTGTGCAGAATGCTTGAGAAAATGTTCTTGCATCAAAGATACCTTGCCCAGCCAGTTATCGACTAGTGCTCCGAGAAACTCCAGTTTGGGGTGGCCAGAGGCAACCCTTGGAATAATTGACCACTCAACCGAGGCTCTCCGAGAAGGTGACCAGCCAGGAGACTGACTGACTGGCTTCCGACATGGAACTTGCATGAATGAGCCAGTCGACCAAGTATGGGAGGACTTGAATGCGCTGTCTGCGCAAGGCTGCCGCAGCCACCACAATGACTTTGCAATTATCAGGCCAAATGGCAGAACGCAAAACTGAAAATGCTGCCAGAGCGTGGCAAAGCGCAGAAAATGCCGGTGATCCTCCTGTAGAAGAATATGTAAATATGCTTCTGCTAAGCTGGACGAGGCAAGGAATTATCCTATAAGGGCTGCTTGAATTATTAGTCATATCTTTTTCATATGAAAAAACGGTACATGAAGGGCCCAATGGACCTCCTTGAGACCCAGACTCTGCTGAAAGGAGCCCTCCTTATTGGATACCACAAAGTAAATGGAATAACGAGCAGTCCCTCTTTGCAAGCGTTACCGGTCGAATGGCTCAAAGAAACTGCAGACGTGGAGGGTGAATGGTATGGCTGCCCTCTTTCGGGACGCTCCTCTGGGTTAAACTAGGAAGGCTTCTTGGATGGGAGAGCATAGCCTTGGCTGACAATGTTGAGGACCCATTGATCGAAGGTCATGTGGGCTCACTGCTGGGAAAAAGCATCCGCCCTCCTCGTATTGGCGGCGACGTAGGCATCCCATATTTTCCTGACTCCCCGAAGGACTGTGACCTTTAACCGGCATGAGGTCACGGCAAAGGCCTTTCCGCGGCATGTAAAGGGCCGCGGCTTGCCCTCCAATAGCTGCTGTGGCTTGACTTCCCCCAGGTCCTTGACAAGCTTATCAAGGTCTTCACCAAGGAGCCACTTGCCTTGGAAGGGGAGCTTAGAGAGGCACGCCTTAAAGGCTGGATCAGCCAACAAAGCTGATCAATGTAGGAAGGCATAGGCCGCCAAACCTCTACAAACTGATGCCCGAGCGGAGTTTCCTATCCTAATGATCCAAAAGGGCCGCACCCCCTTCAACCAGACTATCGATGTGCTTAGTGACGGCAGTCACAAGACCAGCCACCTTCAGATATGCAAAGCACCTGTCCAGATCCGCTGGAGACCAAAGATAGCGCTGTCCCTAAGGAAGTGCTGTCCCAGATGGTGAGCCATATGCATCAGGTGAATCACACTTCTGAGATACCATCTGCTAGGGCTCCGGTGCGAAAGGGAAGACCCTGGCAGGCTTTTGACTGCCCCGCAGGAGAGCCCTGGAGAGCTTTAGAATGCCCCGCAGGAGAGCTCCATTGGGAAAAGGCTTTTGAATGCCCTGCAGGATCAGATCGGCCTGAAAGCGCACCTGAGGCTGACTGTGCTCTAGAGGATTGGTGAGGTGTAAGCCATCCACTACTTGAACCATCAGATCAGTTCATCCTTTTATCTTTATTGGCAACATTTGATATAACGCCCATTACTGGAGTATTAAAACGGTGTACAACAGAAAATTTGGGCTGTGGGAAAGTACAGAAGGAAAAGGAACGCCATTAAATTGATAGGAAAGTAATAGAAAAGGGAGAAAAATAGTCAAGGACAGATAACAATCAAACGAAAGCGATGAGGGAAGAGACACAGGGGAGGGAATGGGTGAGCGGGGGGGAGGGATTAGAATGGATGGAGAACCCGTAGTGTTGAGTAATTGGTGGCAGAGAGCATAGTGGACAGATTATGAATGGCTGGAGGGAGTGGGGAGGTTGAAGGCCTGGCAGAAGAGATATGTTTTGAGAAGAGCCTTAAACCGAGGAAGAGATACTTCAGTGCGAAGAGAATGTGGGAGAGAATTCCAGAGGGCGGGACTTGCAAAGAAGAAGGCAGCGTGCCGGGTGGATTCGAGGTGGGCCTGGGTGGGAGATGGCAAGAACAGGCGGTTGCCATGTGACGAGCGGAGCAGACGGGGGGTGGGTTGAAGATAGATAAGATCGGCTAAGTACTGGGGAGTATTAGTATGGAGGACCTTATGAGTGATAGTGAGTAACTTATACACAAATCGGACCTTAATAGGAAGCCAGTGGAGGGAGAGAAGGCGGGGGATGATGTGATCCTGGTGCGAGGAGAAAGTAAGAAGACGTGCGGCTGTGTTTTGGATTAGTTGTAATCTTCGGAGTTGATATTGGGGGAGACCTGCGAATGGCGAGTTACAATATCCTTGCAGAACAGGCAGATATCCTGTGTGCTGTCTTGCTCGTCAGCTCACCATCCTCCCAGTCAGAGGCACCCAGGCTATCCTCGGGCTGACCAGGCTTCTTCATCTGGGAAATCAAGTGCACCAGGCGGCCACAGCCCAAGAAAGGTTCTTTGAGAGGATGCCCCGTGTTCCTAAGAACTCACTCCTTCTGAAAACTCTTCCGGAACCGCAACATAGAGTCTAGCAAGGTTCTGTGGACTGAACAGGCCTTCAAGCCAGAGATGACAAGGTTCACGTGCCAAGGGTCCAAGCTAAGGAGCACTAGAAATTGTTGTGAATCTTGGTTCTGAGAAGACTGAGATAGGTTTTGAGGCAGCAGTGTCTGAGCCAGAGGAACGGCAGGCTGAGGGAGGAGGCGGCAGGGAGGAACGACACTGGAGACCACTGTGGGTGGCAGAGCAGCAGGACCCCCCATTGCTGCCTACTGACTGTGTGAGAAGACGTCCGAGTAAATGAAGACTCACCCGGGTAAGCGAAACCCTGTGATGTAAGTATTTCCACTTGTAGACAGTACATTTCTGAAGGAGGAGGGCATTGTAAATAAAACGTTCCCCCAAAATATTACATAAAAGGAGAAAGAAAACACTGCGGCTCTCGCAGGCTGCACAGCTAACTTTCCTGCTCCAAACCAGCCACTGTGGCTGAGAATGCCACGTGGCTCTGACATTTAAAATGGACACTGCACCCCCCGTGGCTAAGGAAATGGCTACCGCACACGCCAGATCAGTCCGAACAAAAAGGCGGGAAGCAGAGAAACGGAAACACAGAAGTGCGGAAAGCAGGGCAGTGCAACTGCAGCAGTCTCGAAGTAAAGAAAAAAAACACGGTGTCTATGCGATAGTGGCAGCGCGACCCAGCGCTCAAAATGGAGGGGGGGATTCAAACTCCCTGTGTCCTCCTGGAGAAGCAGAAGAGCCAAGGAAGGAGCGGTATTGCAAGAGACTGACTCAGAGCGCTTAGCAAAAATAAAAAGGCTCTCCCTGCTGCAGGCCTACTAGAACCCCCACTGTACAAGCACCTGGAGCCTCTGTATCCTAGAAGGTAAAGAAGAGCAGCAAACCTGGGGGGGGAGGAACTTACTCACTGTGCCCCATGCCATCGCAGAAGTAGTAGATCAGGGGAGCCAAGGCAGATGCTGCAAGAAGGCTGACCAAAAACTGCTGCTATAGCTAAGCTCCCAAGGCAGACACTGCAAGAAGGCTGACAAACTGCTGCTGTAGCTATGCTCTAAAAGCAATGAAGGCTCCCACTGCTGCCAACTTACCAGGTCCTCGTGATCAGGAGGCAACCTTCCCCTAACATAATGGGAGCTCGACTAGTCCTCTTGACCAGGAGCTCAACCAGATCCCCAAGGCGATGAGCTGGGAAATTTCAGAGGGGCACCCCCCCCCCCCTGTGCGCCCTGAAAACGTCCAGCTGAAATTAATAACTTAAAAGAAAACCTGAAGAGAAAAACAGAAGAAAACCAGCACCTGCTAGAGACAGAAAATACTGAGGGCAACCTCTAGGGGTACTGCTATATGTCTACCAGGGCTCAACCAATCAAGCTTCTGGTCGTTTTTCTCTGTCTCCAACATCTGCTGGCAGGGGGACTTAACCCCATTTGTCTGGACTGGTATAGCAGGATGACTTGGAACATAATTTATATTTCAGTATCCCCCCAACCAGCACCCTACAATTGACTATATCAAGAACTCAGAATACAGAACCCATAGAGCACATCTACTATTTCATAACAGCACTAACTTGCAAAACTCAGAGTACCCAGAAAGTGTAGTTACTCACCTGTAACAGGTGTTCTCCAGGGACATCAGGAAGCAATTGTCATATATGGGTGACGTCATTGCCGACGGAGCCCTGCACAGAGCATTTCCCCAGCTTTCAAAGAAAGTCTTTGGTAATGCTACCACGCATGCATGGTCCCCTTCCAGCCCAAGGGTGCCATCTTGCTCAGTCTCCTTTTTTCCGGAGCCCAACGGACCTAGTGCTCTACTGCCCAGGAAAAGGTTTTTAAAATCCTTTGAATTCTCCGGTTTGCGTACTGGTTCCCTTCCCGTCTCGAACCGGCACCCTTGGTGCAGACCTCGACTCTTACTTCCCCCTTTTTTTTCCCCTCATGGTTCCTCAACTGCCCTTCGTGCCATTTTTCGCCCAGGGGTCGTCGACCTTGGTGGGTGTTCTCCCACCATGACTCCAGGTGGGTTCAAGAAATGTGACCGCTGCAGTCAGACTATTTCAGTTATTGACACCCATAACCACTGTCTTTGCTGCCTAGGCCCGGACCACAAAAGTAACACCTGCGACCAGTGCCAGACCATAACCCCCAAAACAAACAAAAAGCGGTCAGAGTTGCAGGGGAAGCTGTTCTGCCCCAGCTTTCCCATCGCAGAGCCCCAAAGCCGGCACGTCCCATGAGGTCTGGGCGTCTTCAGAGTCCCATGGCGGCAGCTCCTCCAGAGTAGCCCCAGACCCTCCCAAAAAAAAGAAAAAGATACCGAAGTGCATCCGTTGAAACCTGGCAAAGTCCTGTGGCGGGACTCTGGCGACTCCGAGCAGCGCCCTCAGAAAGTCTTGTGACAGGAATCCTCAGCCGGCAGAGATCGCACCAGGACCCTTGAGCCCATAGTCCGTAGTCCTTCTCAAGGACGCACTCTCTGGAGTGTTGGTGTTGGACCAGAGGCCCTCGGTGTCCACGCCGAGAGCTGCGCAGCCATCGAGCCTCCAGTCCTAAATTGCGCCATGGAGCACAGCATCTCTTCCATCTTGGCCTTGCAGGAGGCATTGATGTCTGGTTTTCCAGCATCATCAGCCCTGACACTGTGTCCCCTGACCTCGGGGGAGTCCCCGGGCATCGAGCTGGGCACCAAGCACCATCGGCCTTGAGTAAGTCCTCTGTGTCGATTGAAGTCTCTGTCACGCTCCTCGGGGATCCGGTCCTCCAAAGCAAGTTTTTGGGAGTCTGACCCCAGATCCTCCGGGGGGGCCCTGGTTCCTCAGGGCTTTCCCCGAGGTCGATTCTTCTATGTTCTCGGGTTCCGAATAGGAAACAGAGGACGAGGTCTCTCCAGAGGCCTCCCAGCACAGGGATGTCCCCTCCGAGCCATCTCCCCCAAAGCCTCTGCGCCACTCCCGCCTGAGGACGCAGCCTTTCATGACTTCATCTGAAACATGACCCGGGCTCTCTCAGTCCAGACGGAGTCAGAGGAGGATCCGTGCATTGAGAAACTCTAGATCCTGCAATATGAGTCTCCCCCCCTAAAAGACTCTCATGGTACCAGTTCCACCCATCCACAAAAGGCTACTCCTCAGGATGTGGGAGACCCCGGCCTCGGTGGTCAGCTGGCACCTGGACTATCTACCGCGTCCAGAAGGGCCCTGGGTTCCATAAGCTGCAACTCCCCCACAACTCTATGGTGGTGGAGTCCTCGATGCATAAACTGAAGAGCCAAAAAAATTCTGCTCTTCAGTTCCCCACGGCAGAGAGACCCGGGCCCTCAACGCCCTGAGCAGCGTTATCAGGGTGCCATGCTCGGGTACCGGATATAGGCATACGAACTGTACATAGGAATGTAGCTAAAAGCCCTGATCCAAGAGCTCTTGGGATTCTTGGCGGAGCTGGCGGTGGGCATTTTGGACTGTTCCAAATTCCTCTCTAGGGACACCTACAACGGGTTTGAGTCTGCAGCCAGGGTGGCAGCCGCCGGCATCGGCGCCCAGCACCAGGCAAGATTACAAACCTTGGACCTTGAGCAGTGGGTACAAAAAAAAGTTGCTGGATGTCCCCTGCAATGACGAGAACTTGTTTGGGAAGCCGATGTCTGGACAAGGCAGCCAAAATTGAGGCCGAGGTAGTGACCCAGCAAAGGCTGTCCAGGAAACCTCGACCCTCCCCAAGAAAAAGTCCTTGGGGGAAAAAGGGCTATCACCAGGTCTGGCCCTACCAGCCTTACTCAGGGTAGCAGCACCAGGCCTCACAGCCTAAAAGCCAGGGGCATGGGCCCCGGAAGCCCAAGGCCTCCAAGCCTCAGACACCAGCTCCCACCCAACCGGAAGGAAGATTTGACTCCCTGGGCAGGGCCTCCCCTCAGCCCACAGGGGGTTGGCTGGCTTCATTTACCCACAACTGGTCCAGCATCACCATGACAGGTGGGTCCTACAGGTGGTGAGGGTAGGTTACCACTTCCATCTACAACAGAACCCTCCAGACTTCATCCTGGGAAAACCATCATGGCCTCTCCTTCACCAGGCCTTGCTCAACACAGAACTCACAGGCTTACTCAGGGACAGGGCAGTGGAGCCTGTACCCCAACAGCTCTAGGGAAAGGGGTTCAACTTAAGGTATTTCCTTGTCCCAAAAAGAACAGGGGGCCTCCAGCCCATCCAGGACCTGCGCAACTTGAATACGTTCCTGGTGAGGGAGACATTCAAGATGTTCTCTCTTGGGACACTGCTGCCCTACCTCCGCCAAGGCGACTGGCTCTGCTCCTTGGACCTCAAGGACGCGTACACCCACATCCTGGTCCATCCCTCCCATAGACAGTACCTGAGGTTCATGGTGGGGGGGCAGCACTAGCTGTACAGGGTACTACCATTCGGCCTTCTCTCCAAGGGCCTTCACAAAGTGCCTGGTGGTCGTGGCTGCCCATGTGCACTTACAGGGGGTCCACGTCTCCCCCTACCTGGACGACCGACTCAGACAGCACAGCCCTTGAGGCCAGCCAAGCCGCAAGGCTTACAGTCCACACACTAAAGGAATTAGGATTCATCATCAACTACCCCAAGTCCAGCCTCTCCCCAGTTCTAGAGGCCCAGCTGGACACACTGCAGGTCAAGGCCTTCCTCCTGATAGAAAGAGCCCGCCGCCTGATGCAGTTTGCAAAGGAGGTTCAAAACTGCAGGTCAGTGCCAGCCCGCCTGCTCCTCTGCTTGTAAGGCCACATGGCCTAGATGGTTCATGTCATGCCCTTGACTCGCCTGCACGTACGAGCAGCCCAGTGGTGCCTCAGATCCCAATGGACACAGGCTACAGGCGGGCTGAGGATCACCCGCTGACTGGCGGCCTCACTCAACTGGTGGCAATCCCCACAACATCTCAGGGCGGGACTACCTTTCCAAACACCAGCACCACAAAAGGTCCTGACAGATGCCTCCCTGGCAGGCTGGGGCGCACATTGTGAGGGCCATTGCAATCAAAGCAACTGGTTCCAAGACATCTCAGTTACAAATCAACCTCCTCAATCTCAGGGCCATCTTCTTGGCCCTAGAGGCCTTCCACTACCTTCTGAACAACCTCTCGGTCCTCAGACAGACAATCAGTTTGCAATGTTCTATGTCAACAAGCAGGGAGGCACAGGCACCTACTCCCTCTGTCAGGAGGCGGTAGCCCTCCACTCCTTCTCAGTGCACAACAGCATGCTCCTGAGAGTTGTGTACGTGCCAGGCCAGGACAACCTCCTGGCAGACAGACTCAGCAGGATCCTTCGCCCATATGAGTGGCGTCTGGATCCCAGGGTGTCAGAGGCTCTTCCGCCTCTGGGGCAGATCTTGGCTGGAGCTGTTCACTTCTCCAGACAATGCACAGCTGCCCAGATTCTGCTCATCTCAGCCACACCACAGGAGGGTGGCAGTGGATGCCTTCCTTGTCTCACGGTTGAGGGGCCTGCTTTGTGCATTCTCACCGACCCTTCTGATAGCCAGGTGCCTTTTCAAGATCCAGAGCAACCATGCCTCAGTAATCCTGGTTGCTCCCAGGTGGCCCAGACAGCCCTGGTTCCCCCCCATTACTCTCCCTGTCAGTGGCACTCCCAGTGGCACTGGGCAGTCAGCCAGATCTTCTTTCGCAGGAGGGGGGCTCCCTTCTTCACCCCAACCTGGCATCCCTGACGTTAACTGCATGGATGCTGAAAGGGTAGAACTTGCCCCATTCAGTCTCACAGACGAAGTGCAAGAGATCCTCCTGGCCTCCCGGAAACCCTCCACCAGAAGGGCATATGCCTTTAAGTGGAGGAGAGTCTCGATATGGTGTGCAGAACGAAATGAGAATCCCTTTCTCCTGCCCTCTGCAGCTCATACTGAAGTACCTGCTGCATCTCTCTCGCTCAGGGTTAAAATCTAATTCGGTCAGTATGCATCTCAGCCATAGCAGCTAACCAACATCCTGTGGATGGGAGACCCCTCTCAAGCCAGCCCCTGGTCTCCAGATTCCTCAGAGGACTTCTGCTATTGAAGCCCCCCCCCCCTCCACCAGAGTGGGATCTCAACGTGGGGCTCTCACAGCTCACCAGACTGTCATTTGAGCCCGTGGCGACTTGCCACCTGAGGTATCTCTCCTGGAAGGTGGCCTTCCTGGTGGCCTTGACATCCACCTGGAGAGTGAGCAAGCTACAGGCCCTGGTGGCAGATCCACCTTACACCAGGTTCTATACGAACAGGGTTGTGCTTCACACACACCCCAAGTGCCTCCCAAAGTGGTGTCGGCCTTCCATCTCAATCAGGTGGTGGCCCTCCCCATCTTCTTCCCACGGTCTCATGCCAGTAAGACAGGCTCGGTTCTGCATACGTTGGATTGTAAGAGGGCCCTGGCCTATCTACAGAGGACCCGGGCCCACCGCAAGGGCTCCTCAACTCTGTCTCTTATGACCCCAGCAGACTGGGGCTAACTGTGACCAAGCGAACCCTGTCCACTTGGGCGGTGGACTGTAATGCCCTCGCTTATGAGTGAGCTGGCCTCTCCCTAGAGCACTGAATCACAGCTCATTGTGTAAGGGCTATGGCCATGTCGGTGGCCAACCTACACTCTGTGCCGGTGACAGAAATTTGTAAAGCCGCCACATGGTCTTCAGCTCATCACTGCCTAGAGAGTGAGTCCTGCAGGAACAGTGTCTTTGGCCAGGCAGTAATCTGAAGCATTCTTGGTGTATAGGCAACTCCTGCTCTCCGACCCTTCTGTGTTCAGGCTACCTGAGTGATGGCGATGCTGGACGCTGGGGTCTGCAGAGTCTCTTGGTAGAGGCTCATCCTCTGCAACTCACAGCCTCCCTATTGATAGCAGTGGTGCTGTCATGGTTCAGTCCCCGGCAGCCTAGAGCTAGGGAGTCCCATATGTGAGGAATGACTTTCCTGCTTGTTCCTGGAGAAAGTATAGTTACTCACTTGTAACAAGTGTTCTCCAGGGACAGCAGGAATCAGTCCTCACAAACCTCCCTCCTCCCCTAGGAGTTGCCTCCTTTACCTTATTTACCTTTTGCCTAAGCTATGTCATCTGACTGAGCAAGATGGCACCCTTGGGTGAAAAGGGGACCACACGCGTGGTAGCATTCCAAAGGATTTCTTTGAAAGCTGGGGAAATGCTCCGCACAGGGCTCCGTCGGCACCAATGTCACCCATATGTAAGGACTGACTTCCTGCTTGTTCCTGGAGAAAAGGGCAGCACCATAAATACTGCTGTGGGCCCTAAAACATCCATATTCCTATTCAGAAAACCAAGCAAGCTGGATTACTACAGGTCCCTACACAGAAACTTCATGCTAACAGAACACACAGCCTCAGTCACACATGCAGAGCAGAGATATATTCCCTACTTGGTGAGGATCTATCAATACAAACTAAAAACAGATATATAGGCAACAAATGCTTTTACCCCATTACTCTTAGGTTTACAGGATTCTTTCCCAAAATTATACTTTACTGCCGAGTGAGGCGAGAGAAATAACTCACACACACAGGCATCTGTACTGTTGACAGAAACTAAAATAATGGCTCGACACAAATAGCGTGAGTGCAACTAATGACACCTCAGCTGCACTGGCAGACGCTTTGCCATGCTAAAATGCAGTAACTGCAGGTGGATGTAACAGCCTCCCTGTAGTTAGTCTACAGCCCCACATAATAAAACTCTAGAATTAATTACCAGAGGATCATAGTAAAAGCTGTTAATGTAGCTGGGTTTTATAAAAGGTTTGGACAAGTTGCTGGAGGAAGTGCATAAACTATTATTAAAGAGGACCCAGGAAATCCACTGCTTGTCCCAAGAGAGGCATTGTGGAACCTGTATACCTTTTTTGGGAATCTACCAGGTACTTGTGACCTGGATAGGCCACTGCTGGAAACAGGATACTGGGCTTGATGGACCTTGGTCTGACCCAGTATGGCATTTCTTATGTTCATATGTTACCAGCACAAAGCTTAGGAAACATACTGATAAATATGCCAATAAAGAGGGACTCAACAGCACCATGCAGCACTTCCCACTTCCACATAACACGAGTGACTTGCCGCCCCAACACAGCACTTCTCACCCTCAGAAAAAAAACAGGAAATGCAAGATGCTCACACGCCAAGGAACTAAAAGAAAAAGAGTGAGAATCACAGGCATTTTATAATACCAAATTATAAAATTATAACTCATTTTATTTTGTTAAACTGCATTCTAGTTCTCTCTTTTGAATATATATTCTGCATCCACAGAAACCTCTCCCTGGACAATGGGTTGCAGAGCAAAGGCAGTGCATTCACCCACAGAATTCAACATATTAAAAAAATATTCCGAATCTGATCATTTCACTAACATTCTCCAGTACCAGACACATTGTGAAATAATACAAAACCTTACAAAAGTCACCGATGATCTACAAGGACAAATCAACCATATAATACCAGCATAAACTTCCAAAACTCATACAAGGGGCCTATAAGCAGCACTATAAATAGTTAACGGGCCCTAGAAAGCGTAGTTACTCACCTGTAACAGGTGTTCTCCAGGGACTACAGGAATCAGTCCTCACACATATGGGCGATGTCAGCACCGACGGAGCCCTCGCGGAAGAATCCCCCCAGCTTTCAAAGAAAGCCTTTGAGAGATGCCACCAAGCATGCATGGTCATCTTCCCGCCCAAGGGTGCCATCTTGCTTAGTCAGATGACATTACCATCTTTTATTTTTGTCCTCTTAGTTAAGGAGTAACTCCAAGGGGAGGAAGGAGAGTTGTGAGGACTGATTCCTGCTGTCCCCGGAGAACACCCGTTACAGGTGAGTAACTACGCTTTCTCCGGGAACAAACAGGAAGTCAGTCCTCACATATGGGACTCCCCAGCTCCAGGCTACCGAAAGCCCATAGCAAAAATAGGGGCTCCCCCATGGGGAGCCGCAAGCAGGAGCAATTTAGTCCGTGTACACAGAACACGGTAGGACCCCTGTGACCGATAAAACAAGCACTCCGGTAGCCTGAACACAGAAGGGTCAGAGGGTAGGAGGTGCCTAAACCCCGATAAGATTACGGGGCATAGTCTGGATGAAGGCACTGTCCCGTCAGGACTCTTTCCAGGCAGTAATGGGCTGCAAAAGTATGGACTGAAGACCAGGTGGCAGCCTAGCAGATGTCCACCATCGGGACGGAATGTAAGTTTGCCACCAAAGCCGCCATGGCCCTGATACGGTGCGCCGTGAAGCGGCCTTCCAGGTGGAGCCTTGCCTGCTCATAAGCGAGAACGATATAATCCTCCACCCATGGGGACAGCGTACGCTTGGTCACCGCCTCCCCCAGCCTATTGGGGTCGTAGGAGATGAAAAGTTGAGAGGCTTTCCGGTGGCCCTGAGTGCGTTGGATATAGAAGGACAAAGTCCTCTTACAGTCCAAGGTGTGGAGGACAGTCTCCGCCCGACTGGAGTAAGGTCTTGGAAAGAAGGTAGGGAGCATCACTTCCTGGTTGAGATGAAAGGGCGACAATACCTTTGGCAGGAATTTGGGGTGCATGGGAAGCACCACTCTGTTCTTGTAGAACCTGGTTTAGGGTGCCTCCGCCACAAGGACCTGAAGCTCGCTAACTCTGCAAGTGGAGGTAAACACGACCAGGAAAACCACCTTCCAAGAGAGGTAACGAAGGTGACAGGTAACCAGAGGTTCAAAAGGCAGGCGAGTGAGCTGCCCCAACACTACGTCGAGGTCCCATTCGGTTGCCAGAGGGCGAATTGGGGGCTTTGATAAGAGCAGACCCCCAAGAAAATGGGACACCAACAGATGGACCGAGGGGGGGGGGGCTTAGCATCCACCTGATGGTGGTGTGGCGCCAGGGCACTAAGGTGCACTCGGACAGAGTTAGACTTGAGCCCGGACTGCGAGGTGGAGAAGATACTGTAAGACCAGAGCCACCGGGCAGGAGAAAGAGTCAGCCCCGTATTCGGCACACCAGAGAACCTGTGCAATTTTGAGGGTGTAAGCCTCCCTGGTAGAGGCCTTGCGAAAGGCCAGCAGAATGTCTTCCACCTCAACCAGAAAGTTGAAAGGGGCAAGAGTCACCCTCTCAGCAGTCACACTGTCAGTGACTGGGACCCCAGGCTGGAGTGCAGGAGAGCACCCTCTTCCTGAGATAGGAGTCCCAGGGCGATTCCCAAGGGAGGCTCTATCGTCAACTGTAGGAGCGGCGGGAACCACGGCTGCCTGGGCCAGAGGTACTGTCAAGATGAGCGAAACCTTGTCACGGAGGATCTTAAACAAGGTTTTGGCAATCAGCAGAGTAGGAGGGAAGGCATACATGAGGCCTTCCGACCATGAGACCAGGAACATGTCCACAGCCACCCTGGAGGGGTGGGGCTGCCAGGAGCAGAGGTAAGGCAACTGAAAGTTGTCCGGGCTGGCAAACAGGTCCATCACAGGTTACCCCCAGAGCCAGAGAAGTCGACTGGCTACCCTTGGGTCCAGCGGCCACTCGTGCGGCTGGAGAACTCTGCTGAGCCTGTCAGCCAACAGGTTTCCTGGCCTGGCAGGTACACTGCCTGCAGGAGGATACCCTGTTGGATTGCGTACAAACAGACGGCCAGTGCTTCCTGACAAAGGGTACAAGACCCCATGACCCCGTTTGTTCACGTAGAACATCACCACCAGGTTGTCTGTCTGGACCAACACCGGCTCGTGATGCAAGTTGTGAAAGAAGACCTTCAGGGCTAGGGTTATGGCTTGGAGCTCCAGGAGATTGATCTGCTGGGTGCTCTCGTTTGGTGACGAATTGCCCAGAGTGCGGAGATCTCTACAGTGGGTTCCCAGCCGAGCAGGGAGGCATCCGTGGTGAGGACCCTTGAGGGGCTTGGAGCCTGAAAAGGCATGGCCACCTCGAGTTGCTGGGTAGACTGCCACCAGGTCAGAGAATCTGCCAACTGACGGGTCACAGAAAACTGTGTCTCTGAGGCAGCCCTTGGCCTGAGACCACTGGTTCCGGAGACACCACTGCACCACCCTCATGTGGAGGCAAGCATCAGGGATGACGTGGACCATGGAGGCCATGTGCACAAGGAGGCGCAGGAGAAGCCGAGCAGGCACAGAGAAATGGTACTGTATGGGCCAGGCCAGAGTCCTGAGACGATCGGCCCGGTCCCTAGGCAAGAAAGCCTTTGACTGGAGAGTGTCGATCTTTACCCCAATGAACTCCAGATACTGCATCGGGAGGAGGTGAGACTTGGGGTAGTTTATGACAAAGCCCAAGTGTTGCAGACCCTGGATGGTGCGTGCGGTGGCCTACTGCACCTCTAAGGCCGTGCCTCTCTTTATGAGCCAGTCGCCTAAATAGGGAAAGATGAAGAACCCGTGGAGGCGGAGGAAGGCAGCCACGACCGCCAAGCATTTTGTGAAAACTCTTGGGGCAGAGGCTAGGCCGAAGTGGAGCACCCTGTACTGAAAATGCCTGCTCCCCCACTACAAACCGCAGGTACTGCCTGTGGCTGGGGTGAATGAGGATGCGAGTATAAGCATCCTTGAAGGCTAAGGAGCATAGCTAGTCTCCCTCCTGGAGGTAAGGCAGCAATGTTCCAAGGGAGAGCATCTTGAACTTCTCCCTCACCAGGAATTTATTGCGGTTGCGCAAGTCGAGGATGGGCCTCAGGTCCCCTGTCCTTTTTGGCACGAGTAAGTACCTGGAGTAGAACCCCTTGCCCTTGAGATGGTGGGGCACCGGTTCCACTGCTTTGTCCTTGAGAAGACCTGCCAACTCCTTCAGAAGGTGGTCCCGGTGGAGGGGAGACCTGAGGGGCTCTCCCAGGAAATAAGCGGGAGGTTGAGTCAGGTGGAGGAGGTAACCCTCCCTGACTACCTGAAGTGCCCAGGAATCAGTGGTGATGGACCTCCACACCTCTTGGCATAGAGGGCCAGACATCCCCCTGTGGGCTGCTGAACTCCTTGGGGTAGAGAGGCTATACTCAGGGAGTCAAAAACTCCCCCCCTGGCTGGGCCGGAGCCAGTGCCTGGGGTTTTGGAGCCTTCTGCTTAAGTGTCCATGTCCATGTTCCTTGGCCTGCTGACCCTGTTGGGGAGCTGGGGAGGCCTGATAAGGTGGGTAGTTTCGGTAAGCAGCTCCCTTCTTTGGGTAAAGAACTTTTTACCCGAGCCCTTTTGTCGAGGAGGGGCAGCGGTCTTTTTGGAGAGCCTGGTCCTCAGCTTGGCAGCCTTGTCGGTCATGGGTTTGCCAAAGAGGTTCTCTCCTTGGCAGGGGACATCGACCAATTTGTCCTGAACCCACTGCTCAAGGTCGGACGACTATAGCCAAGCTTGGCGGTGTGCAGTGATGCCAGACGCAGACGCCAGAGCCCCTGACTTGAACCTGTCATAGGCCATTCGAGACATGAATTTGGAGCATTCACAGATTGTTTTGGCCAGGTTCTTGAACCGTTGCAAGGGTTCCTCGGAGAGACCAGCTGAGAACCCAGCAAGTTCCTTCCACAGGTCTCTCAGGTACATGCCCATATTCAGCTGGTAGGCCTGAATGCAGCCGATGAGCATTAAGCCCTAGTAGCACTTTCTGCAGAGGGTGTCCAGGGTGTGGGCCTCCCCGCCGGGGGGGGGGGGGGGCACCGAGGAATGCGTCTGCTGGCTTTTCAGCTGAAGCATGGCCGACTCCACCACCATGGAATTATGCGGTAGCTGTGACTTTTGGAAGCCCAGGCTCCGGCAGACTCGATACATCGAGTCGAGTCATTTGCTCACCACCGGCACCGAAGCCAGTGTCTCCCACATTCAGAGCATCAGCTGTAACACGATGGGAGGAATGGGCACTGTAAGCGATTCCCAGCGGAGGGGCCTAGTACTGGAGGATTTCCAACTCATCTGCCCGAGGGTCCTCCTCTGACAGTGGAGAACATCGGGGCCTTAGACATGTCCTTGACAAAATTAAGGAAGCCCATATCCTTGGGCAGGGACCACCATAGAGGCTCCGAGACGGGAGAGTCAGATGGGATGTCGTGATGGCGACGGGTATCAGGGGACTCCTCGTCCTCTGTCTCCCACTCGGAGTAGTCTGTCGAGGACTTATAAGAGGGCTGCTCAGTGGGCCTCGGGGCCCCCAATGCCCTGCAGCCGATGCCTGGCAGACTTGTCGGGGATGAGCGCGGTCCCGTCGAGTGAGACTTGGATCACGACCTAGGCAGAGGATCGACTCTGCTTCCAGGGACGTCTTGAACGTCGAGGGCCCAGTGGTCGGGGCGGATGAACCAGTCGTGCTGGAAAATAGCGCCCACTGCTGGTCCATGAAGGCAAATTGTGCACCAAGACTGTTCCTCCAGACCAGAAGGCTCTGCAGCTTTTGGCGCGGGCACCGAGGGACTCAGGCTTGATGCTGGCTCCTCTGAAGGGGAATTCTTGATGAAGATAGAGTCTGGGGACAGAGGCCAGTCCGCAGTCGGATCCTTCAGGGGGACCTTCGCAGGCCTTTCTTTCTCCAAGGCCTCAGACTAACATCTCGGACTGCAGAAATGGGCCCAGAGAGCACCCGGCCGGCCGGAACTGTCCAAGGATGCCACCTTTGAGGGTTTCTTTTTCTTCCTGGGTTCCCTTGAGGGAGACCCCATTTCTGAGGACCCACGACGAGGCTCCGGTTTGGAAGGTTCTGCCCATGATGTCGGGGCCTCAGTTGAGGCCCTGAACATAAGAAATGCCATACTGAGTCAGACCAAGGTACATCAAGCCCAGTATCCTGTTTCCAACAGTGGCCAATCTAGGTCATACGTACCTAGCACTTTCCCCAAAAGACACAGGTTCCAGAATGCTTGTATTGGCTCAAGCATTGATATCATGGGTCCCCTTTTTACCTTTCCCCCAGGAACTTGTCCAAACCTTTTTAAACCCAGCTACACTACATCCTCCGGTAACAAATTCCAGAGTTTGATTACACGTTGAGAGAAAAAATATTTTCTCTTATTTGTCTTAAATAGTTTACCCTGTAGCTTCATTGCATGTCCCCTAGTCTTCTATATTCTGATAGTGTAAACAATCCATCGACGTTTACCCATTCCACTCCGTTCATTAATTTATAGACTATCGTATCTCCCCCTCAGCCATCTCTTTTCCAGGTTAAAGAGCCCTAACCTTTTTAGCCTTTCTTCATAGTATTCTTTTATCCCCTTTACCATTTTGGTGGCTCGTCTCTGAACCTTTTCTAATAACGCTATATCCTTTTTAAGATACAGCGACCAGAACTGCACACAATATTGAAGGTGCGGTTGCACCATGGAATGATACAGAGGCATTATAATATCCTCTCTTATTTTTCCATTCCTTTCCTTATGATACCTAGCATTCTATTTGCTCTCTTGGCTGCCGCTGCACACTGAGCGGAGGGTTTTAACATGTTGTCCACAATGACGCCTGAATCTTTTTCCTGGGTGGTGGTTCCTAATGTAGAACACGTTGCATCGTGTAACCATAGTTTGGGTTGTTCTTCCCTAGGTGCATAACTTTGCACTTGTCCACATTAAAATTTCATCTGCCATTTTGATGCCCAGTCTTCCAATTTATCAAGATCCTCTTGCAATTTTCCACAATCCTCTTGAGTTTTTAACAACTTTAAATAGTTGTGTCATCTGCAAATTTGATAACCTCATTCATTATTCCCTTTTCCAGGTCATTTATGAATATGTCAAAAAGCAGAGGACCCAGCACAGATCCCTGGGGTACACCACTATTCACCTTTCTCCATTGAGAAAATTGGCCATTTAGCCCTACCCTCTGCTTTCTATCTTTTAGCCAGTTCCTGATCCACAATAGTACACTGCTGCCTCCTATCCCATGACTCTTTAGTTTTGCCAAAAGTCTCTGATGAGGGACCTTGTCAAAGGTTTTCTGAAAGTCCAAATACACTATATCAACAGACTCATTTTTGTCTACCTGTTTATTCACACCTTCAAAAAAACATAACAGATTAGTAAGACAAGATCTTCCTTGTCTAAAGCCATGTTGGCTGTCTCCCATTAAGCCATGACTATATGTTCAGCAATTTTGTTCTTTATGATGTTTACCATTTTTCCCGGTACTGACATCAGGCTCACTGGTCTGTAGTTTCCCCGATCACCCCTGGAACCCTTTATAAAAATTGGTATTACATTGGCCATCCTCCAATCTTCAAGTATTACAGATGATTTTAAAGATAGTTCACAGATTACTAATAGCAGGTCTGCAATCTCATATTTCAGTTCTTTCAACACCCTTGGATGTATATCATCCGGTCCATGTGTATATCACCCCCTGGCCTTCGGAGGCACCGGAGACTCGGGGAAAAACTTATTGTGCTGCTGCTGGTGGCTCTTGAAGGCCTTACTGGACAGCCTCTTGCAGAGACCGCAGGCTGCCGTGTCATGGTCTGGCCCAAAGCAGCAGAGACAGCAGTGGTGTGTGTCAAAGGCATAATTTTAGAGCACTGATCACACTTCTTAAAGCCACCGATAGCCATGATGGAAAAAAAGTACCCCTGCAAGGTCGAAGACTTTACGGGCTGCTAGCAGGAGAAAAAGGCGCTTAGACGCCAGGAAAATAAAAGAATGAAAGGCTACAAAAATAGACTGAACTCGACGCCAGGGCAATGAGGTCGGTAGGCAGAAAGAGTACCGGTGCGATACCGGAGGCGAGAATGAAACATGGAGAGAAATATCAACTTTTTCCAGGGACAAGCCTGACAAACATCTGAAGGGCTCCGTGGAAAAAGGAGCCTGAACAAGATGGCACCCTTGGGTGGGAAGGGGACCATGCATGCATGGTGGCATCTCCCAAAGGCTTTCTTTGAAAGCTGGGGGGATGCTTCCGTGAGGACTCAGTCGGTGCCAACATCACTCTCATGTGAGGACTGACTTCCTGCTTGTTCCCGAACATCCATACACCTATTGAGAAGCTAAACAAATCAAATTACTACAGTACAGATCCCTTCGTACAAACTCCATGTTAACAGAACGCCTGGTCTCAGTCAGAACACAGACCCTCACTAAGTACAGAATAAGTGACAATAAACTAAAGTAAAAATAAAAATGTAGACAAAATGGAACTGAAAGCCCAAGAAGCCAGACACTGCATGCAGTGCAATACCAAAGAAACAAGAGCTGCATTTCCCTGTACTGTGTAAATTATAAAAATAGCACAAAGTCCAATCACTCATTTGAAAATAGAATTATTTTCTACCTTTGCCTGATTATTTTATACTCTGATCATGCTGATCTGAGGCTTCTGCTTTCTTCTCTTAGCTCTCTTTCTACAGTCTCTAGCCATCGTGTCTCCTTTTGTTTTCTTCATTTCCTTCCATCTTGCTTATTGATTTTTCTTTCCAGCTTTCTTCCATCTATCTCTCTCTCTCTGGCCACCCAGATTTCACTACTCCTTACTATCCAGTTCTCAATCTCCCTCTTTTTTACGCCATCTACCTACCACTTTTCATCCTTCGCCCCAGTCCTTCCATTCCACAGCTCTTCTTCCCTGATGCATTATTCCCCAGTCTTTTGCTCACTCTCCATGTCTAACATCTCATCACCCATCCAGTGTCTCTCTCTCTCTGGCTTTCTCTTTACCTCCATCCAGTATCTACTCTCTCTTTCTTTCCATGTCTGCCATCTCCTTTCCTATCCCCCCTGCAACCAGCATCTACCCCATCTCCATACCATACCATACCATACTCCCTATTACTCACATGTCCAGCATCTCTCTGTCTCTCTTTCTCAATCTATTTACCCCATTATCCGTCTTGTCTCCTCTCTCTCCCTATTACCCCATGTTCTGCATTTCCTTCTCTCCTTATTGCCCAATGCACAGCATCTCCTCTGTCTCCACCTCCACAAATCCAGCATTTTCCCCATAGTCTCCCTATAGCCCCCTGCCAACATCACCACTCTATCATCCCTCTGTACTTCTCCCTGTATCATTTCCATGTCCAGTATCTACCTAGTCCCCCATCTCAATCTTATCCCTGCTGCCATCCTATTCCTCCACCCCCCCCCCCCATCTCCCTTCTGACTCCCTGTGCCCATTCATATCCACCTCCCAATTCACCCTCATTTCACTCTCGCCCCCTCATTTATGTACAAGAGGCAGAGCCTGCCCATAAAGCAGCATGTCCCACGAGTAGGGGCTGTGCAGACCAAGATCCAAGCCCAGAGTGGCAGGGCACAATTTGCCTTGCACAGCACCTGCCTGCAGGACATGCTGATCCCGTGGACAGGCTCTGCTTCTCTGAGCCATGATTGCTGCCTCACACCTTCTTCCTACAGGAGCAGTATGTCATGTGGGCAGGGGCTGTGCAAGCTGTGACTGTGGCCCAGAGAAATAGAGCCTGCCCACAGGAGCGAACATCAAGAGGGTGCCATTGCCATCGCCCACCACCCCCACTCCCCATTCAGGATTACCTGCGGAGTGCTGGCTGCCTAGTGGAGAGCCTGCCCACAGGACTTGCTGCTCCCATGGGTAGAATGCTGTGAGAGGCTGCAATCGCTAGTCACAGCCTTCTGCGGCAGAAGCAGTGAGTCCTGTGGGCAGGCTCTCCACTAGGCCACCGGCAGTCCTCAGGCCATCCTGAATGGGGAGTGGGGTGTGGACAGCTAGTGACAGCACCCTCGCGACATTGGTGCCCCCTGTTGCACTTACCCAGCTTACCGCTAACCCCCTCCCCCTCCCCAGCATTTGTCTCCCTGCTTCCCCATCTCCAGCATTTATCTTCCTGACTCCCCTCTGTTGTCCAGCATTTGTCCTCCTGTCTCTCTACTCCCTCCCCAAGCATTTGTCTTCCTGCCCCCCCATGTGGTCCAGCACTTGTCCTCCAGTCTCCCCCCGCCCCCCCCCCCGTGTTGTCCAGCACTTGTCCTCCTGTCTCCCCTCAATTGTCCAGCATTTGTCCTCATGTCTGCTCCACCGCCCCCCTCTGTTGTCCAGCATTTGTCCTGTCTCTCTCCTCTCCCCTGTTGTCCTGCAGTTGTCCCTCCTGTCCCCCCTTCCTCCACCTGCACTGCTCTTCCCGCCGTCCTGCAACCTTTCAGGCCGATTCGTCCAGCAGCAGCATTCCAGCTGTTTTTATTTTAGATTCTGCTCCATCTGGCCTGCCACTGCCATCCCGCCGCTTTTTTCCCCCAAGAATGCTTGAGCAAGAAAAAACAAAGTGGCAGAAAGGCAGAGGCAGGCCAGAGGTGTTAAAATCTAAATGAAAACAGCAGGAGTGCCGCCAACAGACAAATCAGCCTGATTCGTCTGGCAGCAGCACTCCGGCTCAGTTTTCATTTTAGATTTTGCCGCCTCTGGCCTGCCTTCCAGAGGTGGCAAAATCTAAAATGAAAACAAAGCCAGAGTGCCGCCCCCTGAAAACTGCCGCTCAGGTGGCCTAATGGTAGTGCCACCCCTGGTTCTATGACATTGGCCCATGCAATGATGAGAAGCGGGAGGAATTTTTTTTAGAGACCTCCACCTTCCCCGGTTGGGAGAGGAGGAGCTGGAAGCTTTGAAAACTCCATTCACCCCGACAGAGGTAAAGTGAAGGCCCCAAAGTTAGCGAAGGCCCCGGGGCCAGATAGGCTGGGCCCTGAATTTTATAAAATCTTGGATGAGGACCTAATGTTGCCCTTCTTGGCCTACAGTGAAGCGGCACATGGGGCAGAGGATCTGGGACCCCACCAGAACCAGGCGATGGTGGTGGTACTGCCAAAATTGGGAAGACGCATAACCCAGGTGGGCTTCCATAGACCGATCTCCCTATTGAACCAAGATGTCAAATTAATCGCTGTCATTCTGGCCTGCCAGCTGGGTAGGGGGTATTTCTTGACAGGGGCACCAGGATCAGGTGGGCTTTGCCCAGACTGTTTCACATCCACTAACCTTCTCTGGGCCATAGCAGTGCTCTACAAGTGGCGTAGAAAAGAGGGGGATGTAGTCTGGATGTCAAGGTGGCGTTCGATAATGTCTCATGGGAATATATGTTCTGGGTAATGGAGCAGTTTGGGATTCAAGGTGCCTTTTTGGAATGGGTTAAAACACTCTACCAGGCGCCCACGGCACACATCCTGATCAATGGGGAGCTCACTGAAGCTCTCACATTGCACAAAGGCTCAAGGCAGGGGTGCCCCTTATCCCCCATGTTATTCATTCTCACATTAAAACACTTGACAAGTAAGGTGTGGCAGACTCGGGAATGGGCCAGAATAGCGAACAGGAGGGAAACTAATGAAATCAATTTTTATACACAATATGCTCTTGTTCCTCAGTCAGGCACCAGCGAGAGTATAAGCCGCGTTATGGACACCATTGCAAATTTCAGGGCCGTCTCAGGCCTAAAAATTAACTGGAGCAAATCAAAGGCCATGGTGGCCTCGAGAGTCTACAGATGCCCACTTACATTGGCTAGGAGCCATCTTAAATACCTGGGGCTATATTTCTGTGCAGACCTGTGTAAGGTATACACCAAAAACATGCAGGACAAGGTGACGAGCCTGAAGGAGCTGTGTGAGTGTTGGAAGAACTCCTCCTTTTCCCTCATGGGCAGAGTGGCTTTAATCAAAATGGTGGTGCTCCCTCGCCTCCTGTACCCACTGCAAGTATTACCCTTCTGGATTAGAGGCCAGGAAGCGTGAGTGTATAAAAGGCCTTTTTTTGTGCCATCAAGTCAGTGTTGACCCTCTGGGTTTTCTTGGCAATGTATTTATTTATTTATTTGAACAGCTTTTATATACCGCTGCTTCCAAGGATCAGCAGCGGTTTACATTACAACAAAAATCAAACAGATACATAGAACTTTATGGAACTATATTACATTATAACAAGATATTACAGTATTACAATATAGCAACAACATTATTGAACTATATTACATTAAAACTGTATAACAGGTATAAGAGTGAGCTTAAACCTATTATAGGAGTTTATGTTGATTTTTATATATATGTGAGAAGAATCATTAGAATGTTAGTTATCACTTACAGTTGACGTTGTTCCAGTTGTATATATACATTTGGATGGGGTAAGTAAATTCAATTTATGGTGGTTGGGAAGCTATACTTGTTTCTCCATTGGTGTAGTGTTGTCTGAATAGATGAGTTTTTAGGTCTTTTCTGAATGTTTGTAGATCTTTTGTTTCTCTTAATTGATCCGGGAGATTGTTCCACAGTATTGGAGCTACTAGCGAAAAGGCACTGTTACTTGTTGAGTGTTTTGTTTTCCTTATTAGTTCTGGAACTGCTAATGTGTTAAGGTTTTTTCTCCGTCTTATCCTATTTTCGAGTGGGCTGTGAAGAAGAGTAGTTAAGTATGATGGGGCAATGTTATTAATTAATTTGAAGGTGGTTAACAGTATTTTGTATTGGATCCTACTGAATATGGGTAACCAGTGTAGTGTGTATAGAATAGGGGTAATATGGTCAGATAGTTTGGCTTTAAATATAACTCTTGCTGTTACATTTTGGGCCATTTGCAGGATTTTGATGTTCTTCTTAGTTATACCATGTAGTATGCTATTACAAAAATCGAAATGTGGTATTATCAAAGCTTGTGTGACAGTTCTAAAGTCTTCATCTTGTAATAGTGGTCTTAGTTGTTGAATAGAGCGCAGTTTGTAATAGATTGTTTTTGTTAGTTTCTTGATGTGTGTTGTAAAACAGAGTTTTGTCAATGATAACTCCTAAATATTTTATTTCTTCCTTGATTGGAAGAGTCGCATTCAGGATTTTAATGTCAGGTGGGGGAGTATATTTCGTGTTTTTTGTTGCAATCAGGACTTCGGGGTTTTTTATGTTAATAGCTAAGTTGTTTAATCGAAGCCATTCTTCAGCTTCTATAAGGCAGTTTATTAGTTTGTTGTGATTTGGGTTAATTATGTTAAACTCAGAGAATAGCATAATGTCATCTGCATATATATGATAATTAATCTTGTATTTTTTGAATATGGTACATATTGGCTGGAGGTATATGTTAAATAATAAAGCAGATAATGCGGAGCCTTGGGGTATACCTTGTTCTTGAGGGAAAGGGGGTGATGATGATTAAGTTGAACATATTGTGAACGATCGGATATGTATCACCGGAAGTAGATTGCCAGCCTTTTCTTCCGAGGCAATGGAGGTTAAAGTGACTTGCCCAAAGTCATAAGGAGTGCCAGTGGGAATCGAACCCTTGATCTTCTTTCTGGGTACTAGGTAGTTGCTCTAACCACTAGGCTACTCCTCCATAAAAGGCCTAGTACAATTCTTTTTGTGGCAGGGAAAGGGGCACAGATCAGCAATATCAAACTAGGAGGGGAAAGAACTAAGGGAGGGGTAGGGCTGCCCGACCTATGTCTGTACAACATAGCAGTGCTAAGGAAATGGAGCCATGATCTGCATGACGGGGAAAAGGCAGTATGCCCCTATGGACTTTATGGATGATAGCTGCTAGTCGCATACATTATTTGGCCTGCTACAAGCCCCAAGGAGAAGCATTTGGAGGGCAGGGGGATGGAGTTAGCTCTTGCACCCACTGGGGAAGGCCTGGCATTGGTGGAGAAGTCTTAGGAGGGGGCAAAGGAAAGATACCCTTTGGATCACTAGTGAGAAATCCGGAGTTTGTCCCCGGGGTAGGCGGCTCACTTTTTGATCAATGGGCCTCTAGGGGTTGCAAATATGTGGGACAGCTCTTAGTTGGAGCGGCACGAATTCACATCCTTCACCCAACTGAAAGAGAAGTGGGGGATCTGAGCAAACATCTGCGGGCATACCTGCAATGGCACCACTATGTCAGCAGTGGGTTTAGGGATAAGGGGGACCGGGATGCTTTACAGCACTGGACAGGCGCTTCCTGGGCACAACAGTTAAACAAAATCGCCTATCCTACTGGTATAAGCTAGAAACGGAACAGTGGAAAGTGGCGTGGGGAACTGGAGTAGCAGAACTGTGGACAAAGGGATTGGGAGAACAGGTGGACCAGCCCCTCCTATTTGAGTGCTTCTGAGATGCCTTTACAGTAATCCCCCAGTGTCACATTGCAGGAAGTACAATACAGCGTAGTTACTCACCTGTAACAGGTGTTCTCCAGGACTGCAGGAATCAGTCCTCACATATGGGTGAAGTCGGCACAGACGGAGTCCTCTCATAAGCATCTCCCCAGCTTTCAAAGAAAGCCTTTAGGAGATGCTACCAAGCATGCATGGTCACCTTCCCGCCCAAGGGTGCCATCTTGCTCAGTCAGATGACATAGCTAAAAGATGGCAAAATAAAAAATGGTAAAGGAGCAACTCCAAGGGGAGGAGGGAGGGTTGTGAGGACCGATTCCTGCTGTCCCGGAGAACACCTGTTACAGGTGAGTAACTACACTTTCTCCGGAAACAAGCAGGAAGTCAGTCCTCACATATGGGACTTCCCAGCTACAGGCTATCAAAAGCCCATAGCGAAAAAAACATGGAATCCCTCGCAGGGAGCCGCGACAAGCAGCAATTTAGTCTGTGTACACAGACCACAGTAGGACCCCTGTGTCCGATGAAAACCAGCACTCCAGTAGCCTGAACACAGAAGGAGCTGCCTAAACCCTGAAAAGGTTACGGAGCACAGCCTGGCCGAAGGCACTGTCCCGTCGGGACTCCCTTTCCAAGCAATAATGAGCTGCGAAGGTATGGACTGAAGACCAGGTGGTGGCCCAGAAGTTGTCCACCATAGGGACAGAGCACAATTTTGCCACCGAAGCCGCCATGACCCTGAAACGGTGCGCCATGATGTGGCCTTCCAGCGGGATTCCCACCTGCTGATAGGCGAGGGTGATATAGTTTGCCACCCAGGTGGACAGGGTACACTTGGTCACCACCTCTCCCAGCCTACTGAGGTCATAGGAGACGAAAAGTTGAGTGGCTTCGCGGTGGCCCCGAGTGCGTTGGATATAGAAGTACAAAGTCCTCTTACAGTCCAAGGTGTGATGGACTGTCTACGCCTCCTGAGTTAGAAGGACACCACCACCTTCGGAAGGAATTTAGGGTGCCTGCAGAGCACCACTCTGTTCTTGTCGAACCTGGTATAAGGCGCCTAAGCCACTAAGGCCTGAAACTCGCTAACTGTGCGAGTAGAGGCGAGTGCAACAAGGAACGCCACCTTCCAGGAGAGATATCATAGGTGGCAAGTAGCCAGAGGCTCAAAGGGCGGGCGAGTGAGCTGCCCCAATAACACATTAAGGTGCCATTCTGTTGCTGGAGGGTGAACAGGGGGCTTCAATAAGAGCAGACCCCCGAAGTAAATGGGTCACCAGCAGCTGGACCGAGAAGGGCTTGCCATCCACCGGGTGGTGATGCGCCGCCAGGATACTGAGATGCACCCAGAGTTAGACTTAAGCCTGATTTGGGAAAGGTGGAGAAGGTACTGTAACACCAGTCCCACCGGGCAGGAGAACGGGTCAGTCCCATGCTCGGCACACCAGGCTGAAAACCTGCGCCACTCGAGAGCATAAGCTTTCCTGGTAGAGGCTTTGCTAGAGGCCAATAGGATCTCCTCCACCTCATCCAAGAGACTGAAAGGGGCTAGGGTCAACCTTTCAGCAGCCATGGTGTCAGCGTCAGGGACCCCAGGTTGGGGTGCAGAAGAGAGCCCCCTTCCTCAGACAGGCGTCCCGGAGAGTTCCTCAACAGAATGGGGGTCTCCACCATTAACCGAAGGAGCAGCGTGAACCACGGTTGCCTGGGTTACCAAGGGGCTATCAGGATGAGCGAGGCCTTGTTGCAGAGGGTCCTGAACAAGGTTCTGGCAATCAGTGGCGAGGGAGGGAAGGCAGGCATACATGAGGCCCTCCAACCATGTTGTTTATGTTTATTTACATTTGATATACCGCCCTTTATGACATCAGGGCGGTTTACAATCATATTAACTGGAGGGAGGAGTGGCCTAGTGGTTGGGGCAAGGTACCTCAGGCCAGAAGGTTGGGGGTTCAAATCCCACTCGAGGACAGCAACCTTGGGCCAGAAGGACTGGGGGTTTCTAGTCCCACAGGTGCTCCCTGTGGTCTTGGGCAAGCCACTTAACTATTTTACAGGGAACATGGGCAGTGGAGGGTTATCTCCAAGTTATAATGCCCTGTTCAATGTAATTTCAGTTTGTTCAATGTAAACCGCCTTGATATCATGAAAGGCGGTATATAAGAAATGTTAAATAAATAAATAAAAATTAACAGTCAAGTAGTGGCACAAAGGCCAGAAGAAAGGAAAGGAATTACAATTTTAACAGAAAAGAGGAAACAGCAGAAAACAAAAGACAAGACAAAGAAGAGATTATAGACGAACATAAATAAACCAGGTCAATCATGAGTGTCTGGGAGGTTGTATGCAGTGGTGAATAGATGGGTTATCAGCTGAGATTTAAAAGTAGAGTAATTCTTTTCTAGTCAGAGTGGTGTGGGCAGGGAATTCCAAAGAGCAGGACCGTGTAAGAAAAAAGGCAGCGTGACGGGTGGACTGAAGATGTGCACGTGAGGGTGGAGGAAGATGAAGGCGGTTGACGTGAACAGAGCGGAGCAGAGACTGCGTATGGGAAAATGAAACAAAGTCAGTGAGGTATTGTGGCATGTGGGTATACATAACTCGGTGCACCAGAGTAAGAATCTTAAAGTGAACACAAGGAACGTGTCCGCTGCCACCCTGGAAGGGTGGGCCTGCCGGGAACAGAAGCTAGGCAACTAGAAGTTGTCCGGGCTGGCAAAAAGGTCCATATCGGGTTTCCCCCAGGTCTGGAAGAGCCAGTCGGCCACATTGAGGTCCAGCTGCCACTCATGCAGCGGAAGGACTCTGCTCAGCCTGTTGGCCAGCAGGATGTTCTGGCCTGGAAGATATACTGCCCGCAGGAAAATACCCTGTTGGATTGCATATAAGCAGAGGACATTTGACCCTGTGCCCCCCTGATTGTTCACATCGCCACCTGGTTGTCAGTCTGGACCAGCACCAGCTGGTGATGCAGGTGGTGGCAAAAAGTTTGCAGGGCTAAGTAAATTGCCCGCAGCTCCAGGAGGCTGATCTGCTGGGTGCTCTCATCTAGTGACCAGCTGCCCTGGGTGTGGAGCTCCTCGCAGTGGGCTCCCAGCCGAGCAGGGAGGCATCCCTGGTGAGGACCTGTACAGGGCTCGAGGCCTGAAAAGGCATGCCTGCCTCGAGACACCGGAGAGACTGCCACCAGACCAGAGAGTCTGCCAGCTGACGGGTTACAGAGACTGTCTTGTAGGCAACCCGTGGCCTGAGTTCACTGGACTCGGAGACACCACTGTGCCATCCTCATATGGAGGCGAGCGTCTGGTCGAGACATGGACCGTGGAGGCCATGTGCCCAGAAATGCACAGAAGCCAAGCAGGCACAGAGGGACAGTGCTGTATATATCGTGCCAGGGTCCTGAGATGGTTGATTCAGTCCCTGTGCAGGAAGACCTTTGACTGGAGAGTGTCCAGCTTTGCCCCGATGAACTCCAGACATTGTGTCGGAAGGAGGTGAGACTTTGGTTTTGTCATGAACCACCCCAAGTGTTGCAGAACCTGGATGGTGTGTGCGGTGGCCTGCCGTACCTCCAAGACCGTGCCTCCATTTATAAGCCAGTCGTCCAGGAAGGGGAAAACAAAGAACCCCTGGAGACAGAGGAAGGCAGCCACGACTGCCAGGCATTTTGGGAAGACCCTTGGGACATTAGTCAAGCCGAAAGGGACCACCCTGTACTGATCGTGCCCACCCTCCACTACAAACTGCAAGTACTGCCTGTGGTTGGGGTGAATGAAGATGTGTGTATAGGCATCCTTGAGGTCTAAGGAGCATTGCTGCCCTACCTCCAGCAGGGAGATTGGCTATGTTCCAAGGGAGAGCATCTTGAACTTCTCCCTCACCAGAACTTGTTGAGGTTGTGCACGTCAAGGATGGGTCTTAGGCCCGCTGCCCTTTTTGTCACAAGTACGTACCTGAAGTAGAACCCCTTTCCCTTGAGATGGTGGAGCATCGGGTCCACCACTTTGTCCTCAAGAAGACCTGCCATCTCCTTCAGTAGAAGGTCCCAGTGAAGGGGAGACCCGAGGGGCTCTCCCGGAAAATAAGGGGGAGGTGTGAGTCAGGTGGAGGAGGTAACCCTCCCTGACCAGCTGACGTACCCAGGAATCGGTGGTGATTGCAACCACCTATGTGCATAGTGGGTCAGACATCCCCCTTGTGGGCTGCTGAAATCCTTGGGATAGAGCGGCTATGCCCAAAGAGTCAAAACCTCCCTCCTGGCTGGGCTGGGGCCTTGGAGCCTTCTGCTTATGAGGGCCATGCCCATACCTCTTGGCTTGCTGTCCCTTGGGAGCCAGGGAAACCTGAAAAGGTGGGTAGTTTCCGTAAGCAGCCACGCTCCTCGGGTAGAAGGACTTTTTACCCGAGCCCTTTTGTCAGGGAGGGGCAGCAGTCTTTTTAGAGAGCCTGGTCCTCGTCATGAACTTTGTCTCCAGCTCGGCAGCTTTGTAGGTCATGTGTTTGCCAAAGAGGATCTCCCCTCCCCTTGTCGGTCTTGGGTTTACCAAAGAGGTTCTCCACGATGCCAAGCTTGGCTACAATCATCCGCCCTTGAGCAGTGAGTTCAGGATAAATTGGTCGATGTCCCATGCCAAAGAGGTTTTCCCCTTGGCATGGGACATCAACCAATTTATCCTGAACCCACTGTTCGAGGTCGGATGAAAGTAGCCAAGCTTGGCATCGTGTACCGATGCCCACCGCCACTACGCGAGCCACCAACTCAAATCTGTCATAGGCTGTCCGAGACAAACTTTGAGTACTCATGAACGGCCTTGGCCAGGTTCCTGAACCGCTGCAGGGGTTCTTCGGAGAGACCAGCTGAGAACCCAGCAAGCTCCTTCACCAGGTCTCTCAGGTACATGCCCATGTACAGCTGGTAGGCCTGGATGCAGCCGATGAGCATCGAGCCCTGGTAAAACCTTCTGCCGAGAGTGTCGAAGGTGTGGACCTCCCTGCCGTGGGGGGGGGGGGGGGGGTGGGGAGGGGCACCAAGGCACACATCTTCTAACTTTTCAGCCAACACATGGCCGACTCCACCATCATGGAGTTATGCAGCAGCTGTGATTTCTGGAAGCCCAGGCTCCAGACTCGATACACTGAGTCGAGTCGCTTGCTCACCACCAGCCTGGACATCGGTGTCTCCAACATACAGAGCATCAGCCGTTCCAAGATGGGCACTGTGAGCAATTCCCTCGGAGGAGCCTCGTACTGGAGGATTTCCAACTCATCTGCGAGAGGGTCCTCCTCCGACTCCATAGGGAATGCCAGGGCCTTAGACATATCCTTGACGAAATCAAGGAAGCCCATATCCTCCGGTGGGGACCGCCACCAGGCTCCGAGACAGGAGAGTCTGAAGGGATGTCGCAGTGGCAATGAGTATCGGGGGATTCCTCATCCTCCATCTCCCACTTGGAGCAATCCATTGAGAACTCGTAGGAGGGATGGTCCGTGGGCCTCAGAGCTGACCCTGCCCCGTGGCCTCCCGATGCTCCATGGCCGGTGCAGAGCACACTTGCCGGGGATGATTGTGGTCCCATCGAGTGGGAGTCGGATCAAGACCGAGGCCGAGGATCGACTCGGCCTACGGTAACATCTTTGAAATTGAGGGCCCGGGGTCGGAGTGGATGAACTGGTTGTACCAGACAACAGTGCCTGCTGCTGGTCCATGAAAGCATACAAACTGCACTCCAGGGCCGCCATTGTGGACTCCAGGCCAGAAGGCTCTCCAGCCTTTGGTGCGGGTACCGAGGGACTCGTGCCTGATGCTGGCTCCCCCAAAGGGGCATATTTGACAATGAGGGTGTCTGGAGACCAAGGCCAGTCCAAGGTCGAGTTCTTCCGGGGGAATCTTTGCAGGCCGCTCCTTTTCCAATCCCTCAGATGAGCGTCTCTGACTGTGGGACAGGGCTCGGGGAGCACCCGGCCGGTCGGATCAGTCCAGGGGCGCCACCTTTGAGGCTCTCTTCTTCTTTCTGGGTTCCTTTGAGGGAAATCTCCTTTCTGAAGACCCACAGCAGGGCTCATGTTCAAAGGGGTCTACCCGAGGTGTCAAGGCTTCAGACGAGACCCTAGCCCAAGGAGGCACCAGGGACTCTGGCAAAAAACAAACAAACCACACTTATGCTGCTGCTGGCGGCTCTTGAGAGCCTTGCTGGACATCCTTTTGCAGAGACTGCATGCTGCCGGGTTATGGTCTGGCCCGAGGCAGCGGAGATAGCAGTCTTGTGTGTCAGTTAAAGACATGATTTCAAGCACCAATTACACTTCTTAAAGCCACTGGTAACCATGGGGGGAAAAGTACCCCTGCGAGGTCGAAGACTCGCCAGGCTGCCAGTTGGGGGGGAAAAAAGGCGCCAAGACGCCAGAAAGCACAGTTACTTACCTGTAACAGGTGATCTCTGAGAACAGCAGGAATTAGTCCTCACATATGGGTACGTCGGTACCGACAGAGCCTGCGCGGGAAAGCTCCCCAGCTTCCCAGAAAGAAAGCTTTTGGGAGCCTCCCACAGCGCATGCGTGCTGCCTTCCCGCCTTTCCTAACCAACTCTCCTCAGTTCGAGTTTAAAGCTGAGACAAGAGAGAGAGAGGAAAGGAAAGATAGAGAGAGATACAACTCCTAGGGGAGGTGGGAGGGTTGTGAGGACTAATTCCTGCTGTTCCCAGAGATCACCTGTTACAGGTAAGTAACTGTGCTATCTCCAGGAACAAGCAGGAATGAGTCCTCACATATGGGGACTCCCTAGCTAAGATGCCTGGGAGATCCCCAAGGGTATGAGACCCTGAAAGGTTCCTCGTCTTCCTATGGATCTCAGGCATCCATTAAGGGACGGAGGGCAGGAGTTGTTTAAAAATGGAACAGGTGTCTGAGGACAGCCTGACCAAACAAGGCATCCCGGCGGGAGTCCTTGTCCAAACAGTAATGGGCTGTGAAGGTATGAACCGAGGCCCAGGTGGCTGCTCGACAGATCTGGTCGATGGACACAGAATGAAGATGAGCCATAGAGGCAGCCATGGCCCTCACATTGTGAGCTGCGACATGGCCCTCCAGAGAAAGGTTCTTACTCTGGTAAGCAAAAGAAATACACTGAGCAATCCAATTGGACAGTGTTCTCTTAGAGACTGGAAGTCCTAAATGAGAAGGATCAAAAGCAACAAAAAGCTGGGAAGACTTTCTATGTTGCTGTGTCCTGTGCAAATAAAAAGCAAGAGCTCTTTTACAATCTAGAGTATGAAGGTTCCTCTCTGCACTGGATGCATGAGGAGCTGGAAAAAAGACAGGTAAATATACCTCTTGATTAAGATGAAAAGGTGAGACCACTTTAGGCATAAAGTGAGGATTTGTCCTAAGGACTACCTAATCATGATGGAACCTTGTATAAGGTGGATTAGCCATTAAGGCCTGCAGTTCACTGATGCGGCAAGCAGAAGTGACTGCAATAAGGAAAATAACCTTCCATGAAAGAAATTTCAAGGAGGTAGTGGCTAAGGGTTCAAAAGGTGGCTTCATAAGCTGACCAAGAACCAAGTTTAAGTCCCATGCCACCGGAGGAGGTCGAATGGGAGGTTTTGTTAAAGTTAGGCCTCTCATAAATCTTGCAATAAGAGGATGAGAGGAGATAGGTTGTCCATTGAGAGGCTTAAGGGATGCTGCAATAGCACTCAAATGGACCCTTACTGAATTCGTTTTAAGGCCTGCATTGGAGAGATGCAGGAGATATTCCAATAGAGAATTCACAGGAAATGCCAGAGGGTCAAGACCCTTTTGAGCACACCAAATGGAAAATCTTTTCCATTTAAAAGCATAGGAACGCCTAGTGGAAGGTTTCCTGGAAGCATGGAGGATATCCTTCACTTGCTGAGAAAGATTGAAGTCTTGAAGGTCTAGGCCTTCAGTAACCAAGCTCTGAGGTGAAGGGACTTGGGATTTGGATGCCACAAAGTCCCTTCCTCCTGGGACAGAAGGTCTGGTGCAGCTCCCAAGTCCAGGGAGGGTGCTTGGGAGAGATGTAGAAGTAGAGGGTACCACACTTGGCGTGGCCAGCGTGGAGCTATGAGGATCATAGATCCTTGATCCCTCTGGAGTTTGAACAGAGTCTTGGGAATCAAAGGAATGGGTGGAAAGGCATACAGGAAGCCCTGACCCCAATGAAGGAGGAAGGCATCCTTGGCCTGAACTCCCTGACACGGAATTCTAGAACAGAACCGGGGAAGTTTGGCATTCCACGGACTTGCAAAGAGGTCTATGTCGGGGGTTCCCCATTCCTGGAAGATTCTGAGTACCTGATCCAAGTGCAGGGACCATTCCTGTGGAAGCAGAACTCGACTGAGTCTGTCTGCCCAAGAGTTTTGGATTCCTGGGAGGTATACTGCCAGGAGATGGATTTGATGCTCTCTGGCGAAGGCCCATAATCTTAGAGCTTCGTTGCAAAGCGACAGAGAGCCAGTTCCTCCTTGCTTGTTTATGTAAAACATGGCTACTTGATTGTCCGTGTGAATGAGGACTGTCTTGTAGCTGAGGAGTGTATGAAAGACCTTGAGAGCTAGGAATACTGCTCGAAGTTCCAAGTGGTTGATATGAAGAGAGGTCTCCTGTGGGGACCAAATGCCTTGGGTGGAGAGATCTTGTAGATGAGCTCCCCAACCTGTTTGGGAGGCATCTGTTGTGAGGGTTGCCTGGGGCAACAAAGGTTGGAAGGGGGACCCCAGCAACAGATTTTGAGTGGACATCCACCATTGGAGAGACCAAAAGAGACGTTTGGAGGTTGCTATTTGGTCTGAGAGAGCTCCTGAAGCTTGAGTCCACTGGGTGGACAAAGTCCATTGAGCTGCTCTCATGTGTAGGCGAGCATAGGGTACCACATGTACTGTGGAAGCCATATGGCCTAGCAACTGTAGCATCTCCCTGGCAGTTAAATGGCTCTTTGACTGAATCTGGGAGGCTAACTGCACTAGACGTTGACAACGGGCCTGAGGAAGGTAGGCCCTTGCAGAAGTGGTGTCCAACCAGGCCCCTATGAATTCCAGGGACTGAGTAGGGGTGAGCTGGGACTTTGGGAGGTTTACCCCAAGTCCCAGGTATTGCAGAATGCGCCTGGTGCGGTTCAGGGAGATCTGAGCCTCTGACTGGGTTGGAGCTCGAATGAGCCAGTCGTCCAGGTATGGGAAGACAAATATTCCCAGAGTGCGTAGAAATGCAGCAACTATTGCCATGCATTTGGTGAACACTCTTGGAGCAGAGGCTAGACCGAAAGGAAGCACTCTGTATTGGTAATGTTTTCCCTGGAACAGAAAACGTAGGAATTTTCTGTGAGATGGATGGATGAGGACATGAGTGTACGCATCCTTGAGATCTAGAGAAAGCCAATCCTGACTCTGCAGGTATGGAAGAAGAGTGCCTAGAGAAAGCATCTTGAACTTCTCCTTGCATAGGAATTTGTTCAATTCTCTGAGATCTAGGATGGGTCTGTATCCCCCTGTTTTCTTTGGAATGAGAAAATAGGGGGAGTAAAACCCTGACCCCTGTTGAAGAGGAGGAACTTCTTCTATGGCCCCCTGGGCCAAAAGGGTAGTCACCTCCTGATCCAGAAGGTCGAGGAGAGATGTGGGGGAATTGAAGTGTCTCACTATGGTGTAGGGAGGAAGGTCTGAGAAATGAAGTTTGTAGCCCTCTCTTATGATAGAGAGGGTCCACTGCTCTGATGTGATTTGCTCCCATCTGGGAGCAAAATAAGCTAACCTTCCTGGAATGGTGAGAGGTTCTGGCTGTTGTAGAGCCAGAAAGGTTAAGTTCTCTAGTATCAAGTCAAAAACCCTGAGGGGGTTGGGACTGCTGAGTTGTAGCAGCCCCTGTAGGTTTAGGCCTGGCCTGTTTAGGTTGCTGACGCTTAGTAGCAAAGCGACCTGTAGAAGATTGTTGGCCAGAAGTGGAAGGAAATCTGCTCCTTTTGTAAAAAGGCTTTTTGAAAGACTTTTTCTTGGCTGGAATGGAAGTTGACTTAGAAAGTCTATCCAGAGCAGAATTCTCTGCATCCATTTGAGTGGCTTTTATTTGCCACTCTTTGCCAAAGAGATTTTCACCCGTACAGGGCAGATTTCCTAAGCCATCCTGAACCCAGGGTTCTAGATCAGAAGCCTGGAGCCAAGCAATTCTGCGAGCAGCTATGGCAATGCCTGAGGCTCTGCTGGCACCCTCAAAGGAATCAAAGGCTGCCCTGTTGGAAAACTTTGAAATATCTTGAGTATGCTTAAGCCAAAGGAGGAATTCATCCCTTCTATCCTCTGGAATAAAAGGGAGAAAGTTGTGCAGCTTTTGTGCAACTTCCTTTAGAAACATACCCATATAAAGGCTATATGAGTTGATTCTGGCAATAAGCATACTGGTTTGTAAGATTTTCCTACCAAAAGCATCCAAGGTCCTGCATTCTCTTCCTGGGGGAGCAGAAGTGTCTTTTGGTACTCTTTATCCTTTTCATAGCTGACTGCACCACAATGGAGTGGTGAGGAAGCTGAGTTTTCTGAAATCCAGGACAAGGAGGGACACGGTACATAGTGTCCAATCTGCGAGAATGAGGAGAAAGGGTGAGAGGAGTCTCCCATAAGTCAATCATATGTTCATGAAGAATTTTATGAATTGGCAAGGTGACTGCCTCTCTGGGAGCCTTAGAGTATCCTAAAATATCAAATGTTTTTGCTCTAGGCTCTGCTTCAGAGGTTACTGAAATAGAGAGTCCTTTAGCCACTTCTATTATGAAGTCTTGAAAGGACAAATCCTCTGGAGGAGACATTCTCCTTTTTGGAGAAGTAGGCTCCTCAGGAAGGGTAATGGATACTTCGGGAGACTCATCTGATGAATTAGAATCAGAGGAATCGAAGTATCATCTGTCCCCTTCCAATGATCGATACGCGTATCGATCGGTACAGACATCGGGCGTCCCCGGTACCGGATCGGTACCGAGAGATAGCCCTGGGCAAGGAACCTGAGTCGGTATCCTGACCGATATCGATGCAGTCGGTACCGGTATTGGTACCGGTACCGACAACGGGACTCGTTGCGGTACCGACGGCGTCGCAGCTTGAATAAAAGCCATTATAGCCTACTGCATGGATTGCACAGTGTGATCCATGGACGCCACAACTGCCTGGATGTCGGTACCGGGAGATTGTGCCGGTACCCCAGAGCAGTCTAACAGGTGATCGGTCGAGGCCGTGCCATCGATGTCAACCTGTAACCCCATAGGAGGAGCTTTGGAAGCCAGAGCTTCCCGCCGGGGTTGTTTGGCTGGGGCAGGATCCTCGAGGGCAAGCCCGGAGGCATCTCGATGCTGAGAGGGAGATTTGCCCTTCAAGGACCTGCTAGGTTTATGTTTGGTTACCTGAAAACCATCAGGAGAGGAAGACCTGGAAGATGTCGATGCCACCGCCAGTGCATCCGTGGGAAACAGCACATGGAGCTTGGCTGCTCGGTTCTATAACCCTCTTTTAGACATTATGGAGCAGGACTGGCAATCCGGAATGGAGTGTTCAGGACCCAAACATTTAAGACACCATTCATTGGTATCTGTAACAGAAATTGTACCGCTACACTTAGTGCATTTTTTGAACCCGGAGGCTGGTTTTTCCATGAGGGAAAAATTTTCTTGTGGGCCTGTAGGCCTAAGAAGAAAAATACACCAAGTGAGGAAAAGTATAATTTTTTTTGAAAGAAAAGAAAAGACCGGCGGTACCGGTCCAGCATCGGGGAAGGCAGACACGCGACCAAAGAAATAAATTAAAATAAAGAACTTCTTCAGCGGTGACAGGAACATGACCTGCTGGCTCCGCGGAAAAAGAAGAACTGAGGAGAGTTGGTTAGGAAAGGCGGGAAGGCAGCGCGCATGCGCTGTGGGAGGCTCCCAAAAGCTTTCTTTCTGGGAAGCTGGGGAGCTTTCCCGCGGAGGCTCCGTCGGTACCGACGTACCCATATGTGAGGACTCATTCCTGCTTTTTCCTGGAGATAATTAAAGGCAAAGAAAACTGCAAAAAAGACCCGAACTCGACGCTGAGGCAGTGAGGTCAGGTGGCAGGAAGAGTACCGGTGCAATACCAGAGGAGAGTATGAAACTCAGAAAAATCAACTTTTTCCGGGGACAAGTCAGACGAACGTCTGAAGGGCTCCGCAGAGAAAAGGAGACTGAGGAAGATGGCACCCTTGGGCAGGAAGCAGACCACACATGCGTGGTAGCATCTCCCAAAGGCTTTATTTGAAAGCTGGAGGGAAGCTTCCGTGAGGGCTCAGTCGGTGCCGATGACACCCATATGTGGGGACTGACTTCCTGCTTGTTCCCGGAGAAATAGAAAAATTCTTTGTGCTTCCCTCAGTCACCATCAAGTCCATCACCAGTTCTTCCCACCAATGGACAATCTGAGCAACAGCCTCACCCAAATGATGCTCTTTATCCAATTTAAATGTGTTCCTTCTCAGGAAGACTAAATGTATATTTGACACCTGCAACATGGGCCACTAACATTGCTAAAAACGCCTTTGCCCAGGTCAGGAGGAGAGCCATTTTGCCTGCTGCTCACTGGCTCCTGGTGCCATCCAGCCAATTCACAAATACCATGGCTGTTGCATTGTCAGCACATGCAACTGGAAGGTCAATGAAATGGTCCTAGTCTCCACATGGATGAAGAACTACATTGCCTCTTCAATAGACCACTGGTCTTGGTTTACCACAAAAAGAGCTCCTGAAGTTCTGAGGTTGGTAGCTATACTCAGAGAACCCATCCCAGTGGCTTCAAGTCTACTCCTCTCTTCAGGATGCTTACTTCCAACCACCACTTGAGAATAGTAGTGGATTCCCCCCAAATCTGGAGGTCTGTCCACAGATCTAGGCATCGAGGCTACTATCAACTAGTCTCAAAAGAGTGCTGGCCCAAGGAACCAAATCAAAGACTGTCGCTATCAAACCCTAAACCTGCAAATAACCACAAGCTCTGTGTCAGCTCAATCAAAGCAGTCCCCGAATCGGCCTCAGAATCCATGGCGTTTCCCCCATCCTTTCCTCCTTTAGGAAGACCTTCCCTTAACTGGTATTGGAAAGCATGCCTAAGTACTCTAGGTCTGGGAACAGGACCAACCAGCGTTTAGCGAACATTATTGCCTCTCTCCATTTCTGGAGACATTCTTCTATCTGGGTCGCTGCCTGCTCTTTCCCCCCACAGGACTTTCATGAATTAACAAGTCAGTCGTTCAAGTACGCATGAACCAGGTTCCCTCACTTGCAAAATGACGCAGCCACTATTATCACCTTGGAAAGGTGCATAGAGCCATGATCAACCTGAAGAGGGACAGCCTGAAATTGGAAACGTTTTCCTGATACCATGAAGCAGGTACTTCTGATGATCCATCCGAAAAAGTATATGTAGTTGCACACTTCAGTCAGATCCAGTGACTGTCCACCTCCCCCCTCCCTAGATGGAATCGGCAGCAAGGCCAGGGTTTCTGCCTAGGGCTGCAGAAACCCTTGGGTTGGCCTTGGGGGCAAAAGACTGAGCTAGTTCAAGGAAAGACCTATCACAAATAACCTCAAAACACGCATAGTTCCAAAGTTAATTTAGGCACACCTCCAAAAGGTCCCTCAGGCGTCTGCCCATATAGGAATGGACAGAAGCTGGGTACCCAAACCTCCATTGGGAGCCATCGTCACTTGCAGTGCCCCTTGTTGTCACTCTGTGGCATTCTCACAAGGACTACCCTTTAGAAAGGAAGCTATTCCACTTTTGCATAGCTGGCCTACTGCTAACAGTCACACCAAGCTTCCCTAAAAATGGACCTACCTGCCAAAACACTACTAGAAATGCAGGGCGTGTCCCTGTCACCCCCGGAGCTTGGAATCCAAGCTTTTTCATCCACTTTCTGAGGCCTTCTACAAACAGGAAGGTGACATTTTACTTACCAGATTATGATCTTTCCTTGAGTCCTGCTAGACCTGTCCAGAAAAGCGGGATGTATTAAAGCTATACCTCCACTAGGCAGGAAGAAAACACAGCAGCTCGCAAAACCTTAGAGTCAAAAGTGTCTGCCCGAGCTTGGACAGCCAAGCGGAAATGCTTGACAATAGTGAAGGTGATGCCTACATTGCTGCCCAACAAATGTCTGCAGGAGCTACTAAGCTCTGCTCCACTCCACCCACGAGGATGCTTTTTCTCGGGTAGAATGGGCATGCAAACCATCAGAACTGGCTGGTTCCGCAACAGATCTGCCAAGGCAATATCTTCCTTAACCCAGCGCCCCTATGCAGACTGAGCTGCCACATCATCTTGCATGGGCCAGCAAACAGCATAAAAAAATGATCTAACTTACAAAAAGAATTCATAACTTCCAAGAACCAGAGAAGCACCCTCCAGACATCCACAAGGCGAAGATCCTACCATTCCCCAGAGGAGGAGGGCAGGCAAACTGCCTGATTCACATGAAGGAAGAAACCACTTCAGGACAGAAGGCAGGCACAAGCCGAATGGAAACAGCCTCCTCAGAAAAAGATAGGTAAGGATCTTGGTAAGACAGATCCTGCAGCTCAGAAAACTGCCTTATGGAATAATCACAGACAAGACAACTGTCATGACCATAATGGAGAATACGGATGCCAAACCCCCAGGTGTATGGCTAGAGAGAGACTTAGCAACTAACAGTCCTCAAACAGGCCAAAGCTGCCATCTGAACCTTCAGGGAGCCAAGAGAAAAAAAAGCCTTCTCCAGACCATCCTAAAGAAAAGGCCAAAGACACAGTATTCTTGGCCGCCTCAGGAGCCAGCCACCATGCACCACACTGCACCAGCACTCAAGGCACCAGACCCGCACTTATGCCAGGTAGGTAAACCTCCATCGGGCTCTGAGAAGAGTAGCACCACTGCAGGAGAATAGCCTGTAAGCGCTAACCATCTCCTTAGAGGGGGCCAAGCCAAAAGTGAGAAGGAAGTCGGGCCATCCAAGACAAGCAGCCCCCAAAACAATATACCATGGGATGGAGTGAAGCAAAGAGGTGGCGCTCGCAGAAGCCCCATTAGTTCTGCGCATCATGTTCTCCTTGGCCCACTTGGCGCTACAGACACCACCACCAGTGCCTTCTCAGATTGCGTTCCTTATGCCGAATCACACGCCCTACAAGGGGCCATGGAACACACCCCTACAGCAGGTACAGACCTGGTCAAGGTTGAGCCAGGGCGCCTTCGGAACCCATCTCGTACGGTGACTGAAGAAATCGGCACACTTTGACAATGGAGCAGATCACCATTGGATCCCTCTTGGGGTGACCCCAGCAGCGCAGAAACAACTGAAAACACCTCTTGTCTCACCTCCTGCTCTCCTGGAACCATTTCCATAGTAGGTAAACACAAGAAGCGAAGGTGGATAAGGTCTCTGGTGTTATTTATTCAAAGAAACCCCAACGCGTTTCGGCAGGACGCCTTCCTCAGGGGGCACACATACAAGGCACCGTGTATTAAGTTTCAGTCTTTAAAGAGATTCCATCTATCTGTATTGAAGAGTTAGGGTTAGAGATTTCCATACACCATGTGTTGCTTAATGGTACGGGATCTCAAAGAAGTCAGCGTTGTGCGTTAGATGGTGCCTTGTATGTGTGCCCCCTGAGGAAGGCGTCCTGCCTTAACGTGTTGGGGTTTCTTTGAATAAATAGCATCAGTGACCTTATCCACCTTCGCTTCTTCTGTTTACCTGCACTTCAGTGCGAGGGTTCTTAGCTCTCCTTGTGTTTCCTACCGTTTCCACAGTATCCACTCCGGCAATGTGCAGGGCAGACAAACTAGTAGGCTCTTCGCTGCCCAGACAAAGGACAGCCATCTCCAGGGCTACCCTGGCACTCCTCATGCTGCCTTGCCGATCGACATAAGCCATCACTGTGGTGTTGTTGTGAACACGTGAACTGCCCAATCCTCAACCAGTGGTCGGAGGCACAGAAGAGCCAACCCGATGGCCCTTGCTTCACGGCAGCTGATGGACCACACCACCTCCCCGTGGTTTTAAAAAAAAACGGACTGTTCAGCCTTAGCAAAGGGCTCCCTAGCCAGGAAGGCTGCCATTCGTGGCCAGAAGGATCCATGAACAATCATCCAGTGGCACACTCTTCCTCATAAGACAGGGCTGCTGCAACCATTGCATCATCATTGGGAAGAGAAGCCTGAGCTTGAATTGTTGATGAAGATCAACCAGGACTCTGGGAGCCTGCTGCGAACAGAATGGTACTAGGCAATCCAACAGTCTTGACTTTCTCCACTAGCAGGAGGACTCCGCACACTTGAGTATCAAAAACATGCTTCCAGGAACTCCAGGGTCCGGGAATGCAACAACTGGCTCTTTCCCAAATGATCACCCAGCTGAGGCTCATCAGAAAGGACACTACTTGGAGAGCTACCAGACACGCCTCTGAATGAGAATGGGCTCGGATGAGCCAGTAGCCCAGATATGGGTGCACACAAATCCTTTGGGGCTGCAGCACCACAGACACCACCCACCATGACCATGAAAATCATTTGGGCAGTGGAGAGTCTGAATGGAAGGGCAGCGAATTGAAGGAGAACGCCAAACATGGCAAAACAGATACTTGCTCATCCCCCAAATTGAAATGTGAAAATACACCTCGGCCAAAACTAGAGATGCTGGGAACCCCATCTGCACTGCTTGAATTCTGGATCGTAAAATTTTCATTCAGAAACGCATGACGTGCAAGCACTCATTGACACTTGAGGTCCAGAAAGGGCCAGAATGTTCCTACCGTGTCAGCCACCATGAAACAGATGGAATGCCTGCTCCTGCCCTGATCTTCAAGAGCAACAGTCACCACTGCCTTCAGGAGAGGCAACTTGTCTAAGGTAATCCACACAACGGCCCTGTTGTTAACAAACCCACAAGAGGAGAAGACACAAGCAGTTGGAATCGGCTATTTGCATTCGAGGCCATAGCTGTACTAAATGGGGACTAGCACCCAGTGATCCTTGGTGACTCTGGCACATTCCTGAAGAAGCGAAAGTTGCTTCCAACCAGAGGAACCAGGGAATGGGCCCCCAAACCTTCAATACGCAGCCCAGGAGGGTCCTCCTCTGGATGGGACCAGACCCCTGGGCTCAAGCACTCCACAAGAGAGCCAAGAACAAGCCCAAAGTCCATAAGTACAGGGGACGGCAGCTTTCTAGGCTGAGAGCAACGAGAGTGATCAGCACGCCCAAAAGAAGCCCCACTGAAAATAGGCTGCTACCTACTTCACGGGCCCCTTGGACCTTTCCTGTATAAAGCGGCAACATTTTGTCTCGCCCAGGTCCTTCACCAGCTTCTTCAAATCGGACCCAACAGAAGCATTCTAAGGCCAGATGGGCAACCGGGTTTTGGAGGAAGAGCCCACTGCCCTGTGTACGAGCCAAGCCAATAGTATCATCGACAGGTCACAATCCCTGGCCACTAGACATACAAGGCCGTACATGGCATCAGAAGGAAGGCCATAGAAGACTACAAAAGAGGGCTAAAATTAGTTGATGGAAGAAACTGAATCCACTGGAGCAGAGACTGAGCTGTCAGGCCTGCACATGCTGCCAACTAAATAGACACTCCAAATGATCCCTAAAGTCACCAAAATATATTCCCGTAACTTAACAGACAGAACAAATCATCTACTCAAACTTTTTTGTCGGATCGCCTGCGATGAAGATGTCAAACATTCTCTAGTAACAGGCCCTCCATTTTAACACGAACTGGTGTGTTTCAAGCCAGTTGTTTTAATGGCCCTTTATCAAGCTACGTACACCCAACTTCCTGTTCCCATGAGACTTAATGACGTCAGCCGGGACTCAATGGTAACCAATGGATACAATAATGGCGTCTAACTATCCTCTATAATGAAACTTAATTCAAAGTCCACCATTCAACTTCCGTATTCAGCCCTAACGGGGCTACAGATCGTAATATAAAAATCCACCTCTGCTCCTTATAACGTAGTAAATTTTGACGATCACCCCCGCGCATCAACGGGGGGACTACATCTAATATTGTCCATTTCAGTTGATCAAATGTATGTACATGGTGCACACAATGCTGAACCAATGGGGCCGTCAGTACCTTAGTATTTATGTGGGATCTATGTTCTTGTAAACGCTTCCAGATCATTCTAGTTGTCATTACCCTCCTTAAATAACATATCTATATGATGAAACCCAGTATGATGAAACCCAGGTGAATCAAATAAGTATCTTCAAAATGAGACATGTAAAGGGCTGCTACCGAAGGAGCTACTGTAGCACCCATCGCTACCCCAAAGCTTCGATGGTAATACTTCTGATCATTCAAAAAAGAGTTTTGATTCAAAACCCATGATAAAAGTCATAACACAAAATGTTTTGGCAATCGGGGGGGCGGGGGGGGGGAGAGAAAGCGGTAAAGCAACCAAAATCGTATATCTCATATCTCTTTTTGGAAGCACTTCTTGGATGATGTGTTTTTCATATGGACTGCTTCTGCTGTGGCCTTAGATGAATTTTTGGCATGGTTAAATACTTTGCATGAACATATCCAATTTGAAGCTAAACATCATCTACTGCAGACTGAGTTTTTATAGATATGTTGTTATTTAAGGAGGGTCAGCGGCTTCATTCAACCTTGTATCGGAAACCTGTCCAACGTAACACTTTGTTGCAGTTCACTAGTTTTCATCCACAGTCATTACGTCATGCGCTCCTCATTGGGCAATTTTTGCGCATTCGGGGTTATGCTCCACTTTAGCTGAATACAAATGACATGCGGTAGATTTAAAAGCACGATTATTGACTCGTGGGTACCCTAGTAGATTAATCGATATGGCATATAAACGAGCGTTATACAACCGCCGAGAGTGGTGGGATGGTTCTGGTTTACAACAGGAGGAATCCTCAAAGACTTTCACGGGAGTGCTTCCATTTATGCCTCACACTATGGAAGTCTCGAAGATCCTTAAATCTCATTGGCACATCTTAACTACAAATCAATGTTTTCAGCATCCATTGAGGCTAGCGTATCAACGGAGCACTAACATAGCCGATCGCATTATCAACACCTCTCCTAGGCCAGATTGTTTGCCTGAGAGAGGGGGTCACCGTGCTTGTGGGTCCTGTGACTTCTGTTTAAACACAATGGAGGGCACTGAGTGGCTAGATCCACGGTCTCAGAAGAGATATTTTTTGCGTCACGCTACTACTTGTGGCCCTCACTTGGTTTGCAGCTTGTCGTGCTGTGAGGGCTTGTGTGCATCAGTGATGCTGAGAGCTAAACTATCGGTAGTTTAACTACTGGCTGGGTCTCCCAAGATGGACAGGTCTCAGCTGAGGTGCCAGACCAAGACAAACCACCCATCTGGGCAGCAGTAGAATGGGATAGTGTTGACGGCGGAGGATCACATTTCTGTGACAACGGCAACACCACCAAACTTAAACTGCACGGAAGAAAGGCCCGGCAATCTACTTCTGTATCTTGCCATGAAAACCCAATGGATAGTTACAACAAAACAAATTGTGCTATAGTGCTGGAAGATGAGACCCCCAGGTCGGAAGGCACTCAACTAGCTACTGGGGAAGAGCTGAAGACTTTTCAGAGTAAAGCCAGCATTTATGATGTGGTTGGATCAAAGCCCTCGGGACGTCTGACTGCTGATGTAGCTGCGCATGAGAGTCAGAAGCTGTAAAGATGTCTTACGCATTGGAACATGGAACGTACGAAGCATGAACCAAGGGAAGTTGGAGGTGGTCAAGAATGAAATGGAACGTGTACAACTTGATCTGTTGGGTGTCAGCGAACTGAAATGGACTGGCATCGGGCACTTTGCATCAGATGATCACATGGTCTACTATGCTGGAAATGAAAGACAAAGAAGAAATGGTGTTGCATTTATAGTAAAGAAGAAACTTGAAAGAACTGTAATGAAATACAATGCAGTCAGCGAACGCTTAATCTCTATTCGTCTACGAGGAATGCCTATCAACACAACTATAATTCAAGTATATGCCCCAACAACAGCTGCAGAAGAAAATGAAATTGAAGATTCTATGAACAAGTACAAGCTGAAATTGACAGAGCATGCAAACAGGATATCCTGATAGTCATGGGTGACTGGAACACAAAAGTTGGCAACAAAGAAGGCGGCAAAGTAGTTGGAAAATATGGACTTGGCAACAGAAATGAAGCTGGAGAAAGACTGATAGAATTCTGCAAGACCAATGATCTATTCATCTCAAACACCTTCTTTCCATCAACACAAGTGGCGACTGTACACATGGACTTCACCCAATGGATTGTATAAAAATCAAATTGACTACATCTGTGGAAGTCAATGATGGAAAAGCTCTATAACATCAACAAAGACAAAACCTGGAGCTGACTGTGGTACAGATCATCAACTACCAGTATGCAAACTCAAGCTAAAGTTGAAAAAGAGCAAACCACTCATGAATGCAGCAAAATATGACCTTGAGAATATACCACTGGAATTTAAAGACTGCCTGCAAAATCGATTTGCTGCTTTAGATACAAATGACAGAGCTCCAGAAGCGTTATGGAATGACATCAAGAAGGTTGTGTTGGAAGAAAGCGAGAAGTCTCTACAAAAGGTGAAAAAGCAAAAACGGCCAAAATGGATGACGGAAGAAACTCTGAAAATTGCCCAGAAACGCAGAGGAGAAAGAAAGACAATAACAGAACTCAGAGATTTCCAATGTGCAGCAAGACAGGACAAGGAAAAGTACTACAATGACGCATGCAAGGAAATAGAAGCAGAAACTATTAGAGGAAGAACAAGATTGGCTTTCCTAAAGCTACGAGAGTTAAAGAAAAAGTTCCAGCCTCGAATTGGAATGTTACAAGATGCTCCAGATTCTATGTTGAATGATGCTGAGAAGATCAAGAAAAGGTGGAAGGAATATACAGAGTTTTTATATGATAAAGATCAAGTGGACCAACAGCCGTTTCAACCTGTACCTTATGATCAGGAACCATTGGTGATGAAAGAAGAAGTTAAAGCAGCATTGAAAGCCTTATCAAAGAACAAAGCACCAGGCATCGATAGCATTCCCATAGAAGTATTACAGCAATCTGATGCAGCTGTTACCATACTTACAAGGCTCTGCCAAGAAATATGGAAGACATCATGGCCAACTGACTGGAAAAGATCTGTGTTTATACCAATACTAAAGAAAGGTGATCCAACTGACTGTGGAAATTATCGCACAATCGCTCTGATCCCACATGCCAGCAAGATTCTACTGAAGATTATTCAAGAGAGACTACAACCATACCTGGAACAAGAACTACCTGAAGTGCAAGCAGGGTTCAGGAAAGGGCGAGGAACGAGAGACATCATTGCGGATGTGAGATGGATCCTTGAAAAGACTAAAGAATATCTATTTGTGCCTTATTGACTATAGCAAGGCTTTTGACTGTGTAAACCATGAGAAACTCTGGGCCACATTAAGAAGCATGGGTATACCTGAACACCTGATCGTACTCTTGCACAATCTGTACATTGATCAAGAAGCAGCAGTTCAAACGGAACAAGGAGAAACAGAATGGTTTAAAATAAGCAAAGGTGTAAGACAAGGCTGCATACTTTCCCCCTACCTGTTTAATTTATATGCAGAACAAATTATCAGAGAAGCAGGATTGTATGAAGACAACAGAGGTGTGAAGATTGATGGAAGACTCATCAACAACCTTCGCTATGCTGATGATACCACATTACTGGCTGAAAGTGAAGATGATCTGAAACATTTGCTTCTCAATCAAAGAACATAGTCTCAAAATGGGCCTGCACCTTAATGTAAAGAAGACAAAGATCATGACAACTGGCATAATCAACAGGTTCATCGTTGAAGGAGAAGAAATTGAAATTGTGAACTTTAACCTACTTGGATCAACTATCAATAAAGAAGCAACAAGCAGTCAAGAAATCAAACGACGCATTGCTCTTGGCAGAATGGCTATGAAAGACCTAGATAAGATTCTCAAGAGCAGAGATGTGTCTCTCCGTACAAAGATTCGACTTGTTCAAACCATGGTATTTTCAATAACATCATATGGATGTGAAAGCTGGACAGTGAAAAAGATAGACAGGAAGAAAATTGATGCCTTTGAATTATGATGCTGGCGGCGAAAACTGTGTATACCATGGACTGCCCGAAGAACAAACCTGTCGGTACTAGAGGAGATCAAACCTAAGCTTTCTTTAGAAGCTCAGATGACAAGACTTCGACTTTCATACTTTGGACACATCATGCGAAGAGAGAGATCATTAGAGAAAGACATCATGCTTGGCAAGATAGAAGGTCAGCGCAAAAGAGGAAGGCCAGCAATGAGATGGATCGATACAATAACAGCAGCTACGGGTTCCAGTCTGTCAACAATGAGCCGCCTGACTCAAGACCGAACACAGTTTAGGATAGGTATCCAGAGGGTCGCCATGAGTCGACTCCGACTCGACGGCACTTAACAACAACAACACTACTTGTGCCTCTACTTATGGCGTGTATCTGATTTTGTTCCCATGTATAAAGGTTTATGTGAGCATGACAACTAGAATGATCCGGAAGCGTTTACAAGAACATAGATCCCACATAAATACTAAGGTACTGACGGCCCCATTGGTTCAGCATTGCATAAACCATGTACATACATTTGATCAACTGAAATGGACAATATTAAATGTAGTCCCCCCGATGATGCGTGGGGGTGATCGTCAAAATTTACTACCTTATAAGGAGCAGAGGTGTTTTTTTATATTACCATCTGTAGCCCCGTTAGGGCTGAATACGGAAGTTGAATGGTGGACTTTGAATTAAGTTTCATTATAGAGGATAGTTAGATGCCATTATTGTATCCATTGGTTACCATTGAGTCCCGGCTGACATCATTACGTCTCATGGGAACAGGAAGTTGGGTGTACGTAGCTTGATAAAGGGCCATTAAAACAACTGGCTTGAAACACACCAGTTCGTGTTAAAATGGAGGGCCTGTTACTAGAGAATGTTTGACATCCTCATCGCAGGTGATCTGCCAAAAATGTTTTGAGTAGATGATTTGTTCTGTCCGTTAAGTTACGGGAATACATTTTGGTGACTTTAGGGATCATTTGGAGTGTGCCTTTTTTTAGGGATATTATTGTGGTTACACGGGGGGGGGGGGGGGGTGTTGAATTTATAGCCAACTAAATAGAAGCAGCCGCTGCAGTGAACTGGATCTTCAACATGAATCCACCTTTCAGTCCAGAGTATCCTTTAAGGCTGATCCACCTTCCAAAGGAATGGTGGTCCATCTAGTAACTGCCATGACTTGCGTATCCACCTTGGAAACATCAAACCACACGACACACTCCTTTCTTCAGGAGAGCGTGCATCCTCTTATACGCCCTTAGCCCCTAAAGGGGGAGTTGGAGGAAACCAATTCCTACTGAGACAGGCCCTTGAGCACTTCTGGGAATGGGAAGACACCTTGCAGGAGTGGATGCATCCTCAGTTCTTGCTCCATGCCTGGAGAAACCGCCAAGCTCAAGGTGGATAAGACCTGGGAATAGACACCTTCAGTTCCTCCTTCTGAAACAGGCAGATAACATAGGCCTCCTCACAATCGTCTGAAGACTAGAGTACTTCATCAACATCAGACATCCGAATCCAAACTAAAGTCCAGATCTTGACTGATCCCCATCTCCAAGGGGGGCCCTTTGCTGAGGACGCTTAGCCATAGGCAAATCGAACAGGCCTGCCCCTCACAAGACTAAGTTCGGGGGAACCCAGAGGCCGCAGGATCTGAATTTCCACACCAGAATGATCAGGCCTGTTATAAAAAGGAAAAGAATTCCAGGGAGGACTTCTTGGACTTCCAATACAGACTGGAAGTCTTCTTGGTTTCTGCCCAAGGCATTCTCTACTTCTGCCAATGTAAAAAAAGACAGGCCATGGACCTCCCTCATTTTTAAAACTAGTATCAGGTGTGTTCTACTCCAGAGACCACCTCCATCTCCCTGATCATCCTATGGAATTGAAAGGCTTTAGTGGACACCTGATCCCTTCTAGCAAAGAATCATCAGAAACTGTAGCTCCCACTGGACGTTCTTTGAATAATTTTAACACCACCATATTTGCGCTATCAGGGACACCAACTCTTCCCTGTGAAACAGGCAAACCATTGAAGTGTCCTACCTGAAAGGACTCTCTTCCAGAGCTTGCCAGTCCTATAAAGGATCTTCTCCAGTACAAAGAAATCCATGGAGCCTAGGGAACCTGCTCCCTCCAGTAATTCATCCAGCTTCAGTTCCCAAAAGGCCATGGCAGAAGGACCCTCAAACTATAACTGACCAGAGCTAGGGAAAACTCCATCACCAATCCCTGCTTCAGACAAAGGCACCAGAAACTCTGGAGAAAGCACAGTTACTTACCTGTAACAGGTGATCTCTGGGAACAGCAGGAATAAGTCTTCACATATGGGTTTCGTCGGTACCGACGGAGCCTGCGCGGGAACGCTCCCCAGCGTCCAATCAGAAAGCCTTTGGGAGCATCCCACAGCGCCTGCGTGCTGCCTTCCTGCCTTTCCCAACTGTCTCTCCTCAGTTGAGTTTTAGAGCTGAAACAAAGAGCGAGAGAGAGCGAAAGGAAAGAGAGATATAGAGAGACAACTCCTAGGGGAGGTGGGTGGGTTGTGAAGACTTATTCCTGCTGTTCCCAGAGATCACCTGTTACAGGTAAGTAACTGTGCTATCTCCAGGAACAAGCAGGAATGAGTCTTCACATATGGGGACTCCCTAGCTTTAGATGCCAGGGAGAGATCCCAGAAGTTGTATGTCCCTGGGACAGGGCTGCACTTCCCCACATGGATCTCTGGCATCCCATGAGGGATGGTGGGTAGGAGTTGATTAAGTATGGAACAGGTGTTTAAGAACAGCCTGACCAAACAAGGCATCTCAGCAGAAGTCCTTGTCCAAGCAATAATGGGCTGTGAAGGTATGAACCAAGGCCCAAGTGGCTGCTCGACAGATGTCGTCAATAGAGACAGAGTTCAGATGAGCCATCGAGGCTGCCATGGCTCTCACATTGTGAGCTGTGACATGGCCCTCCAGAGAAAGGTTCTTGCTCTGATAGGTGAAAGAAATACACTGAGCAATCCAGTTAGATAGTGTTCTCTTGGAGACTGGTAGTCCCAAATGAGAAGGATCAAAAGCAACAAAGAGTTGGGAAGACTTTCTATGTTGCTGTGTCCTCTAAGTAAAAAGCCAGAGCTCTTTTACAAAAATCAATTCCGTCACTTCTCGCAGCGTTTTTTAAGAATTGGATTTTAACCGAGAAGAGCCGCATTCCCCTGAAGAAACATCTACTTGTGAAACGCTACGGCGCCATGAGAGTGCGTTGGGAGAACAAGCCATAGCGTATAAGCCTACAGCAACGTGGCTGAATAATGGAAGTATCAGCCATAATCTTTGAAGTTGTTGCCTTTAAGTGAAGTTACTGGAGCTGCGAGTATTCAATTCGAAGATCATTTAGAAGAGAATAGAAATAAATAAATGTAACCGTGTTATGATCACGGGTTTGGGAACAATAGATAATACTCCGTTCTTCGATCACCAACACCAAAGACACTAATGCAATGAATTTTTGTGAATTTACATCACGAATATGAGAGGACTTTCTCAAGAAGTTGGCATAACTAGGGAGCATTGCTGGTGAAGAATTGTTTCAATTACCATTCCAGTATCGGGACGAGTATAAGCATCTTGGAGAACAGTGATCATCGTGGTTCCCATAGCCAGTCTGCGGGATGTTCACACTGGAATATTTATAGTTGAATTTCGTGCTGGTTAAATGACCAATGTGGACACCGCAGCAGGAAAAGAATAACTATATTCATTCTCTCTTCTTAAGCAGCTGATAATGTAAACTTAATTAAGATCAATTTAGCAGCCCCAATTAATTAAGGTGGACAGCATTATTAGAGCTAATTTGAAAAGTATTTTTAGAGCTAATTTTTGGTTAATAAATAAGAAAAAAAAGAAAAGAAAAAAGCATTGTAATTATTAATTATTAAAAAAAAACACAACAGCGATATTATCGGGTCGTTGATGTAAGAGCGGCATTTTCACTGTAGTACTCTTGTGGATCCAGTGAATAGCCATAGCTGAATCTGAGACCTGATCGCTGAAGTGAGAAAATTAAATTAATTAAAATCAATAGTATTATTACAAACACTTTTGGTGAGTTGGTTAGAATTTTTATGGTAAAAAGTAGGGCTTAATTACTATTAACTGCTGGAGAGCTCTTTTACAGTCAAGGGTATGAAGATTCCTCTCTGCACTTGATGCATGAGGTCCTGGAAAAAAAGACAGGTAGGTAGACCTCTTGGTTGAGGTGAAAAAGCGAGACCACTTTAGGCATAAAGTGTGGATTACTCCTAAGGACCACCTTGTCATGATGGAACCTTGTATAAGGTGGATTGGCTATGAGTGCTTGCAATTCACTAATACGACGTGCTGATGTGATTGCAATAAGAAAGATAACCTTCCAAGAAAGGTATTTCAAGGAGGTGGTAGCCAAAGGTTGAAAAGGCGGCTTCATAAGCTGACCAAGAACCAAGTTTAAGTCCCATGCCACCGGGGGTGGTCTAATGGGAGCCTTTGTTAAAAGAAGGCCTCTCATGAATCTGGCTACAAGAGGATGAGAGGAAATAGGTTGTCCATTTAAAGGCTTAAAGGGAAGCTGCAATAGCACTCAAATGGACCCTTACTGAATTTGTCTTAAGGCCTGCATTAGACAGATGGAGGAGATACTCCAGCAAAGATTCCAGAGGTATGGCAAGGAGGTTAAGACCCTTCCCAGAACACCAGATAGTAAACCTTTTCCACTTGAAAGCATAAGAACGTCTAGTGGAAGGTTTTCTGGAAGCATAAAGAACATCTTTAACTTGTTGAGAAAGATGAAGATCCTGGAGATCTAGGCCTTCAGCAACCCAGCCCTGAGATGCAGAGACTGGGGATTGGGATGCCACAACTTTCCGTCCTCTTGAGAGAGGTGGTCTGGAGCAGACCCAAACTCCAGGGAGGGAGCTTGAGAGAGATGTAGAAGCAGAGGGTACCACACTTGCCGTGGCCAATGTGGCGCTATGAGAATCATGTGGCCTCTGTCTCTCTGAAGCTTGAACAGGGTTTTGGGAATTAGGGGAATGGGTGGAAAGGCATAGAGGAAGTCCTGACCCCAGTGAATGAGGAAAGCATTCCTTGCCTGAGCTCCCTGAGCCAGAGTTCTGGAACAGAACCGGGGAAGTTTGGCATTCCACGGACTTGCAAAGAGGTCTATGTCTGGGGTTCCCCAAATTTGAAAAATCTTGGACACCTGGTCCATACGTAGGGACCACTCGTGTGGAAGCAGAACTCGACTGAGCCTGTCTGCCCAAGAGTTTTGAACGCCTGGAAGATAAACTGCCAGAAGATGAATGTGATGCTCTCTGGCGAGGGCCCACAGTCGCAAAGCTTCGTTGCAAAGCGACAGAGAGCCAGTTCCTCCCTGCTTGTTTACATAGAACATGGCTACCTGATTGTCCATGTGGATAAGGACTGTCTTGTGGCTGAGCATGGTGTGGAAAACTCACAGAGCAAGGAAGATTGCTCCGAGTTCCAAGAGATTGATATGTAGACTCCTGTGGGGACCAGATGCTCTGGGTGGAGAGGTCTTGCAGATGAGCTCCCACCCCATTGGAGAAGCATCTGTTGTAAGAGTTGCTTGGGGTAGAGACTGCTGAAAGGGGGACCCCAGCAACAGGTTTTGAGGGGACTTCCACCACTGGAGGGACAAAATGAGGTGACCTGTGTTTGGTATTTTGTCTGACAGGCAGCCTAATGCCTGGGTCCATTGGGTAGAAAAAAGTCCACTGAGCTGCCCTCATGTGAAGGCAAGCATATGGTACCACATGCACGGTGGATGCCATGTGACTTAGCAACTGTAACATCTCTTGAGCAGCTAGGAGGGGCTTCAACTCTGCTTGAGAAGCTAACTGCAGCAAGAGAAGGCAACGGGCCTGGGGAAGATAGGCCCTTGCCCTTGTGGTATCCAGCCACGTCCCTATAAACTCCAGGAACTGAGTAGGGATCAAATTGGATTTTGGGATGTTTATTACCAGCCCTAAATACTGAAGGCTACGCATTGTGCAGGTTAGAGAACTCTTGGCCTCTGATTGAGTGGGAGCTTGAATGAGCCAGTCGTCTAGGTAAGGGAAGACAAATATTCCCAGGGTGCGCAGAAAAGCAGCTACCACTGCCATGCATTTTGTGAACACCCTTGGTGCAGAGGCCAGACCAAAAGGGAGCACTCTGTATTGATAGTGCTTCTCCTGAAAAAGGAACCGAAGGAACCTTCTGTGAGTTGGATGGATGAGAACATGAGTGTACACATCCTTGAGATCTAGAGAACAAAGCCAATCCTGACTCTGAAGGTATGGCAGCAGAGTTCCTAGAGAAACCATCTTGAATTTTTCCTTGACTAGGAATCTGTTCAACTCTCTGAGATCTAAAATGGGTCTGAAGCCCCCTGTTTTCTTTGGGATAAGAAAATAGGGGGAGTAGAAACCTGTGCCCTGTTGTTGAGAAGGCACTTCCTCTATTGCCCCTTGGGCTAGAAGAGTGGCAACCTCCTGCTCTAATAGGCTGAGGAGGGAGGTTGGAGAATTGAACTAGTGCACTCTTGTGAGAGGGGGCAAGCTGGAAAAATGAAGTTTGTACCCCTCTCTTATAATGGAGAGAGTGTCCAATGCTCTGCTGTGATTTGCCCCCATCTGGGAGCAAAGTGACATAACCTTCCTGGAATGGTGGAGGACTATGGTCCTTCTAGAGACAGGAAGACTAAGTTCTCTAGCAGAAAGTCAAAGGCCCTGAGGGGGCTGAGACTGCTGGCCTGGAGCAGGCCTCGCAGCCTTGGCCTTGGTCTGTTTGGAGGATTGCTGACGTTTAGAAGAGAAGTGAGCTGCAGAAGATGCTCTCTCACTATAAGCAGGATAGGATCTTCCCTTTTTAGAAAAAGGTGTTTTCATGAACAACCTTTTCTTAGCAGGAGCAGCTGTAGATTTGGATAGTCTATCCAAAGCAGAATTTTCAGCATCCATTTGATTGGCTTTTGCTTGCCAATCCTTACCAAACAGATTTTCCCCTGTACAAGGAATATTTCCCAATTCATCTTGGACCCAGGTCTCCAAATCAGATGCTTGAAGCCAAGCAATCCTATGTGCACCTATAGCTATAGCTGAGGCTCTGCTTACGCATTCAAGGCGTCGAAAGCTGCACGGTTGGAGAATTTGGAGATATCCTGGGCATGTTTGAGCTCAGAGAGAAATTCTTGCCTTTTATTGTCAGACATAAAAGGACTCAAAGTCTGCAAATGGTCAGTGACTTCTTTTAAGAACATTCCCATGTAGAGACTATAAGAATTAATTCTTGCAGCAAGCATGGAAGCTTGGAAGACTCTTCTTCCAAAAGCATCCAGGGTTCTACATTCATGTCCTGGAGGATTAGAGGCATGTCTCTAGGCACTTCTAATCTTTCTCATTGCAGACTCAACCACAATAGAGTGGTGAGGAAGCTGAGTTTTATGGAAACCAGGACAAGAAGGGACACGATACATGGTGTCCAACCTGCGAGAGTGAGGAGAGGTGGTTAGAGGTGCTTCCCACATCCTTAACATGAGATCATACAGAATCTCATGAATAGGCAAGGTAGCTGCCTCTTTAGGAGTCTTAGGATATTGTAGAATATCTAACTCCTTAGCTCTAGGCTCTGACTCTGGGGCTACTGTGATAGAGCGACCCCGAGCCACCTCTCTGATAAAGTCTTGAAAAGACAAGTCCTCTGGAGGAGACATCCTTCGTTTAGGAGGACTCCTCCTGTGGAAGAAGCATTGCTGCATTGACAGACTCTTCAGAATCCTCAGAGTCAGAGGAATCGAAGTATTGTCTGTCGGGATGCTCTTGCAAAGCCCGATACCCGTACCGACCGGGATCGGTATCGGGAATCATCGGTACCGTGGTATCGGTACCGGAGGGCTGCAGAGGGCAGGGTACCGGTATGGCTGACACCGATGCCGATGTCGATGCCACCGGTACCGGAATCAGTACCGATGGCGATACCGGAGCCGGTACCTGCGGAGTAGTCTGCTGCGGTACCACGGGCGTCGATGCCACAAGGAAAGCCGCCAGACTGCGTTCCATGGACAGAATCCTCTGATCCATCGACGCTGCCAATGCCTGGAAGTCAGTACCGGTGGAGGCCACCGGTACCCCAGAGCATGGCACCAGGAGATCTGTTGAGGCCACACCATCTAGATCGTCTTGGAACCCCGATGATGCTGCTTTAGAAGCCGAAGCCTCCCGCCGGGGTAATTTTGCCGGTGCAGAATCCTCGAGGGCAATGCCAGAGGCATCTCGATGCTTAGAAGGAGATTTGCCCTTCGAGGACCGGCTGGATTTATGTTTAGTTACCTGAGATCCATGTGAGGAAGAAGCAGCCCTGGAAGACTTCGATGCCACTGAAGCCGCATCGGAGGGAAACAGGGTACTGAGCTTGGCAGCTCGGTTCTGTCGACCTCTCTTAGACATCATGGAACAGGACATACAATCTGTTATGGAATGGTCAGGACCTAAACATTTTAGACACCAGTCATGGGTGTCGGTGACGGATATAGTACCGCCACATTTTGTGCACTTTTTAAATCCTGAGGCAGGCTTTTCCATATTAAGGAAAAAAGGTTTTGGGCCTAAGGCCCAAAACGCAAGTGCACCTGAAGAAAAGAAACCTGAAGAAAAGTGCACCTGAAGAAAAAAGTGTGTTTGTTTTTTTTACAAGAAGAAAAGAACTAAGACCGGCGGTACCGGTAGAGCGTCGAAGAAGGCAGACGCGACACAAAAGAAATAAAGAAAAAATAAGGAAATTCTTCTGCGGTGACAGGAACACAACCTGCTGGCTCCGCGGAAAAAGAAGAACTGAGGAGAGACAGTTGGGAAAGGCAGCACGCAAGCGCTGTGGGATGCTCCCAAAGGCTTTCTGATTGGACCTGGGGAGCGTTCCCGCGCAGGCTCCGTCGGTACCGACGAAACCCATATGTAAAGACTCATTCCTGCTTGTTCCTGGAGATAATCTATTCTCCAAGTCAGATCCTGCCCCACAGTTACCTTTTATAAAGCTGCATCCACCCTAGCACCAAAACAGGACTCAGTAAAAGATCCATCACTCTGTGCAGAATCCACCACTAAGGAAGATAAAATGGCAGCACTTCCTGCCAAAATCACAACCTCCTACAATCCAAGAATTAAATGCAGCTGCTGCAATACTGCACTGCATCGTTCCAAGACCTGTACAGCCACTATCACCGCATCAGCCTGACAGTGCTACTATATGCCGCAGCAGGTGGTCAAGCGGCAGCAGGTGGTCAAGCAGCACCAACTGCACTCAACCTGCACCGGCCATCAGCCCAAATAAACCTGGGGCCTAACTGGTGCTAAACTGAAGAACACAGCACCTGCACAAGCAATGCTTTCCATGCCGGGACTTACTTTCAGTTTGCTAGCAAACTGAGCCCTCCCTCTATTGAGCCAATACTTTCAACTTCATAGCCTGTATTGTGCCCCTGTACACCTGTGCTCTCTCACTCTTTGTTGTTTTGTCTCCCTCCAGATATTTGGTGCTGGTTTGGCTCTGTGTCTCCCAGAGTCTCAGCTCAAAGCCCGGAAGTGACGCAGCCACATTCCTGCAGTCGCGACCCTCCTAGGTATTCCTCCGCTTATTTAAACAACCTGTTTGCGGCGGTGCGCGCCACAGGCGCGCGCCCAAAGAGCAGTTTCCATTGCCTCGAATATTTGTTGATCTTTCTGCCCCTGTGGCTTTCAAGTCGTTCCTGCTTTGGCCCTTGCATCTTTTCAGGTCAGTTTTGTTGTTTACTTTGGGTACATCTGTGTTTGTTTGGACTATTTTATTTGTACTTTGTGGCCTTACATTTCTTTTATCTTCTAATGTTATGTTGGTCATTCCGGTTTTTTGGGGTTGGCCTCCCTTGCCTGTATCCCCAGTTCCCCCTGGTTCACTAACGCGCTGTCCATTGAATCTGATTCCCTGTAGCCGTATTAGAACCCTGTCCCGGCGGTGTCCTCTCTCCATCGACCCGCTTATGGTTGCCTCCACGGTTACTTTCCACATAGCTTTATTAAACTGCTGTTCCCTTCGGTCTAAATCTCTGCTGGTGCAGGACCTCATCTCCCTCCACTCCCTTGACCTCTGTTTCCTTACTGAGACTTGGCTCAAGGAAGGTGATGATCCCATCCTCACTAGTTCCCTTCCACCCGGTTTTGCAGCAATCTCTTCTCCCCGAGTGGGTAGAGGTGGTGGGGGGGTGGCCCTGCTCTATCGTGACTCGATGTATATTGAAGAAGTTTCCTCCCCCTTCGTTTTATTTTCAGAATCCCTTCTTCATCACTCTACACCCCCGTTGTATTTTCTTCTTCTTCATCTTCCTCCTTCTCTTACCACCGCGCGCTGGGAAGCAGTTTTGCAGACCATTTCAGGTGTAGCTTTACATTATTCTAATCTCGTTATTTTAGGTGACTAATATCCATGTGGATAATCCTTGTCGCCAGAAAGATCGCTCATTTTTTAATCTCTTGAGTGATATTTCTTTATGGCAACACGTATCTGGCCCTACTCATGTGGCAGGGCATACGTTAGACTTGGTTCTCTCACCCTCTACGCTATTACCTGTGATTTCCCCCCCTTCCATGTTGGATATTCCCTGGTCAGACCATTCTTGTGTTCTTTTCTCACTTTCTTTTCCCCCCTTGGGAGTTGTAGACTCGCCCTACTTGTTCCTCCCCTCCTCTGCTCCGTCGCCGTATCACGCATGAAACCCTTAGTGCTTTCCCTCCTGCCTCTTCTGTTTTCCCGTCAGATTTTGCTTCGCTCTCCCCTGATACTCAGGTCTCTCTTTGGAACTCCTCTTCTTGCTGACGCTCTAGATCACCTGGCGCCACTTGGTCCTTGCTCCCAGTCCTCTCGTTCTGCCCATTCGTTGTGGTATCATCCTGCATTACGTCTCCAGCGGTCCCAGCTTTGGCAGGTACAACGCCAATGGTCTCGTCACCCTTCTCCAGAGTTGTATCTCCGTTTTAAGCAATTATCTACTGATTACCGCTTGGCTGTTCAGTCTGCCAAACGTGCCTTTTATGCTACTGAAATTTCTGAAGCTGCGAATTCTTCAAAACAGTTGTTATCTATCTTGTGTAAGCTGTCTTCCACAGGTCAGAATTGTAAACGGTTGACTATTATTCCGGATCCTCAACTTCTAGCTACTTTCTTTGCTGAGAAAGCACAGTTACTTACCTGTAACAGGTGATCTCTGGGAACAGCAGGAATAAGTCTTCACATATGGGTACGTCGGTACCGACGGAGCCTGCGTGGGAACGCTCCCCAGCGTCCAATCAGAAAGCTTTTGGGAGCATCCCTCAGCGCCTGCGTGCTGCCTTCCCGCCTTTTCAACTGTCTCTTCTCAGTTGAGTTTTATAGCTGATACAAAGAGAGAGAAAGAGGAAAGGAAAATAGACAGAGAGATACAACTCCTAGGGGAGGTGGGTGGGTTGTGAAGACTTATTCCTGCTGTTTCCAGAGATCACTTGTTACAGGTAAGTAACTGTGCTATCTCCAGGAACAAGCAGGAATGAGTCTTCACATATGGGGACTCCCAAGCTAAGATGCCTGGAGCCCTAGCATGTTGGAGATTGAAACATGCTATACCTCATATGGCCAGGCATCCTGAGGATGGAGGGTAGGAGTTGAAAAGAGAGGAGTTGTAGAAAACAGCTAGCGTAAGATAGGACTACAGGCAAGGAGTCCTTGTATGTATAATTATTATGAAATATATTGAAATAAACATTGCAATATAAACCTCACCTACTGGATTGCAGGAAGTAGAGAGGCTGATGGAGTCTACTGGGGATCCAGTAGAGGAATCTTCAAGGTGACCTCACTGAAGTGAAGGTGAAGGTCAAAATCTGGAAGTGACAGGTGACCCCAGGAGTTAACTGGGGTAGTCCAAAAACGGTAGGTCTTTAGTGGGAAGCTTTATGGAAAAAGCTGAAAACGCTTGGCTACAGAGTTATTCACAGTGAGGAGCAAAAGAGGAAGACTGACCGATTTGGACAAAACTGGCCTAGTCCTTGAGGGAAGAAAGGATATGGAAAAAACCCCATATTCCCAAAGAAAGGACAGGTGTCTGAGGAGTTGAAACCTCAGATCTACTGAAGATCCACCATGTCTTTCCTAACTGGTGAGAGGTAGGAAGATATTGGAGCATGGAGCTTCAGAGATACTTACACCTAGGGTTATGGTAGGAGCTGTCAGAACCACAGCAGCGGTTGTGTGCATAATATCCCGAAAATACTGTGGAACAGCATGAACATGGGCAAAATCCACTTTCTGGAACATATAGGAAGGGAAAACCTTTATGAGCATAGACAGTTAAGTATGTAAATACATATCTCCCTATCTACCTATAAAACAGTATCTCAACAGATATATATATGTATATCTACATATATATATATATATATATATATATATATATATATATATATATATATATATATATATATATATATATATATCTACAGTGAGATCTAGAAGGGCATAACATATGCACACTTAGCTGACAGATATATCTACAGAGATGCATATTATATATATAAAAATATTTAGGTTTGAAGATAGATGCCTGCAATTAAGCAGACAGAGCTATGCATATTAGGACATTCACATGGAAGATGTGAAGAGGAAAGATTCATCTAAGAACAAGAAGGTGGAACCTACTTGAGAAGATATATAGAGAATCTATTCCTCAAGGTTATAGTGGTGCAGGAATGCTATCCAGTGAAATAACCCGGATGGTTAAGTGAAAAAACAGAGGATAATATCAGTCTGTAAATAGCAAGTCCTGAGTCCTGCAGAATTCTAGCATGGTAAATGGACAGAAACGCATAGGATGAGGTACCCGGTTAACCCACTTGAGGGACAAAAAGGGGTATCATGCGTCTTTTAGTTTAATATGTGCTGTCCATGAAGGATTAGGATACCATGAGGACAAGCTACAAGTAAAAAAGAGCATATTCCCTGTAGGAATTGGAGAACTCTTTAGACTTTCACGTAGAGAAGGCTTATGTCCTTTGTTTTAAAAGGAGATAGTAGGGTGTGAAGAACCCTCACAGTCATGGGGCATGACTGAGGAAGCCTTTTTCAACCATGATGGATAGTCATTAGAGAAAAAACCCCATGCTCTCTAGCAAGGGCCCATAGTGGAAAGCTTCTCTGTAGGATTGCAGAGAGCATTATGCAGGAGAATTGGGAGATAGAACTGGCTGTTGGAAAAAACCAGCAGCCACGTCAACTATGCTGCCAAACCCAAAAGATTGGAGATGGCAAGAATATAAGAAAGTGCGATACGCCTGTAGTGATAAGGATTATCCAAGAAAGATGTAAGTACTGTCTTGGAATCACTACTAAGGCCAGACAGAAAGTAGTGGAAGACAAGACTGGAACTTGTGGAAAAGTACCAGTAGTCAAATCAATGGAACTCCTGCATAGGCAGCTACTGAATAGGAGAGCAGAGAGATCTTTCTGTGTCAAACAGAGAGAACAGACTGAACAAGGAGAGAAAATCCTGTCCCTGTCTGATGAGCTGCCCAGACAAAAGAAGGGAGTTACTCGAGAAAAAACTCCACAGTGGAAAGAAAGACAAGAAAGGCTAAGAAAGTCTTTCAGTGGTATGGTACCACTCTTACAGGGGAAAACCTGGAGAAGAGGGTAGAGATACAAGAGCTGAAGAATGACTTGCCATATGGTAAGTCACTGGAAGGAAAAAATTCATGTTGGTACAGAAAAACTATCATGTGATAGTTGTTAAACCTCTCTTATCAGGAAGAAGAGGAAAACCCTGTGACCCATAGACATGAATATCCTGACAGCTCAGCATACCGAAGAGCAAATGGATGTCCTAAGAATAGGAATCCCTGTGTAGAGTTTTGAATGAAAAACAGTGAAAAACTTCTGCTGAAAAGAAGTTAACTGTAGGTTATAAAGAGATTAGTCAGAACCCTATGGTTACTGAGTTTATTCAGCCTGGCTAGAGTTTGGATTCTTCAGACCATGGCGAGGTTTCCCCTGCTTGGGAACATCTGTATGATGGGCAGGAGAAGAGTAAAACCTCTTCCTCCTAGGGAAAGAAGGCTTGGTAGGGCATTTCCTACCTACTGGGGAAGGAGAAGGCTTAGGATAGCCTTCAGAAACAGGGAAGTCAGTGGAGCACTGAGCAACCTGATGTAAAGACTCCTTATTGAAGAGATTTTCTCCAGTGCAAGGAGTATTACCCAGTCTTTGCTGTGCCCATTTGTTCAAGTCTGAAGCTTGGAACCAGGCTCTACGTCGTGCTCCTATGGCTATAGCAGAAGTTCTGCTAACAGACTCAAAGGAGTCTAGGGAAGCACGAGTAAGAAACCAAGAGATATTTTGACTATGACTAAGTAGTAAGGAATAGTCTGCAGTCTTGGGCTCTGATAGAAAAGGAGTTAAAAGAGATAATTTCTTTGTGACCTCCTGATATGAGAGAATCCTTGTTGACAGCAAAAATGTTTGGAAGGTTTGACGTCCAAAAGCATCCAGTGTTCTAGACTCACGACCTGGTGGGTAAGAAGAGTGCTTCTTCTTACTTTTCACCTTCCTCATTGCTGACTGCACCACAATGGAATGATGGGGGAAGTTGAGTCTTTTGAAACCCTGGAGAGGGGGGCACCTGATACAGAAAATCAGTTGCTCTAGAAGGTGAGGAAACCCTTAAAAGGTGCTTCCCACATTCTTAGAAGAAGATCCTGCAAGGAATGATGTAAAGGAAGCATTATATTTTCCTTTTCTCCAGAAAAAAAAGAGAGCCTTGTGCAGGATCATAGCCAGGGGTAGGAATAGCAAGGGATGTTGCTATATCCAGGAGAAAATTCTGAAAGGAAGGATCTCCAACAGGAACCATCCCTTGACAGGCTAGATCTGAAGAACTAGCCTGGGCACCGGAGTAGCTACTTGAGAATGTAGGAATAGAAGATCCTGCCCGGTGCAGAAAAGGATCCCTAAGGGATGTATGCTGGTACTGGAGGTCATGACGTGAGACAGTCAGTACTGCATCGTCCATGCCAGGTATAGACTCCAAACTAGGTATAGAAAGGAGCGATCCTGGTGAAAGAAGCATGGAAGGAGCTGGCCCCGATGTTACTGCAGGTACCGGCACCGATACCGATACCTGTAGCTGTGCCGGAATAGAAGACGATACCGACATCGAAGCAGTCATCGGAGGCTGCTGAAGTGGTACCGAGGAAACCGAAGCCTTTGGTAATTACCCTCAGTACCGAGCATCCAGAACCGGTAAGCGTCGGATCCAAGATGTGTCGGTACCCAGTCTTCTAGACTGGAAATCGATTCCAGACTCGGCATCGAAGGAAGCGAGTCTATCGATGCATGTCTAGAAGGTACCGACGTCGGTGGTAGTATCGGCGGTGATGCCGATACTGGAAAGTCAATCTGGGATGTATCGACCGGTCCCGAAGGTACCGAGAAAACCAGACAACGATTCCTGGTGAGGAGTGGATCGCTCAACATCAGTGCCGATGCCGGGGTATCGGTACCGCTCGAAGCGGATGCCACCACCGAGCATGGCTCAGGTATGTTCTGTGAGGGGTGAGCCCCAGGAACAACCTGAAACCCCTGAAAGGCTTTGGAGACCGAAGACTCCCGCCGGGGTTTTGAAGCCAATGGACCCTTGAGGGCAAGGCCGGAGCAGTCATCATACTGTGCATGAGACCTACCACTCAAGGATTGGCTAGTCTTAACAGACTGTTTGTGGGTTACCTGATCCTGTAGAGAAGAAGAAATGGTCGGTGCCCTGCCACTGGAAGGGAACTCGGTATCGAGGGAAACTCGAAATGGAAAATCTCTTCTCATAATATTGTAGCCTAATGGCTCCGGAGGAAAATGGTCAGGACCCAAACAGGTTAGACACCAGAACTTGGAGTCTAAAAACAATACTGCACTGCCACAGTTAAGGCACTTCTTAGGAAAAGAAGGTGGCAGCTCCATAATGAAGAGGCCTTTAAGGCCCAAAAGTTTAAAACTGAAACTGAGGGGAAAAAATTCCCTGGATTAAAGAAAAAGAAAAGAAAAAACACCGATACCGGAGGAGTCGGGGAGACAGCCGCGACCACAAGAAAAGAAAAATATTTTCTGCGGTGACAGGAGGACGTCCTGCCGGCTCCGCGGAAAAACGAAAACTGAGGAGAGACAGTTAGAAAGGCGGGAAGGCAGCACGCAGGCGCTGAGGGATGCTCCCAAAAGCTTTCTGATTGGACGCTGGGGAGCGTTCCCGCGCAGGCTCCGCCGGTACCGACGTACCCATATGTGAAGACTCATTCCTGCTTGTTCCTGGAGATAATTCAGAATCTACGCTCTTCGTTTTCAAACCCCTCTCCCCTCCCCCTCCCCCGCTTTCTCCACTTGGTTCATCACTGTCCTCTGCTTCCTCGTCTGCATTAATAACTGATGTTCATTTCTCCTTACCTTCCCTGCCGTCGAATCAAGCCCTTGCTCATACTTGGTCTTCTTTCCGCACTGTTACCTCTGCTGAAGTACTTCAGATGTTGGTTAAGTCTAGAAAGACTACCTGCTCACTCGACCCAATTCCATCCCGTTGGCTGACCGAGCCTTCTCTCCAATTCATACCCATTATTACTTCCATCATTAATGGTAGCCTATCATCTGGTCAATTCCCTTCTCTCTGGAAGCTTGCTGTTGTTCACCCCCTTTTGAAACAGCCTTCTCTTGATCCGTCTGTTCTGTCTCATTGGCGATCCGTTTCTAATTTGCCCTTCTTAGCTAAGCTCTTGGAACGTTTTGTTTTTGACCAACTAAATTCCCATGCAGAATCCATAAATGCTTTTCATCCTCGCCAAGCCGGTTTCCGGCACGGTTCTCCTGGCACTTCTGAATGAATTACATATTGCCCATGATCGCGGGGATGTTACTCTTATAGTTTCCCTTGATCTCTCCGCAGCGTTTGATCTGATTGACCATCCCACTTTACTATCTCGTCTGTCGGATATTGGGCTGCGCGGCACAGTTTTGCAGTGGTTTTATTCCTTTCTTGTGGCTCGCTCTTTCTCTGTGTTCTCTAATGGTCTGCTGCTCTCCCTCTCACTTGTGGTGTTCCCCAGGGCTCAGTGCTTTCTCCTTTGCTGTTTAATATTTTTCTTTCACCATTACCTCTATTGATTCAGCAATACCCGGTTTCTACTTACTTGTATGCCGATGACATCATTCTCCTTTTTCATAATTCACCGTTAACTCTGGATATTTCTCAGTTTAATAATCGTCTTTCCCACATTGCTTCCTGGCTCTCGCAGAACTTTCTACACCTAAACCCCTCTAAGTCCTCAGCCATGTGGGTCTCTTAGTGGCCTTTGTCCCACGGTTGCCCCCATGATCGGTTCAACCTCCATCCCGCTCACCACTTCTTTCCGTTATTTGGGAGTCATTTTGGATTCTTCGCTCTCTTTTCACTCTCATATTTCTTCTATCATACGCTGCTCATTTGCTGCCTTGTGGCAAATCAAGGCCGTTTGTTCCTTGCTTCCCTCTGGTTCTCTAGTCACTCTTGTGTTAGCTTTAGTCATTAGTAGGTTAGACTACTGTAACGTTTTCCTGGCTAATCTTCCTGGCTTTCAATTACAACGTTTACAGCTTATTCAAAATACTGCGGCTCGTCTAATTACATTTTCCTCCCGGTTTGATCATATTACTCCCATTCTCTTCCAGTTACATTGGCTGCCTCTCCGCTATCGTTTCAGATATAAATTTCTTATTTTAGCCCACCGTGCTATCTACACTAATAATCCCCTGTATCTTGCAGATCATATCTCTTTCCATACTCCTTATCACCAGTCCCGTTCTTTCTATGTTAATCGTCTATCTTTACCTGCTCCATCACAAGCTCGTCTGGAGCAGACTCGCAATTCGGCTTTCTTTTTTCTCGCCCCTGTTTTATGGAATACATTACCCCCAACTCTTCGGTTAGAACCTTCCTATGCTCAATTTAAGTCATTGCTCAAGATACACTTGTTTCAGCAAGCCTTCGATCTTTCCCCCGATGCCCCCCCGTAAAGTTGCTACATTTGTCCCGCTGCAAGACTAGGTTTGTCTTGCCCCTCCACTGTTTGTGTCTTTGCCCCTGTTTTGTGTCAGTTTTATTTGGACCTCCGGTTTGCTGGAGTGTATTTTCTTATTAAAAAATATTAAAAATATTATAATATTTTATTGTATTTTAGTATTTATTATATGTGTTCTGTCCTGCTCACTCTTTCCTATTTTTATGGCGTTCCTTTTCTTATAATTTGCAGTGCGTCATTTTTATTTTATTGTACACCGCTTAATGTTTCGACAAAGCGGTCTATCAAGTGTGATTAAAGATTAAAGATTTCAACATTTTTTTTTAAACTTTACTCTTCAGCTTAATGGTCTATCTGGACTGCTGTTGGGGAGAAAGATTGATAGTCACCACCACCACCTTCATTGAGGGGTAAAGTGGGTGAGGGGTAAAGTGGGTGAGGGGGGAAGAGACCCAGATTCCCTGGGGGGTCTGTACCCCCAGGCTTTGTCAACGCTAGCCCTTGTTGATCCTGGCTCTCTTGTTCTGTACAACTCAAAATAAAAAAATTCTCTCTGTTGACCTCTTTTTTAAGTGGCACTTAATCACTACCAGGGAAACAGACTACCTGGCCTAACTGACCCTAAAGCTGTACAAGTTTACCTCATCTATCATCTGCTGGAGACTAAGAAATACCAGCCTGTTGTGGGTCACAAAGAATCCTGTATAAAAGGGGACAAAACTAGTAGTTCTGTCACCATTTGCTGGTCTATCATACCTCCCCTCAGCTTGGGTTTTCAGGCTGAATTTGAATATAGCTAGTGAGCATGATACATCAATTTTGGAAATCTATTCCAAGCATATGACATAGAAAGGTGGAAAGTATGAAATCAGGAGCTGGCAACAGAAAACAGCATAGACAAGAACTGGCTTCCCCAAAGACTGCAGTTGCAAGGAATGATTCAAAGAAAGATAAAAGGTGAAGTAATGTGGAGCTGCAAAGTAAATGCATTTGTAGATGAGTTAGAAAAGCTTGAAGTGGATGGGGGAGTCAATACAGTTGTTTAAGAGTGGGATTTACATGATTGTAGTAGGGTTGTCAACTTTTTAAAAGAGAAAAACCCACCACCTGTGGATAGTCACGTTCCGCCCATGCTCACCCCTACCCTGCCCTTTCCCCGCCACTGCCCCGCCCCCACCCCACCTCCTATCCCCCAAAAAATTGCAGAGGGCGCAATGTGCAAACTGAACAAGCAAGACTTCTACAAATTCTTAAGCAGAAATTATATACTGACAGAATACGCAGCATTGGGTGCACACACACAATACAGACAGGTCTTCATCAATAAATAAGCATAACACAAAAAGAGAAATATATAGACAAAAATTAAACTGAAACCCCAAGAAGACAGACCCTGCATGCAGTTCCCCATACTGTGTAAAATATAAAGGTAGTACAAAGTCTAATCATTAAATTGAAATTAAAATTATTTTTTCTACCTTTGTTGTCCGACCATTTTATTCTCTGATCATGCTGGTTCCAATCTCAGGCTTCTGTTTTCCCATCTTCTCTTAGCTCGTTTTCTATGGTCTATATAGTCCATCTGCCATTTCTTGTCTCTTATTTTCTTCACTTCCTTCCATCAGCCTATTTCCAGTCCCAGTGTCCCCTCCCCATTACCCAATCACTTACCAGTACCATTCCCAGGTGTCAGCTCCCTTTGAGCCCCCTCCTTACCTACTCTGTCAGCTCCTTTCCAGCCACCTCCTTCCCCCCTTTCAGCTCTCCTCCAGCCACTTCCTTCACCCTGTCAGTTCCTTCCTGCCACCTCCTTCCCTCCCCTCTTTCAGCTCTCTTCCAGACCTCACCTTCCACCTGTCAGTTCCTTCTGCCACCTCTTTCCCCTTGCAGCCACAGCTCCTGCTTTTTACAGAGCAGTGGCTGCAATAAAGTTAAAAAGAAAATTAAACCTGTGCGGAGACCTCCGCCCCCCCCCCCCCCAGTGCAGCTTCACCCCCCCCCCCCAGTTCAGCTTCCCCTCCCACCTTAGTGTAGCTTTGCCCCCTCCCACCAGTGCTGCTTCACCCCTCCTTAGTGCTGTGCTGCTGCTTCACCCCTCCCTTAATGTTGCTCCCCCCCAGTGCTGCTTCCACCCCTAGTGCAGCTTCACCACCCCCCCCTTAGTGCAGCTTTACCCCCCCCCCCAGTGCTGTGCTGCTGCTTCACTCCCCCCTTAGTGTTGCTCCCTCCCCCCCCTAGTGCTGCTTCTGCTTTGCCCCCATGCAGCTGCTGCTTCTGCTTTTTACAGAGCAGCGGCTGTAATAAAGTTAATTTGAAAAGGAAGAGAAACCTTTGAGGAGCCCTCCGGTCATCCTTCTGCAGCCCCTGAGGAGGTGGGCTCCTCACAGGTTTCTCTTCCTTTTCAAATTAACTTTATTGCAGCCACTGCTCTGTGAAAAGCAGAAACAGCGGCTGCACAGAGGATTGATGTTTAACACTAAATGTATAAAAGAATGTACTATAAAACACGATGTATCATAGCGCACAATGTACATAGCTCAACATAATCAAACACACAACACAACATACACACAAGTCACGATATATCCTTCACTGCATGAAAAACACTATCACCCCTTTTGATTGTTTGCTGTGAAACCGCCTTGGTTGTAAGAAAAAGCGGTATAGAAATACAGTTAAATAAATAAATAAATTGCGGATCCGTTCGCACACTGCGGGAGAAAAGCTGTTTTTTTGCTCTGGCCACTCCCGATCTCACAGCCAGAGCAAAAAATCGGCTTTTCAAGGGCTGGTTTTATATCTGTGCCGGCAGCCGGCTGGTTGGCAACCCTAGATTGTAGTGACATTAGAGGAAAAGAAGTTCTGGAGCCGAATTTGGAATTGACTGTAATGGACAGAAATAGTTCAGTGGGAAACTTGTGAGAACAGGTTGGAGTAGTCTAAGCAGAAAGCAGCTCAAAAATGAAGGAAGGATTTTAGTCATCAAGACACACTTAACAGTGGGAACTGTGAAAATATCAGTTATTCACAATCGGGAAAAGATAAGTGGGCTGTGAAAGACAACATGGCTAAGAAAAAAAAAGTACTTAAGTTTTTAAAGGTGGTGATGGGACATCAAGATGACAATGTCAGAAATGGCTGAGATTTGGTAATAAATTTTATGAAATTTCTGATGCACAGGAAATAGATCTATGATGTCAGCTTTCAGTACCACCTTTATGTTATGGGAGGAGATCAGACCAATAAAGAAACAGAATTCAGAAAGAAGAGAAAGAGGCCATGACAGAGATGTGAAGCACATCAACCGATAGTGGATGAGAAGTAAAGAAAGATCCACCCAGAGGAGCACACTAAAAGTACAATGGGAAACATATAGATGTATATGCAAAGTATTGTTGGGGAGGGAGGTGGAGTCTTCTTGACCCTCAGCACATGAGGAGCTTCTTTATCTGTACTGGTTGTTTTATACTGTGTTTTGTGAGAATACTTTTTTTTGTTTAAAGCACAATAGGAGAGGTAAGAATATAATTAAAATAAAGCCATAGTACATACTCTATTCTAATAAAAATCAAAGGCTTGTCTCTACTAAAAAAAGAAAAAACAAAAGAAAAATCATCACACAAACACACTAGTATGGTGCCTGTCACAAAAATAGATTTTTATAGGAAATAAACATTGTGGTTTTTCCAGGTCTCATTCTCTCACTTCAATAACTCTAAACACTCACTTTATGATCCCTGCCATCCACTTCATACACAGAGATGTTACTTTTCCGATAGATCTCCTTCCCTGGAGGCTGACGCCACTGGCACAGGCCCTAAAACACAGCCACACAAAATGGTTTATGGGCAACCATACTAATACAGGAAGACACTGTTTTGTTTTTACATATTTTCTGCTACTGTTTAAAGCAGTGGTTCTCAACCCGTGGGTCGCAACCCCCACGAGGGGTCACCACAGGGATTTAGCAGGGGTCGCCTCACTCCGCCAAGTTAAAAAATAAAAATTTAAAACAAACGCACAAGTTGCTGCCGCGTCTGCTTCTCGGCAGCGGCAAACTCACTGCCTCCCTTCTAATGCAGCCGCGGCTCCCTGCCTCTTAGGGAACCGCGGCTGAGCCTGTAAAACCATTGCGGAGCCTTCCTGTCTCTCGACGAGCTCCGTGCAGCATTGTCCCGCCTCCAAAGGAAGCTGTTTACCACTTCCTTTGGAGGCGGGACAATGCTGCACGGAGCCCGTTTAGAGACAGAAAGGCTCCGCAACAGCTTCACAGAAACAGCCGCGGTTCCCTAAGAGACAGGGAGCCGCGGCTGCAGGAGGCGGCAGACATGGGGAGAGGGGATGAGGGGGCAGGGAACCTGCAACGGGGCTGACATGGAGGAAGGGGGGCTGACGGATGGATGGAGGGAGGGGCGGCTGACATGGAGGGAAGGGGGATGACATGGACAAAGGGGAGAGACAGGGGGACATAAGGACATACTGGACAGACAGGGAATAAATGCTGGACAGAGGGGAGAGACAGTGCAGGTTAGGATTATAATGGGCAGATGGGGGGGCTAGGACTGGTATTGAGTTGATTAGGGAAGGCTAGGACTGGGAATGGACTGATGGGGGGCTAGCATTGGAAATGAGCTGATCGGTGAGGTTAGGACTGGAAATGGGCTGATGGGGGGTAGGACTGGTAATGAGCTGATTAGGGGAGCCTAGCACTGGTAATGAGGTTGAGGGAGAACTAGCACTGGTAATGAGCTGATTAGGGGAAGCTAAGACTGGTAATGGGCTGATGGGGTGGGGTAGGACTGGTAATGGGCTGATGGGGTGGGGTAGGACTGGTAATGGGCTGATGGGAGGCTAGCATTGGAAATGAGCTGATGGGGGGGTAGGACTGGTATTGGGTTGATTAGGGGAGGTTAGCACTGGTAATGGTGTTGAGGGGGGACTAGCACTGGAAGTGAGCTGATTGGGGGGCTTCGACTGGGAATGGGCTGATTCTGAGGAGGGGAGGATAGAGATGCTGGCCGTGGAAAAAAACTGGGGGCTAAGGCTACAAATGGGCTGTTACGAGGGGATGGAAGAAGGGAACTGGAAGGGAGTGGCTCAGAGGGGCTGCCATGGTATTTGTACTAGAAGGGACTGGTCAGTGGGGAAGGAGGGGGATTGGAAGGGAACAGACACCAGTGGCAGTCATGGGAATGCAAATTGACATTGGGAGTGAGGACTGGAAAGGGGCTGATAATGGGGAGGGTTACTGGGATTGGAAATAGGCTGATGGAAAGAAGTGAAGAAAACGAAAGAAGAGATAAGACATGGCAGATGGACTATAGACCACAGAAAGAGAGCTAAGAGAAGACAGGAAAGCAGAAGCCTCAGATCGGGACCAGCATGATCAGAGAATAAATTGGTCAGACAACAAAGGTAGAAAAAATAATTTTTATTTCATATTAGTGATTTGACTACAAAATCATAATAATTTTGAAATCAAATATTGTTACTTGTTATTGGGATTAATTATTGTGGTTTAAATAAGTAAATTTTATAAATAAAAACATAATACAAAGGCCTATAATATATTCAACAAATGATTACAGCGACAATGCGTTAAACGGTAAAGGAAGAGAGACGCATTTGATTTTATCATTGGGGGTCATCACAAGTTTACCAATGGTAAAAGGGATCATGGTACAAAAAAGGTTGAGAACCACTGGTTTAAAGGCAGATATATTACAGGAACACTTACTAGGTGATACCTGTAGCTCTTCTCAAACTTCATGTATTTGAGGCAGTATTCGCAAATCCAGAGTTTGGGCTGTTTCCCATAATCCTCTGGAAAAGGGGAGAAGTACCAGGCATCTATCTCATAGTTCCCGATGTGAATCTTATCCACATACTTCACCTTTGTGATCTTTAAAAAAAAAAAAAAAAAAAAGCAAAATCAAATCCAGAAACTGGTATGGTGAAATTTTTACTCTCCTTCCCTAGAGCCCTGCTAAACTAGTCAGCAGATGATATCACTGGACGTTTCTAGTTTCTCTCTCCCCCTCCCCAATCCCCATCATTACTGGTGCTAAGGCACCAGCGGGAGGCACCCTTCAGTATGGATAAATTAGATCTTACCTGCTAATTTGCTTTCCTTTAGTCCCTCCAGTAAAGTCCACCCTAATAGGTTTACATCCCCTTCCAGCAGATTGGAAACAGAATTCCAAGCTTTGCTGATGTCATCCAATAAAAGTAAAGTGATGCTATTACCAAGCCAGTATCCCACTATCAAAGCAGTAAGTGCTAACATTCAATTAAATAGCTGTCTGCTAAAGATTACATAAATATTAAACACAACCATCGACTTCTGGCAAAATCGCTGTGGAGAGCAGACGCATCCAAGAGGGCTCCGTCAGCACACCCCCTATAAACTCAGCTAATCCGCGCCCCCCCCCCCCCCCTTGCTGACTGCCACAATGCCGAAAACAGTCAGGCTAAGACCTACCAAAACAATTAAAGACTTGTATGCGGCCAGATCCAAGTTGGCAAAACTGTCATATCATCAATACAGGACCCGGCTTCTCCTGCGCCCTCTACGGCCAGTGCGGGAGACATAAGTGGAGATCACAGTGAGGCAGATCTATTCACAATATTGAAGGAGATCAGAGATTCAAAAAAAAAAAAAAAAGAAATTGTGGAAAATATCCTGAGCAAGACAGAAGAGACGTCTGCAGTTGTGGGGAAACAACTGGAGGAGACCGAAGCCAGAATCAGCAGTACAAAGGATGTGCAAATGCAGCTGGGAAGAGAGGTCTCCCATCTCCAACAGCAACTGGGATGGATGCAGACAAAAACAGAGGAAATGGAGAACTGGGAGCAGCGCTCAAATGTGCGTATTTTCGGGGTCCCCGAACGTAAGGAAGGAAGGAACCCAACTGCCTTTGTGAGGACTTTCCTTGAGCAAAGCTTTCCGGGCTGCCCCTCCACAGAGGCCTTTGAAATAGAGAGAGTGCATAGAGAGCTCTGTCCCTGCCCCGAGAACGATGCCAAACAGAGTACTTATTGTAAAACCTCTGCGCTTTCAGGAAAGAGTAGTTATTCACCTGTAACAGGTGTTCTCCAGAATCAGTCCTCACATATGGGTGACATCGGCGCCGACGGAGCCCCCATGCGGAGCATTTCCCCAGCTTTCACAGAAAGCCTTTGGGACTGCCAGCACACATGCGCAGTCCCCTTCCCGCCCAAAGGTGCCATCTTGCTCAGTCTGACGACATAGCTAAGACAGCAAAAAACAAAATAAATCATATGACTGCAACTCCAAGGGAAGGAGGGAGGGTTGTGAGGACTGATTCCTGCTACTCCTGGAGAACACCTGTTACAGGTGAGTAACTACTCTTTCTCCAGGACCAAGCAGGAAGTCAGTACTCACATATGGGACTCCCCAGCTTAAGGCTACCGGGGACCCAAAGCTGAAAAATATGCTCCCTCGAGTCTCAGCATGTACGAAAAGAATCTTCTCTGAGAACGCTCCCGAACGGTAGCCCAATACCAGGGCCGGAGGGTAGGAGTTGCCTATACCTCAAAGAGATTAAAGAGTACCGCCTGTCCGAAAGCACTGTCCCTGCAGGACTCTCTCTCGAGGCAGTAGTGGGCCGCGAAAGTCTGGCTTGAAGACCAAGTAGCGGCCCTGCAGATGTCTACCAACGGAACAGAGCGGAAATGAGCCACTGACGCAGCCTTCGCCTTGACACGGTGAGCCGTGACTCGACCCTGCAACGAGAGGCCGGCTGCCCTGTACGCCCAGTAGATACAGTCTGCTACCCAAATGGACAGGGTACGCTTGGAGACAGGTAACCCCAACTTATTAGGGTCAAAAGAGACGAAGAGCTGAACAGCCCTTCGGTGTCCCTGCGTACAGTCAAGGTAGAAGGATAACGCCCTCCTACAGTCCAGGGTATGGAAGACCATCTCAGCCCGGCTGGCATGCGGCCTGGGAAAGAAAGTTGGAAGAACCACCTCCTGGGTGAGGTGGAAGGAGGAGACAACCTTAGGAAGGAACTTAGGGTGAGTCCATAAGACTACTCTGTTCCTATAGAACCTAGTGTATGGTGCATCTGACACCAAGGCTTGAAAGCTCGCTCACTCGCCTTGCTGAGGTAAGAGCTACCAAAAACAACGCTTTCCAGGAGAGAAAACGCAAAGGACAAGTAGCCATAGGTTCAAATGGTGGGCAAGTAAGCTGTTGCAAGACCACATTCAAATCCCACTCAGGGGCAGGTGGACGAACTGGAGGCTTAAGCAAAAGGAGGCCCTCTGAGGAAGCGAGCCACTAAAGGGTGGCTTGAGAGAGACTGACCCTCCACCGGTGAATGGTGCGCTGAGAGAGCACTGAGATGGACCCCAACTGAGTTGGATTTGAGGCCTAGGTTAGACAGGTGAAGCAAATATTGCAGCACCATTGGTACCAGACATCAGAAAGGATCCTCCTTGTGTTGAGCACACCAGGTGGAGAACCTCCGCCACTTAAGGGCATAAGACTTCCGAGTGGACTGCCTCCTAGAGGTCAAGACCACGTCCTCCACTTCCCTTGGTAGCAGTAAGGGTGCTAGAACTACCCTTTCAGCAGCCAGGCCATCAGATTGAGGGACTGGAGATAGGGGTGTAAGAGAGATCCCTGCTCCTGAGACAGGAGATCGGGTTGCATCCCCAGAGGAAGAGGAGTGTTCACCGCTAGTTGCAAAAGAAGTGGGAACCAGGGTTGCCTTGGCCACCTGGGGGCCACCAGGATCACTGAGGCCTTGTCCCGGATCACTTTGAACAGTGTCTTGGACACTAGAGGCGTGGGAAGAAACACATATAGGAGGCCTGTAGACCATGGAATGAGAAAGGCATCCGCTGCTACTCTGTGAGGATGCAGTTGCCTGGAGCAGAAACTGGGCAGTTGACGGTTCAGTGGACTGGCAAAGAGATCTATGGTGGGAAGACCCCATCTTAGGAAGATCTGTTGAACCACCAGAGGATTCAACTGCCATTCGTGTGGCTGCAGAATCCTGCTCAATCTGTCTGCCAGGTAATTCTCTTGTCCAGGGAGACAGACCGCCTTGAGAAGGATGCCATGACTGACTGCCCAGGAGCACAGGTCCTGTGCTTCCTGACAGAGAGGTCGGGACCCTGTGCCCCCCTGCTTGTTCACATAGAAAATGGCAACTTGATTGTCCGTCTGCACCAAGACGGACTGGCAAGAGAGGACATGAGAGAAAGTCCGGAGGGCTAGACGGATTGCTCTGAGCTCTAGGAAACTGATCTGCTGTGCGGACTCCCAAGGGGACCAGAGGCCCTGGGTGCATGTTCCTTGGCAATGCGCACCCCAACCTTGGAGAGAAGCATCCGTTGTCAGCACTTGAGAATGTTGAGGTGCTTGAAAAGGCACCCCTTTTAGCAGATTTGGAAGATGAAGCCACCACTGTAGAGAAGAAGCTAGTAGCTTGGACACCCTCACTTTGTCCGACAGGTATCCTGTGGCCTGCAGCCACTGAGTTCTGAGGCCCCACTGAGCTGGCCTCATGTGTAGACGGGCATTTGGAGTTACATGGACCGTGGATGCCATGTGGCCTAAGAGCCTCAGGAATTGTCTGGCAGAGACCAGAGAATTGCTGTGGAATTGGCTGGCCAAGTCCATCAGTCTGTGGGTCCTGTCCACTGGCAAAAAAGCCTTTGCTTGAAGGGTGTCCAGTCTTGCTCCTATGAACTCCATGTTCTGTGAGGGGTGCAAAGCAGACTTTGCGAAGTTTATGACAAACCCCAGATGCTGGAGAAGTGCGACAGTGCGGAGGGTGGCTTGATGGGTCTCCTGTGGAGACTGGCCGCTGATGAGTCAGTCGTCCAGGTACGGAAAGACAAAGAGTCCTTGAACCCTGAGAAAGGCCACCACCACCAACAGGCATTTGGTAAAAACCCTGGGGGTGGAAATTAGGCCAAAAGGGAGTACCCTGTACTGGTAATGGTTTCCTCCCACTACAATCTGAGATATTGTCTGTAGTCTGGATGAATAAGGATGTGAGTATAAGCATCCTTTAGGTCTAAGGAGCATAGCCAATCTCCCTGCTGGAGGTAGGGCAGCAGGATTTCAAAGGGTAAGCATCTTGAACTTTTCCCTTTCCAGGAACTTGTTGAGATTCCGCAAGTCTAGGATGGGCCTGAGGCCTCCTGTTCTTTTTGGTACTAGAACGTACCTGGAATAGAAGCCTTGACCTCTCAGGTGGTGAGGCACCGGTTCCACCGCCTGTTCCTTCAGAAGACCTAACTCCTGCAGGAGTAAATCCCTGTGCAGAGGGAGTCTTGGAGGCTCCCCTGGAAAGTAGGAGGAAGGTACCTGGTGGAAGTGGAGGAGATAGCCCCTCTGGACTATGCTTAGCACCCAGGTATCCCTTGTTACGGCTGACCACCTGTGGGCATACAGGGTCAGCAGTCCTCCTGTGCTGGGAGGGGCCAGCTGAGGAGGAGAGGCTATGCCACTGGCGTCAAAACCCCGCTCCCTGCTGTGCAGGAGCCGGAGCTGGTGGCTTGGGGGTTTTCTGCCTACGGGGCCCATGTCCCTGTCCCTTGGCCTGCTGACCCTGCTGGGGAGCTGTGGAGGCCTGAAAATGAGGGTATGATTTGTAGGCAGATGACTTCCTCGGGTAAAAGGTCTTTTTTCCCCAAGCCCTTCTTCTTCTGAGAAGGGGCAGAGGTTTTCCTGGACAGCCTTGTCCGGGTGAAAGTCTCGGACTCGAGTTCCGCAGCCTTTTCAGCCATGGGTTTGCCAAAGAGGTTTTCACCTCGGCAGGGGACATCGACCAACTCGTCCTGCACCCATGGCTCGAGGTCCGATGACTGTAGCCAAGCCTGATGGCATGCACCGATGACGGCCACGGCTACACGGGCCGAAGCCTCGAAACCATCATAGGCTGCTCGAGAGATAAACTTTGAGCACTCTCGGATCCCCGATGACAGGGCCTTGAACATCTGCAAAGGTTCCTCGGAGAGACCAGCAGAGAACCCGGCAATCTCCTTCGCCAGGTCTCGAAGGTACATGCCCACGTACAGCTGGTAGGTCTGGACACGGCAAGCAAACATAGAGCCCTGGAAGCACTTTCTACCGAGGGCATCCAGGTTCCGGGCCTCCTGGCCGGGAGGCACCGAGGAGTGCATCTTCTGACTCTTCAGACGATGCATGGCTGATTCCACAACCATGGAGTGGTGCAGTAGCTGTGCTTTCTGGAACCCAAGGCTCTTGCGGACTCGATAGATGGAATCGACCCGCTTGCTCAGAACCGGTGTTGAGGCCGGCGCCTCCCACATGTGGAAGAGCAACCGTTCCAGCATCGGAGGAACCGGTACAGTAAAGGCCTCCTTGGGAGGAGAGTCATACTGCAGGGCCTCAGCTCGAGGCTCCTCATTGGGATACACGGGGAAGGCCAAGGCCTTGGCCATGACCCGCACAAAATCCGAGAACCGGGTGTCCTCCGGGGGGGGGGGGGGGGACCTTCTCCGAGGTTCGGACTCCAGTGAGTCAAAAGGGACACACCGGGTCCGAAAGGTGTCCGGGGACTCCTCATCCTCCGTTTCCCAGCCCGACTCCTCAGATGAGGAATCGAGCGGCTCCGGTCGGGCAAGCACTGATGCCATCCGCCCCGACACTGAGGGTACCGGCGTCGACGACCTCGGTCCCGAACGGGAGGCCGAGGGAGACCTTGGCCAAGGATCGACTCGAGAGTGCATGGACTCGAGGATCGGCTCGGCCTCCGGGGTCGATTTGGACGTCGATGTCCCAGAGGTCGGGGTAGCTGCACCGGTGAGACAAGCGATCAGTGCCCGCTGCTGTTCCATGAAGGCAGCCAAGCTGCTCTCCAAGGCCGTCAACCTGAGTCCGAGCTCAGGAGACTCAGCAGCCCCGACTCGGGCCCGACGGCATCTGGCCAGACGTCAGCTCCCCTGGAGGAGAGAGTCTACGAGGACTACAGCACTCACGTGACTCGGGGACTCCGGCTCCACACGAGGTTGTTAGGCAGGCCTCTCAGACTCCAAAGACCCGGGACGGCGGTCGGGGCTATGCGACCTGGCCCTCGAGGAGCCAAGTGCGTCCACCGACGACGCCCTCACGGGTTTCTTCTTCCTGCGATGCTCCCGCAAGGGAGACCCCCTTTCAGAGGATCCCCGGCAATGCTCAGGATCGGAATTCCGAGACGTCGAGGCCTCTGACGAAGTCCGGGCCCGGCCGGACGCAGAGTCAGAGAAGATTCTTTCCTTTTTGTGCTGCCGACTCAACGCCTTCGAGGACATTTTCCCCACACGGACCACAGATCGGGTCCGAGGCAGCGGAGGCAGCAGTCATGTGTGTCGGTGAGAGACATAGGTTTCTTACACCGATCACACTTTTTAAACCCGCTGGCAGCCATCGGGGGAAAAAGGGCCCCTGCGAGGTCAAAAGACAGGGCTGCCAGTGAAAAATAGAAAAATGGCACGAACGCTAGTCACGAAGGACAAAAACCGAAAAAAGTCCAGGCTCGATACCGGTATACCGGCCGGAGGAGGGAATGGGAAACCGGCATCGAACCGAGAAAAAACACAAAAAAAAAAAAATCAACCTTTTTCACAGGTGAACACAAACCACATCCGTCGGGCTCCACGGAAAAAAGAAGACTGAGCAAGATGGCACCCTTGGGCGGGAAGGGGACCGCGCATGCGTGCTGGCAGTCCCAAAGGCTTTCTGTGAAAGCTGGGGAAATGCTCCGCATGGGGGCTCTGTCGGCACCAACGTCACCCATATATGAGGACTGACTTCCTGCTTGGTCCTGGAGAAAGAACACATTATCCGACTGGCCCGGAGAACAGGGCATGTAATATACAAAATGTGGAGGGTCTCTGTCTTTCTGGATGTGGCAGAAGACACCATGAGGAGGCACAGAGAACTGCTGAAAGTAAAAAAAATCTCACCCAAAATGACATACAAGTACCCGGCACGGATCATGCTGATGGGGAAAATGGGGTGAGATGGCTTTTCACAAGCACAGAGGCACTGGAAAAACACCTGACACTCAAGACTCCAAGAGCCGAAAGTTCCCGCGCAAAGGACACAACCAGTTCCAGGGGGCCCCAGCAAGCAGGTGGTGGAGATGGGCACCGCCAAGCAAAAGGGGGCTCTGGGATGGTCTTCACAGAGAGCATCACTGTCCCCAGCAGACCCCTCCACAGGAACACCCAAACAGAACCAGGAGATAGCAGAGCAATGACGACCTGAGCAGACAGGGGGAATGAGCTGAGACATGGAACTTAGACCAACAATCCAGCACCAAACACTGGTGCAGTAGATGAGACTGTAACAATGGCAGAAGAGGCATCCCAGGGCTGACATCGGCCAGCCTTGAGGGATGAAGATAAGAATGTTTCTCAGTCAATGGACACAAGGTGGAGGGGGGAATTAGGAGGGGAGGGCGGTTGACTAAGACAGGGCTCGGGAAAATGAATAGAATCTACAGAAGTCGGAAATGGAGAAAAATGGAATATGGGGATGGCTACAAGGGAAAATGAGAGGGGCGATGGATAGGATACAGTTGGGGGTTTTAGGTTATATTAACATGTTTAGATGGCTCAGTGTGAAAGCAGCAGTATGGATGAATGTGTGGGGAGGGAGGGAGGGAAGGAGAGTACGGGGAGGTATGGAGTAATGCATATCATGGGGGGGCTTTACAATTGTCTCACTGAATGTTAGGGGGCTATACAGCCCCATAAAAAGAGAATTTTAGCGAGCCTAGCAAAGGCCCAGGCAAACTTTGCCCTTCTTCAGGAAACACACCTGACCAAAGACCAACATGAAAAGCTAAAAGGCTCGGGGTATACTCAAATGTACTGTTAAGCATACAACTCAAAAAAACAGGGCGTAGTGGTGCTAATCCATAAAAGGGTCCCCTTTATCCTTGGGAAGGTGGGGGGTGACAGGCACAGGAGGGTGGTCTGGATTACAGGTAGAATAGATCGGGACGAGGTCTCACTCTTAAACATGTATGTACGTACCAAATAGCCCAAAAGGTACCTTCTATCAGCAAGCCCTATGGGAATTCTCTAAGGTCGCCAGGGGGACTGGATATTAGGGGGAGGGGGGGGAAGACTTCAACTGCACACTAGGAAAGGAGGATAGATCGAACTTCTCTTTTAAGACCAATGGGAGAGAAGATAGGGAGCTGCGGAAATTTATGAAGCAGTGGGACCTGGTGGATCTATGGCTGATCGAGAATGGTACACAGCAGGATACACCTATTTCTCTCCCAAATTGAGAGCATATTCCCAGCTAGACTACATCATAGGGCAAAGAGAACAGCTAGGAGTGTTGGGTGACATCACACCACCCACTGATGGTATCTGACCATGGGATGGTGACCTGCCAGTGGACGCCTTTGGAGAGGGGAAGGGAACAAGGGCACAAGACATGAAGGGCTAACACATTCCTAATGCAGAAAGAAGAGACCGCAAACAGCTTAAATCAGCATGGAAGAAATATCTCCTTCAAAACGATACTAGAGACATGGGAGGGGACACACTTTGGGACGCAGGGAAGGCATACATGAGGTGCACCCTAATATAAATTGGGGCCCAAAAAAAAGGAAAGAAAAAGAACAAGACAGACTTATGAAGCTGATCAGGGATCTTCAGGTGGAACACAGTGTGACAGGAGGGGGCAAGATTTACAGGAGACACTGCAATGCGTGGGCCCAGTTTAATGTGCTGAATACAGAGTGGGTGGAATATTTGATGAGGGCCACTAAGAGAAATTATATGGAAAGTGGTAATGAAGTGGGGAAATTGTTAGCATGGCAATTAAAGAAATGTAGGAAGGCAATTGGTAGTAGAAATAACCCAAACGGGGGGGGGGGGGGGGGGAGGCGGGTATACACAAACAATGAGATCTGCGGAGAATTTCATAGGTTTTCTGAAAACCTATATAGCACCGAAGGGGTGGGTTCTTCAGATAGATTGGCTCAATACCTGGGAGAGACGGGCCTACCCAGACTGGCGGAGGATGAGGCGGGAGCGCTAGAGCACCCCGTACAACCAGAGTAAGTGTTGCGGATGATTCGGGCCCTCCCCCAAGGGAAAACGCAGGAGAGGATGGATTACTAGCAGAATACTACCAAGCAGTAGCGGCCGAAATCACCCCCATCCTGTCCAGAATATTCTCTGGGCTCTTCAGGGAGACCCTCTCCCCACGACCTTTGCGCAGGCGAATATTATTGTTCTGCTCAAGGAAGGGCGACCTCGAGACCATTGTGGTAACTACCGGCCGATTGCACTGATCAATTGTGACAAACTATTTGCCAAGATGCTAGCCCTGCAATTGGAGATTGTCCTACTGCAACTAATCTATCCTTATCAAACAGGGTTCATAAAGGGCAGGTTAATTTCAGACTATGTACGTTGGGCAATTAACCTACTTCACATAGTGAAGGCAAGGTAGGAAAGGGTACTCTGTGTAGCACTAGGCGTCGAAAAGGCATTTGATAGGGTAGAGTGGGGATTCTTATTTGCTATGCGGGACCATCTTAACTCGGGAGAGGGTTTCAAGCAGGGGATCAAGGCACTCTGTACTGCCCCCATGGCACGGGAGTTGGTAAATGGTCAGCACTCTGAAGAGTTTCAATTATAGAGAGATAAGGCAAGGTTGCCCCTTATCTTCCATACTATTTGTAATAGTCATTGAAGCACTAGCAGCACGAGTCCAGGAAAAACCGGATATTTGCCCGATAAATGTGAAAGGGAGGGGGGGGGGAGGAAGAGACATAAAAATCCTGCTTTATGCGGATGATACACTAACATTTATGTCTCAACTGGAGCAGTCCATCCTCGCACTGCTAACAGAATTGGACGCCATCGCAAAACTCAGGTTTTAAGGTCAACCTATCGAAAAAGACACTACCTTTAGGGGAGTAAAGACCCCAAGATATCCCAGCATTCCCATTTCACTGGGCAGTGAAAGACATTAAATATCTGAGGGTTCACATATCTGCCGATCTCAGTGACTTATTTCGGCTAAATTACATACGGCTGATCAATAAAGTGGGAGAGGATATGGAGAAATGGGTGCACCTGCACCTGAACTGGATGGGTAGGGTGGCAGCACTGAAGATGAACATAATTCCTAAATTTCTTTTTTCCCAGCTCCCGATTCCCATCACAGCAACACGGTTAAGGAAGTGGGTGAAGCAATTAATAAAATTTACATGGGGGGGGGGAGCTCAGGTAGAGACGCAGTGGCTAGTTAACTCACAGGAACAAGGTGGGATCAGATTCCCCTCTCTAAGGTGATACTACAGAGCGATCATCCTTTCAGCCCTGAGGGGACACTATCTTCAAAATGGGGAGGCTACATGGGTGGACATGGAGAGGGCCCTACTGGCACTCCTGTCACTCTTTGAATGGTTGGAGGGGAGAGACTGAGGAAGAAGGGGACATTTGGGAAGCAGGGATCCAACCCTTCCTGAAGGCCATACAGCAGGTCATTAGGAGAGAAAGGAGGAGGGGGGCGCTGCCAGCAATAGTTTCCAGGTGGACTATGTTGAGGGATGTCTGCCCCTTCTCAGATAGGGAATCCGAAAGGACCTCACAGCTCAGGGAATAACTAAGTTTCATGAACCTGTGGGGGCAGGGGGAATGCTTAGTGTGCAAGAGGTAGGTGGTCATTTGGGGAAGATACCCTTCTTTCAATACTTCCAATTGCGACACTTCATTACCCACCCAAACAACATGGCCAATCTGAGGAGACCCAGTACGTCACTGGAGGGGGTACTATACAAAGGAGAGAGAACAAAAGGAACGTTAGCAAAGTTATATAGATCCCGTCTGGAGGAGGCAGAACAGACAGTGAGGGAGCACCAAATGGGATGGGAGAAATGGGTTGGTTATGCATTTGGAGAAGATACTTGGCAGCTAATACATGCAGGAATACACATATATACCTGGGTTACGTCCTGGAGGCAGACAACTCCAAATAATCCATAGAACATCTCACTCCCCTATAAGAATACAAAGCAAAGCAGGAGGACGACCCCCTCTGTCAGAGAGGTTGTGGGGTGAGAGGTACATACTTTCATATGTGGTGGGTGTGCCCAGTGGTAAAGCAGTTCTAGGATAAAGTCAGACTAAGTGCGGTCCATAGTAGAAGAAAGTAGACCGGATGACCCAGTGGAGGTATTACTGGGGGGCCCAAGGGAGGGGTGGGAAACAAGAAATGCTGAAACAAACTTTTTCTGGCTGCCAGAGTGGTGGTGGTGGCCTGGAGATGGATATCGGAGCAAGGCCCCAGAGTGAAGGAATGGTGGACAAAGGTGGGGGAAGCCCTACGATTTGACTGTATATCATACCGTATTAAAGGAAAAGGGCTTTTTTTAAAAAAAAAAAAGTATGGGGCCCAATATCTTAAGATTTTGGAGGCAAAGATACCCCCGAATGACTGAGAAAGTGGCAAATGAGGGCAGGTGCAAAGTCACAGTAAGCCAAGTTAAGATATGTTAGGTTTTGCTATGTGGACTTGTTTATCATCATGTTCTAACATAAAAGAGTACATTACTGATGGTCAGGCAACAGCTTAGATGTATAACCGGCTATAATGTAGTCATGGAGAGTATAAGAACACTGACAAACTAAAGGTCTTGGACTATCAGTGCAGAGTGAGTTTCTGCTCCACAAAACCACACCAAGAAGACGCATTGTTAGGAAATTGTATTATGTTATAGATACCTAAAGCACGTCAGAGATATATGGAACGGATGGTTGCCTGTCACACAACCAATAAAAACATTTGACAAAACACAAACACACAGCCATTATGACTTTTCTTAACTAACTTTAAAACAATAACAACCTTAAAGTTAACACGTAATATACATCTGAAATTTAAATAGGCTTGCATAATAAAATGGGTGGGTTCTGGATTTTACTGGAGGGGCTAAAAGAAAGCAAATTAGCAGGAAAGATCTCCAGTATAGTCAAGACTAATGGGATGTAGCAAAGCAGTTCTTACTTATGGCCGGGACCTGCAAGCCCTGCCTCTAATACACGAGCTCCAAATTGAGCACCCGTTCTCAATTGCACATTTAAACAATAATTTTAGTGAAAGTATGTACGGTTGACCATGTCGCCATCTTACAAATGTCTGCTGGAAGCACAAGACTAGATTCTGCCCACGAAGAGGCTTGTGCTCTCAGAGTGAGCCCTCAAACCCTGCAGTAGAGTTTTCTTGCACAATAAATAAGCAAATGATATAGCTTCTTTTATCCAATAGGCAACTGTTGCTCTTGATGCTGCTTGCCCTTTACAATGTCCTCCAAAGAGACATTCTGATTGGCAAAATGTTTTTGTGAGTTTCAAATAACGACTAACAAGGCGCATATCTAACGTACACAACTGCAGATTTACCGTGTCTGGAAAACTCGGTAGGACAATCGACTGACTGAGATGGAACAATGTTATGACCTTAGGTAAGAAGACGGCACTGTGCATAAAACAACCTTTTCTTTCATTAATAGAAAAGGTACATGACATGATAATGCCTGAAATTCTGAAATACAGGGTGCTGAACAAATACCTACCAAAAACACCACTTAACGTCAACTCCTTTAAAGTAGCAGCTTTCAAAGGTTCAAAAGATGATTTAGTCATTGCTGTGAGCACTAAATTCAAACCCCATGAAGGTAAAACTGAACGTATCTGAAGCCAAAAATGCTTTACTATCCTCAAGAACCATACAACATCAGGATGCGAAGCTAAAGAATGATCCTAACACTACCTCAACAGCAAGACAATGCTACTATCTGCACGCTTCAAGAATTTAAATGCGAGGCCTTTATCTAGTCCTACCTGCAAGAATTCCAACACATCAGAAATGGAAGCCTGTTATGGTTTTATTTTATGCTTTTTTGTTTCACTGTTCAAAAACATGCCAAACTCAAATATAATCCAAAGATGTTGACCGTCTGCGAGATTTTAAAAGCATCATAATCGCTGCTGCTGAATAGCCTAGCTTAATAGGGGCCCTCTCAAGAGCCAAGTAATAAGCAAGAAACGATCTACTTTGTTCATACTCACTGGTCCTTGTGAGAGAAGACGTTCCGTGATTGGAAGTTTCCAAGGTACTGCTAGCATTAGGTGAATGAGATCCGTATACCACACGGTCTGTAAGGCCAATTTGGTGCTATCAGTATTACCAGACCCTTGTGTCTTTCTATCTGCTGCAACACTCGGACTATATGGCCATGGAGGAAAAGCAAAGTAGAGCATCTTTGGGCCACGGCTGTGAGTGCACGTCTATTCCCTCCCTCCTTCAACTGAAGAACCGTGGACATTTTGCGTTTCTCGCAGAAGCCATCGTCCATCTCTGGTTGATCCCACCTTTGGGATAAGCTGTGAAAGACTGTCTGATTCAGTGACCATTCCCTTGGATCTAGATTATGATGAATGAGAAAGTCTGCCTGTACACTGTCCACTCCTGCTACATGTATTGCTGTTATGACTGAAGATAATGTTCTGCCCAAAGCAGTTGAGGCTCCATTTCGGTAGTCAGGATCAAACTTCCTGTCCCTCCTTGACAACTGATGTATGCTACTGTGGTTGCATTGACTGACAGGACTCGTACAATTCATCCCATTGAGATGGTGCTGAAAGGCCTGTAGAACCTGAAAAACTGCTCTCATTTCTAAATGACTGATTGACCACAATGTTTGTTCGTTATCCCATTTCTCTTGTGCTATTTGATTCCGACAATAAGCTCCCCAGCCTTTTATTTATTTATTTATTACAGGCTCTTATATACCGCTCTATTCAGCATCAGCGCGGTTCACAATAAAACATACCATAACAACACATTGTTTGGTTTTTACATAGAACAAGGTCAGAGAACTTGGATAAAACATGGGACATCATTAATGCAACTATTTACAAGGATATATACATGTATACATAACAAGATTTGTTCTTATTTTGGGTAGTGATTAGGAATGATTAGCTGGTCAAGTAATATTGGGGGAAGAGGTGGGATTTGAGAGCCTTTCTAAAAAGGGATAAATCAGTGATAGCCCGAATCTCTGGGGGTAGGGCATTCCAGCACTTAGGGGCATAGAATCTGAAAGCCCTGTTAGATGTCACTGATAGGCATTTTGTCGCTGCTTTAGGGATGATTAGATTATTTGTTGATGTCGTTCTCCTGGATCTGTTGGGTGGAACGGTCTGAATGAGGTCTATTAGAGAGGAGGAGGTGATGCATTTAGTGGCCTTAAAAGTTAGTAATAGGGTTTTGAACAATATTCTGCCATGTATCGGGAGCCAGTGGAGTTGCTGTAGGATGGGTGTTACATGGTCTCTTCTTGATATTCCGTAGAGGACTCTAGCAGCGGTATTCATGGCGAGTTGCAAAGGGTTTAATGTGGAGTGTGGGAGGCCTTGGAGAATGGCATTGGCATAGTCGAGGTGTGGTAAGGTTAAGGCTTGAAATATAGTTCTGAAGTCATCGGGATCAAGCAGGGGGCGAATATGTCGAAGAGTCCGGATCTTGAGGTAGATTGCTCTGACTACGTTGGATATGTGTAGTTTCAGATCCATGCGTTGATCAAAAGTGACTCCAAGGTAACGAATGGAAGGTTTTGATTGGAGCTCGGCTTCTTTCACCTTTATATGGGATGGAGGGGTGAAGAGTGGGTCCCTGGAAATGAAGAGAACTTCGGTCTTTTTGTGTTGAATTCGGAGGTTCTGGGATTGAAGCCATTCGGATACTGCATCAAAACATTTAGTTAGCGGGGAAAGGTCCATATGAACTGTGGAGAAAGGCATGTATAGGAGGATGTCATCTGCGTATATCAAGCATTCAACCTTGAAAGACTTGATGATGTTGCAAACCGGCTGTATGTATATATTGAAAAAGAGTGAGGATAGGGATGATCCTTGCGGTACGCCTTGCTTTTGGTGGTAAGGTGTGGAAGTTGCGGTCCCTGAGGTAACGTACTGCCATCTCTGATCAAGGTATGATTTGCACCACTCCAGGGCAGTGTTATTGATGCCTTTTTCTTTTAGTCGCCCCATTAACAGATCATGATGTACAGAGTCAAAGGCTGCAGCAATGTCTAAGAAGATAAGAGCAAAGCCTTGGCGGATGTTATCAATGCCTGCCTTTAAGTTTCACATCCGTTGTCACTAATAGCCATATTGGCAGATCCAATGGAAAACCTGCCATTAATTCTTCCTTTCAGAGCCACCACTTTAGGCTTACCTGGATCTCTGTTAAACAGATGAGATTTAGAGACAGCAGATATCTCTGTGGACTCCATCGAGATAACAGTGCCCTCTGAAGTGGACGCATAAGAACATGAGACATGCCATACTGGGTCAGACCAAGGTCCATCAAGCCCAATATTCTGTTTCAAACAGTGGCCAATCTAGGTTACAAGTACCTAGCAGTTTCTCTAAAGGACACAGATTCCACAATGCTTGTACTGGGGCAAGCAGTGGATATCACGGGTCCTTGGTTTATGGATCTTTCGTCCAGGAACTTGTCCAAACCTTTTTTAAACCCAGCTACACTAACAGTTTTAACTACATCCTCTGGTAACGAATTTCAAAGTCTGATTACATATTGAGTGAAAAAATATTTTCTCTTAGTCTTAAATAGGTTACCCTGTAGCTTCATTGCATGTCCCCTAGTCTTTCTATATTTTGATTGCGTAAAACAATCGATCTATGTTTACCCGTTCCACTCCATTCATTAATTTATAGACCTCTATCTCATCTCCCCTCAGCCATCTCTTTTCCAGGTTGAAGAGCCCTAACCTTTTTAGCCTCTCTTCATAGGGATATCCTTCCAACCCCTTTACCATTTTGGTGGCTTCTCTGTACCTTTTCTAATAATGCTATAACGACCAGACTTGCACACAATATTCAAGCTGCGGTCACACCATGGAACAATACAGAGGCATTATCATATCCTTTGTTTTATTCTCCATTCCTTTCCTTATGATACCTAGCACACTATTTGCTCTCTTGGCCGCCACTGCAAACTGTGGAGAGGGTTTTAACATGTTATCCACGATGATACCTAAATCTTTTTCCTGAGTGGTGGTTCCTAATGTGGAACCTTGCATCGTGTAATCATAGTTTGGGCTGTTCTTTCCTAAGTGCATAACTTAGCACTTTTCCTCAATAAATTTCATCTGCCATTTGGATGCCCAGTCTTCCAATTTATTAAGGTCGCCTTGCAATTTTTCACAATCCTCAAGGGTTTTTAACAACTTTAAATAATTTTGTGTAATCTTCAGATTTGATTACCTTGCTCGTTATTCCCATTTCCAGGTCATTTATGAATAGATTAAACAGCGGACCCAGCACAGATCCCTGGGGTACTCCACTATAGCGTAGTTACTCACCTGTAACAGGTGATCTCCAGGAACAGAAGGAATTTAGTCTTCACATATGGGTATCGTCGGTACAGATGGAGACTGCGCGGGAACGCTCCCCAGAATCCAAAAGGAAAGCTTTTGGGAGCATCCCACAGCACCTGCATGCTGCCTTTCCAACTGTCCCTCTCCAGTTGAGTTTATAGCCGAGACGAGAGAGAAAAAGAAAGAGAGAGACACACACACACCTCCTAGGGGAGGTGGGCGGGTTGTAAAGACTAAATTCCTGCTGTTCCCAGAGATCACCTGTTACGCTATCTCCAGGAACAAGCAGGCATGTAATCTTCACATATGGGGACTCCTTAGTTGCAGATGCCAGAGAGATGGCCCCAGGAAGCTGTTAGGCCTTGTGAAAGGGTCATACTTCCCCCCATGGATCTCTGGCATCCTACCAGGGACAGTGGGTAGGAGTTGATTAAGTGTGAAAAAGGTGTTGAAGAACAGCTGGGCCAAACAAGGCATCCCGGCAGGAATCCTTGTCTAAGCAGTAGTGGGCTCTGAAGGTATGTACCAAAGTCCAAGTAGCTGCTCGACAGATGTCGTCGATAGACACAGAGTGAAGATGAGCCATTGAGGCTGCCATGGCTCTCACATTGCGAGCTGTGACATGGCCTTCAAGAGGAAGGTTCCTACTCTCATAGGCAAAGGATATGCAATGAGAAATCCAGTTAGAGTTCTTTTGGAAACTGGAAGTCCCAAATGACTAGAAACAAAAGCAACAAAGAGTTGAGAAGATTTTCTATGTTGCTGTGTCCTTTGCAAGTAAAAGGCCAAAGCTCTTTTACAGTCCAAGGTATGAAGGTTCCTTTCTGCACTGGAGGCATGAGGCCTTGGAATGAATATAGGAAAGTAAACCGCTTGGTTTAAATGGAAAGGCGAAACCACCTTTGGCATAAAGTGTGGATGAGTCCCTAAGAACTACCTTATCATGGTGGACCTTGTATAAGGAGGATCAGCCACTAACGCTTACAATTCACTAATGAGACATGCTGATGTGATTGCAATGAGGAAGATGACTTTCCAAGAAAGGAATTTCAAAGATGTAGTGGCTAATGGTTCAAAGGGCGGTTTCATGAGCTGCCTGAGCACCAGATTTAAGTCCCATGCCACCGGTGGTGGCTTAATGGGAGGCTTTGTTAAAAGAAGGCCTCTCAAATCTCGCTATGAGAGGATGAGAGGAAATAGGTCGTCCACTTAGAGGCTTGTAAGAAGCTGCAATAGCACTAAGATGGACTCTTACTGAATTTCTCTTGAGACACACATTTGATAAATAAAGGAGATACCTCTAGAATCGATACTGGGAGTATTGCAAGAGGGTTAAGACCCTTCTGCGAGCACTATATGGTAAACGTTTTCCACTTAAAGGCATACGAGCTTCCTGTGGAGGGTTTCCTAGAAGCATGAAGGATATCCTTTACCTTGGGAAAGGTTAAGATCCTGAAGTTCTAGGCTTTCAACAACCAGGCCCTGAGAAGCAGAGACTGGGGATTCGGATGCCAGAGCATCCCGTCCTCTTGGGAGAGAAGATCTGGAGCAGATCCCAACTCCAGAGGCAGAGCTTGAGAGAGATGTAGGAGCAGACGGTACCACGTTTGTCGTGGCCAACGTGGAGCTATGAGGATCATATGACCTCTGTCTCTCTGAAGATTGAATAGGGTTTTGGGGATGAGGGGAATGGGTGGGAAGGCATATAGGAAGTCCTGACCACAGGAGGAGGAAGGCATCCCTTGCCTGACAACATGGAGCCGGAATTCTGGATGACAAAAGGCAAGACTATCTTACTCTAGTCAAACATGCTCAGGATGTTTCCAAGTTTGTAAATTGTGCAGCCTTTGACTGTTTTGAGTGCATAAGCAGAACCTCGGCTATTGCCATTGGTGCATGTCGGATAGCCTGGCTTCAGGCATCTGTCTTGGAAATTTGGGTACAGGATAAATTAGGAAACATTCCTTGCACAGGAGAAAATCTCTTTGGCAAGAACTGGCAGGAGAAGGCTAATGAGATAGATGCTGACCATATCACCTTGGCTAGATTGTACAAATCTACAGCCGATCCTGCAAGGAAAAAATCCTCTAAGAAACCATTTTTCAATAAGAAAAAAGTTTAATCCTTCCTATACCCAACAGGGACACCATCCAGGTCAGACTGCCCAAAAGGGACAACAGCAACAACCTAGACAACAAAAGAAGCCAAAAGCTGCAAAACCTCAGCCACCTCAGCAGGCTCAGCCTCCTCAGGGGCTTTGACTCTTCCCTAGAGAACTTTGCCTTCCTGCCTCTGAACGATCCAGAACCCTCGACCATCCCAGGCAGGTTTTGTCATTTTGCCCCCAGATGGTACCAAATAACAGCAGAAAATTGGACTCTGTCCATTGTATGAGAGGGGTACAAGCTTCATTTTCACAGCATGTCCCCTCCTACAATTGTAAGACAGTTCAATTCTCAGACCTCTCTAGACAGTCTCTTAGGTCAAGAAGTCACAATGCTCCTTGTTCAAGGAGCAATAGAGGAAGCCCCCTGCTCATAAGCTCCGTGACCTCTTTAAGGAACATTCCCATATACAAGATATAGGAACTGATCCTAGCTGAGAGCATGGCAGCAGACACCCAAAGGCATAGAGAGTCCTACATTCACGACCTGGAGGATTGGATGCATGTCTCTTTGCACTTTATCCTTCTCATGGCTGATTCCACAACCATTGAATGGTGTGGTAATTGAGTTTTTTGAAAGCCAGGACAAGGTGGAACTCGATACATGGTATCGAGTCTTCGAGAACGAGGAGATGTGGTTAAAGGTGTTTCCCACATCCTTAGCATAAGATCATGTAAAATCTCATGAATAGGCAGTGTAGCTGCCTCTTTGGGAGCCTTAGGGTATTGGAGAATTTCCAATTCCTTTGCCCTAGGCTCTTTTTCAGGAGCTACTGTGATAGAAATGCCTCGGGCCACATCATGGATACAGTCCTGAAAGGACATATCCTCTGGCGGAGACATTTGCGCTGAGGAGAAGTGGAATCCTCGGGGAGAAGAACTCTTGTATCGGCAGAGTCTTCAGACTCAGAGGATTCAAAAATACCTCCGATCCCGATGATCGTGCAAAGCACGATACCGGTATCGATCGAAGTCGGTATCGGGTTGTTCTGGTACCGATCTGTCGATGCCGGAGACATACACATGACTCGGTATGGGTGGCATACCCGTCGATGCTAATGCAGTCGGTACCGGTATCGGTTGAGGTTTCTGAAGTGGTTTCGACGGTACCGAAGCCGTGAGAAGAGCCGCTAGACTGCGTTCGATAGCAAGGAATCTCTGGTCTATTGACGCTGCCGATGCTTGGGTACCGATAGAAGCGGCCGGAACCCCAGAGCATGGCGCCAGTAGTTCTGCCGAGGTTGAGGCCTCGAGAACATCCTGGAGCCCCGTTAGTGCTTTGGAAGCTGAAGCCTCCTGCCGGGGCAGTTTTGCCGATGAAAATTCCTCAAGGGCAACACCAGGGGCATCTCGATACTTAGGAGATCTACCCTTTGAGGAACAGCTAGATTTATGTTTAATTACCTGAGATCCATGGGAGGAAGATGAGGCCCTGGAGGACGTTGCTGCAACAGATGCCACGTCTGAGGGAAAAAGGGTGCTAAGTTTAGCAGCTCGGTTCTGCCGGCCCCTTTTTGACATCATTCCACAGGAATGGTACTCTGAAATAGAGTGGTCAGGACCTAAACATTTGAGACACCAATCATGGGTGTCTGACGGAAATAGTACCGCCACATTTAGAACATTTCTTAAAACCTGAAGTAGGTTTTTCCATTTTTAAAGGAAAAATTTGGGCCTAGTGCCCAAAATGGTGCCTAGCACCAAGGAAAAAAAGTTTCTAAAGTGAAACACCTCAGAAACTATAATGGTTTGGGTTTTTTGTTTCTTTTTAAAGAAAGAACGAACCAACCGGCGGTACCGGTATGGCGTCGAAGGAAGGCAGATGTGACCACAAAAACAAAGATTAAAGACGACTTTTTTTTTTGCAGTGACAGGGTACGTGACCTGTCAGCTCCGGGGAAAACGAAGAACTGGAGAGGGACAGTTGTAAAGACAGGAAGGCAGCACGCAGGCGCTGTGGGATGCTCCCAAAAGCTCTCTTATTGGATGCTGGGGAGCGTTCCCGCTCAGGCTCCGTCGGTACCGACGATACCCATATGTGAAGACTACATTCCTGCTTGCTCCTGGAGATTCATATCTCTCTATTGGGAAAAGTGACCATTTAGCCCTACCCCCTGCTTTCTATCTTTTAACCAGTTCCTGATCCACAATAGTACACTGCCTCTCATCCCGTGACTTTTTAATTTCGCCAAACGTTTCTCATGAGGGACTTTGTCAAAGGCTTTCTGTTAATCGACTCACCTTTGTCACTCAAGAGATTGCGTTGGCTGCAGATGATTCTTGGCCAGGTTGACTATCCAGCTGAGCCGCCCGAGGAGGTAGACTACGCAGCCCACAGCTATATGCTGTAACACGCTAGTACCCCACAGCCTGGGCATGCAGAGTTAAGCGGCCTGATCCCTTCTTTAGATAGTAGAACAGAGCTTGGGGAAAGCACTGCCTCCTGGGAATTGTAGCATTTACTATCCAAATAAAAGAGTAGTTGAGCACGAATGGTTTCAGGCAAATAAACAGGATTTTAATTCCCCTCCGGGCGGCTTTACATACAGGAAATGAAGAACAAAATTGCCATACATCTTCTGGCAGGAAATAATATAAGAACTGAAAAAAAATAGCTTCTTATATCAGCATCACATACGTTTCACAGTAATCCAACTTAAACAAGCATTTCTCTGCTCAAACCTTTTATGCTTTTCTTCCAGCTACCTCCTGCAGCTCTCTGAACAGCTTAGTATTAGCACACAGGTATTATATTATCAGAAACAGATAATGTACAGTCCATTTCTTCCACTGGCATGTATTCTACAGCTGGTTCTGTCTCCATAGCTTCATAATGGTTATCAGCTGGGAATGTTTGAAACTGGCTACACGGTGTTTCCAAGCACACACCCAGTTCCTCAGCCCGAGGCTTTTTTCTGCAGCCTTCTGCTAGATACGGTTGGAATTACCACAGTATTTACTATGAGGAGAGCCCCACCCTTCTGGGCTAACACAAGACCACTTCTTAAAAACAGTTTGGTCTTTAAACCAATCTCTCAGCCTACCTTTTGGCTTTCTTACAGGAGATTCTCTCTGCACTTCAGGGTCAGCTAGAGATCCAAACCTTGGAGTTTGTGAGTGCTCCCCAGTCAGCCTTCTTGGTATTCTTTCCCTTTGGCCGCCTTTCAGACACGGCACCCAACCTGGGCTGTTTCTACCTGGCTTCTTGGCACTGGTTCTCCACTTGTTCCTCTTGCTGATATCCCTCTCTGAATTAAACCTCAGAGAATCTTCTATTACCATCAGCTCCTCTGGGTCCTCAGTCCCAAGCAGTTCCTCTGCTCCTGAGCTTAACTCCTGTTCTGGCTTTGGTCTTTCTCTCCGTTCCCATAGCTGGTCTCTCAGCTGTTCTCGTGGCTGTTCTCCACCTGGTTCTCTCGGCTGCTCTCTCTCTAATGAGCATTCTTTATATCTCTGCCTTCTAGGGTTTAACCTGACCCCTCCTCCCAGCAGGTGTTCTGCCTCAACTCGTGACTGTGGAGCTAAACTGCAGCAGGGGCGTGTTTTCCTCTCCTGTGACTCACTCTGCTTGTGGTTTCCCTGGAAACCATGAGCCATGTGCTTTTGTTTTCTGTCAGCTACTGAAGCTAACTCTTCTGTTTTACCTCTCTCTAAGGGATCAGAGGGACCTTCTACACCACAATGCGCATCTTGTTTTGGATTTGGCCCTGATGAGCCAATCATCCAGATAGGGATGGACGCAGATGCCTTGGCACTGCAGAGCCGCTGCAGCCACCATCATGACCTTGGAGAATGTCCTGGGAGCGGTAGCGAGCCCAAAGGGGAAGGGCCAAAACTGATACGTTTGCCTAGCACCATGAAATGCAGATACTGCTGATGTTCTCTGCGGATTGGAATATGAAAGTAAGCCTCTGCAAGGTCCAACGAGGCAAGAAACTCCCCTGGACGAACCGCCTGGATGACTGATTTGAGAGTTTCTATGCGGAAGCGGGGTACATGCAGGAAATGATTGCCTCCTTTGAGGTCCAAGATGGGATAGAAGGAACCATCTTTCTTGGGAACCACAAAGTAGATGAAATAGTGCCCCAGGCAGTCGGCAGGACTTGACAAATGACTCTGAGCTGTAGTAAACGGCGTAGCGTGTGGTGATCCACTATCTCCTTGGACGAGGAGCCACAGGAGGAATTCAAGAAGGTGTGCGCGATCAGTGACGCGAGGTCCAGCACATAGCTGCGAGAAATGACTGAGCACCCATTTGTCTTCTGCGATATGGGCCCATTCACGGTAAAAATTATGCAAACAGCCTCTGACACACAGCACCCCGGAATGGGCCCTGAGCCTGTCAACGGGAGGGACGGGATGATTCCGATTACTTGGAGGTGGCGGAGAAATTGTCCCTGTTGCAGCAGATGCCACGAAAGAACCGTGACCTGTACCCAGACTTGCCTGTGGACATCCCTGGCCTATATCGGCAGGTCGCCCTGAACGCCGACTTCAGAACAGTGATGCAAGCCTTGACACTCCCCCACCTGGACTACTGCAACATAATATACCATGGACTTCCAGCCACTCATACCAACCCACTTCGAACTGCCTTAAACACCACAGCAAGAATTATCAAGAACGCAAAAAAACAGGACCACATCACCCCAGTCCTGAGGGAGCTACACATACTCCCCTTAGAAGCAAGAATCAAATACAAATCCGCCCTTCTCACCCACAAAGCTCTGTACCAAACTCAAACTTTCCAGCTCCGCACACTACTGCCTCAACCAGCCCACAACAGGACAACCAGATAAACCACCAACTCCTCCCTCACCATCCCACACAAGAACGAAATACAATCAACGAACCTGCAACAGAGCCTTCAAACTATATGCACCATCCCTATGGAACTCTCTACCAAATCACATCCGAAGCAACAAAGACCCCTTATCTTTCAGGAAACAACTTAAAACTGCACTATTCCAAGAATTCCTCGGACCAGAAACAAGCACCCAACACTGACTCCCTCCCAACCACCCTATTTCACCCCCCTGAACATATGTCTTATGTAACCATAACACAATGTCAATGTCTATGTCCCAATTAATTTGTTAAAATCATTATTGTTGGCCACTTGGTGACTGCCCCAAAACCTTGTAATTGATTATTATATGTTCCACCGCTTTGACCTGGTGAAAAGCGGGATATAAATGCAGCTAAATAAATTCTGGGGAATCCCATTCCCGGGAGACCATTTGCTGGAGCTCTGCAGGAAAGGGAAAGGCTCTTGATGGCTTTTTAATTCCTAGGATGATAGGGTCCACTTGCGGTCTGGTGGCCTCTGAAAGATCCTGTATCTCAGAAAGGTGAAGCTCCTCCAAAATATGAGTGATGAGTACGTCAGCTCCTCCTTCCGGAAGAGGCGAATGTCCTGCCCTTCCTCACGCAAGTCCTGATCCTCCTGTTGCTCCTCCAGGGGGGAAGCTCACCCTCCTGTCTGTCAGATCCCGAGAGGGATGCATCTTCTGAGGGGCACTCACCCTCATCTCCATCAAGGTGCAAGTCCCTCAAGGGAGCAGCGGTACCCCAGAGCTATGGCATGGAGAGAGAGACCAAGACTTCCATGGAACTGAGCCTGGCCCACTTCTGCCACAGAGGTTGAGTCGACCTGGCCCCCAGGCGCTCTGTGGACCCTAGCATGGACCCAGACAGCCATAGATCCCAGACCTGACGGAAGACGGCAATGAAATGCTGATCGCCACTGAGGGGCTCTGGCGGTGGAGCAGTGAGGCAAGAGGCGGCCTGTTCTGGAAAAGGAGGGGGCATCACCTGAAGGAGGTACCCCGGAATCAGCACAGGCAGCGGACCTGGATGAATAGGTGTCACAGATGGCACGGGTAGCTCTGATGATGGACCGCTGGGATCAGCTGAAAAGGAGGTTCAGACTATTGTACAATGTTTTGTGCTTTTTCCTGCATGCTAAGCAATGAAGCAGGGAGGCCAGCATAGTACGACCCTTTAACTGAGATTCAATCTTAAAATAACACGTTAAGGAGAAAGGGCCAGCCCGGGAATAAAAGCGGTTGAAGGCAGGCTGAGCACATTGAAGCACATGAGAAATGGCTCCCAGAAGGCTGAAAAGACAGGAAGACTCCTTCCCTTCAGAAAATGGCCACAGCAAGAAGAGCAGTTAAGACGGGAAGGCAGACGCGAGTTCAAAGCTTGGTGGAGAATGGAACACAGGCACTGCAAAAATCAGGCACTCCTGCGAAGAAACTGAGCAAAGATAACTGCGGTGAAGCGGGAGGCCCGAAGGAGGTTGTGTAAGGGGGGGGGGAGCACAGATTGGCCGAAAACCTTAGGCCTTACTGCACTGGAGCTTCAGTCAGGAGCATAGCCATCGGGGGAGTCTTGAAGTCAACGGTTCAGGTCCCTTGGCTGGAGCTCTCCTTGAAGGTGGTGATTTTTTTTTTTTTTTTTTTTTAATTTAATAAAGGAGCTTGAGCGGAAGTAGAAAAGCTGCAATGTTCCTCTTGAACAGGAGCTATTCCCCTCAGAGGTGCCCCTCTGACCCTCCTGATCAGGAGCACCTCTGGAAGTCGGGGGGCGGGGGGGGGGGAAGAGGGGAGAGCCCCGGGTAAAAAGGTCCCCCGCTGTTGGTCCAAGAGAATTCTTAAATCCTGTGGGAGCTAAGAAACCACCATCTGCTGAGACAGAAAAAAATACTGAAGCAGTCCCCTAGGGGTAGCACCCTAAATACCAGTGGGTAAGGCCTCAAAGCTTCTCTGATTTTCTCTGTCTTGCCATCTGCTGGCAGGGGAACACAACCCGCTAGTCTGGACTGGTCTAGCAGGATGTGTTGGAAAAACATATCCCAGCTTCAAAGAACTGCCCCCGCAGCTGTCTCCTCACAAACATTGAGGAAAACAGCAGAGCAACAGACAGGCCTATAGCAATGGCCGGTGACTGTGCACTGAGCAACTGTCTTCAAACACAGCTGATCTCCCTGCCAGAATGCAAAGAATCACCGAAAGATAGAAAGTCTCTGCCTCATCGGCAGAGGCCTCCCTTGACTGAAAGAGATTGGGCCGCGTGCAGTTTGAAATGCCAGTCCTTGAAAAACAGTTCTGGGGCAAACCTTCAAGATTTGTTGACAGCAAGATACAGTTACAAGGAAATCTTGTTTAAATAAGTCTCTCTGCTTAAAGTAGTTCTTAATTATTTTTAAATGCTGGAATTCTCAAGAGAGCTGCCCTGACTAGGGAAAGCTCATTCCTTTCTTGCTTGGAGACTGAAGATACTGGCTTGGTAATGTCATCCAATAAAGGTAAAATGATGCTATCACCAAAGCTTGGAATTCTCAGTCTCCAATCTGCTGAAAGGGGATGTAAACCCATTAGTCTAGACTGTACAAGAGGAACGCTATAGAATTACCTAATAAAGCATATGGTATTAACTCACGAACAGAGGGCAACCCCCAAAACAATCAAACACAAACTCTGAAGCAAGCACAGAGAAAAACACAGAAGGGAGAATCAGTCCACAACTAATTTTCTAAAGATTTGGATTTTATTGAGCTAGATACATGAAATCTTCAATTTGGGGAAAGAGTATTTATTAGTATTTAGCTTACGCCTTTCCAGGAGAATATCAAGGCAAGTTGCATACTGTTCCTGAACGTATTTCCCTGTCCCAAAAGGGCTCACAGTCTAAGTTTGTACCTGAGGCAATGGAGGGCTAAGCGGCTTGCCCAAGTTACAAGGACTGCCAGTGGGTCTTGAACCCTGTCTCTCTGGTTCTAGGCTGTTGCCCTAACCACTAGGCCACTCCTCCACTATCAAGACTGCTGCAACAACTTTACCACCGCAGCACCAGGTGGTCCTGAACTGGTCCAGTAGGAATCCAGGAAACAAAATTATCTGGCAAGTAAAATTTCATCTATCAGCCTACTAGGCCAGTCCAGTCCACCAGGAAGTTCCAAAGCTACGACTCAATCGGGCAGGAAGACACAGCTTCCCTAAGGAACTCGTATCCACATGCCAGTGGACATGGCTTTTGGTGCAAACCAGAAATGTCTCACAAGAGGTCAAAGGGAAAGGCTATGTTGCCACCCAACAAATGTCAATTGATGCAACAAAGCTCACTTCTATCCAAGACAATGCCTGTGCCCAAGATGAGCAAGCTCTCAGACCCTCTAACAAGGGCCTATTCTTTAAAACATAGGCAGAGGCTACTGCTTCCCTAATCCAGCAGTCCAACATACATTTGGAGGCTGCCTCCTCTTTACACAGACCAGCAAATAAAAAGAAAACAGCCTATCCAATTTACAGAAAGGATTAGTTACTTTCAAGTAATGGAGAAGCATTCTACAAATGTCAAGTAGGCAAAGGATCCTTATCCCTAGCATTGCATTCATCAGAAGAAAAAGAAGGGCAGACACACCACCTGATTAAGAAGGCCGGAGACCACCTTGGGCAAGGAAGGAAGGAAGGACTAGACAGAGTGATACCCTTTTGTCAAAAAGATTAGGTAAGGATCGCAACAAGAGGGCCTGCAACTCAGATGTGGCGTGCTGCACACATGCCTACCATAAAAGCTGTTTTAAAGGGAAAAATATCTTTAAACATGGCCCACTTCAACTGCTCAAAAGAAGACTTCACCAATGCCCGAAGTACCAGACTAAGATTCCATAGTAGGACTACTAGTTGCAAAGGTTGTAAAGGGCGTATGCCCCGAAAGAAGTGGAAGATGTCTGGATAGGAGGCCAAGGGCAACCCACAATAGCCCCCCCCCCCCCAAAAAAAAAACATGCCAGTGCACTGACTTGAACCTTCAGTGAGCCCAGGGCAAGACTCCTGTCAAAACCACTCTCAAGAAAGGTCAGAGGGCACATCCACCCACCAAGGCAACAAGTCTTGCTGCCAACACTATGCTTTGAAGAGACACCAGACCCAAACATAACGAAAGAGGTGAAATCTCACTTCACCTTGCCTTCAAGAGTAGAAATAACTGGAGTATACCCCTTCTGCCTTAGGCACCACCTTCTCAAGAGCCAAGCTGTACGCAACAGCCAGGTCAACCGTCAGGATGGGCCCCTGCCAAAGCAGCCCTCTTCCCTGGTCAGCATACCAAGGTCTCTGCGGCTAATCCAGAGCCAAAAGAATCACCAACCCCAGATGATCCTCTACCTTGAGAATTTCTTGCCCAACCAGGGGCTTCTGCACTCAGGGCTGAATTAAGAAATCAACGACCCTGGAGCAGGACTTCCTTTTGATAGATGAATAACATTTTCACTTTGGAATTCGCCTGCATCGTTATCAGAATCATGGCTGGACGCCCTAGGGATCAGGAATGCTCTGAAATGCTAATAGCGAGAGCTTCCATTCCCCAGGATAGTGTGTGTGCCGACAGAGAACCTGCCTCAACACTGATCATTCCCTTGTCTCTATTTCCCTCTCCTACCCTTTTCTGCCTGGTGCCCCCCCTCCACCCTTGTACTCCCATGCCACTGACAAATACATAAATTTCTCTCCAGAAGACTGTCACCCTCTGCCCCCCTTTCATAGTAACATAGTAGTTGACGGCAGATAAAGACCAGCATGGTCCATCCAGTCTGCTCAGCAAGATGGCAAGAGTAGGTGCACCTGTCGCTCCGAGCAGGCCACCCCTCCCCATATCCTTGTTCAGGGGTAAACCCACCACTCCATGTAGGACACCCCTATTTGTTGAGACGTTATATGGTTCAGAAGTTAGATGGTACCGTTTATTTTGGTTTTATCCTATTTCTGTAAAGGGATCCTCTGTGTTTGTCCCATGCCTTTTTGAATTCCGTCACCGTGTTCGCCCCTACCACTTCCATCGGGAGGGCATTCCAAGCATCCACCACCCTTTCAGTGAAAAAATATTTCCTGAGATTGCCTTTCCTTTGGATTTTGGCCACCTTGGCCCCGATGAACAGGCCTTCCACTTTTATTTAGTCATCTCCTGCACTTTCGACCTCATTGCCCCTCTTAGTACTGTCTTTCCTCCATCTTCCTCCTCCAAACCCTGGTATCACCCTAGACTCAGCTTCCTTAAGCGCCAGGTGCACCAGCTCGAGCACCGCTGGCAAAAAACTACATTCACCCTACTTTCCTCCTTTCAGTCTGCCTCCCAGTACTACCATGCTGCCATCACTAAGGCCAAGAAATTTTACTTCTCTGCCATCATGCATAAAGACACTACCTCCTGTTTGTTATGCTCTTACCACCCCCTCCTCCTGCCACTGTCTCTCTCCATCCACAGGTTTTTGCTTCTGCCTTCCAACAGAAGGTCCTCACTATTCAATCCTCTCTGCCCCTCCCACGTCTGCTCCAACCTTCTAGCCCTATTCCACCTGCTAGTACGGCTAGTCTCTACCCTTATTGCTCCCACTTTCAATGACTTGTCACGTGCCATTGCCTTGTCATACTCCACTACTGCCCCATCTGACCCAATGCCCTCACAGCTATTCAAACTTAGTAATTCCTTTCTTCCTCAAATCTCCTCCATTACTTCATTCTTTCTTTCAGGTATTTTTCCCTCTTCCTGGAAACAAGCCACCGTCCTCATCCTTAAACCAGCTGCAACCGACACCACTGATCCTTAATTACTGGCCTCTCTCTCTTCCTTTCTAAAGTAACTGAGCTTCTGGTTATCCATCAACTTCAGGATTTTTTTCCTCCTCCACTCTCCATCCTGCTCAAACTGGCTTCCATCTTTCCACAGAGCACACTCTTCTAGCCATCACAGACTATCTCTGCAGGGCCCTAGACTCCCATCACCAGGTCCTCCTTGTGTTTCTCACAATCGCTCTGCAGCTTCTGAGCTGATTGACCATTCCCTCCTTCTCTCCCAGCTTTCTTCGATTCACATCACAGGCTCCGCTCTTGACCAGTTCCATTCTTACTTGACTGACTGCTCCTATTAGGTTTCCTGAGCCTCTCAGTCCATAGTGGAGGACTTGAGGAGCAGAGGTGTTCCCCAAAACTTGGTCCTTGATCCCATTCTTCTCAACATCTTTCTAGACCCTCCCGCTTTCCTCATTACATCCCTGTACATTACCTTTTTCCACTTACACTGACGACATCCAGCTCCTTTTCCGCTTTCCCATATACTCCCCAGATATTTCCTCTCCGGTCTCTCAAACTTAATACTATTACTGACTGGCTCTCCAGTCACGGGCTGAAACTCAACACCTCCAAAACTATCTCTTCTCTTTGCTAACCTCGTCCTACCCCTCCCTCTCTCCCTCCATGGCACCCTGCTTTCTTTCCAAAACTAAGTCAAGATCCTTTGATAGTCATCTCTCCTTTCTGTCCCACATTGTCTCTGTCGTTTGCCGCTGTTTCTTTATTCTATATCAGATCCGCTCTGTTCCTAGACTCTTTGATCAATCCTCCATTAGGCTACTCACTCCTGCTCTCACTCATCATTACCCGTCTTGACTATGACAACTCTCTTCTCTCCGGTCTCCCCCAATGCCAGATCCGCCATTTACAAATGATTCAAAATACCGCCTTCAGACTTCTTCATGGTATCTGCAAATTCGACCACATCACACCTATTTTCCTCACTGAGCACTGGCTTCCAGTTTTCTTCCACATTAAAGTACAAAGTCATCATCCTTACCCACCATGTTTTACACTCTGGCAACACCCCTCTTCTTATCACAAATCCTGTCTACCTACACCAGCCAACGTGCCCTTCACTCCACTTCCCAGAGTCTTCTCGAAATTCCCAGTTTGCACACCATGTGCTCCTCTTTAGCTCGCTCTTCTTTCTGAGTCATCGTCCCTACTTTGTGGAATTTCCTCTGCCCTCTGGCTCTTTTACCTGTTTTAAATCCCAGCTCAAGACTCACTTCTTTGCCTTAGCCTTTCCTGCATCTGTGCCCCTTTAACCTCTTGCTTTGTGCCTTTCGCCCTCTTCCCAACTCTTCTAATCTGTCCATAGCGGCTCCAGTTGAACTACATAAGAACATAAAAGACATGCCAAATGGGTCAGACCAAGGTTCATCAAGTCCATTATCTGGTTTCCAACAGTGGCCAATTCAGGTCATAAGCACCTGGTAGGTTCCCAAAAAGACACACAGGTCTGCAATGCTTGTCCCGGGGTAAATAGTGGATTTCCAGGGTCCTCTTTAATAATGGTTTATGGATCTTTCCTCCAGGAACTTGTCCAAACCTTTTTTAAACCCAGCTACACTAAACAGCTTTTATTACATCCTCCGGTAAATTCCAGAGTTTGATTACGGATGGAGTAAAAAAATAATTCTCTTATTAGTCTTAAATGGGTTATACTGTAGCTTCATTGCATGTCCTCTAGTTTTTCTACTTTTCAATGGCATAAACAGATCTACATTTACCTGTTCCATTCCATTCATTAATTTATAGACCTCTATCATGTCCACCCTCAGCCATCTCTTTTCCAAGGTGAAAAGCCCCAGCCTTTCAAGCCTTTCCTCAGAGGTATCCTTCCATCTCCTTTACCCTTTTTGTTCTTCTCTGTACCTTTTCTAATTCTGTTATATCCTTTTTAAGATATGGCAACTATAATGGTGCACAATATTCAAGGTGTTGTTACACCATGGAACGATACAGAGGCATTATAATATCCTTTGTTTTATTCTCCATTCCTTTCCTTATGACTAGTGTTCTATTTGCTTTCTTGGCGCTGCTGCACACTTGACAGAGGGTTTCAACGTATTACCCACAATGACGCCTGAATCTTTTTCCTGGGTGGTGGTTTCTAAGGTGGTACCTTGATCATGCGACTGTAGTTTGGGTTGTTCTTTCCTAGGTGCATAACCTTGCACTTATCCACATTAACTTTCATCTGCTATTTGGACATCCAGTCTTTCAATTTATCAAGGTCCTCTTGCAATTTTTCACAATCCTCCTGCATGTTAACAACTTTGAATAATTTTGTCTCATCTGCAAATTTGATTACCTCACTCATTATTCCTAATTCATCATTTATGAATATCTTAAAAAGCAGCAGGCCTAGCACGGGTTCCTGGGATATTCCACTATTCACTTTTCTCCTTTGAGAAAACTGTCCATTTAGCCCTACTCTCTGCTATCTTTTAACCAGTTCCTGATCCACAATACTACACTGCCTCTAACCCCATGACTTTTTCATTTTGCCAAGAGTCTCTCACAAGGGACCTTGTCAAAGGCTTTTTGAAAATCCTGTTTGGTTGTTCTGTGTCTTCCTGGTTTCCTGCCCCCTCCTTTCGTGTCCTCTGTTTAATTACTTACACTCACCCACAATGATTCACGTGATCCAAGTCAGGCTGAGGAACTTCAGACTGCTAATGGCAGTAAGTGTGCAGCACTCCTCAGATTGCAGACTTCCTCATCTCCCTCTCACATAAGCTAAATAAAAGTAACTTTTCCTGTTTGTTAGGGGGAGGGGAGAGAGAGAGGCTGTGATGGCACCCAGACAGAGGCAGTTTTATGCAAAGGCTCAAACACGACACCTGCACCCTGTCAAAAGCAGGGCATCCGCAGACATGCCTTGGAGACTTCTGCTAAGTGGGCTCAACTGGGAATGTGCCCTGCAAGTCAGTTACCAGGAGTCTGAAGATCCAACTGCACCAGTCCAGCAACCACCATCTGCTATAGAAAGAGAAACACTGAAGGGTGCCCCTAGCTACACCAGCCTTAGTATCAGTGATACTGTTACTGGAAGTTTCTAGTCTCTCTGTATCCATCATTTGTTGGCAGATAGGCACTTCCCACTGATCAAGACTGGTCTAGCAGGAAATCAGAGAAGAATAAATATTCCTAGTTATGTGATAAGAACACTGGGACTAACCACAGAAATCATGTGGTCATGCACTGAATGAGTTTGATACCCTGTCACCATATGAGACAGCAACCAATAGTAAGATATCTATCAATGGTTGATGACATCCCAGCATGTTGTCCTGTCACTGAAATGGCAAGACATGTACAGAAAATATAAAGACTGATTATAATTATATTTACAAAACAGTCAAAAGCAAAATTTGGTGCATATGCCACAATAAAGCCTCGCTGAAATAAATAAAAAATTCCATATGAAATTCCATGTGAGATTTTCTAAAATACCTCTAATTTAAATCAAGTTGGAACTACAAATGGAATTGTATAAAATGTTTTGCTGGACTGCTATTTTCTTGAAAAACTTGCAAGATTGTTTCTAATTGCATCTAAATGGCATTCTGGGGAAAGGGCAGGATTTAATTAACTAAAGCAATGTGCAGACAGAGCTTTTACTAGTTTAACTTCTGCTCTATAGCAGTGCATTATACTGTGTAAACAGGTGCAGAATACTTACAGCTTCATGCTCTTTCTCTAAGGCAGCCGTGGTGGGATCCATCTCTGCATATGTCTATTGAGACAAAGAAGGGATGCTGTATTAAAAGATGTGCATTAAATAATAACTAAGAACATCCTTCGATATAAACTTTCTACACCGTGGAGAATTACATGATTATGCATACACATAACTTCCTGCATAATTAATGAGCACACATACATAAATTTACATTAACATGAAACAAGCTGTTCCTTCATTAAGAGAAGGCACACAAAAACATAAGTGCTCATTGGACCAAATGGAAAGCCCCTTTGGATTTCCGATGCCTGGTGGCCTCGTGGGACAGATCCTCTCCAGCCCTGATGCAGGACAAATATTGTGAAGAACCCTCCTGCTCCCCAAAAACCTACCCCTTATCTACCTACAGTAAATTTCTAAGGGTTGGCACTGCCCCTGCTATCACCCCCTCAGGAAAAAGGGGCTGCAACTGGGGCGAGAGTGTTTCCACTTCTTCTTGCCTCAGTGACTGCCTCTGCAAAAACATTGCCACTGGAACCCTGGCAGTAGTCTTGCACTACTGCTTGCGACCAGTACCACAAAACTCACCACTAGCGTTCTGGTAACACCATTTTCTGCAGAAGCAGTTGCTGGAACAAATCAGAAGTGGGGATCCCTCCTGCCCTTATCAGTCCCTCCCTCTGGGCCACCTGGGGGATGCGTGAAGGGGAGGGGGGGTGGATTTTGAAAATGTGCACCTGATGGGAGTACATTAGAGAAAGCACTAAATGATTCATGACAGAGAAGCGGGGATGAAGAGTTGCCTTTTGCAGAGAGGGCACTATGAGAGTGGAGATACTTGAGGAAAGGAGATCTGATGGGAAAGAAAGTTCCCTGATAGAGGGAACTTAAGAGTGGAGGAGTTTCCTGGAGAGGAGAAAAGAAGCCTTATGGGAATGGGGAGAGAATGGAGACACTTGATGAAGGTAGTAGAAAGCAGTTCCTGATGAGGGAGAAAAAAAAAAGGTTCCCCAAAAGGGAAAGAGGGCACCTGACTTGGAAGAAGAGGGGTTGAATAGGAGTGCCTCAAGAGGCAGCAGCAAATCAAGTTCTTAGAATGGCAGGGTAGTGGAAGGAGACATACAAGAAGAGAAAGGCAGCAAAGCAAGGGTAAAGAAAGAGGGCAGCTGCAAAAAGAGAAGTTACAAAAAATGTTAAATTTTGTACTACTTAACACTGTAAAATATTCACTCTTGTGTTGCGGTAAGTGTCACAGCATCATGTTGGATGTGGAATTTTTACAGCAGCCACATCCACGTATGTGATTTTATGTACACGTGCAGCCCTTTGGTCGGGATCAGATGGAGAAATTTCACTTAATTTCCTTTCCAGGAATCCTGTAGAACAGTCCAGACAAGTGCCAGCAGATGTTGGAGACATAGCCGTGCCAGAACTTGATTGGTTCAGCCCTGGCATATATATAGCTGTACCCCTAGGAATCACCTTCACTATACTCTCAGAAAGCAGAAGTACGTTACTCAAATTGAAATAAACGCACAAAGTGCTCTAATACAACACTAATGCAACCGTGCAACTATATACAGACGAGGTGAGCAGCCCTCATTACAACAATGAAATCTTGACTCTGCTGTCGCAAAGCACAGAGAGGATGGGTCCTGGACTGTTATAGCAAGATTCCAGGAAAGGAAATTAACAGTAAGTGAAATTTCTCCTTCCAAGTCATCCCGCTAGACGAGTCCAGACAAGTGAGAAGTACCACAGCTACACCACCCCAGGGCAGAAAGACAGCCACTGCCACCACACTGGCCACAAACCGAGCTGCATCTCTGGCTTGGAAATTGAGGCAATATTAGCAGGTGAAGGTGGATAAAGACAACCAGGTGGCCACCCTACAAATGTTGAGGGGTGCCACATGCGACTACTCAGCCCATGAAGTTGCCAACACACATGCAGAGTGAGCACAAAGACCTGGACAAAATGCCGTACAAAATGTACGCAGACTCTAAAGTCTGCCGAATCCAATAGGCAATTGTAGCCTTCAATGCCACGAGGCCCTTACAAAGACCAGCAAAAAAGACAAAAGGATGATCGGACTTTCAAAAGGAATTTGTGACCTTCAGATAAACGCACGAGGTCCTCTTAAACTGCGTGAGGAGGCCACTATTCACTCCACAACATTGCTCCTTAGGAAAGAAAGAGCGAAATGGTTTGATTCAAGTGGAAAGAAGAAAGCACCTTTGGTACCAAGGAGGGAACTATCCTTAGGGTGATGCCTTCTGAGGAAAAGGAGAGAAAGAAGTCTCAACATGATAATGCTTGAAGCTCCGAGACTCAAAGAGCTGAGGTTACAGCCACTAAGGCGGCTGTTTTAAGAGATAAATCCCAGATGGTGATCTGCTTGAGAGGCTCAAATGGAGACTTCATATGGCTGTTAAGCACCAGAGAAAAATTCCATGAAGGGACCACAGGACGGAGTGGCAGGCACAGGATCTGCAGCCCATGCAGGAAACAACTGACATCAACATAAGAAGCAATTGAACGATCTGCAATTGATCCTCTGAAACAAGTGAGGGCAGAAACCTGAACTCGTAAGGAAGGGCCAGGCCCTTATCAAATCCATCCTGTAGGAAAGTTGAAATATTGAGAACCTGAACTCTCCAGTGTGAAAGCTTGGCAGCCAAGAGAGCAAATAGAATGCTGGGTATCATAAGGAAAGGAATGGAAAATAAAACAAAAGATATTATAATGCCTCTATACCGTTCCATGGTGAGACCGCACCTTGAATATTGTGTGCAATTCTGGTCGCCGTATCTTAAAAAGGATATAGCGTTATTAGAAAAGGTTCAGAGAAGAGCCACCAAAATGGTAAAGGGGATGGAAGGATACTCCTATGAAGAAAGGCTAAAAAGGTTAGGGCTCTTGAACCTGGAAAAGAGACGGCTGAGGGGAGATATGATAGAAGTCTATAAATTAATGAACGGAGTGGAACGGGTAAACGTAGATCGACTGTTTACGTTATTAGAATATAGAAAGACTAGGGGACATGCAATGAAGCTACAGGGTAAACTATTTAAGACTAATAAAAGAAAATATTTTTTCACTCAACGTGTAATCAAACTCTGGAATTTGTTACCGGAGGATGTAGTAAAGGCTGTTAGTGTAGCTGGGTTTAAAAAAGGTTTGGACAAGTTCCTGGAGGAAAGGTCCATAAACCATTATTAAGGGGGGACCCAGGATATCAATGCTTGACCTAGTAAAAGCATTGCAGAACCTTTGTCTTTTGGGGAAACTGCTAGGTACGTATGACCTAGATTGGCCACTGTTGGAAACAGGATACTGGGCTTGATGGACCTTGGTCTGACCCAGTATGGCATCTCTTATGTTCTTATGTAGAGAACATCAGGATTCAAAGAGATGCCAAACCCACACATAAGCTAGGGAGGTGGGCAGGCTTTGCGCCTTCAGCAGTGTCACCATGATTCTGCACGAATAACCTTTGCACATAAGACATTTTCTTTCAAGAGCCAGGCCGTAAACAAGTAGGAAGCTGGGTCGTCCATCAGGACTGACCGCTGCCCGAGGAGACCGCAACGAGGACCGAGTGACAGAGGCGGCGCCTAGAGTAGGCATACAAGATTGGTGAACCACAGCAGATGCGGCCAGTTTGATGCCATCAGAATCACATGACAGGTGAGATTTGATGCAACAGAGAACTCTCCCAATCACCACCCGCGGAGGGAAGTCTGTGTTCGCTGCTGTAGCCATCAGGTCCAAGGCAGGCGGTCCCCAAGTGAGTACTAGCTGCTGAAATACCCAGGGAGTAAGCTCACATTCACCAGGATCTAGAGTATGATGGAAATCCACCTGGACACTGTCCACACCCACAACATGCTGCGCCAAGAGCACTTTTAGATGCTGCTCCACCCAGGTAAATAAGATGTTCATCTCCCTTGCTACTCCTGGGCACTTCATGCCCCCCTGCCTGTTGAGATAGGCCACTGTCATAGCATTGTTGCACAGGACCTTCACTGCTCGATAACGAAGCTGAGGGAGGAAACTGAAGAGAGCTAGGCGGACCACATGTGCCTCAAGGCCAGGGGTTCTCAACCCTGTCCTCGGGACCCACCTAGGCAGTTGGGTTTTCAGGATAACCACAATGAATATGCATGGGAGAGATTTGCATATAATGGAGGCAGTGTATGCAAATCTCTCTCATACATATTCATTGTGGTTATCCTGAAAACCCAACTGGCTAGGTGGATCTCAAGGACAGGGTTGAGAACCCCTGCTCTAGGCAGTTTATTGTCCACATGGACTCTTGAAGGGACCATGAAACTTGAGTCGTTTGGTCCAGACAATGAGCTCACCAGCTGGACAGGCTGGCATTGGTGGCCACTAGTACCCAGTGAGGGACCTACAAAGAAACTACGCATAGCAGGTGCTCTGAACAGAGCCACCAGCAAAGGCTGCTGGTGCAAACTGTACAATTGCAGGCGAATGTCGTAGTCCTCAAATATCTTGGACCAACAAGAAAGGAGGGAGCAATGGAGGGGGTCTCATGTGTGCCCAAGCCCAGGGAACCACTTCAATGGTTGCCACCGTGGAGCCCAGTATCCACAGATAGTCCCAAACGCGGGGTCTGACTTGCATGAGGAAGGCTTGGAGCTGGGACGTGAGCTTTTGAAAACTATCCAGTGTTAGAAAGATGACAAAACTATTTAAAGTTGTTAAAACCCAAGAGGATTGTGGAAAATTGCAAGAGGATCTTGATAAATTGGAAGACTGGGCATCAAAATGGCAGATGAAATTTAATGTGGACAAGTGCAAAGTTATGCACCTAGGGAAGAACAACCCAAACTATGGTTACACAATGCAAGGTTCCACATTAGGAACCACCACCCAGGAAAAAGATTTAGGCATCATTGTGGATAACATGTTAAAACCCTCGGCCCAGCGTGCAGCGGCAGCCAAGAGAGCAAATAGAATACTAGGTATCATAAGGAAAGGAATGGAAAATAAAACAAAGATATTATAATTCCTCTATATCGTTCCATGGGGAGACCGCACCTTGAATATTGTGTGCAATTCTGGTCGCCGTATCTTAAAAGGATATAGCGATATTAGAAAAGGCTCCGAGAAGAGCCACCAAAATGGTAAAGGGGATGGAAGGATACTCCTATGAAGAAAGGCTAAAAAGGTTAGGGCTCTTTAACCTGGAAAAGAGACGGCTGAGGGGAGATATGATAGAAGTCTATAAATTAATGAACGGAGTGGAATGGGTAGACGTAGATCGATTGTTTACGTTATCAGAATATAGAAAGGCTAGGGGACATGCAATGAAGCTACAGGGTAAACTATTTAAGACTAATAAAAGAAAATATTTTTTCACTCAACGTGTAATCAAACTCTGGAATTTGTTACCGGAGGATGTAGTAAAGGCTGTTAGTGTAGCTGGGTTTAAAAAAGGTTTGGACAAGTTCCTGGAGGAAAGGTCCATAAACCATTATTAAGAAGGGACCCAGGATGTCAATGCTTGACCCAGTACAAGCATTGCGGAACCTGTGTCTTTTGGGGAAACTGCTAGGTACGTATGACCTAGATTGGCACTGTTGGAAACAGGATACTGGACTTGATGGACCTTGGTCTGACCAAGTATGGCATATCTTATGTTCTTAAGACTCTCCCTTGTCAGCTGTCGAAGCAGGCCCTGAGAAACTACAAGGATTGGGAAAGGCTGGAGGCAACTTTTGGAGTGAGGCTAAGGCTTTCCAGAAAAGCCACTACTTGGCAGATTGTATCCCGGGCCTCGTCCACGGACTTTGCCCAGATAAGCCAGTCATCCAGAAAAGGGTGAACCTGAATCCCTGTTTTCAGAGGGCTGCCGCAGCCACCACCATAATCTTGGAAAAGGTGCGGAGCGCTGATGTCAGACAAAACGGAAGAGCAGAGAACTGGAAGTGCTGACCGAACACCGCAAAACGTAGGAAACGCTGCTGATCCTCACGGATGGGGATGTGAAAGTAGGTCTCTGCGAGATCTAGGGAGGCAAGATACTCACACTTCTGAACTGCTTGTACCACAGAACGAAGTGTTTCCAAGCAGAAGCAAGGAACCCAAAGTGCCTGTTAACCCCCTTGAGGTCCAGTATGGGATGAAAGGAGTCATCTTTCTTGGGAACCACCAAATAAATAGAATACCGCCCAGAAAATCTCTTGGAAGGAGGCACCTCTGAGGTTGTCATGAAGGGCATCTGCCAGGAAGGCAGCCACAGACTCCAAACATGCCAAAGACCGATCCACAGGCAACAGCTGGATCCAATGAAGAGTCCAAGCAGCCAGTCCTCCGCATGCTAAGGCCTGGATGACTAGATAAGAGGAAGAAAAGGCGGTCTTCAGGAGGCCCTCTACTTTCCGATCTTGCTGGTCACGGAAAGCTGTGCCTCCTTCCACTGGAACGGTAGTGTGCTTCGTGACAGCTGTCACCAGAGCTTCCACTTTAGGATAGGCAAGCCATTTGTCAAGGATCCATGGGACCATAAGTAGTGACGGCCCAAGCATCAAGCAGTACACGACGGCGCATCAAGCAAGTCCCATTCAAGCAGAGACCATCCGTTGGAGCTTGTATAGAAAAGGAAAAGCCTTGGATGGTCTGCAGATGCCCACCAGGATCGGGTCCGCATGAGACTTCGCCAGAGCGGTGTCCTGATCTGGAGAGTCAGAGAGATGCAGGGCTTCCACTACCTGTGCAATATGGGCTGGCAACTCCTCTCTACAAAAGAGGTGTACATCCTGCGAGTCTAAGTTCCTCAGGATTGTCAGAGGGGGACCATCCCCCATTCTCTTGGTCAGAGGCCCCAGAGCTATCCTTCCTCAGCTGAAGGGGAGTTGTCATCCTCAGGCAAATGAGAAGCCCAGTCCCCTGAAGCCCAGGAGACTTCTTTAGAAGGTCGGGTCATGTCCCTGGAGATGGTGTCCTCACAAGGACATTTGCGGGAAGCACTGTGCTTGCCTGAAGTGCTCTTAAGAGCCACAGTGGGGTCCGATTGAGAAGTAGGGGGGCTCCGACTGCCAAAGAGTCCAGGCTTGCCGGAAAAGAGACAAACTGTTAGAATCTAGATCTGTGGGCTTCTGGGGCAGAGAGATATAGTCCGTACACTATGGAGATTAGGGCAGGGGATCCCCTCGCCCCTTATTGTGTCTCTGGACTCCTCCAAGGGCTAACTGGAGAAAGAAGAGGCCGTGGAAGACATCCCATCCCCTGCAAACAGAAGATCCTTCTGCAAGGAGAGGGAGGTCTCCCCGGGTGTGCTGGATAGGTGGAGCAGAGCCTGTTTTCCAGGACTCTCAATTTGTGGCCACAAACAATGCACCGCTGAAGTGCCGAGGGCATTGTAAAGAAGAGGACAATTGAGCCCAGAAGAAGTGACCCTGCTAAAATTAGGCCGAACTGCTAGGCCAAGGCTGGAAAAAAAAATTGCTGCAAAATGAAGGCGGTCCAATCCACAAAATGGCTGGCAGAGCAGATGTGCACCACGTGGCTGCCTCAAAGTGAGCACAGAAGAGCAGGAATGAATGAAGGCAGCAGCCGTGCAGGAACAAGCAACGTAAGCACTCCAGAAGCACACAATGCAGCCTAAAATAGAACTTCATTCACAGGACACCGCCCGGGGGGGTGGGGTGGGGCAGTAACCACTCACTGCAAGTACCACTGGGAGAGCCAAGATGACTAGACTGCTATCCTGTAGTTTGTACTGAGGGCTGTACTTTTGTCTTAATCTTAATTTCTTATTTTACAAAACGTTCTTTCTGCTAAACAGAACAAACAGAAGGCTCTCCCCTGAACTGGGAGCAGTGATCCTCCTGAGCAGTGCCCGGCCCTCCCTCCAGTTAGGGAAGCTCTGCTGGTCCTCTTGACCAGGAGCTCAACCCAAAAGGGAACGTGAGAAACCCCAAGAAAACACCTGGAAAGGGTAAATTAGACTTACCTGCTAATTGTAGTTCCTGGAGGAACTCCAGTCTAGTCCCGGAAACTCTGGGGGTGTGCTCCTCTTCCAGCAGCTTGGAGACTGAGAAACATCATTCTTTGATGACACTGGTATAAGGACATAGGCACCGCCTCCTCACTCCAGTAACCTATTGACAAAAGTAGACTCACCAGAGCAACAATTAAGTATTAAAACAGTTACTAACCAACGGTAAACTAGAATTACCTATAAAACCTTAAACTTTCCTCTTAGGCCTTAGTATAACTGTAGAGGCCCTCGCTCCCCCCTCCAGAAGAGACCCAACCTTCGTATAATCCCCTTCTTTAAACCTCCCCGCATGGACCCGAAGCCCCAGTTTACTCTTCTCTTACCTGTGAGATTCACTGCTTCAGGCTCCAATCCTACTAAAGGACCGGGATGGGGTCTGGGACTAGACTGGAGTTCCTCCAGGAACTACAATTAGCAGGTAAGTCTAATTTACCCTTCCTGATTGTCCCTGCAGTCTAGTCCCGGAAACTCTGGGGATGTAACAGAGCAGTGAAAGAATTCAACGGGCAGGACCTGCTAGACCAGCCTGAAGCACAGTTGCCCCAAAACAGGTATCCCTACTCACCTGTAAATCTAGACGGTAATGCTTGACAAAAGAATTTGAAGACAACCAAGTCGCTGCCTTACAAATTTCCACTGCAGGAACCAATTTGTACTCAGCCCAAGAAGCCGCTTGAGCCCTCGTCGAATGCGCTCTCAATCCTTCTGGTACCAGCTTATCCTTTAGGAGATACGCTGATTCTATCGCCCATTTAACCCATCTGGCAATAGTCGCCTTTGACGCTGCTTCACCTTTCCGAGGACCTCCAAAACAAATAACACAGGTACACTACCAAAAAACTGCCTCCAGTTTTGCAACTGATTCCTATAGATTTTGGGGTGCTGAATCCAGGAAAAATAGCCAAAATGTTCCATCACGTCACGTTTTCTTGCAAAATTAGATTTCTTACCCATATAAGGAATGTTCACATAATTTCTTTTTAGCCGACTGCAGTTTATTTTCTTGGCCCAAAATAGAGGTTGTAATGGTTAACTAACTAGAAACACTCCCTCATGATATTTTAGAGTGTTTTGTATTCATTTTATACATTAACAGGACAATTGGGAGGCGGGGGGCTAAATCCAGTACTCGCGCTGGCGCATGTTCTTTCCTGTTCTCCTCGCCTCGTTCGCTCGCTCAAACACAGTGGTTGCGACATGAACGTTCCTGTCAAATTTCAGTTTCTTGCAAGTTCATTATTACCTTTTGTTTGCTCAGTCGTAATCCAGCTTTATTCCGAAGTGGTTCACTACAGTTGTAGTTTGCAGTGCTGTGTATTTGTGATGGCTCACAGAGCCAGAGTTTGCGTCAACTCTCCGGACAGTTTTTGTTTTTATTTGTGGGGAATATACCGTGAAAAAGCGGCAGAGGAACATTTCTGCATTTATTAAAAAAGTATATTTCGCCTATTTCGGTTTGAAGTTAGGCAATCAAGACAAACCGTGGGCTCCTCACAAAGTGTGCAAGACATGTGAGGAAGATCTACGCTTATGGATGAAAGGTAAAAAACAAGCATTTCGTTTTGGAATACCTATGATGTGGCGTGAACAAAGAAACCACAGCAGTGACTGCTATTTTTGCTCTTGCATTGTGAAGGGATACAACTTAAAAAATAAGAACGTAATAAGTTACCCCAACCTTCCCTCAGCAATTAGGCCTATGCCTCATAGCAACGAAGTACCTGTGCCTGAACCACCAAAATCTTTGGATCATATTTGTGTGGACGGTTCTGATCATGATGAGACTCATCAGATGGCTTTTCCCGATGAGTCCAGTACTTCCGAGTTTGAAACTGAACCAGATCCGAAACCTGAACTTTTCTCTCAAGCTGAATTGAATGATTTAGTCCGGGATTTAGGACTCCCAAAAGATGCTGCCCAACTGCTAGGTTCTCGGCTTAAACAGAAAAATCTATTGTCACCAGGAACAACTTTTTATTGGTACCGCAACCGCGAGACACAATTTTTGAAGTATTTCAGCAAAGAGGAAGATTTGGTATTTTGCAACGATATATACGGAGTGATGGAAAAGTTTAAACTCAAGTATGATCCTGCTGAATGGCGGCTGTTCATTGATTCGTCAAAAGACAGCATAAAAGGTGTTCTTCATAATGGCAACACATTCGCTTCAGTTCCTATTGCTCACTCTGTTATTCTCCAAGAAAAATACGAGAATTTGGCCCTGATTCTTCAGAAGATTCGTTATGATGAGCATAAGTGGATGATTTGTGGAGACTTTAAAATTCTATCCATGCTATTAGGGCAGCAATCCGGTTTCACCAAATATCCCTGCTTCCTTTGCTTGTGGGATAGCCGGGCCCGCGACCTACACTGGGGGAAAAAAGACTGGCCAATTCAGGAGTATTTGAGACCCGGTGAGAAAAATGTTCTTCATGAGAGCTTGGTACCTCGTGATAAAATTCTATTACCACCTCTCCACATTAAGTTGGGTCTCATTAAGCAATTCATCAAGTCCCTTCCAAAAGATGGTGAGTGCTTTCGGTACCTTTGCTCAAAGTTCCCCCGACTTTCTGAAGCAAAGCTAAAGGAAGGAGTGTTTGTTGGCCCTGATATAAGGAAACTCATTTCAGATGGAGCATTCGCTGAAACGATGTCTGAGAAGGAAAAAGAAGCCTGGGATTCCTTCAAGGATGTTGTTCTCAAATTCTTGGGGAACAGGCGGGATGAGAACTATAAGGATATTGTTGCCAGGATGCTCAATGCCTTCAAAGAACAAGGCTGTAACATGAGCCTGAAAGTCCATTTCTTGCACTCCCATGTGAACTACTTTCCCGAAAACTTGGGGGCGTACAGTGAAGAACAAGGTGAAAGGTTTCACCAGGACATCAAGGACGCAGAGAGAAGGTACCAAGGAAGATGGAACACCACTATGATGGCTGATTTCTGCTGGTTGCTGCTGCGGGAAACCCCAGATGAAAAATACGCCAAGCAGCGCACCAAGAGAAGCATTCGGGGGAAGAAGAAACGGGCCCACCAGGAGATTGATTGACCCATGAATGACTTTAAAATCTAAACTGTGTTGACAAATATCGTGTTTTTACTAAACTTTGAAATAAAAATTTGCTAGTTATTACCACAGTGTCGGATCTCATTTATTAGAATTTTATTTTCACACCATCGGGTGTTTGTCTTCATGTATTGCAATGGTGCGGTTTGCGTTTTCTATTCTTACATACATACCTGTTCAACATTTTTTGCACATTTCTTTGTTTTGCTTTGTGTCTAACCTCGCTCTTATATGCTCAATGTTTGTGCACATGTATGTGGCTGTTTTAAGTGCAGACAATTTTGCTACCATCACAGTGTGTTTTGTTGACATTATTCTTATGTGCTGCCTTGTTACAATTTTCTTTATTCTTATTTGAATAACTACTAAACAATTAGTATAAAGAATTCATCCAAGAAACTTTTATCTCGATCGCACTCAATCTGAAACGTTCACCTCAAACTGCTAACCCAATGTAGCAAAAGATCTGTACGTGATGGAGCAAATTGGTTACCAGATTTGGATTCAGCGCACCAAAAAACGTAAAAATCAATCGAAACATTAGAGGCAGTTTAAAAAAAAAATTTTTTAGTGTACCTGTGTAATCTATCCGATTTCCGGAACTCTGCAGTCCATCGGATATAATTCAAGGTCCTATGAACATCCAATAGATGCAACTGTTCCGTGGAAGAGCTCTCTGAAACCCTATGGAACACCAGTAACGATACTACCTGATTCACATGGAAAGGAGATAGCACCTTCAGCAAAAAAGACGGCACCGGCCTCAATACTACCTTTGAATCATAAAAGGATAGGAAAGGCTCCTTACAAGATAAAGCCTGTAATTCCGAAATCCTCCTTGCCGACACAATCGCAACCAGGAAAACCACTTTCAGTATAAGATCTTTCAATGACGACTTAGCCAAAGGCTCAAACAGTCGACCTTCTTAACGCTCCCAAAACCAATTGCAGATCCCATTGAGGAACTACTTGTCTGCACGGTGGTCGAAAAAGCACCACCGCTCTTAAGAATCTCTTAACATCTGGATGAGTGCCCAGCGCTTGCCCCTTGATTTTTCCTCTATAACAGGTGAGCGCTGCCAACTGAACTCTTAAGGAAGAGGCTGCTAGTCCTTTCTGAAAACCATCCTGCAAGAACACCAAGACCTGCAGCACTGACGCTCGTAAGGCCTCACAATTCCTGTCTACACACCAAGCCTCAAAGATGCGCCACACACGAACATATGCTATGGAAGTAGATCTCCTACGAACTAACAAGGTAGCAATCACCGTCTGAGTACCCTTTAGCTCTTAACCTTGCCCTTTCCAGAGCCATGCCGTAAGCGAAAAATTGATCCACCTGAGACATAACCAGCAGCCCCTGAGACAATAAATCCTTCCTAACTGGTAGACGCCAAGGTTTCCCAACTACCAGTCTCCTGAGGTCTGCATACCAAGGCCTTCTTGGCCAATCCGGAGCAATTAGTATCACTAATCCTCTGTGAAGCTCGATGCGTCGCACTACGTGGCCTATCAACACCCACGGAGAGAACACATACAGCAGTTGCTCTACTGGCCACTCCTGTATGAGAGCATCTAGACCCTCCGACATTTATTCTTTCCTCCTGCTGAAGAACCGACTGACCTTCGCTGAATTGAAAGTCGCCATCAGATCCATTATCGGAGAGCCCCAGCACCTCACCACCCTCTCGTACACTTCTGGATGAAGCGTCCACTCTCCTGGATCTACCTTTACTCGACTCAAATAATCGGCCGTCACACTGTCCACTCCTGCCACATGCGCTGCCGAGAGAACCTGCAGGTTTTGTTCGAACCATACAAACAACTGTTCTGCCTCGGCCTCCAAGGGCGCACTGCTGGTGCCCCCCTGTCTGTTGATGTAGGCCACAGCGGTCACGTTGTCGGAAAACACTCTGATCGCTCTTCCCTGTAGATATGGCTGAAACTGCAGCAATGCCCGCACTACAGCTTGCAGTTCCAACCTGTTGATTGACCACGCTTTCTCCTGTTCCGTCCACAATCCTTGCGCGAACCTTCCTTGAAAGTGCACCCCCCAGCCTAGCAAACTTGCATCTGTAGTCAACGGTAGCCAGCCTGGCGTTTCCAAGGGCATGCCCTTTTCCAGAGACTCCAGGAGCAACCACCACTGCAACGCTCTCTGCGCCACCTCTGGCCAGAGCAGCCTCCGAGACAGCAGGTCGTTCTGGCGAGACCACCTTCTGAGTAACACTCTCTGTAACGGCCTCATATGAGCCCTTGCCCAAGGCACCCTTGAGCGTCGCCGCCATCGTACCTAGAAGCTGTAGATAATGCCACGCCGTCGGACGTGGCCTGCTGAGAAATCGTCAGACCAATGTTCTCAACCCGAACGCTTGATGCAGAGGCAGGAAAACCTTGTCCACTGCCATATCAAACCGCGCCCCTAGGTACTCCAGATTCTGAGATGGCACTAAACTGCTCTTGGCCATATTGACCACCCAACCTAAACTTTGCAGGCACTTGACCACCTTGGACATCGCCTCCTCGCTTTCTGTCCTTGACTTTGCTTGAATTAACCAGTCGTCCAAATATGGATGAACTAGAACTCCTTCCTTTCTCAGCGCCGCTGCCACTACTACCATAACCTTGGTAAACGTCCGTGGAGCCGTAGCCAGCCCGAACGGTAATGCTCAAAATTGAAAACAACCCATTGGCACCGCAAACCTGAGGAAACTCTGGTGCTCCTGCCGAATCGGAATGTGTAGGTACACTTCTGACAAATCCAGAGACATAAGAAACTCGCCTTTTCTGACTGCTATGATGACCGATCTTAGCATCTCCATATGAAAAATGAGACACTCGGAGACAACGGTTCACTATTTTTTAGATCCAGAATTGGCCGAAAGGTGTCCTCCTTTTTCGGAACCACAAAATAAATGGAGTATCGACCGCAACTGCATTGGTCTCGAGGAGCCGGCACTACGGCTTTCACAGCTAGCAATCTTTCTAAGGTCTGCTTGATCGCCCCCCCCCCCCCCCCACTTGCAATGTGCCCTGCAAGGGGATTGCACAAACGAGTCGGTCACTGAAATTCCAAAGCAAATCCTTCTCGAATCACTTCTAATACCCACTGATCTGATGTAATCTGGACCCAGGCAGCATAAAATTCCTGTAAACGACCTCCCACCAGTAGCTCTATCTGGATCTCCCTGCCATCATTGGGGCTTTCTGAGACTCGAAGAGGCGGTCGCAAAACCTCTGCTCACTCCTCTAAACCCCCGAAAACCTTGGTTTCTATAGGGAAAACGTCCCCCTTTGACTCTGAATGAACCTTGAGGCACGAAAATGACAAAAATCCTTCTGAGGCATTCTAGCCATCGGTGGAAATCTACCCTGCTTCTGCTTATCCTCCGCAGCCTTCCACACTTGGAGTCTCCTAGATCCTTAACAATCTTGTCCAAATCCTCTCCGAAAAGCAGCTTTCCCTTAAAGGGAAGCTTACTCAACCTGGCTTTAGAAGACACATCCGCTGCCCAATTGCGCAGCCAAAAGGTATCTCCGTGCTGCTACCACTGAAGCCATACTGTAAGATAGCCCCCTAATGAGGTCATAATGAATATCAGCGAGATACGCTGCTCCGGACTCTAGCCTAGCCACCTCACCTGCCGACTCTTCAATTCGCTCTCCCAGGACTCGCTGAGACCAGCGCAGACAGGCTCTTGCTACCCACGCCCCACAAATGGATGCTTGAATAGAAAGAGCATTCACCTCAAACACCTGTTTTAACAAAGCATCCAGCTTCCTGTCCTGAGTATCTGAGAGCCACACTCCCTTCCACCAGAATGGTCGATTTCTTAGTCACCGCAGATACGGCTTTATCCACTTTCGATGACCTAAAGAGCTCCTTATCCTGGTCCACCAGCGGATAAAGATGAAGATATAACCCTAGACCCCTTGAGTGTTGCCTCGGGCATATCTCACTCCCCTTGAATCATCTCCTTTACCACTATGTGCATAGGAAAGGCTCTCTGAGTTTTCCGAAATGCTTGTAACAACGGATCTTCCAATGTAGCCTCCTCTGCCGGCCCTGCCGCCAGCATATTAAGTGCTTTAAGGGTCTCAGAAATAAGTACGGGCAACTCCTCTCTCTGAAAAATTCGCACTACTCTGGCCTGGTCCTCCTGCTCCGTGATTTCTCCTTCCAACTCCTCGTCCATGTCCAGATCTTGCTCCCCCAACTCCAAGTGCAGATCTTCTGAAATCACCAACTGCTCCTGCTTTTCTCTCTCTATTCTCGACTTATTCGGCAATACCCCCGACGTTCCCCCAAACAGAGTCATCCCTGGTCTTTTCTGTCCCAAATCCACACCGACGGAACTTGAAGAAAAAATGTCTCTGAGTGCCCCCGAAAGCCCTTTGAATCAGTGCCACACAGTCCGGGGAAAGAAATTGAAGACAAACTACCCAACAAGGATGCCTGAGCAAGTGGTACCTCCGGAGCAGTAGAAGGCCCCGCTACGGGCTCCATAGGATCTACCGCAGAGGGCAGAGGCCCCTGCAAGCCCTCCTCCTGATCCTCCTTTTCCACATCTACCCGTCGCTGCTCTGCTGCAGAAGCTTGGCTACAGTTCTGACAGACCCCTGAGTCCGAGACTGTAGACCTCTTTACCCCACGGAGTAAACACAACATTTTAGAAGGCATTCTGACCACTCATCAAATGGCCCAAGCGACCCTTAAACACCTCCCCGAAGCCACCGGCCCGAGAACCGAGGCGTTCGTTTGGGTTTTTTTTTTTTAACTATCCTCGATTAGTGCAGGAGTCCTTTGGACCTAAATTCTGAAGAAAGCAAACGACAACGAAGCTCTGCTGCCAAAATACGCATGTTTGTATCCCCGCAACAGCTCTTGGCTTTTCCCGCACAAAACGCATGTGGCGCGGGCCTGCTGCCGGTTCTAACCAGTAAAACAATCAATCCATTTCCAATGATGACCCGGCACCTTACCTCATCCTCCGGAGCAGCGTTGCTGCACCACTCCGTTGATTCAGCAGCGAATTACTGGGTGCTCCCCCAGGGCCAACCCCGAGGGCCCTGAATTGCCGAGCTGCAATGCAGCCGCGTCTCCCCACTGCTTCGGCACCAGAGCGCTGACAGGCAAAACCTCTGTGATGCGCTCAGGATGCATTCTCTCCTGGTTGTCTGCCCTTCTAGTTAAACGGGCTGTAATCGGAGCCTGTTCCCCTCATTTCCCCAAGGCCACGGAGGCGTGGGAGGGGAAAGGGGAGAGAGGTCTCTGAGTCACCAAATTTAAAGGCACAGTAAAAATTAAACGAACTAGCAGAAATGAAAGAAAGCTACATCTAATTAAATTAAAGTAATCTAAATTCTAACTAAATGTCCTTAATTGTTCCTCTAGTGAGCCGGGACCTCCAGGCTCACATCCTCCAGCTGCTTGGAGACAGATAACTGGAATGAGGAGGCGGTGCCTATGTCCTTATACCAGTGTCATCAAAGAATGACGTTTCTCAGTCTCCAAGTTGCTGGAAGAGGAGCACAACCCCAGAGTTTCCGGGACTAGACTGGAGGGACGATCAGGAACATCCACTTGACAAAGTCAGAAATTCTTAATTGAAGTTACTGTCAGGAGAAATTGAAAAGACACTACCACCTGCTGGAGACAGAGAAATACTGAAGGTGACCCCTAGAGGTACAGCTATATATACCAGGACTGAACCAATCAAGTTCTGGCACTAGAGCCAAGAAGGGCCTCAGAAGAATAGAAAACCAAGGTGGGTTTTTTGACCAGAATGCTGCAGGGGCACCAGTGAACAGTCAGAGTAAACAGGAGAAAGCTCCTTTTTGGCTTAGGTACTTGGTGATTTCAATGTTTGGCATTCTAGGTAGTTGCCTATTCCTAAATCCAGGTCTGCTCTTAAGTCACACACACACACAATTGTAAATTGTTTGTCTGTGTTGACTTGCTAACATCACATACAGATCCAAACTATACAGACAGCTCCAATATACCCGCCACCCATGCATTCCATCCACACCCACAGAGACCCCTACTTCCAATTTTAATATAAATTCACACCCCCTCACTCCATGAAGTTAAATAAAGTCATTCATTACATATTGTGACATAGAAGCCCACACAGAACCTATGCAAATAGATAGAAAGGAGGAATTTACCTTTGAAACTGTTAGTCAGCATATACAGCTCATGAGAAACAGGGAAAGAGAGGAGCAGAGTGGACACACCCAAGCTCTGACGTAACAGCAAGCTCAGAGCTTGATTACACTCACCTGGGCAAGGAAGCCGAGCCAGCCTGCAGGGAACAGAGAGATAAAAGCTGGAGGGTAGCTCCAGCAAGGGAGTGCTGTGATTCCCCAGAGAGAAAGGGGTGCTGTGATTCCCCAGAGAGAAGGGAGTGCTGTGATTCCCCAGAGAGAAAGGAATGCTGGGATTCCTCAGAGAGAAGCAGTGGGCATGTCAGAGAAGCAGGAAGCAGCAGAAGCGAAGCCTCAGAGAAACGTGGCTGGAAAAGCACACAGATTACAGGCAGCTGGAGGTCCTGTGAGAAGCCAGGTTGCAGCTCAGAGAGAGAAGCCAGGGCAGCAGAAGGAAGGAAGGCACACCCTGTGGCTAGGAACATACCTGGACCAAGAGAGCAGGGAGTCTTCCCAGACCTCACTGCCAGAGGAGAGGCTTCAGCATTCATACAGGTGGGAGCATAGCACTATAATAAGGAAAGCCAGAAGTTCTGTTCGGAACAGAGGGCCAGGGCACTGCTCAACACAAGAAGTGTCAGCAGAAAGTTATAAAGGAGTTCCTGCTAACTGGAGGGAACAAAAGGAAAGCCGGGGAAGACACACTACAGCTACAGGTACTTTTAAACCTCACTGTATGGAACTGTGTTCTTATGAGATACCCAAGTTCTCAGCGAGGGTTTTTTCCAGAGACAGCAGTAAAGGTCTGAAGCCAAACCCCACACACACCGAATGTGAGGATATGCAGTGGGAGTGTAGCACTAGTGAACCCGAATATGCTCCTATGGATTGTACGCTATGCCTTGCAGACAACATTGAGTCTTTATGCTAAGTTTTGTATATAGCAAAGAAAAAGATGATATTTTTCTTTCAGAAGAAGTTGTTTGTTTTCCATGTTTTGTTTTGCACTTAAAAAATCCTTTGGGAAGGGGAATAAATTCCTTGTTATGTTTTGCCTTGAACACTCGACTTACGACTATTATTTGCTAACAGACGATCTCAGGGTAACCCCAACCTTCACACCCTAGGCGAAGGCCTGGCACCCGTTTACAATATGCAATATTACATATTGCTCACCAATTCATAGGCACAGACTTATGCATGCAGATCAACTGTACAGTATAAACATCCCTCAATCCTATTTCTCTTACCACCCGATGTCCCTAATCAGGCCTTGTCTAGGCCCGATAGGACACTGGGGTAAGGAGATTTGAGAAGTGGCCATGAAGAGCTCTCTGTGAGGGAAAACCAAACCCTGCAGGAGCATGACGATCGGTTTAGGCGTCATTGTGGATACCATGTTAAAACCCTCGGCCCAGTGTGCAGCGGCAGCCAAGAGAGCAAATAGAATGCTAGGTATGATAAGGAAAGGAATGGAAAATAAAACAAAAGATATTATAATGCCTCTATATCGTTCCATGGTGAGACCGCACCTTGAATATTGTGTGCAATTCTGGTCGCCGTATCTTAAAAAGGATATAGCGATTTTAGAAAAGGTACAGAGAAGAGCCACCAAAATGGAAATGGGATGGAAGGATACTCCTATGAAGAAAGGCTAAAAAGGTTAGGGCTCTTGAACCTGGAAAAGAGACGGCTGAGGGGAGATATGATAGAAGTCTATAAATTAATGAACGGAGTGGAACGGGTAAACGTAGATCGATTGTTTACCTTATCAGAATATAGAAAGGCTAGGGGACATGCAATGAAGCTACAGGGTAAACTATTTAAGACTAATAAAAGAAAATATTTTTTCACTCAACGTGTAATCAAACTCTGGAATTTGCTACCGGAGGATGTAGTAAAGGCTGTTAGTGTAGCTGGGTTTAAAAAAGGTTTGGACAAGTTCCTGGAGGAAAGGTCCATAAACCATTATTAAGAAGTGACCGAAGATATCAATGCTTGACCCAGTACAAGCATTGTGGAACCTGTGTCTCTTGGGGAAACTGCTAGGTACATATGACCTAGATTGGCCACTGTTGGAAACAGAATACTGGGCTTGATGGACCTTGGTCTGACCCAGTATGGCATATCTTATGTTCAAGTTCTGCTCCACCCAAGACGATACTTCTGCTCAGGTAGAATGGGAGCACAAACCCTCTGGTTTGGAACAGGCCAGTTCTGTAAGATACACCGAGGCAATGGCCTCCTAAATCCAGAACCCCAAAGTCAACTTGGCCGCTTCACCCTTGCGTAGGCCAACGAACAGCACAAAAAGATGGTCTGACTTATCAAAGGAATTTGTAACCTCTAAATGCCCTAGAAGCACTCTCCAGACATCCACAAGGCAAAGATCCTTATCCTTCACCCAACACTGCTCCTTAGAGGAGGGGGCAGGCAAACCATCTGGTTCATGTGAAAGGGAGACCTTAGGCAAGAAGTCAAGCACGGGTCAAATGGAAATGGCCTCCTTTGAAAAAGACAGATAAGGATCTCGGCAAGACAGAGCCTGCAGCTCAGAGATCCACCATGCAGAACAAATCATGACTAAGATGACAGGTCTTAAGTATCGAATCCTTTAAAAGGTAGCACACTTCAACGGCTCAAAAGGGAGCCACCATCAGGGCCCTGAGCACCAGACAAAGATCCCAGGAAGAGATCACAGACCGGAGGGGAAAAACACAGATGCCGAACTTCCTGGAGAAAATGTGAGACGTCCGGGTCCAAGGCCAAAGACTCGCCCGCCACCAGACCACAGAAACAAGCCAGAGCTGCCACCTAAACTTTCAGGGAGCTAAGTGAAAGGCCCTTCTCTAGGCCATTCTGCAGAAAGGCCAATAGGGAGGACACCTTGGCTGCCTCAAAAGCCAAGTGCTGCATCCCGCACAAGCTCTCAAAGAGGCACCATATTCATACATATGCTAGCTTGGTAGACCCCCTCTGGGCACCAAGCACAGTAGAGATTACTGCTGGAAAGTAGCCCTTAAGCGCTAGCAGTCTCCAGTCAAGAGCCATGCCGTAAGCGAGAAGGGAACCGGGTCCTCCAGGACAATCAGTCCCTGCAGGAATAGCTCCAGAGACAGAGGCAGCCAAAGAGGAAGTGCCTGCAGGAACTGCATCAGGTCTCTGAACCATGCTCTCCACAACCAGTTTCAGCGCTACCAGAACAGTCCTGCCCGGGTGGTGCTCTATACAAAGAATCCCACCTCCCACCAGAGGAATCATGCATAGCAGTCGTGGACTTGGTCAAGGCTGGGTCAGGGCATCAATGCCCTCTAACCCCATCTCCGTGTGGTGACGGAAGCAGCAGCAAACTTTGCCGCCAATCAGCAGCCATGACAGGGGTGCAAGGAGAGCAGTGATCCCGACGGGGGTGAGAGCAGGAGCTCCCCCTTCCTCCCCTAAGCCCACCAATCAGCAGCCATGACTAACGGCACAAGAACCACCGTTTCAAGGGCGGGCCCGTGCCTGAGGGCCTCGCCAGAGGGCCCTTTGGCGTGGCCCTTAGGCGTTGGTCCGTGGCATCTGTTGCTGGAGTTTACACTGACTGCATGGACTGGGTTGTCGTGCTTATATATTGTGGTAACTTGCTGTTCCGTGTTCTCCCTTTCTCTTATCTGTTTGACTGTCTCTGTCCTCTATTCTGTCCTATCATATAAATGGGGTTCTTTTCTTATTTCCTCGAATGATATAGTATTGTAAACCGCTCTAATGCCTTTTGGCCTGAGCAGTATATCAAATTTAAAATAAACATAAAAACAAACATACGATCCATTTTAGGGCAATCCCAGCAGCGCAGAATCAACTGAAATGCCTCCTGGCCCACTTGCCAGGATTCAGAGAGTGCTGGTTGAATTAGTCCCCTTCCACAGTGTCCACCTCGGGAATGTGCTCAGCCAACAAGACTAGGTTCTTCTCTGCTCAAGCAAACAGGAGAACCATCTCCATAGCCATTTTGGTGCTCCTTGTGCCGTCTTGCCAAATGACATAAGCCACCGCTGTGGCATTGTCTGAAAACACTCAAACTGCCCAGCCCTTGACCAGAGGCTGAAAATGCAGAAGAGCCAATCTGATGACCCTCGCCTCAAGACGACTGATAGACCACAACGTTTCCCTGCAGTTCCAACGGCCCTGGGCCCCACAGCCTGAGAGACAGTAATCCACGGTCAGCAGGATCCAGGAGAATTATCCAGTGGTATGCACTTCATCACACGACAGGGCTGCCGCCAGCACTGCAGGCTGGCCTTCACCATCAACAGGAGCAGAAGCCTGCGCTTGAACCCCTAAGAACTTGGGGGACCATCGAGTTAACAAGGACCGTTGGAGCGGTCACATATGAGCAAAGCGCCCGGGGCACCATCTCTATGGTCACCGCCTTCAATCAGAGGAGCTGAAGATAATCCCAGATTCTGGGTTCCTGTTATAAACAGAACAGCGCCAGGCAATCCAAGAGTTTTCCCGACTCTCCTCTGGAAGGAAAGCTCTGCCCACTCATGTTAAAACGTGCTCCCAGAAACGTCAAGGATTGGGAAGAGAAAAAGCTGGCTCTTTTCCCCGACTGATCACCCAGCTGAGGCTTTCCAAGGAGGACACCACTCGGAACGTCATCTGAGACATTTCCAACAGGCATTAGGTTCAGATGAGACAGACATTCAGATAGGGATGGTCACAGATCCCTTGGCACCGCAGCCACTGCCACCGCTATCACCATAACCTTTGAGAACGTTCGTGGGGGGATGGAGAGCCCAGAAGGAGGGCAGTGAACTGATAGCGAGAGCCAGGCATGGCAAAACACAGACATTTCTGCTGATCAACCCGGATCGGGATATAAAAATATGCCTCGGCCAGATCTAGAGAAGCCAAGAATCCCCCTTGGCGCACTACTTAATACAGGGTACAATGTTTCCATCTGAAAGCACAGGATGTGCAAGTGCTCGTTAACTCTTGAGGTCCAGAATGGGCCGGAAGGAACCATCCTTCTTTGGCACCACAAAATAGATGGAGTATCTGCCCTTGCCCTGCTCATCCAAGGATGGGGAATAAGCACCACTGCCTTTAGGTGTACCAACTTGTCCAAGGTGGTCTGCACAGCAGCGCCTTTGATCACAGGCCCACAAGGGGAAATGGTGAAGGCATCCAAAATTGGCTCTTTGCATACTAGGACACAGTCAAACTGAATGGTGTCTTAGCACCCAGCGATCCTTGGCAACCCGGGCCCATTACTGAAAGAAGACGTGGCCTGCCGCCCATCAGAGGCACCAAGGAATGGGCCCCCAAACCTCCACTGTATAGCCCAGGAGGGTCCTCCGTCCCTGGGCCCATGTACTCCACAAAAGGACTAAGAATGAGCCTGAGACCCTGAAGCAGAGGGGAAGAAAAGGTTTACCAGTTCAGTAATGATGATAGTCCCGAGACCTCCAGGCATCCGGCCAGCACACCCTTGGTGGTCAGACGGAGGCCGACAAAAAAGCAGCACTAGCCCACTTCACAGGCCCCTTGGGACCTGTCTTCTAGGAGGCGGTAAGATTTTGTCTCACCTAGGCCCTTCACCAACTTCACCAACTTCTCCAAATCAGTTTCAACAGAAGCTTCCCTTTAAAGACCAGTTGAGCCAGCAAGGCTTTGGAGAATGTGTCCACTGCATAGTGCCAGAGCCAAATTCAATGCTGTGATGCCATCGGACTACTCATCCCTGGCCAAACGTACCAGGTCATACATGACCATAGCAGACTCCAAAAGATAGAATCATGATCACCTACAGGAACAAGAAAACAGCAGTGAATTTCCATACTCCTGGAAGGAGCAGGTGTACCTTCGGCCCCTGCTCCATGCTATTTATTTTATTTAACATTTCTTACATACTAGAAGCATGCTTACATGCTAGAAGCATCCATCAAGTTCAAGGCAGATGAGATCCGGGTAAACAATGCTGCCAGCTCTTCTTTCCGGAATAGGTGGATCACCCTGGCCTCTGCATAATCTTCTGAAGGTGACAGCACTTCCCTCATCCACATCAGAGCCCAGTAGCAATTCATCTGAATTTCCATGCCTGAAGGACCAGGCCAGTTGCAAAAAGGAAAATAATTCTGGGGAGGACAATTCAGACTCTGGAAGCTCTCTTCTCGGACATGGCTGCCCAACTCCAGGAAGCATGGCCACCACAGACTCCCTAGAAGACCATGAAAATCTCATAGCACAGTCACTAGAGCCTCCGGCCAATTTAATATCCTTACCCATAGCACCATCCTTCACCACTTGCCCTGAAGCAGAGAAGGGCGGACTAACCACATCCCCCAGCTGAGAGGGGGAAAGCATGCCCTCAAGGAGTGACCCAAAAGCTGCCATGCAGGAGGACAAGAGTCCAGAATCCAAGGATGAGGCTCTTCACTTGCCACAGGTCAAAACCTTTCCTGGACAAAGACAGAGTTAGGGCAAGTATCACAACAGCACATGCTAAGGCTGCATCAACCCACAAATGTGAATTCACTGCGCTTTTATGTTACACGCGTTAAAGGCATCAGAGAAGCAGCATGCGTTGGAGCTGCTAAGGCAGAAAGCGTAGTTACTCACCTGTAACAGGTGTTCTCCAGGGACAGCAGGAATCAGTCCTCACATATGTGCGATGTTGGCACTGGAGTACACGTGGAGCATTTTCCCAGCTTTCAAAGAAAGCCTTTGGGAATGTCACCATGCATACGTGGTCCCCTTCACGCTCAAGGGTGCCATCTTGATCAGTCAGATGACATAGCTCAGGCAAAGGATAAAAAAGTGGGCAACTCCTAGAGTAGGTGGGTGGGTTGTGAGGACTGACTCCTGCTGTCTTTGGAGAACACCTGTTACGGGTGAGTAACTATGCTTTCTCCATGAACAAGCAGAAAGTCAGTCCTCACATATGGGAATCCCTAACTAAAGGCTACCGAGGGCCCATAGGAAAAAAATATCATGGCAAGCCGTGAGCAGGAACTGGTAACCGAAAACAGCCCGAGGACCCCGGGAGACCATACTCCCGGTAGCCACAGAAGAAGGGTCAGAGAGCTGGAGCATCGCACAGGCCGAAACTGCGTTGCAGCACTGAACCGTGGAGGACAAAGCGATGAGTGTGTGCCGTGTCCTGGTGAAGGAAGGCTGTCGCCCGCCAAGTGTCAAGGCATGCACCGATGAACTCCAGGGATTAGACTGGAGTTAGGTGGGACTTCAGGTAATTCACCACGAAGCCAAGGTGCTCGAGGAGATGGACGGTGTGGGCCATGGCCCACTGTGCTTTGCCAGCTGCCTCCCCTGTAACGAGCCAGTCGTCTAGATAAGGGTAGACAAAGGTCCCTTGCAACCGAAGGTGGGCTGCAGCTACCGCGAGGCACTTGGTGAACACTCGGAGCGGACGCAAGGCCAAAGGAAAGCACCTTGTATTGGTAGTGGTTCCCTTGTGTTCTGAAGCACAAGTATTTTCTGTGCTTCGGGTGGACCAGGATGTGAGCGTACTGTCGCCCCCGCCTGGCCAGGTAGATAACTGATACCAGGTAAGGTCGCCTTTTTGGCTTTAAAATAAGTTTCCCTCAAAATGGCTGCCAGGAGGGCTGCTGGGAATTGTAGTCCTATCTTAAAGCAAAGGAGTTGTGATCCGAGGGTTAGGCATAAGACAGAGAAAATTTATTTAATGTAATCAGGGGTTCCTTCATACACAGGACACAAGTGGAAAAATCATATATAGGATTTTTAATCCCACGCTACAGCTTCAAAAGAAATAGGAACAACTTTGCTTGTATTCCAAAAATGCAAAGAAACAGGCACAACTTTGCTTGTAAATCAAAATGCCACTTATTCCAAAACTTTTAAATTCTTAAATGTTTCTCTCCTTTACAGGAACAAAACTCTTGCAGCAAAACAACTCTTTAAATGTCCCTTGAACATTAGTATCAGCTTTCAACCTTATAAGTTGAGTTTAGCACTCAGCTGTTTTCTTCGGTTGTGACGTCTTCACAATTCAGGCTGCTTCCTAAGCAGGCATACATTCAATGGCTTTCTGGCTCAGCTCTCTTCTACGTCAGAGGCTTGACATACAGCATATTGCATTTCAAAGGAACTGTCTTCCATATCTGTTATCTCCATATCTTCAACGCTATCATTCTCACACACATCCAAAGACATCTGAGGGGAGAGCTTGCTATTCTCTTTCTTAATCAGTTCACTCAATTTCTTAAGCAGGGCTTGTTTCTGCACTAGCTCGTCTGCTATATGAGCTACTTGATACTTAGATAAACAGTCTCTCTTTATCCTGGGGTTTGGCTTATTGCTGGAATCAGCTTTTAACTCTAAAGCTAATTCTCTCAAACTTTTACTGGTTAAGAACTGAGAAGGACACACTTGCCTGGTTTCAGAGGTATTCAGAATCTCTCTCTGCCCTGCAAGCCAGTCATGCTGTCTTCCGTTTGCAGCAGCTTCGTTTGCTTGCACCAGCCTCTCTTTCCTTACTCTCTCAGCTGTGCTTGGCAATCTCTCATCAGTTCTCTCTTCGGCTTCCAGTGTTTCCTTCACACTGTCTTTCATGCTCTGCAAGCACTCTCTCACTTGCTCTCGCTTCCCTCTTTGCGTTCCTTGTTCTTGCTGCTTCACTTCCACCTTCTCCTTCTCCCTCTCCGTCTCTATCTGTGTTTCTGAAAGTCAGCTTTTTAAACTTTCCTCCTTCCTGAGCCACACCTTGCTCCCAGCACATGTGATTAGGGTCACGCTTCTCCCTGACGTGCTGCTGTGGGCGGGGCTTAGGGATGACTAGGTTCTGAGTCAGAGACTCTTGGTTACTAGGGAAACCCTTGATACTTTCTGAATTAAAGTGATAGAGATACACAGGGAAATGAGTCCTATGTTCAGCAGTGCTTTCCTCACCACAGTACGCATCCACCGGAGGTCCAAGGAACATAGCCAGTTGCTGCCCTTCCTCCAGCAGGGCAAGGTGCCAAGGGAGAGCATTCTGAACCTCTTCTGCACTAGATACTTGAGATCTCTTAGAGGTCGTAACCCACCTGTCCACTTTGACACAAGGAAGAAGTGGAAGTAGTCCCACCGCACCTCGCAGGTCTAAGTCCACAGCTTGTTCTTGGAGGATGTTGGCAAGGTCCTGCGCCAAGAAAGTCTAGTGCATGGGGAGCCAAGGGGGCTCCATGGGGCTGAAGGGTGGAGGAAACCAGTCCAGATGAAGGTGGGAGCCCTCCCAGATGACCTGGAGAACCCAGGTGTCTGACTCCCAGCAGGGAGCAAAGTGGACCAGGCACCCTCCCACTGGTAGCTGGGTCACCGGGGACGGGGGGGGGGCTATACCTCTGGTGTCAAAAACGCAGGGCCGACTTTGCTGGTGCCGGGGTCTGGCTTTTGGGGCCCTTAGGCTTACGCGGGCCTTGGTGGCCGCTCTTGCTCTATCTGCCCTGAGGTGGAGCCAGCACCGGAGGGAAAGGCAGGTAACCCCGATAGGGGAGACCCTTCCTCTGAAAGAAAGGCTTTTTGCCCTGTTTCTTCCGTGGGAGGGAAGAGGTCTTCCAAGAGAGACGGGTGTTGGTCACATATTGTGTCTAAATCTCTGCCGCTTTTGTCCTCTTATCGGTTTGCCGAACAACTGTTCGCCCAGGCACAGTACATCAAGCAACTTTTCCCGGACCCATTGTTCAAGGTCCGAGGACTGGAGCCAGACCTGTCGCCTGGTACCTATACCCGCAGCCGCTACCTGAGCCGAGGACTCAAAGCCGTCGTATGCAGTGAGAAAGGTACTGCAAACAATCCCCTACTGATTTCAGGAGGGACTAGAAACAGCGGAGGTAATCGCCATCGAGGCCTGCCTGGAAGCCCCCAAGTTCCTTCGTGAGATCACGAAGGAACATACCTATATACAAGCTGATAATAATGGATGCGGCAAGCCAGCATGGAGCCTTGGTAGGCCTTTCGCCCAATAGTGTCGAGGGCAATGACTCCCTACCGGCAGGACTGAAGAGTGAGTTTTTGGACTCTTGTGCTTCCGCATGGAAGATTCTACTACTATACAGGTATGGGGGGAGGACTCTGTACATGATGTCCAGGCGCTTACTGGCAATGGGGATAGGCGCAGGCATCTCCCACATGCGGAGGAGCAGCCGGGTCAGAATGGGTGGGACAGGAACAGTGAGGGATTCCCTCGGCGGGGCCTCATATTGTAAAATATTGAGTTATTCTGCACGGGGCTCCTCCTCTGATTGTGTAGAGAGCACCAGGGCTCGAGCCATGTCCCACACAAATTCCAGAAAGGGGGTGTCATCGGGAGGCGACCGCTGCTTCTGAGTGGGAGGGGAGGGATCCGAGAAGAGGTCCCGATGAGCCTGGGATTCAGGGGAAGTATCCCCATCAGACTTCCAATCCAAAATCTCCAAGGAGGACTCTCAGCTAGGCTTCTTGAGCTGAGCCTGTGAAGCACGCTGGGCTCCTGAGGCCAAAGCCCCTCTGCAGCCAGAGGCGCTGGCCCGGGACGGAGACCAAGATCTCTGCTGGGATCCCTCACGAGGCCTCTGGCTCTCAGGGGTAGTCGTGGCAGTTTGGCGTCGCCCTCAAGGTGTGTGTAGGGCGGAGCCTGGCACCAGCGCCTGCTAGGCAGCAAGGAAGGCAGAGACGCTGCGCTCCAGTGGCAGCATGCATGCTGGCCTCCCACTCAGGGTAACCGGGTCAGACATCGAGGAGGAGAGGGGTTCCTCGCTGGGACAACCCTCAGGAGACTGGGCACCATCGCCAGAGGCCTCCATATCTGTACGAGGTACCTTTCGGGGCCGCTCCTTCTCAGCGGAACCAAGTTTTCCCTCCTCCTATGGCTACCGAAAAGAACAGAGTCTAGTGGAGCCTCCCACGTGACACTCAAGTGAGAAAGTCACCTTTCTGTACTCAAGGTGGTCGTTCAAACATTTAATCAATCTTCAGATTTTCAATAGAGAGAGGAGAAAATCAATCCGCCATCTGCTGGAGACAAAGAAATACTGAAGGGACCTCTGGTAGCTGAGGTGAGTAGAGGCATAGGCATAGGAATTATGTCACTGAAACCTGCACTTTTCATTGGTTGTCTCTGCCAATCTGCTGATAGGGGAACTCAACCCATTTGCCTGGAATGGTCTAGAAGGACAATATGGAACTTCAGACAGACTGGGTGTTTTGGCAAAAGCCTCTGCAACACTCAAGATCATTCTTACATCAAACTTATCATTTGCAATGGATTTCTGCACTTCCTCTTTTTTCTAAATCTCAAATAGCAAGCTGTAACACTCACTCAGAGCAAATTTAATAATTCAAGTTTAAATATAAGAACTAGACCACCATTTCGACAGAAAAAAATAAATAAAAGAGACACAGCTACTACATTACCTTCTGTACATGATTGATTTCATCATGCTTTCGCTTCTGGTTGCGTGTGATCTTCCGTTCAGGTTGCTCTGAAAGTTCACTTAGATACTGGTCCGTGTTTTTCTGAACTGCATCTTTGACTGTCTTGGTCAGTGCCAGACGGTTCTTGTCCACCCACTCATCCAGGCGGCGGTTAACTATGAGAGGAAGGCAAGGCAGACAACATAAAAGAGGAGAACTAGATTATAGGAATTAGGCATAAACACTATCTCTACTATTGATTACTTAACTAAACACAAGAATACAATAAAGATGCCAGAACAGAAGTGTGTGCTACTTACAACCCACATAGTGCACGTAGAACTCCTCACGACCTTCCTGCTCATTCAGACGTGACTGGATCACTTCTGCTGAGTCTACATATGAGGGAAAAGCATGTGTTTTAAGGTATCACCATTATAAAACTAACCAACTAATACACACAACATGGAAACTATCATACACTTGTATTCAGAATATGCGTAAGTAAAGGGCGGTATATCAAATGCCTAAACCATAAACCATATTATGACATGTTAAATGACAGCAGAAAGACCAAACTGGCCTATTCAGTCTGCCTAAATGAGATTATTTCATTCAGAGTCTGTGTAGACATGGGTAAATTAGACTTACCTGCTAATTGTTGTTCCTTGCGGAACTCTAGTCCAGTCCCGGAACCATAGAGTTGTCAACCTCCTCCAGCAGCCTTGGAGACTGAAATACATCAGCGCTTTGCTGGCACCAGTATAAGTAGGCAAGGACCGCCCCCTCTCACCAGTACCTATTGACAAAGCACACTGAGCAGAACACATAAGGAGAATTAACCAGAATACATTCAAACAGAGCAATATATATATATATACGGAATAGAATATTCCACGTTTCACTTCAAGAAAAATGATTATTTAAAAAAAAAAAAAAAAATAGAACTAAAGTAATTGCATTCATCGACTGTGTCTGCATAAGCATATCGTCTGACAACACAGAAGCGCCCTACCACACCACCTCCTAAGAGGATGGGCAGGCAAGAGCGCCACGCAAGAAGGTCCTCCAATGGCTTCATCCTGCGCCCCCCGGAAACAAAGACAACACAGAGTACCCGCGGGAGCCGAAACAATCAGGCTGGCAACTCTTCAAACCAAGGGAGGGATCCGGGACTGGACTAGAGTTCTGCAAGGAACAACAATTAGCAGGTAAGTCTAATTTACCCTTCCTTAGCGTCCCTCTAGTCCAGTCCCGGAACCATAGAGGATGTAACAGAGCAGTGATCATCAACGGGAGGGACAAGCAAGCCCAGCCTGAAGCACCGCTGAGCCGAAACGCCCATCCTCCGCTGACAAAACATCCAAGCGGTAATGCTTGGCAAAAGAATGCAAGGACGACCAAGTCGCCGCCCTACAAATGTCGCCCACTGGGACCAGACTGAACTCTGCCCAAGACGCCGCCTGCGCCCGAGTGGAATGAGCCCGAAGACCCTGCGGAACCAACTTGCCTTTCAAGACGTAGGCCGATGCAATAGCTTCCTTCAACCAGCGGGAAATAGACGACTTCGCCGCCGCTTCCCCCTTACGCGGTCCCCCGAACGCCACAAAAAGTCGATCCGACCGCCTAAAGGACGCCGTCTGGGAGAGATACTTCTTGAGAACCCTGCGGGCGTCCAACAGCCACAACCGATCCCCAGATCCGGCCCCATCGCGATCGGAGAACACCGGAAGAGAGACCACCTGGTTAACATGAAAAGCGGACACCACCTTGGGTAAGAACGCCGGCACGGTACGGAGAACCACCTTGTGGTCGGTAAAAGAGATAGGGCTCCCTACAAGACAAGGCCTGTAGCTCCGAGATCCTCCTAGCCGAACAAATTACCACCAAGAAAACTGTCTTCAATGTGAGATCTTTTAGCGAAGCAGTGGACAACGGCTCAAACAGAGGAGCCAGCAAGGCTTTCAACACCAAATTCAAATCCCACGGAGAAACAGTACATCGCCGTGGCGGCCGCATGAGCAACACCGCCCTCAAAAACCGCCGGACATCCGTGTGGGCACCGAGAGACTGACCCTGCACTTTCCCCCGGTAGCAGGAAAGGGCAGCCAGCTGCACTCGCAACGAACTAGCCGCCAAACCCTTGTCCACACCATCCTGCAAGAACGAAAGGATCTGCGACACGGAAGCTCCCAACGGACGCACGGTATGCTCCGAACACCAAGCCTCAAAGATGCGCCAGACGCAAATGTACGCCAAAGAAGTTGCCCTCAGCAAGGTCGAAACGACCGCCGCCGAATACCCCTTAGCGGTCATCTGAGCCCTCTCAAGAGCCATGCCGTAAGCGAGAACCGAGCTACCTGAGGCATGCGCAACGGACCCTGACACAAGAGATCGCTCCGCTGAGGGAGCCTCCACGGGCGATCCGCTAACAGTCGCACCAAATCTGCGTACCACGGCTGCCTGGGCCAATCGGGCGCCACCAGCACCACGAGGCCCCGATGACGCTCTATGCGCTGCACCACCTGGCCTATCAGAGCCCAAGGTGGGAAGACAGAGCAGTATCTCTTGCGGCCAGGGCTGCGCCAGTGCGTCGAGCCCCTCTGACATCCCTTCTCGCTGTCTGCTGAAAAAGCGCTCCACCTGAGCCGATTGGAAGGTCACCATGAGATCCATTAGGGGGAACACCCCAGCGCCGTACAAGAAGCGCGAAGACTTCGGGGTGAAGGACCCACTCTCCCGGGTCCACCCTTCGGCGACTCAGAAAATCCACCACTACATTCTCTACGCCTGCCACATGCTGTGCTGACACTTCAGATGCGATTCGGCCCAAGCTAGCAACTGAGCCGCCTCCTGCTCTAGCGCCATGCTGCCTGTGCCGCCCTGCCGATGTATGTAAGCGACGGTGGCCGCATTGTCCGAGAGAACCCGAACCGCCTGCCGCGCAAGAGTCCCCTGAAACGCTTGTAGAGCCAGAAACACCGCTCGCATCTCCAACCGATTGATGGACCATTCCTTCTCTGCCACCGACCACAGGCCCTGGGCAAACGCATCCCCGCAACACGCCCCCACCCCAGAAGACTAGCATCTGTGGTCAGCAGCTTCCAGGATGGAGGCTCCAAGGGCATGCCCACGGCTAGATTCTCCGGGCGTAACCACCAGCGAAGATCCAGGCTGATCTCCCGGGGACAGATCAATCGTCGAGATAACGCATCGCGCTGATGAGACCAACGCCGGAGGAGCGCGCTCTGAAGTTTCCGCATATGCGCTCTGGCCCAGGGCACCACCTCTATCGTTGCCGCCATCGTGCCGAGCAACTGGAGATACTGCCACGCCGTGGGCACTGTCTGCCGGAGAAAGTGCCGCACCAGCCTCCGCAACGCCTGCGCCCGCTGATCCGGCAAGAACACTGCCGCTTGAAGCGTGCCCCCAGGTATTCCAACGACTGCGAGGGAGTCAACTTGCTCTTCATAAAGTTGACCACCCAGCCCAGACTCTCTAGCAACCGCACCACCTTGGCGGTGGCCTCCGCACTCTCCGCCCGAGACTTTGCCCGAATTAACCAATCGTCTAGATAAGGATGCACGAGCACCCCCTCCTTGCGAAGAGCCGCCGCTACAACCACCATGACCTTTGTGAACGTGCGTGGCACCGTTGCCAGGCCGAAGGGTAACGCCTGAAACTGAAAATGTCCCATGGGAACCGCAAACCGCAGGTAGCGCTGATGCTCCCGCCGAACCGGGATATGCAGGTAAGCCTCCGTGAGGTCGAGCGAAGTCAGAAACTCTCCCTGCCTGACAGCCGCTATGAAGGATCGAAGAGTCTCCATGCAAAAGTGAGTTACCCGGAGACACCGATTGACCCTTTTTAAATCTAGGATAGGGCGAAAGGATCCCTCCTTTTTCGGCACCACGAAATAGATGGAGTACCGACCGGAACCGCACTGGTCCCCTGGCACCGGGACGATGGCCCTGAGGCGCAACAATCTCTGCAATGTGTCGAAGACGGCCCTCCGCTTGAGCGGAGCACTGCATGGCGAGAGAACAAAGGAATCTAACACGGGACAATGACGTTCGAGAGCGTAGCCCTCCCGAATAACCTCCAGAACCCACTGATCTGACGTAAGTTGGACCCAGGCAGGGTAGAATTCCCGCAACCGCCCCCCCACGGGAACTACATCCACCTGAGCCCGCCTCATCTCATTGGGGCTTTTTACCAGAGGCGGAGGGAAAGGCGGAGAAACCTCTGCCGGCTCCTCTGAAGCTACGAAACCCCTGGCTTAGAGTTGGGAACCGACCACGCTGGGCCTGACCAAAACGAGCCGCCCAAAAATGGCGAAAATCCCTAGGAGCACCTCGAGACCCAGAGGCAGTCCTGACCGGCTTCGGTTTATCCTCCGGAAGACGACCCCCTTTAGATTCACCGAGATCCTTGACCAGCTTTTCCAAATCCTCACCGAACAGCAACTTACCCCAAAAGGGAAGTTTACTGAGACGAGCCTTGGAGGAACTATCGGCCGCCCAATTGCGCAACCACAAATACCGCCGCGCCGCTACCACAGAGGCCATAGACTTAGCTCCACTACGGATGAGATCATAATGAATGTCCGACAAATAGGCGGCCCCAGATTCCAAACGTGCCGCATCCTCCACCTGCGCTGTCCCGACATCCCCCTGTAATCGTTGGGACCAGCGCAAGCAACCTCTCACAACCCAAGCCCCCGCCACGGCGGCTTGCATAGAGAGGGCACATACATCAAAAACCTGCTTCAATAGCGTATCCAACTTCCTATCCTGCACATCCTTCAACACCGCGGCGCCCTCAACCGGGATCGTAGTCTTCTTTGTGACTGCTGACACCGCCGCATCAACCTTGGGAGACCGAAAAAGCTCCCTATCCTGATCCGACAATGGATAAAGGCGCGACAAGGCCCGAGAGCCCCTTAGCGCCGATTCTGGCGAGTCCCACTCCTCCTGAATCATCCCTCTAAAGACTCTGTGCAGGGGAAAGACCCGCTGGGACTTACGCACCGCCTGGAGCAGAGGATCCTCCAGAGCATCATCCGGCACCGTCGCCGGCATATTCAACGTTTTGAGAGTCTCGGCAATCAAGGCCTGAAGCTCTTCCCTACGAAACAACCTGACGAGCCGACTATGCTGCTCCGTGTCAGGTATCTCTCCCTCCTCGAGCTCCTCACCGGAGGTGTTATCCAGGTCCACGTCTTCCGTCCCGAGGTTTTCCCCCAGATGAGACGGAGAATCCTCCTCTGCCAACCCCTTGGCCACTTTCGCAGCAGGAGCGCCGTCTTCTGCCCGAATCAGGGACCCCGGACGCTTTTGCCCCTCTGAGGCACGAGCCGGAGAGACTACCCCGGGTTGCAGGAGCGCAAACGCTTGCTGCATGAGAGAGAAGAAATCTGGTGGAATCCCCGGAGCTAAGGCCACCGAATTCGAGGACCCCTCCCCAGGGGAAGACTCCGGCCCCTGAAAATCCAGAGTCGGAGGTAAAGCCGGCACCGCACCTAGCGGAAGCCCCTCAGCAACGACAGCCGGAAAAGGAGCTGAAACCTCCATAACGTTGGAATCCAGAGTGCAGGACCCACACACACTGGACCCTGTCAGTAAACCCCGCTTAGCTCCACAAACCACACAGCGTGGCTTCGCAGGCATACTCAGTGGGAAGCACTCCTGCCACCCACTGACCGAGGGCCAGCAGCACAGCCTAGCAAAAAAGAGGCTTGTGAGGCAGACTTAAGAAACCCCTGATTAACAGTTTGTTTTTTTTTACATTCTTCACACACTATGACCCCAGAGCACCCCCAAGTTAAACCCAGAAGGTCTGCAGCCAAAACAAGGGTTAGAAAGGCCAGAAAAAGCAAATTTAAAGGAAAAAAGCAAATCGGGATTTTTTTCAAAATGGCCACCGCATCCAATTCCCGCCAAAAAAAAAAACACGCGACAGAACACCCCGAGAGGAATAGAAAACCAAAGTCTCCCCCCCCCCGTTAAACCTTAAGGGGCCCCCAAAAAGCAGAAAATTAAACCCCTCTTACTCACCACTGCCAGATGGGGTGAAGGAGAGAGGGAGAGATGCAGCAGCCTCGCTGGAGCTCAGCCTGACTGTGGCTTCAGCTCCAACACCAGCAGCAGTTTCTCAACTGCCCTGCCAACTCCGGGCCACTGCTGTCAGCCTGCAACCTGCTCCTCACCCTTTAACGCGGGTTCGGGAGCAGGGAGACACAGAAATACCCTTGTGCTGACTTAACCCCACAGTGCTCGTCTATGCAGTGGGGCAGGGAAAGGAAAGAAGTAAAAGTAAAAGTAAGAGGTAAGGGGGGGGGAAGGGGGGCAGATGGAGCCAGAGGAAGAAATCTCCTGCACCAGCACAGCACCTGTAATCAAAACCCAGAAGGGCAAATCAATAAAAATAAAGTCAAATTTTAAGGTAAATGTATTCTATTTAGCTCTGCCTATATCCCTAACTGAGCCCAGAACTAGGCTCAGAATCTCCTTCAGCTGCTTGGAGACTGAAAGTATAGGTGAGAGGGGGCGGTCCTTGCCTACTTATACTGGTGCCAGCAAAGCGCTGATGTATTTCAGTCTCCAAGGCTGCTGGAGGAGGTTGACAACTCTATGGTTCCGGGACTGGACTAGAGGGACGCTAAGGAAGCTGCTATTATTGCAAGGCATTTTGTGAATACCTACTGAGCTGAAGAGGCCAAAGGGTATTTCCTTATTACGAATCCAAGAGCCATCCCAGTCAAGGGGGAGTATCTGTACACATCCTTTAAAATCAGGGAAAAAAATGGTAGGAAATGGCACCTAGGAAAATCAACCTGAATTTTTCAAAAATAAAATGTCTGTTTAGAGCCCTTAGGTCTAGAATGGGATGAAATCTCTCCCTCCCCCCCTGTCTTCTCTATGATCAGGAAATACTTGGAGTAGAGTCCCTTTCCCCTCGTGGGATGTCTGACTACACTGACCTCTAAGAGGGAAGAGCTTCTTGGTAAATATTTCCTGATGTAGAGAGCTTGATCAAGATGCTTTGGTGGCAATTTGGTGGAAAGTAAAATAGGTGAAGCCTGTATCCTAGCCAGATGATTTTTAGTATCCATTGATTAGAGGTTACGAGGGACCAGTAATTTGTGAAATCTTAGTCTCCCCTCTTACATAAAAGGTTGCCCAGTACAGATACTAGAAAATCAGATATTGTGATGAAGAGCGCCCTCCTGAGGAAATGGAGACTGAAGGAAATCCTGAAATGCAGCAGGATTTACAATCCTAAAAGGAAAAAAAAGCCCTCTTCTGGTGAGCTGAGAAAGAAGACCAGCCCAGGGGAGGAGTTGAGCAGTGCTGATTGGGCACACCCAGGGGTTGGACGGGGTGTGTCTGAGAAAGAATCCCTTTATGAAGTGGTGAAGGACGCTGCTAAACAGATTAAGGGGATCAAGAAGAACAAGAAGAGAGAGAATAGCTTGAAGCAGAATTCCCAGGAGCAGAGGACCTGTGAGCAGAGGGCCTGGAAGCAGAAGCAGAAGAGCTGTGAGAAACAGGAAAGCCATGAGCAGAGGACCAGGAAGCAGTTTGGCTGCACGTCTGAGCCTGGTAGCAGCAGAGGACCTGCAAGGATCTTAACAGGTGCTTGGAAAGGAAGTCCTACGAGAAGTGGACGAAGCCCTGGTTTAGAGTCTTGGGAAAAGGCAGAGCCCTCGTGGATACAGTTTGGACCGGAGAGACCCAGAAGCACTCACAGCTGCAAAGCTTTTGAGCTACCTAAAAGGAGAGGAGCCTGGCAGAAAGACAGCAGTTTCTATAGGAACCTGGATAGAGAAGGTAAAGTCCCATATCATATATGATAGGCTGTTTTAAAAGATCCCAATTGTTACCCTGAGTCATTCAAGCCAAGAGCTGAAGGGGGAAACATTATTGACTGGGAGAAAAACTCAGTGTTGGCTGACAACGGTTTGTCAGGAACTGAACAGGCTGAATTGCTCCTTCAGGACTTTAAAGAATTCTTAGAATTGAAAGCAGGCAGACAGTCAAAGCTGAATGAGGACAATAGCTCTGTGCAGTCAGAAGATTTTATGCAAGTGGAAAATGCCTTACCTTTGATAAACTCTGATGATAATAGCATGGACTGTTCAATATGCTGTAAGGAAATAGCAGTATAACAAAGCTTGCCTGTACCTTGTATGAAAAGAATACAACGTGGCAGTTTCTGCTGCCGTGCTCTGAAAACCTAATTGTTTGCACCTGAGTTTGAGTTCACACTGTGAATGGAACAGTGATTGCATGAGGCTGCAATATATGTAAGTCACCTCTTGAGGCAGAGCTGAGTTAAGCTCCATAGAAGAAAAGCTGATCTCACTTTACGTTGTCTTATATTCCTGAGTTTCTTCTGTTACCATTTAAAGCACCATTTAGGTTCATGTATCTGAATTTTGATGCGCTGGAGGAATCTCCCCAACACGAATAAAATATTCTTGCAAAGCCTTACCGTCTGTGGCGCAACTACATATATCAGTGAGAGAAAGGAGAACAAAACTACAGCTCCCATCATTCCAAGGGAATAGTTTTAATCCATTCCTCACGGGACAATAGGCCACTCCTGTCCTTTAGCCCTAGGGCGGGGGCAGGAGCGTCGCAATATATGTTTTCATGAATGCAAACAAACCCTGTCCCTTTGGCTGAGAAGGTGGTTGAGACATCTGGGCCTGTGCTATGTTGGATGACAGAGAGATCCTTGTCTTGCCTAGAAAGAACGAGAGGAAGGAGAATACCTTTTGAAAGTAACGGGATCTTTGTCTTCCACTCTGGAACCTCCCAGAGGAAGAGGAGACCAGTCTGAAATGAGCTTAGAGAGAGCCCTAAGAGCATCACTGTGCTACTTTATAAGAAACGAGTAGCTACTTTCTGCACCTTATCTACAAAGAGAGATTATGGCACAACAGCAAGCTTTTCCTGATCATACATTGCAGGTCTGAAGCCTTGAACTATGAGTGTTTTTGGGTATCAATACCCCTAGAGAAAGCATGAAATGCCATCTCAAAAATATAGGCTGCTCGGACCATATGTTTATCCACTAGTGAATGGAGATGCTCATCCTGCTCTTAAGAAAAAGTATGAGTAAACGCCTGCATTTTGCAGGCAATGTTCCTCGAGTGCATGCCCATGAAGAGCTGGTAAAAAAAAAAAAAAAAAAGCTAGGTAGGATGAAAGCATGTCGTCTCAAAGAATTTTCTTCCAAAAGACCCCAGTGTCTGAGGCTCTCTCTTCGAGGGCCACTGGAACTCCTGGCTCTTATGAGAGCAGATTTCACCACCATGGACTGTTGAGAAAGCCAAAGTTTCTCTGAACTGGGAGTCTTCTCGGCTATGTATGTAGAGTCAATCTTCTTATTGATAAGCTGTACAGAGGTGGGTGGGGTATTCTCCTGCATTCTCATTTGAACATCCTTGAAGATTCTAAAATGGGCACTGTCCAACTTCCTTGGGTGGGTCAAGGAATTGGAGGATGTCAGTTTCTGCCCTGGATTCCTCAGCCATCTATCTTAAATGGCATGGTCTCTTCCATTTCCCTAATAAAAATAAATGAAGGAGAGTTCCCCTGGAGGGAACAGATACGTATCTAACAGTAGAATCCTCCTTTTCAGAGAGACTCAGAATCACCTTCTGAAACTCGGAAAAATACCTAGAAAAATACTCCAGAGGAGAAGCCCAAGTCTCTACTTGCCTTGATATCCACACCTCAGCATTAGTGGGCCTCAAGTGATAGCATCCAGTGACCAAGGATCTCCAACGCCATGGTGAACCTTACTTCTCAAATACACTGGAGATGAACAATGCAGCAGACACAGACCTTGAGGCCCTTTCATATCTCTGTATCTACAACTCTCCTGCAGAGTGTACAAAAGTTGAGAACTAGCTAGATCTCTTGATGCACCAACATTGACAATGTCAAAGCCACAACATCCCATCCATCACAAAACCGATTCATCTATGCACTCAAACTCCTTATGGGCTGCTTCTCGAAGTCTGTAATTGACAAAGACATAGGGATCACAGCAGGAGTGGCCACATCTCAGGACCTTGGAGGTTCCTGTATCACTGTTCCCTCTTAGCTGTGCGCGCGCACACACCTCGCCGAGCGAGCGCACATACTTTACAACAGAGCGCACAAAAATTACGGTTCCGATTCTGATAGAAAACAGACGTCTTAAAACTTAAAAGTTGTGATTGTAATTACTAGAATTTTTCCTGCTTCATTTAGTAATCGTCTATTTTCATTTAATTTCTTTAAAATCAATGTGGTGTACATACTGTATTCTGACGTGTAGTCAATTTTTAAAGTATATAACTGAGTGTCGTTATGTGGCGCACAAAAATTTAACCTTCCTTCAAATGCTGCACAGCTGATATTTTATGCGCACACAGACTACAGAAAATTAAAGGCAACATTGTCCTGTATCCCCTCTGTCGCAGAGAAGGATGAGCAAGAGGGCAATGCCTCTTATTGTCACGCTCTGATGAGGTACATTGTACATGTACTTTGGCCTCTGCCTGGTGTTCAGCATTATGAACCCTCATCAATTACATCAAGGTCCAACCCTTCCTTTTCTTGATTCAGAGGATGATGTCCTGTCACAGTGGCCTCTATCAATGTCAAGGGTGATTGATGAACTCGATGCTGATGCAACTCCCAGGACCATAGAGAGACTAATGTTTCTGATGCCAACGGACTGGACTACTTGTGCCAAAAATATATTTGCACTGCTTTTCTCAAAGCAGGGAGTCTGCCAGTTGGCAGATTACAGAGACTCTGTCTCGGAGGCTTCCCATGGCCTGAGACCACTGGTCCCAGAGACACCAATGTGCCGCACTCATGTGGAGGTGAGGTCTGGGGTGATGTGGACCGTGGAAGCCGTGTGCCAGAGGAGGCGCAGAAGAAGCCGGGTGGGCACCAAGACACAATACTGTGTGTCCCGTGCCAGAGTCCTGAGATGGTTGGCTCGGTCCCTAGGCAAGAAGGCCTTTGACTGGAGAGTGTTGAACTTTGCTCCAATGAACTCCAGACACTGTGCCGGGAGGAGGTGAGACTTGGGGTTTATGACAAAATCCAAGTGCTGCAGAACCCGGATGGTGCGTGCGGTGACCTGTTGCACCTCTGAAGCTGTGCCTCCCTTTATGAGCCAGTCTTCTAGCTTTTTAGCCGACACATGGCTGACTCCACCACCATGGAGTTATGCGGCAGTTGTGACTTTTGGAAGCCCAGGCTCCAGCGGACTTGATACATCGAGTCGAGCAGTTTGCTCACCACCGGTACAGACGCTGGTGTCTCCCACATGCAGAGCATCAACCGCTCCAGGATGGGAAGAATGGGCACCTTGAGCGATTCCCGCAGAGAAGTCTCGTACTGGACAATTTCCAACTCATCCACCCAAGGATCCTCCTCCAATTCAGCAGGGAATGCCAGGGCCTTTGACATATCCTTGACAGAATTAAAGGAAGTCCATATCCTCCGACAGGGACCACTGTCGAGGCTCGAAGATGGGAGAGTCAGATAGGATGTAGCGGTGGCGATGGGCGTCAGGGGACTCCTTATCCTCCATCTCCCACTCGGAGTAGTCCATTGAGGATTCGTAGGAGGACTGCTCCGCAGGCCTCAGGGCGACCGGTGCCCAGCATACTTGCTGGGGATTATCATGGTCCTGTCTAGCGGGACTCGGATCGTGACCTCAGCCGAGGACTGACTTGGCATCAGGGGACATCTTGGACGTCGAGGGCCAGGTGGTTGGGGTGCATGAACTGGTCATGCTGGATAACAGCGCCCGCTGCAGGTCCATGAAAGCAGACAAACTGCACTCCAGGGCTGCCATTCTGGACTCCAGGCCAGAAGGCTCCGCAGCTGACGCCAGCTCCCCCAAAGGGGAATCCTGGACGATGATGGTGTCTGGGGATCGAGGCCAATCCAAGGTCGAGTCCTTTCAGGGGATATTTGCAGGCCACTCCTTCTCTGTAGCCTCGGACTGCGGGACGAGGCCCGGGGGGGGGGGGGCGGTCAGAACCATCCAAAGATGCTGCCTTCAATGGTTTCTTCTTCTTCCTAGGTTCTCTCGAGGGAGATCCCCTTTCTGAGGAGTCACGACGGGGCTCGGGTTTGAAAGGTTCTTCCCATGGTGTCGAGGCCTCAGATGAGGCCCTGGCCTTCAAAAGGTACCGGGGACTTGGGGGGAAAAAAAACAACACACACAAAAAACAACTTATAGTGCTGCTACTGGCGGCTCTTGAGGGCCTTGCTGGACATCCTTTTGCAGAGACAGCAGGCTGCCGGGTCGTGGTCTGGCCCGAGGCAGCGGAGACAGCAGTCGTGTGTGTCAGTCAAAGACAATTTTAGAGCACCGATCACACTTCTTAAAGCCACTTGTAGCCATGGGGGAAAAAATTACCCCTGCGAGGTCGAAGACTCTCTGGACTGCCAGTTGGAAAAAAAGGCACAAAGACGCTAGAACAAGAACGAACGAAAACTACAAAAATAGACCGGAACTCAACGTCGAGGCAATGAGGTCGGGTGGCGGGAAGAGCACCAGCGCGATACTGGAGGAGAGTATGAAAACTCGGAGAGAAAAATCAACTTTTTCTGGGGACAAACCAGATAAACATCTGAAAAGGCTCTGCGGAAAAAAGGAGACTGAGCAAGATGGCACCCATGGGCGGGAAGGAGACCATGTATGCGTGGTGGCATCTCCCAAAGGCTTTATTTTAAAACTGGGGGATGCTTCTGCGCCAGCGTCACCTGTATGTGAGGACTAACTTCCTGCTTGCTCCCGGAGAAAGACAGCTGCAGCAAAATAAGAGGACTATTCTAAAATAAATTCCTGATTTGGGCACACAAGATCTCCCCGATAGCCCTAGTAAGCCTCACAGCCCACAAAACCCCCCCCCCCCCCCCCGGTGTCCTTAATAGTGTCACAAACTCCTGATACTCCCCCCACCTACCTTCAGGTTAAGAGGCAGAAGGAACCCACTTGCCAATTCCGCCATCGTCCAAAATCGCAGTGCCCAACTGCTAGTGAGGTGCTTCTCAAAGCTCTCTTGGAACCACACCAAACCAGTTGGGTTCTTAGGACTACTGCAATGGAATATGCATGAAATGAATTTGCATATATTGGATATTGATTGTTATTAAATCTCTCCCAGCCATATTCATTGCAGTAAGCTTGAAAACCCCAGTGGTTAGGTATGGCTCTACTAGAGGGTTAAGAAGAATTGCCCGAGCGGTGTCATGATGCACCACTACAGATCAGTTTTCCAAATAAGGAAATGCTTGGCAAATGAGAGGAAATGCCTTATTTGGCAGACTGACCCTTAGCAGTGCATCCAGACAGACTACTAGGGGTCAGGCACCACCATATTTCAAGATGGTTACTAGACACCTCCTCAGACCATTATTATTGGTTCTCCCTTGTGAGATGCCCTGGCAAGGGGCACTCAGAAACCAGATATCCCTAAGAGAGGGAGGTCAAAGGGAATTCTGTGAACTTTTGCAGGTGGAAGTAGATGACAGGGAGTCTAGCCAGCTTTTAAAAAAAGTTAAGTCTCCCTTCCTATTGATGAATAATCCAATCCCCATTCATGCACTGTGTGTGTTTTCCCATACTCTCCACAGTCCTACTTGAGAAGAGAATCATTAACTGGCATTGTGATGCACTCAGCATGTTTTATGACACCTCCTTGTTTTGCTTTTCAACTAAGATGACATATAAGATTTTTTTGGTATATGCAGCCATGCCCTATCGATAACACCACAGTTTTATCCTCAGACTGGTCATTGTCAATGTGGTCAGGGTGACAATATGCTTTGCAGATTGACAGTTTAACACATCCTCAATTAGATTTTACATTTCACTTAAGGACATAAGATATATGCCATACTGTGTCAGACCAAAGGTCCATCAAATCCAATATCCTGTTTCTAACGCTGACCAATCCAGGTCAGATGTACCTGTCAGGTTCCCAAAAGACAGACAGATTTCATGATGCTTATCCCAGGGTAACCAGGGAATTTTCCCAGTATACTTGAATAATGATTTATAGATTTTCCTCCAGTAACTTGTGCAAACCTCTCTCTTATACCCAGCTATATTAACAGCTTATACCACATACCCTGGTAACAAAATTTCAGAATTTGATTATGCATCCAGTAAAAAAATATTTTCTCCAGTCTTAAACATGCTACACTGTAGCTTTATTGCATGTCACCTAGTCTTTCTACCTTTTGAAGGAGTAAACCACCAATTTATGTTTAACCGTTCCACGCCATTCATTATTTTTTAGACCTCTATCATATCTCCTCCTCAGCCATCTTTTCCAAGTTGAAGCACCCTAATCTTTAAGGCTTTCCATCCTGCACCTCCTTTATTATTTTGGTCGCTCTTCTCTGTATCTTTTCTAATTGCCCTGCATGCTAAATCTCCTCTACCAATTTTGTTATTTTTATAATGTACTATACCAGATAATATATCCTCTAATTTCCTTCCAGGCAAATTACCATCTATTAGTTGTTCAGCCACTGCAAAAAACTTTTTTTTAAAATATTTTTTCATATAATTTTACTTATTGTAGACTTAAAGGTCTCGGACTTTCTTGGCACTTATCAGGAAATTCTTCTCATGTAGTGCCAGCTTTGCATCAATGACCTCAGTGGTCACTGATGCAAAGCTGGCACTACATGAGCATTTTCCTGGGTGGTCATTGGACTGAGGTCATTGATGTAAAGCTGGCACTACATGAGAAGAATTTCCTGATAAGTGCCAAGAAAGTCTGAGACCTTTAAGTCCATAATAAGTAAAATATATGAAAAAATATTAAAAAAATGTTTTTTGCAGTGGCTGAACAACTAATATATGGTAATTTGCCTGGAAGGAAATTAGAGGATATATTATCTAGTATAGTAGTTTTAGTCCTCTGTTAATAGACCACAAATTTTTATAATGTAAGCAATTTAAATTACAATGTAAACCACTTTGATTGAAGGCTAAGGCCATATAGAAAACAGGTTAAATACATAAATAATTCCACTACATCCTTTTTAAAGATATGGCAACCAGAATTGCACACAATATTCAAGGTGCAGTCATGCCATATAGAGGCATTATAATATCCTTGGGTTTTATTCTCCATTCCTTTCCTTAAAATTCCTAGCATTCTATTTGCTTTCTTTACTGCCTCTACACACTGGGCACATGACTTCAATGTATTACTGCATCCATAATGATTCCCAGATCCTTTTCCTGGGTGGTGAGTCTTAATGTGGAACCTTGCATCATGTAACCATAGTTTAGGTTGTTTCCCCCAGGATTATGAGAATTTCCTAGCAGGTAAATACTTACAAGAGCAGAAAATAGCAGCTGCTCTCTCAGCAGTCCTTCAAGATTTATTCTAACAGAGAGGGTACTTGATGCCATCATCTACCCGCGCCACAGACTTTATATTGGCAAAACTATACACTGAGATAAAACGCCTATCATTGAACATCAATCTGCTATTTTTACTCAAAGGGAGACAGCTCTTCATTGGTTATGGCAATTTCATACAAACTGCTGATTTGAAGCCCTGAATGTGCCCATACATAGCAGGGTTGTTTTCATGAATTATTGCAGTATGAACAAAAAGGGGTTTTTTTTTCAGGAATACAATGACCTAATGGAGAAATTTCAAGACTAATTAGCCACAACTCACCCACCCTTGGCTTAGTCTCTTATAGCTGTCTTGTGCTCGTTACCACAATCCCTCACAGGTGCACCATACCCCCTGCAATCTCTATCACCTATCCTTTTACTTCCTCCGACTTCTGTGCTCCTCTCCAGTACTCTATGACTCAACACTTTCTCTTCCTATTGCTCATACTGCTTAATTGTCTCCCCTCCTACCTACACCTTCAAGCCCCTCCCCCTTATCTCCCCTTTACCATCCTTGCTTCCCCCACCATTTTGTCATCTAGCCTATCATCAGCTCTTGAGCTTCACCACTTTCTCCCTCTCATTCAGCCATCTCTTCTCTATCTGAAATAACCTCATCCTGGTTAACACTGTGCTGTCTCCTCTCTGCCCTGCACTCTTCTACTACTCCTCTCTCCCAGAGATATCAATCCCAACCCTGGCTCCCCTAGGCTTCTGTCACACTCCCAGAACAGATCCTTATGCAACAGCTCAAATCTTATTCATATCCCTCTCTTCCCCTTTCTCATGTGCCTTCTGGAACGCACACTCCATCTCAAATAAAGAAATCATAAGTAAAGACAAGTTTCTCTCTAATGCTCTCCATCTTCTTGCTCTAACCGAGACCTGGCTCTGCCCTGAGGACTCTGCTTCAATTGCTGTTCTCTGTCATGCTATCAACTCTCCCACATGCCTCATTCCACTGGCCATGGTGCAGTTGTTGGGCTTCTACTCTCTCCCTTCCTGTCAGTTTCAACCCCTCCTTCTGCTTCCGTCTCAATCCTTTCAAGTCCATTCCTACCTACCGACTAGCTTTTATTTATTGACCGCCTGACAAGTCCACCTCTACCTTTCTCTCTGACTGATTCATGACTTTCCTTCTTTCTGGATTCATCTTCCCCCTCCCTTATTCTCAGGGATTTTAACATTCATGTTGATAACCCATCCGACTCTTACGCTTTAAAAGCTCCTCTCTTACCTCATCATTCAACCTCCAGCTTTGCTCTACTGCTCCTACTCACCAGCAAGGCCACTGCCTTGACCTTGTATTCTTCTCCAATTGCCTACCCTCAAACTTCTGTACATCACCTGCTAAGCTTCACTCTTCATCGCTCACCTCCTCAACCTCACCTTTCTCCTCCAACCTCTTTAGAAATCTTCATGCTATTGACCCATTGGCTCTCTCCTCCACTGTCTCATCACCTCTTTCCACCAGTATGTCATCTGAATCTGTTGATGAGGCAGTTGCTTCCTATAATGCGGTATACAAAAACAATCTAAATAAATAAAATAAAATAAATAAATGCCGCACTCTCCTCTGCTCTGGATGCTCTTGCTCCACCCATGCCACGTCCTGTGAGGCATACTGTATCCAAACTTTGGCTGTCTTCCACTACCCGCTATCTATATTCCTGTGCCTGCTCAGCTGAGCTTGCTTGGCTCAAATCCTGCACCCTTGCGGACTTTCTACATTTCAAATTCATGCTTGTCTCTTTCCAGTCAACCATAGCACTTGCCAAATAAGACTATTATGTCCATCTGACTAATTCTCTTGCCTCTGACCCTCGCTGTTTCTTTACAACTCAACTCTCTCCTCAAAGGTGCCTCCACCTCCGACCCCTCCCTTCCTTTCTGCCCAAACTCCGGCTGACTACTTCCATGACAAAATCTACAAATTCACACTCCAATTCCTCACAAGGTCAGCTACTCCCCCTCCTCACTTTCAAACCTCCCTCCCTACTTCTGCTACCCTTTCTTCCTTTTCTATGATCTCAGAGGAGGAAACCATTTACCTTCTTTCCTCATCCAAACTCACTACCTACTCTTCTGATCCTAATCCCACCCATCTCCTCAACTGTAGTGTCCCTTCCATCTCTCATATTCTCAACCTATCGCTTTTCACTGAAAAACTTTCCCTGCAACCTTCAAGCATTCTGTGGTCACTCCTCTCAAGAAACCCTCACTGGACCCTACCTGTCCTTCTCACTCCCTCTTCGCCTTTGTTTCTAAACTACTTGAACATGTGCTTCACTGCTGTTGCCTCAACTCTCTCCTTTCAAGTCCTTCTGGATCCTCTACAATCTGGCTTTCGTCCTTTACATTCTACTGAAACGGCTCTTGCCAAAGTCTCCAGTGGCCTGTTCCTGGCAAAATCCAAAGGCCTTTACTCAATCCTCATCTTTCTTGACCTTTCTGCTTCTTGACACTGTTGACCACAATCTTCTCCTTGATACCTTGTCCTCGCTTGGTTTTAAGGACTCTGTTATCCTGGTTCTCTTCTTATCTCTCTTTCAGTGTTTGTTCTGGTGGATCCTCCTCTACTGCTATCCCACTCTCAGATGTTTACCCCACGGAACAGTCTTAGGTCCACTCCTTTTCTCTCTCTACAACCAGTCCCCTTGGTGCACTCATTTCTTCCCATGGCTTTCAGTACCATCTTTACGCTGATGACTCCTAGGATCTACCTCTCTACACCTGAAATCTCTCCAGCAATCCAGGCTGGATCTCTGCCTGCCTTTCTGACATTTCTGCTTGGATGTCTCACCGCCGCTTGAAATTGAACATGGCCAAAACTGAGCTTCTTATTTTTCCCCCCTAAACCCTCCTTTCTCAATCTCTGTGAATAACTTTCTACTCCTCCCTGTCTCCTGAGCTCGCAACCTTGGGGTCATCTTTAATTCCTCTCTCCCCTACTCCACACACATCCAACTGCCATTTCTTTCTCTACAACATCAACAAAATTCACCCATTCCTTTCTGAACACACTACTAAAAGACATCCACTCCTTAGCATCTCCCGTCTAGACTATTGTAACCTGCTCCTTGCTGAACCCCTCAAGAGTCACCTCTCTCCACTCAAATCTGTTCAACACTCTGCTGCATGGCTAATCTTCCGCCAGCCTCATCATACTCATATTACCCCCTCTTTTCAAGTCACTTCATTGGTTTCCTATCTGTTTCCGCAACAGTGCGGACTTTTCCTGATGACCTATAAGTGCATTCACTCTGCAGTTCCTCACTATCTCTCCTCTCTTATCTTTCCCTACACCCTTCCTCGGGAACTCCGCTCTTCTGGCAAATCACTCATGTGCCCTTCTCTTCTATTTTCAACTCCAGACTTCGCTCCTTTCACCTCGCTACTCCTTATGCCTGGAACAAGCTACCTAAGTCTGTACGCCAGGCGCCTTCTCTAACCCTTTTCAAATCCAGGCTGAAAACTCACCTCTTCACTGCTGCTTACAGATCTTGACTCACCTGATGTCCTTTGCGTTTCATTACCATTCCCCTTAGCTGTATCCCATGTCTACAGCTACTTTGTTGTCTGTTTCAACTAGACTGTAAGCTCCAATGAGCAGGGACCGTCTTTTACATGTCTGTGCAGCGCTGTGTACGCCTTATAGCACTATTTCAAATGTTCAGTAGTAGTGTAATTTTTTGTGATCACCGCCACACCAGCAGGACTCAAAGTGTGCATATGGGGGTGGGGGGGGCGGCTTACCACCCCAATTTAGATTGATAGTTGCAGCTTTGAGACGCACAAACATGGATTTTACATGCTATTTTGATTTTATGGGAAGTGCTTAATTTTGTTCTTGTTTGGTGCTTCTTTCAGTTTAAAACCTGAGGAAGCCCCATAGAGGATGAAACCTTGGGCGAGTTAGGGATTTATTTGAAGATCAGCAAAGATTTTTACTGGAAACAAGTAAAGATAAGTGTAAACTGTGCTGTATTTTGTTATGGTGAAGAATGGCTTATAGATTTATAGGATTTAATTTACGCAATTTTGATTGAAGATATTACAAGCCATTATGGTTTTACTAGCAATGATGAAACATAGCAGATGTATTTGGTCTTTGAGAAAACATTTAAGCTCTTAAAAATTAGATATTAATGTTGAATAGAATAAATGGAATGACTTATTTAAAGTGGATTTTTTTCACTACAAGTCTTATTTCTTTATTTTTTATATATACAAAATTATTTTTTTCATGAATATCACTGTAATGCAATTTCTTTATTATCTGCCTAAAAGGGAGACATGATGCAGCAAACTGCTGCAGAGTCCCATGGCAGTACGTGCTGTTTTTATTTTCCTCTCAGAGGACACTTAACATCACAGTAATATTTAAAAGCTATTAGCTTGTACACCTAGAGTTGCCAACTGGCTCCAGATGCGCCTGACAGGTTTGATCAGTCCTGGGTCTACCCCACTGCATGCAGGGACTTGTAGTCTTGCTTTTCTTATGGAGTACAGTAGGGTAGACAGAAGACTGGAAAAAGCCTATCAGGCACATCTGGAGCCAGTTGGCAACCCTAACTACACCAGGAGTAAAACGTTTTACTAGTGCATTTATTACCATGCTGTGTACTGAAGCTAAGCGCATCATTCTAACATACAGCTTATTGCACTGAGCTCTTGTCTTCAGAGAACCACCTTCTCCCTAACCAGTGCAACAAGGAGAAAAAAAAAGTTCGAGAGTACTCCACAGACCGGTGTTGCGTTGATGGGGGGGGGGGGGGGGAGTGTGCAAGAAATTACCCTGCGATTCCATGCCACACAAGACTTCAAACTTGCAGAAAGCTGAATAAGGAACGACAACCTGCTGGCATATTTTAAGAGCCCCTTCCCAAACTACTGCCCTGGGCTCCAGCATGTCCAACACCAGAGTTGGAATGAAGTACATGAATTAGGACCCTCAATGTCACCGTTATCGAGGCAGAGCAAGAAATACAGAAGCCAAGTCCACTAGAAGATCCAGGAGACCAGAGCTGTATGTTGCTAGCTCCCAAATTACACCTCCCTTAACGTCCAGCCTCTGACTCCTCGATCTATCTTAATGAGAGCCGGAAAGATCGCCTGATAAAAAAAACCAGTTCCCCCCAAAATATCTGTATGTTTGTCGCATTAAAATAAACAATACATACATAATTAAAAATGTATATAGATACAGAATATATAAACGTCTCCTTGTCTTACGCCAAGTGCTGTCCGCTCTCCGGCACAAATAAGTTTCCCCGATCTCCACCGGCCCTTCAGTGTCTCGGCTCTGAATTCCGGCCCCTCCTCCATCCAAGATAGCAGCGACGGCTGCGGCTCCTCCCGAAGGCTCGGCTGGGGCCTCCTCTTCCTCCTCCTCCTCCCCCGGATGCTCTGGCTGCTCTCCGGGCTCCACTTCCTGTGGTCGGGGCTCCCCAGCATCTAAGGCCTCTACGCTGTCCATGTTGATAGCAGCACTCGATATAGACGCCACGAGCTTTCTCCGCTAACAAACAAAATTACCCACCCTTAACTGCTAAGTTTTGCGCAACTACTCACTTAGTGTGCACCTACGTTTGTTTGTAGCTGGGGAAACTGGAAATAGAATCGTGAGGTCATAATACACTACGTTCCTCTATTGTGGGCGTTACTTCCGTAAGTTAAGGCCAGCAGGTCCGCCCCTTTTCGTTTCCAGAAGGAAAGGAAGGAATACGCATGCGCCTTTGGTCTAGTCCTACTTTTCCGTCATTGTGTTAACAAGATAAGATGGGTCAAAGGCTAGATTTGCTTGTTCTAAACTAGTTACCATTTCAAAGGTATCTTCATTTTTCATTTGATAACTTTTTTAAGGAGGAAAACGCAACTGGTTTTTCAAACGTAAATCCCATTGTATTATGGTAATTGTAATTATTGCTTCTTTCTGAAATCAACAATGCAGTCTTACAGATCTCCCGATTTGAAACTCCCATCTTGCTCAACCTCGAGAAACTCCTAGCCTGAGAGTGAAGCAGCAAAACGAAGTAAGGAAAGAAAATACCCCGGAGTCTCAAGAAGCAAGCTGTTTAATGTGCACACACCCAGAGAAAATAGTTTTTCAAATTCTGGGCCCCTACCAGAGGGCTCAGAGAGATTATATAGACATCAGGTTATCACAGTATTTTCTTCATGATTGGTCGGTCACTTTATTACAGTCTAGTCTAGTCCCTTTTGGAGAAAGTCTACTGTACTCTTATCTCTAGCGAAGCAAAGGAAGAGAAGTTATCTCTAGCAAGCAGAGAGAGCAGCAGGACAAAGGAAAAGGGGAGGGACAAGCATGTACCAGGGTATGACTTCACCAAGGAGGGGGGGGGGGGGTGTATCCTTTTCACTTAACCCTTCCAGCTCTCAGCCCTGCCTGGATTTCTACTTCAAGAGCACAGGGCCCGTTGCTCCCCTTTCTTATTTCTGGTTTTCCTATCCCTCTCTTGCCTAACAGTAGTGCATCTAAGCCAGATCCCACAGCTCATACTGCTGCTAGCAAAGGCAGCTCTCACTACATGTAACTCACAAAGAGAGTAGCCAAACAACTTTTCCATATCGTCTTGCTAGACCATTGGAGAAAAAAGTACCAATAAAAAGTCCAGGTTTCAATGACATGGCTCCCATGCTTCTATCAGCCTAGCCACCAGAGGTCTCGTCAGTATTTCTTTGTCTCCACCAGATGGTGGATAGATTTCCTACACTGAAGAAAACCTGAGAATAATTGAGAGGAAAAGATTGATTTAAACAATAGTGAACAACCACCTTGAGGTGGACTCTCACTTGAGTATGACATGGGAGGCTGCACTAGAGTGGTCTTTTTGATAGCCATAGGAGGAAAATTAGTTCAGCTCTACACACTTATCCTGTTAAGGGCCTGTTGAGCAGTCAGAAAATTGGAAAGATCTGGAGGAGTTCAGTAGCCTCACACAACCTCAAGGCCCCCTCCCCTCTTCTCTATCCCCCCTGCTCTCTCCTGAAGATTGCTGAAGGCTCTCAGAGGAATCTGCCTGCCAGCCATCCTAAACGCAGTGCTAGGGTTGTTAGTCAGTTTGGCTGGATTTATATGGCCAGGCCAGCTGCCAGCAGACCCGAAAACTGTCAATTGAAAAGCCATTTTTTCTGCAGCCATCATCCAATCTCTCTTTCTTTGCCACCCCCTCCCCCGCCACAGTCTTCAAATAACCATGAATCACTTAATATATTTCCGCCTGACAACCCGACTTCCACACACAACTTTTGTGCCTCCTGCGCACCCCTCGCCACTGCCAAAACAGCACTTCCCAGCCAGCCCAGAGAGTGGACATTTCCTCCAGGCAGTCCTGGGGCCTCATTGCTGCTAGCTCCTCCCTGGGGAAACACTGGGACCACGGGAGCCACAAACCAAGTTCTCCCATGGTAATCCAGTGTTCCAACAAGGCTACCCATGCTATTTTTAATTATTTTAGCTCCACTTCTGCCCCAGACGTTCAGGACCGCAGCTGCAGCAAAACCACTACAGGTCCCGACTGCCTGCCTCCCAGAACAAGGCATGATCTTTGCAGCTCCAATAAACTAAAAAAAAAACCCTTCAGCTACAGGAATGCTGCGATTCTCAGCCCCAGAGCTGCCTGGTACAATTTTTTAAATATTTTTTTTAACCTCTGGTTACAGAAGCATAGGTTAGGACAGATAAACTGGTTGATGGATAGGGCAATGAGAGAGACACATAGAGATAGAGCAGCTTTTAAACTAGTTAATAGGGGAAAGCCAACAGTTGCCCAAGAGCTCATGGTTCAGAAGGATGCCTCCTTGAAGGATACTAGCAAAAGAGGAAAGTTAGGACATCCCGATAGAGAGGTTCCAATACAGATAAAATTAACCCAGATGCCTTTAAGTAAAGAACAGAGTTGAAAGAGCCCAAATTACCCCTATTGACTGATAACCAGATTAATATGGATAAAATACAACCTCTAAAATGCCTGTATGCAAATGCTAGAAGTCTGAAAAAATAAGATGGGAGAGTTAGAATATATAGCTGGGGAGCCCCGACCACAGTTAGATATGATTGGCATCTCAGAGACCTGGTGGAAGGAGGACAACCAATGGGACACTTTAACCTGGGTACAAAACTATATCACAATGAAAAAGTAGATCAGATTTGTGGAGGGGTTGTATTCTGTTAGAGAGAACATTGAGTCACATAGAATTAAAGTTTTGCAGGAAATAAAATATGCTGTAGAATCTCTATGGATAGAGTTTCCACATAAAAAGGGGAAGGCGATGGCAGTAGGGATGTACTACCGACCACCAGGCCAGAATGAGCAGATAGATAATGAAATGCTGAAAGAAATCAGGAAAGCTAACAAAAAAGTTAGAACACAGTAATAATGGGTGTTCCTGTTCGGTAATCCAGTTTAGTCCTCCAACATCGGGTAGTGCCCCTCCTCCTGCAGCCTGGAGACTGGACCAATCAAGTCTTCTGTAGTATATATGCAGACGGAGCTCCCAGAAGCCCCCAGTGTGTCCAGTCTCCTTGCAGCTTACAGACTTCTGTGCCCTTTCTGGGCACACTAAGTGACACTTGAAGGAGCAACACTAGTTAGTTAGTTCTTTTGGGGTTTTATTTTGGGTCCTTTATTTACCATTTCTTTGCTAGGTAGCTGTATCTTTAAAAAAAAAAAAAGGAGCATTGCCACAGGGGACATCCTGGGGGAAGCCAGACCTGCATTGGGCTCCTGCCTTCCTGCCTGGGAATATCTGAAACCTGGGTTGAGCTCTCCCCAAGACTGTTCGGGGAAGAGCCATACCTGCTACAGCATTGCCTGTCACTTGGAGAAGTTGGCTGAGTTCCTTGCTGTTCCCTGAGCTGGTAGGAATTTTCCTTGCTTTATCTTTTCAGCTCTGTTGTTTTTTGCATTGTCAGAGGCTCTGTCGGCTCCCCCTGGCTTCCGAATTGCACTTTTTCCTGATTTTTTTCGCTTGCCCTGTATTAGAGGGTCGTTTTCTTTCTTTTCCATATTATTTGGTTACCTTTGTATTTTCGCGCCCTTTTTTATTGTGGGTGGAAAAGTGCGGCGGCCATTTTGGATTTCTAAAGTGTGCTTTTTAAGGGCACTTTTTAACACTTGTGCACGGGTTCCCCTGGCATTTTTGGGGTTTCTTTTGCTGGCGATTTTGCTCAGGGCACCCCTAGGATTCTGGGGAGTATTTTGTTTTCTGTAAAAAAAAAAAAAAAATGTTTTAAATTTAAAGCTGTACTGATTTGAATACGGTTAGTCCCTTTGCTGTGGGCTTCCCTGTTCCTGTTTCCTTCTTTCCCCCTGGAAGCAGGTTGCCTTAGCATGGCTGCCAAACCTCAATGTGTGATTTGTGGGTCCCGCAGAGGTACAATGACTGGCTCTGGCATCTGCAAGAGCTGTGCTGCAGTTTCTTCAGACCTGGAATGTCTTCTCCCACTGCTGTTTGCAGCTCTGTGGTAACTCGATTGATTTTTCTTGATTTTTCAACGATTTTAGGCATTTCTCTCATGCCTGCAACCCTCCCACCTTCTTTGACTTTTTAAGTTAATTCCTTAGCTTTTGGGGGTTTTAATTCACTCTTTTGGTGTTTTATTTTTGCTGGTGGCCATTTTGAATAGCTAATGAGCCTCTGTTTTTGGCGGGAAGCCAGATTACTTCTCTGCTGGCTTCTAAAAGCTATATTGTTGTTTCAGTTTTTTTCTTCTTTCCACAACACTTGCTAGATGTCAGTTGTGCAGAGGTTACTTTTTTCTCTGCCTATGTATGAACATAATGGATAAAAAGTACAGAAGGCATGGATAGAGAACAGTATGCAATTCAGAGCCACAGTACAATGCTGAGTCACTGATGAAGGGTGCAGGGCTCATGGCTTCCATTCCCCACTGTGCCCAACAAAGAAGGCTGGCTGAGGCATTACCTATTATGGGGAATATTGTTAAATGCCTGTTCCTGCGGGACGCAGTTATTTCTTTTTAGTTATCCCTGTGCCTTATTCAGGTTTACGCTGCATAGGCTGTCAGAAGAAACACAGGGACCTCAGGCATCAGCTCTGCTCTTCCCCAGCATCTTGCTTCCCCTGAGGAACTTGGGAACTCCGGAGCTTGGCTTCGGGGGAGCTCTCCATTGGCTTTACGCTGCACTGAGTCTTTACCACGAGAGTTTGGATACCTCCAGGAAGTTCAGGTATCATTTTCTGTAAGAAAACTGTGAGTACTCTGTTTTTGTTTTTTCTTCCTTGCCTCAGCTGCTCTGGGATGCTTTCAGCTGTATCCGGACCGGCTGCCCCTGAGTTTGGAAGTGCCTACTTTGACTTTTTAGTCCACAAACTGCAGCCGGGTTACTTTGTACGTCCTACTGATTATTGTACCTGTCTTATTCAATATACCATTTGGTTGAGGTTTTAAGTCAGTGTTTTGGATCCTGACTGTTTTGGGCTCGGCCTAATTAAGCATGCTCACTGTAATTTTCCTATGGCTGGATTGAGCTTCTACATCCCTCCCCAGAAACACCTTTCAGCCCCTGCCATGGAGGTCTGAATGGCTGCGGAGGGATCCCACTCTAATTTCCCTACTTTCAGTCACTGTAATTGCCTTACCCTGACCTTGAAAGTTTCTCTATGCCAGCACAGTGAATGACTGACAGTTCCCTTCTCAGTTCTGCGAATACCTGACAGTTTTTCGGTGCCAGCGGCTGTTTTGTTTTTCTCTTCAGTGTTTCTTTTTAGAGGAAACAGCTCTAAACAGCAGTTTCCACACACTTAATCATGCTGTGGAGGCACGTGGAGTTTCAAAATCCTTTTCTTAAACAGTCTTGGGTTTCCCTGAGCCTTCCTTGCTTTTTGTTTTAAATGCAAAAAAAAAAAAAATAAATAAATAAATAAATAAATGAAACCCCACACAAGAAGAGGAAAGGTGGTTTAAGTCTCTACAATGCTTTTTTCTCTGGCTGTATTATATGTGAAATGTAATCAGCCGAAGGGTACATTAATAGCTTGCTTGTGTTACACCTGCACGCTGCATTCCGGAGGCTTTCCCCATACCCACTGCATTGCTAGCTGGGTCCCTCAGCACCTTATCTCCCCCCTCCTCAGAGCCCCTGCTGCAGGATCTTCCACAGCCACTGCAGACCACATTACACATTCCCATCCGGCCGTCTCATCAACGGTTTCTCCACTTCGCTCTTCCGTGGGGCCACTTCCAATTTCCGGCCATGCCGTTTGGTCTCGCCACGGCCCCCCGCACCTTCACAAACGTGATGGTAGTGGTCGCGGCGGCCTTGTGCAAAGAGGGCATCCTGGTCCATCCGTATCTCGACGACTGGTGGATTCGGGCAAAGTCCAGTCGGGAGTGTGTGCACGTCACGAGCAGGGTGGTGGCTCTGCTGCGGTCCCTCGGCTGGGTGGTGAAAGAATGCAAGAGTTGTCTGTGCCCGACTCAGGATCTCGAGTATCTGGGAGTGAGCCTCGACACAGCACGGGGCTTGGTGTGCCTGCCGGAGCGCCGCATTCGGTCTCTTGTCCGACTCTTCAGGGGGATGCCCGCTCCGTCTGCATGGTGATAGCTACAGCTCCTCGGTACGATGGCAGCAACCTTGGAGGTGGTGCCCTGGGCGCGCTTCCACATGCGCCCGCTGCAGAGTGCTCTGCTGCGCCGTTGGTCCAACCAATTCGACTCGTTGAACAGGAGATTGACTTGCCCAAGGGCGGTTCGCCGATCACTCCGGTGGTGGCTCTCCTCCGAGAACCTGGCTCGGGGGATTCCCTGGAGCCTCCACTTTGGGTTCCGTTCACAACGGATGCCAGCTTAACCGGCTGGGGGGTTCACTGCGAGACCCGCTTCGCTCAAGGGGAATGGTCTCCCCTGGAGACTTCTTGGTCGATCAACCGCCTCGAATTGCGGGCGGTGCGGCTAGCCCTCTTGGCCTCAAAGCCCTAGTTCTCGACCGGCCGGTGCGAGTCCTCTCGGACATTGCGACCACCGTAGCTTACATCAATCGCCAAGGGGGCACCGGCAGCATGGCCCTGGAATCAGAAGCGATGGCCTTGGTCAATTGGGTGCAGTCTCGTCTTCCGGCCATCTCGGCAGCGCCTATTGCAGGCGCAGACAATGTTCAGGCCGATTTTCTCTGCAGAGTGCGGGTGGACCCCGGAGAGTGGGAGCTAAACCCGCAAGTTTACGCGCAAATAGTTCGTCGGGGGGGGGGGGGGGCCACCCTTCATGGATCTCATGGCGACATTTCAATCGGCCGAGACAGGACGCTTCTTCAGCAGGCAAAGGGAGCGCATGTCCGAGGGGCTCGACGCTCTCATTCAGCCGTGGCCAACGTCCGGCCTTCTTTATGTCCTTCCTCCGTGGGTTCTGATTGGCCGGGTCGTTCAGCGCATCGAGGGCCATCGGGGTCGAGTGTTACTGGTGGCCCCGGACTGGCCTGGGTGGCCCTGGTATGCCGATCTGGTCCGGCTGAGCGACGGCATTCCTTGGCTCCTATCCACGCTGCCGAATCTTCTTTTTCAGGGACCCTTGCGGATGCCCCAAGTGGGTCGATTCTCGCTTACGGTTTGGCCATGGAGAGGGCTCGGCTGAAAAAGAAGGGTTACTCCCCCCGCGGTGATTTCTACCCTACTGCGGGCGGGGAAAACGTCCACTTCTCTTACTTACGTTCGGATTTGGGGGATCTTTGAAGACTGGTGCTCCCGGCGTGGAGTCCGGGCGGCGACGGTTTCCGTTTCCGTCGTTTTAAGTTTCTTCAGGTTGCTTTTGATAAGGGCCTTGCGGCTAGTTCCCTGAAAGTCCGGTTGGCGGCTATCTCTTGTTATCGAGGCAAAGTTTTAGGCCGTCTCCACGGTTCTTATCCAGACGTACGTCGTTTTCTTACGACTGTTTTTCATTTGTGGCCCTCCCGCAGGATTTTCGTTCCTCCGGGGGACTTGAATCTAGTGATGCGGGCCCTGGTTCGTGAACCTTTTGAACCCCTGAGTAGGGCGTTTCTGAAAGATTTTACGCTGAAGACGGTTTTTCTTGTAGCCATCTGTTCGGCACGGCGTATTTCAGATCTACATGCGTTGTCCTGCCGAGAACCTTTTTTGTCTTTTTCCCCGGTCCCTTCCTTTTTGCCGACGGTGGTTTCCCCTATTCATGTGAATCAGGCAGTGTTTCTTCCAGTTCTTTCTTCCCACTCTGTCGGGTCGGCGGACAAAAGTCTTCACTGTCTCGATGTGGGTCGTGCACTTCGTCGTTATTTGAAGGCTACCGAATCTTTTCGGAAGACTGACCGGTTATTCGTGCTCTTCGGTGGTGCACGTAAAGGGGAAGCGGCGGCTAAGGCCTCTGTTGCAAGATGGCTCAAGGAAGCGTTCGCGTCTGCGTATCTGTTGCAGCAGCGGTCTGTTCCGGAGGGGCTACTGGATCATTCCACTAGGGCTCAGGCGACCGCTTGGGCGGAGTATAGCCTAGTTCCTCCAGCAGATATCTGTAAGGCGGCCACCTGGTCGTCTCTGCATGCTTTCAGTACACACTATCGTTTAGAGGTGTCAGCGGCTCGGGATTCCTCTTTTGTTCGGCGGTTCTGCGTGCCGGATGGCAAGGTCCCGCCCGGTCTTAACTGCTCTGTTACATCCCGATGTTGGAGGACTAAACTGGATTACCGAACAGGAAATGGAAATTACACTAACCTGGTAATTGTAGTTCCTGGAGGGTCCAGTTTAGTCCTCCTTCCCTCCCGACTATCTGTTATAAAAATGCGGCGCGCTTTCCGAACGGTGGATCATAAGACGGTTCCTCTTGCCGTTCGAACCTTTTTTGCAGCCGCGTTTTTGGCTATGGCTCTTCCTTTCTCAGGTGTTCAGTCAGCTCCTGAGATTTCTGATACGGAGCTGTATTTTGATTTCTGGGGCGTTGGTTCCAGTGCAATACAGTGTTCTGACTTCCTCGTTTGGGGAGAAAGTTGGATATTTTTGTGGGGGGGAAACAAATTGTTCTTTAATTATGTCATTTTCATTATGTCATTTTGTATATTAATCTAATGTGTTGCTTCGTTAAGTATGCTTTGTTACTAGTACACTGGGGGCTTCTGGGAGCTCCGTCTGCATATATACTACAGAAGACTTGATTGGTCCAGTCTCCAGGCTGCAGGAGGAGGGGCACTACCCGATGTTGGAGGACTAAACTGGACCCTCCAGGAACTACAATTACCAGGTTAGTGTAATTTCCATATTTCAATTACCCAGGTATCAACTGCATCAATGTCACAGCAGGACATGCTGGGGAGATAAAGGGCCAGATTTTCGAAGCACTAGGCACATGTTACATGTGTAAAGGAGGGCCTTACCTGGGTAAAACCACCATAACCGTGTAAAGCAGATCTTCAGCAAGGCGGCTTGAGTCGGAGAATACCAGCTAACCACAGAGCACCAAGGCCTGGGGGCATCACAAGGGCGTGTCTTTTGCCAACCTGCATAAACCAGATTTCCAAAGCCCTGTGTGTCAACATTGGATGTCACAATACATGGAAGTCTATGCAATGTTTCCTGGCGCCTAAGAGCGAGAGGTGTGCATGTAACTCATGTAGTGGCGTTACAGTGTAAGTACAGGGAGGGGAGCATATCCAGGCATGTGCCCAACCCATGCAGAGCGACAACATTGTTTGACGGCCGAGAAGCCATGTGGACCATGCACAAGGTGCTCCAGAGGTGGAGACACAGCAGTCGTTGCCCATGCAGAGCGGAGGAGGCGGCAGGTGATGTGGAGACAGCGGCAGGTGATGCGAAGACAGCAGCAGGGATGGAGATACCATGCTCCATGTGTGCACAGGCCCAGGGTGAGCTACCTACAACTGATGAAGAAGATCTACCAGAGGTGCAGACTGGATGGGGCAACAATAACGGAGCTGTGCCACAAACTCAGTGGTGACCTGGAGCCCTCCACTGCCAGAAGCCAAGCCCTCACGGTGGTAATGAAGGTGACCACAGCTCTGGGATACCTGGCAACTGGCAGCTTCCAGCATATGGGGGGGTGGGGGCAACTATTGGAACCATGCATTCCACTGCCAGCACCTGCATACATGCCTTCACCAGGGCCCTGCTGCAGAGAATGCACCATCTCATCACCTTCCCACAGACCCAGCAGGAGCGGCATGAGACCATGCAGGCCCATTATAATGTGCCAGGGTTTCCATCCTGGGATGTATACACTGCACCCACGTTGCACTGCACACACCATGGATGGGGCAGAGGGCATACCGTAACCGGCATGGCTACACATCTATGAACATACAGGTTGTTGTGGATGCTAACATGACCATAACGGATGTGTTTATCCGCTACCCGGGGTTGTGTCATGATGCCTTTGTCCTTGCCCAGTCCAGCCTAGGACAGACAGCAGCTGGGGGACAACTCGGAGTACGTGGCTGCTCAGTGTATATAAACATATGTGATGCCCACTGCATAACTAATATAGCACCCCACCCTGCTGATATATGTTCTGTGTTATGTTGTCCATCACATCTCACATTCCCACCCAACACATGTTCCATACATATGTGCACATCTCCCATTGCTGGATACCTGTTGATGACATGACTGCTGACACCAGTACGCCATCCCAGGAGCCAGCAGGAGGAGCACTACAATACTACATAAGCAGACCATGGCAGTGGTGGAGAGAGCAATCGGTGTGCTGAAGAGCTTCTTCCAGTGCATCGGCAATTGTGGTGGAGATCTCCTCTACAGCCCAGAATGGGTATGCCAGCTATTTGCAGCCTGCTGAATGCTACACAACCTGGTTTGCATGTGTGGATTGCCTGATCCAGAGCCACAGGCTGCGGAGGAGTGGGAGGTTGCTGATGCAGCGTTTGGCAATAGCACCCTGGCTGGAGCCAGAAGCAGGCCCAGGCACTGGCCCACCATGCGCAGCTGATTCTGAGGAGGCCTCCGCATGCCCTCACCCTGTTATGCTATGTACCATCACCAAAAAAGTGCCCGCACTGCTGTTATGTGTTCTGTGTGCTCATTTCTCACCAAAGGTATCCCCTGCCCCCATGTTTCCAGCCTGCCATGGGCACTTGCCAACACGTGCACAGCGGCGCAGTGGAGCAATATTCGATGACGTGCCGACAGTGTCATCTCCCTCCCCAGGGGGCAGGCCCCTGCACACAATTCAGGGCTACCAGGTGTCTGTGCAGGTGAGCTTGTATCCCCTGCTTCCCCCTCCCTGGCCTGCACTAGCCCACCAAACTGTGCAGTGAGCCAGCAATAATTGCTTGGTATGCCGCCATCTTCTGCATGAGATGCAGGTGTCTCTCCAAGTGGCGCTGCACGCACAAATATGGGGTCCCGCCACTCCTTGCGCTCTACCTCCCTTGCCTGTTCTGCAGCCTGCAGGTCCTGCCAGATACCATGCAGCTCAGCCTGGATGCCCTCTGTGTATGCCAGCACGCATGCCCCCTGCCGCGCTAGCTCCTGGTCCACATCTGTGGCATCATAATTCACAGGATCATTGTGGATGGGGAACTCCAGCTCCGCCAGCGGTGCATCATCCATCCTGATCTCCATGACCCCAACAAATGCCCCGTCCTACCCCTCATCACATGGTGTTGCACCAGATCGCTCCTCGGCCCCTGGGGTCAGGCCAGACTGTCTCACTGGCCTTGATGACAGACTGGACTGCCCCACTGCCCTGGCATGTGCAGCGCCCCTTGTGGATGTACTGCATTCCAGCTGCGCACTGGCCGTGTTCTCTACAGGTGTTGAGGCTCCGTCCAACATATCTGGTCCTGGCTGATGTATTGGATCCCTGTGAGTTCTGTGGGAGAGCAAAGGTGCCAGAATTTGGTGCCATGGGTAGCAATATCAGCCTATGGGGTGGCACTAGGCTGACGATGGGACAGGCAGAGGGTTCCCAGCCACCACTACCCTCAGCCCTCATCACCCAAGTAACATCAGACAGATGGGCTGGCCCTGGGCAGGTGGCATTATGGCATTGGTACAGACATGGCCCCCATGGTGCCACCCAGGCCGTGCAGCAACCCCTACTCACCCTCCTGTCTGCCAGAGGCGGAGCTATCAAAGCTCATGACCCCTGAAATGGCTACCTCCTCCATGAACTGCAACACCTGTTCCTCCAGGGGGGGCGAATTTGTGCTGGCATGCAGTGGCAGCTTGTTGCTGGCCCTCTTCTCCTTTGCAGTCTGCACCATCTGCCACTTTTTCTTTACGTCCTTCATATCCCTGTCACGCCATGCTGACATCTGTGTGCTGGCATCCTCTGCCACAAAGAGTGCTGCTGTATGATGAGCCTCAAGGCCATAGAGGTCTCTGAGGTTGTGAAGTGTCCTTCCTGGTCCTCTTTTTGCCCTGTCTCTGCCATCGTGCTGTGTGTACAGGTACCATCAGTATGAAAATCTGCCTAACCGTTATCTGCCGTAAGACACAGGGGCCGTACAACACATTGTGGAGGCATATGCTTGCATGGATGCCCAGACAGCAACACATGGGTAGGCCAGACAGCATGGTAGCGGGCATGAGTGCCATGACATGAGGTGTGCCCTCCCAGGGTAAGTGCTGTGTGTGTGCTGCCACTGTGACAAGCCCATGGCAAATGGTGATGGCGCACGCACCCTGCACGGGTATTGTGGCGCCATACTGCCCATTCTGCAGGGTATGCAATGAGCATGCTACCCATGTGAGGCGGGGGCGAGGGAGCACTGCACATGTATGCACCAGCAGTACCGCCCATGCTGAGCCAATGCAGCATCTGCCCTGCACCGGTATGGTGCGGTGACGCTGCCCGTGCAGGGCACTGCCGTGCGTGTACTTCTGTAGTGCTTCTGTGCCACACCTGCACAGGGACCCTCCCCACATGGCAAATGTCCCCAATGCCCAGAATACCAGTGCCCCCTCCCACAGACCCCAGCACCACACATGCATACAAAAAGCCCTGCCCCCATAAAGCTGTTAACACACTGGGATTGCAAAGAATGGGAACATTTATTTACAAGGCTGCAACATAGCTAGCAAAGGCAAACATATCTACTACAAAAGTGACAGCACTCCCGAAAGCTAAGGGGACAGTGGGCACCTATGCCCCCGTCAAGGTGTACCTGCCCGTCATGGCTGAGAGAGGGACATTACCTGCTATGGGGAGCATCTGTGATGCAGGGGGGCCCTGCCTGTGGCCCACCAAGGCATCAGCGAGGGTGTCCAGGTGCATGGATAGTGCCTGGATTGCTGTTTGTATGTCCCCCCTGAAGAGACATCTCTTTGCCAACAGAGTGGCCAGGACCCAGTCTGCATATTGCCTGCTTGGTGGTGGTGCAGTGGTGCCTGGTATGGGTCTGCCATGGTGTTCGCAGGAGGGCTGGGGTGAATGTGGGGGCCCACAGACACGGAGTGCTGCCCATGGGTCTGGGACGCATCATTCTTGCCCATGCCCCATGACCCCCTGAGATGGGCATGTCCAGGCCTGGCTGTGGGGGGGGCAGTGGTCAGCCAGGGTCTGCTGTCCTTCCCTGGACCCACTGCTGGGTGCCTTCTGGCCCCTGGTTGCATCACACTGCCATACCTGCAGCGCTTCGTGGGTGGTGGCTGCATACCCCCACCCTACCCCTTGGACTTTCTTTCCTGCCCCTCACCCTCTGAGCCACCCTCCTCCTTGGACTCCCCCCTCCTGATGCTGCGCCATGGACTCCTCACTGCCCTGCCCCTCAATGGAGTTGTCTTCCATTGCCAAGGTGCTGGTCTCCTCCTCCTTGGTGCTGCTACCACTTGTGCCAGATGGAGATGCAGGCTAGTATGGGGGCACCACAGCAGGCCCACCCCCCTGGTGTCTGTGCCCATGGTGCACCGGAGCTGAATGGCTCCTCCCTTGAACCAGCTGTCAGGAAGAGGGAAGAGAGGTTAGATAACTGCATCTGCATGGCCATGATGTGGGACCGGCACATCTCCAGGGGACCCCTACATGCATTGTAGACCCCACCCTGGGACCACAGGTGTGTGCCAACCCACAGTGCACACTGCATGCCTTCCCTAGTGTCCACATCCACCCCGCTCTGTACCCCCACCCATGGGCATCTGTGGCTTGCCATCCTTGCCTCCCACAGAGGGCGGTGCCGGTGGGTGCGCACAAGGCATAGCAGCATTGGGGGATGGTAGGGCTCCCCTGGGCATGTCACCATCATTGTTTACAGGAGATACCACATTATCAGGTCTGCCTGCACCTTCCCAGCAGGAACGGCGGTCACCCCCTGGGTCTGCTGGGGCCCAATGAGTAACTCACTGATCTGCCTAGAGCTGCACTGATTGCCTCCACCCCAGCATCTGGAAATGGAACTTTAGTGCCTCAAGGGTGCATCACATGCCATAGTCATTGTAAGCGAGGGGGAGAGGACACACATGGGATTGGTTGTCTGTTTCCATAGCACCTATTGCACATACCTGTATCCTCTCCATGTCTGGGGAACTGCCCAGTGTGGGGACAGGGGCAGATCCATGGGTAGCTGGTGTGGGGGGCATGTGACTGTACACAGCTGCCAGATGGGACAGGGTTCATCCACTCTGCTCCCCCTGGCCGTGGACATGTGCCCCGTGCCACTACCAACAGTGCCAGCTGCCCCACTGCTGCACCTGTGCTACCCCCTGATTCCATTTGCAACCTTGGCAGCCCTCAACCCTACCCAGTCACCCCATCTGTTGCACACATCATAGCCTTGGCACCATGCTATCTGGTTGGGGGACATGGGTGGGCATGGCTGTGGGGAAGGGGTGGCAGGCAGCGGTGGCTGGTGCACATGTAGGGACACACTGACAGCACATATGCGGGTGCTGACACTGGCCCCCTAGAAGCCATGGCCAGGGGTCACAGGGGCTGGGGGTACAGGTGCATGTCTGGGGCATCCCCACAGCCCAGCAGCTTCCCTTGGGGCAGGCATCCCAACTCCCAGCTCATGCACAGGACAGTGCCCTTGCAATGCCAGCCCTGTGGTGTGTCTGCCATTCACCACCAGGGGGTGTAGCAGCCTCCCCACCTGCTGTGTCTGGACATTCCTCCCGCTTTGGCAGCCAGGGATGGCAGCTATAGCATGCATGGGCCATCACCCCACTGTCACCTGTTCTGTTACGATTGGTGCAGCACCAGTGTGTGCCTTGGCCCAACAGCCCTTTCTCCCAGGCCAGACACATACATGGGCCATTCAGGGTGCATCTGGGCTGTCATGTTGCTCAGCCCTCCCCCCCGCTTCGATGCACGTGCAGCTCTCCTTATCTATGCAGGCCCTCCAAATCACCATTGTGAGATGCAGGTTTGGATGACAGCCTCCTCTGGGGTATAGGGGCCCCTCGTACCTAAGTACGGCATAGGTGAGGGCCTCGGACTTGTTGGGGGAGAAGTTAGCCATTTGTCAAGCCACAGGAGGCTGCTGTACAGGCACCTCATGGGGCCTGCATGACAGTGTCGTCTATGCACAGGCATGACGGGTGGGGGATACATGGGTTCCTGCCTATTTGCCCACCAGTGGGGGCCTACATGGGTAAGGTGGCCTAACTTGTCTTGTGCACCAAACCTGGTCTTGTGCGTGCATGGCTAGGCCGCGCTAGGTGCCTGCCGCTATGCTCAATTTATGCCACATTTTCGTGATCTGCCCATGTGGGCGGCTCATGACTCACGATTCAGTCACCTTTACTGAACGGGTATCTTTCTGTGGGTATGGCCAGCCTCGGCACCTTGTTGAAATTCTGGCCCAAAGTTTCTAGATGAAATAAATGACTGCTTCTCGGAGCAGCTGGTTTATGATCTGACAAGAGGGGAAGCTATTTTGGACCTAGTCCTTAGTAGCATGCAGGATCTGGTGCAAGAAATAAGTTTATTGGGGCCACTTGGCAATAGTGATCATAGCATGATCACATTTGATTTAATATAGTGCCTTGCAAAAGTATTAATCCCCTTGGTTTTGTCCTGTTTTGTCACATTACGTACAACTTGGAATGAAAATGGAGTTTCATTTGGATGTTAGGAAATGGACCTAACAATATAGGCCAAATTGGTGAAGTGAAATGACAAGAAAGTACCTTGTATATATAAAGAAACAAGTAAAAAAATGATAAGTTGTGAGTGCATATGCATTCATTCCTTTTGCTATGAAACCTCTAAATAAGATCTGGTCCAACCAATCAATCTCCGAAGTCACATAATTAGTTGATTACGGTCTGCCTGTGTGCAACCAGTGTCACATGATCTGTCACATGATGCCTGTATAAATATACCTGTTCCAAAAGGCCCCTGAATGCAACACCACTAAGCAAGCAACATGAAGACCAAGGAGCATTCCAAACAGGTCAGAGACAAATTTGTGGAGACATAGCTCAGGGTTGCGTTACAAAAAAATAGCCCAAATTCTGAATATCACACAGAGCACCATTAAATCCATTATAACAAAATAGAAAGAATATGGCACCACTACAAACCTGACAAGGGAAGGCCGCCAACCAAAACTCACAGACCGGGCAAGGAGGGCATTAATCTTTGATGCTACAAAGACACCAAGAATAACATTGTAGGAGCTGCAAAGATCCATAGGACCACTTTAAGCCATACACTCCACAGGGTGGGACTTTATGGAAGAGTGGCCTGTAAAAGCCATTGCTTAAAGAAAGAAATAAGAAAACACTTTTGGAGTGTGCATAACAGTATGTGGTGGACCCTCCAAACACATGGAAGAAGGTTCTCTGGTCAGATGAGATGAAAATTGAACTGTTTGGCCATCATGGGAAATGCCATATGTGCTGCAAACCCATCACCTCGAGAACACCATTCCCACAGTGAAACATGGTGGTGGCAGCATCATGCTGTGGGGATGTTTTTCATTGGCAGGGAGAGGAAAACTGGTGTCACAAGGTAAACCCAGGGGACCCAGAGGAAATGGAGATTAACGGAGAAAATCAGGCAGAACCTGATGAGGTAAACAAAAACATGTCAAATAGTTACTATGAGCAACCACAGCACACGTGGAAAAAGGGTAAAAAGACACACCCAGCCAGCATGAGAATGGAGGTTGATTTACCTGATAGGGATCAGCTGAGAAGGGGTGGAACCCGGGGACAGATACATAAGGCACACTCACAAGCAGTGAGGGAGAGTGAGCACGGACAGAGGTGGAAGCAACAACCTCAGTCGTGGGAACGGAGGGAAAGAGAAAGAAACACTATAAGCCAATCTCATCTCCAGGACCAAAGTTGGTGGAAGGAAGGAAATGAGAGAGAGTGTCAGCAACATATACCAGAGGACAGCTTGAATGAGTCTCAGGACTATGTGAGTACGTGTGGAGATCAGCTGTTGAACACAGAGTGTGTGTGTGAAAGCCAGAAGAGAAGAGGGAGGAATCCTGTTGCAGGAAGCAAGGCATTCAAAGTGGAACAGGACTGTTTTACACCCGAATGGGCTAAGTCCAGGATTAATAGAAGAAGCCAGCCTAGAGCAGAGATAAAGGGAAAAGGAAACAACTTCTTCCCTTGTACGGGCAGTTACAAGAGAAAGGAAGGTTTCTTACCTTATAATTCTGCTAGCAACTTTAAATGCTCAGACTTCTCTCGAGTGCCGTTGTCAGCACTGAAAACTCCCACAGCTGTATCAGAGGAATTAGCCTTTAACCCATTCAAGGCAGGACACAAGCTGTTTGACTCTAATACCAGTGTTTATGGGCAGTTACCTCATAGCTTTACACAGGAGGAGTGCTCTTACAAGCCATTATCCAAAGTATACGGTAATACCCAGCAGTGTTTTAGCCTAAAGCCAGGAAGCAGTCACGTAGCTGACGTGATTAACCAGAGTGAGCTCGGCAGGACAGCTGCTACAGAAAACGTAGGTACAAATGGTTATCCTTTAATGCCATATGATATTTCTAATGTACCAGATAACACTGAACCCATGGAATGCTCGTTAGTGACAACTGAAGAAGAAGAGTTTTCATTGAGATAAGAAAATATATGTATAAGGAAGGTTTAAACAGCAACACAGTAACTGGCAGAAGTTGCTTAGTTTAAAGTGAATCCTGATTGATTTATATCAACAAAAGAAAAGGATTAAGTGCTCATGAAGAGAACTGTTTTTCTTTTGTTAAAAAGTTAAAGCTGAGGAAAGCACTTTTTGTTCAATGTTTGCTTCTGTTATTTGCCAGAGTGGCTTTTGATTATTTTGTTCTTCAAGAAAAAGAATACCTCATTGGACGGGGAATAAAGCCCTTGATTTAAAGTGTGAACTGTGTGTTTGAGTGATTACAAGAAGACGGTACAACTACCACCCACAGAGGGCCAGGCAGGGCTATCTATAGCATATAGAAAGCCAAGAAAAGGTATTAAGCCATAATACCAGTCTCCACCGGAGGGGCCCGATGAGGGTGTGACACTGGTCAGGGTTGTAGGAACAATGGATGGCAGTTCTTGAGGAAAACCTGTTTCAGTCTGACAAGACAAAATTAGACTTACCTGCTAATTGTTGTTCCTTGAGGAACTTCAGTCCAGTCCAGAACCTCTGAGTAATGCACCTCTTCCAGCAACTTGGAGACTGAGCACATCATCTTTTGATGAGAGCAGTACTAATAGAGCGAGCACCGCCCTTTCTGACCAGTACCTATTGACAAAGCAGACTCACAGGAGCAACCAATAAGTAGTTAACCAGAACAGTAACTAACACTCAAACTAAATACAGAAATAATAGCACCTCCCACCCCGGAGAAGGGAATCCTCCTATTCCCCCCCTTGGGTGAGAGAACTTACCATGGCCAAACTGGGCCCCGAACACAAGCACTGCACGAGAGAAACCATCCTCCAACCCGCCGCAGACCAATTTCCTGAGAAGTGCAAAATGGGTGGGATGCGGGACTAGACTGGAGTTCCTCAAGGAAGAACAATTAGCAGGTAAGTCTAATTTTGTCTTCCTTATCATCCCTCCAGTCCAGTCCCGAACCTCTGGGATGTAACAGAGCAGTTAAGCATAATGGAGGGGCCTGCCGCACCGGCCCGGAACACTGCCGAACCGAAACAAGCATTCCCCGCAGACTGAATGTCCAGCCAGTAATGCTTTGCGAAAGTATGCAACGATGACTAGGTGGCCGCCTTACAAATCTCCACTGGCAGAACCAAACTGAATTCCGCCCAAGAAGCCGCTTGTGCTCTGGTAGAATGCGCCTCTAATCCCGCTGGTACCGGCCTACCCTTGAGGAGATACTCCGACGAGATCGCTTCCCTGATCCATCAAGAAATAGACATCTTAGCCGCTGCTTCCCTCTTGTGGGGACCACCAAACAGCACAAAAAGATGATCCGACCTACGGAACTCTCTAGTACCCTTCAAATAACGATGGAGCACCTGCTGCATGTCCAAGAACCACAGCGGAAGGCGAGCGCCCATCTCCCCCGCTCCAGACAACACCGGCAGAGACACAGCCTGATTCATATGAAAAGCCGAAGCCACTTTAGGCAAGAAAGAAGGAACCGGGCGTAGTACCACCTTCTCCTTTAAAAAAGTAAGGAACGGCTCCCAGCACGACAAAGCACGAAGCTCAGAAATCCCGAGCATAAAGCCACCAGGAATACTGTCTTAAGGGTCAAGTCCTTAATAGAAGCCTGAGCCAAAGTCTCAAACGGCTCCCCACACAGCGCTGAGAGCACCAGATTGAGATCCCATAGCGGAACCAGTACCCTGCGCGGAGGATGGAGACGAAGAACCACCCTCAAGAATCGTGCCACATCCGGGTGCACGTCCAACACTATTCCTTGGATCTTCCCGCGATAATATGCGATCGCCGCCAGCTGAACCCTCAAGGAACTAGCGGCCAAACCTTTGTTGAATCCAGCCTGCAAGAACTCCAAGATCATGGGCACAGAGGCCGAAGCTGGCCTTACCTGCCTGCTGGCACACCACGCCTCGAACAGGCGCCAGACCCTAATGTAGGCCAATGAAGTTGACTTCCTCCTCGCCATTAACAATGTCGCAATCACCAGCCCCGAATAGCCCTTGCGCCTCAGCCGCACCCTTTCAGGAGCCAGGCCGTAAGCAAGAATTGATCCACCTGAGGCATTAGCACTGGCCCTTGTGATAAGAGATCTGCTCACACTGGGAGATGCCATGGCCACATACCATGGACGTCGCAGCCAGTCCAGGGTGATGAGAATCACCATCCCCCGATGGGACTCTATCCTTTGCACCACTCGGCCGATGAGCAGCCAGGGCAGAAACACATAGAGGAACCCTTCGGCAGGCCACTGCTGCTCATGTTCATCCAAGCCTTCCGATATTCTTTCAGTTTTCCTGCTGAAGAACCGACTCGCCTTGGCGCCCTCGAATTTCGCCATCAAATCCATAACCGACGCCCCCAGCGGGGCACCAGCAAATCAAACATCTCCTGATTGGGCACCCATTCTCCCACGTCTACTCGCACCCGGCTCAAATAATCCACCATGACATTGTCAGCTCCCGCTACATGAGCCGCCAACAATGCCTAGAGGTGGTCTTCCACCCAGTCCATCAGAGACTCGGCCTCTGCCTCCAGGGCTGCACTGCTCATGCCTCCCTGCCGATTGATGTAGGCTACCGTCATTGCATTGTCCGACAGCACCCCCTGCAACCTCGTCTCGAAGCTCTGCAGTGCAAGGGACATCACCTGCATATCCAGCCTGTTGATGGACCAACAAGCCTCCTGCGGACTCCACTTCCCCTGCGCAAAGTGGCTCTGGCAATGAGCCCCCCAGCCTGAGAGACTGACGTCCATCATCAACGGAATCCAAACTGGGGATTCGAGAGACATCCCCCTCTCCAGATGCCCCCCATTAGCCACCATCTGAGGGCCCTCTTCACCCCCCATGGGCAGGGGAGCCTCTGAGACAGAAAGGAAGACTGATGCAACCAACATTGGAGCAGAGACCTCTGGAGAGGCCGCATGTGCGCCCTCGCTCATGGTACCAGATCGAGAGCAGCCACCATGGTGCCAAGGAGCTGGAGATAGTGCCATACCGTGGTCTCTGGCCGCCCCAGGGACTCCAGCACCAGGCGCCGAAGCTCTCGTGCTCTCAGCTCCAACAAAAAGACTCTTCCCACCTGCGTGTTGAAATGAGCTCCGAGGTACTCTAGCACCTGAGACAGGTGCAAGTGGCTCTTGGTCACGTTGACCACCCAACCCAGGCTTTGTAAGAACTGCACCACCCAGGCTGTAGCGAGCTCACTCTCGACCATGGACTTTGCCCTGATGAGCCAGTCGTCAAGATAGGGATGTACAAGGATTCCTTCTTTGCGTAACACTGCCGCTACCATCACCATGACCTTGGTAAAGCTGCGTGACACTGTCGCGAGGCCAAAGGGCAGGGCCCGAAACTGAAAGTGCCCCATGAGCACCGCAAATCTGAGAAACTGCTGATGCTCCGGCCGAATGGGAATGTGCAGGTACACTTCCATGAGGTCGAGAGATATCAGGAACTCCGTGCCGCGGACCACCACAATGACGGACTGCAAGGTCTCCATCCGAAAATGCGGGACCTGCAGACCGGTTTATGCGCTTGAGGTCGAGAATGGGACAGAAAGCCCTTTCTTTCTTTGGTACCACAAAATAAATGGAGTACCGACTGCAGCTGTACTGGTCTCGAGGCACCGGCACCACGGCCCTGAGCTGCAATAAACGCTTCAGGGTGTCATGAACCGCAACCGCCTTGGCCCACGCCTTGCACGGAAACTGCACAAAGGAGCTGCCTGGCGGACGAGCGAACTCAAGCGCATATCCCTCTCGGATAACCTCTAGTACCCACTGATCAGAGGTGATTTGGACCCAGGTGGGGTAAAAACCCTGCAGCCGTTCTCCCAGCGGCTGTACCTCCACCCAGGCCCTCCTCGATTCATTGGGCTTTCTTAGGTCCCGATGATGAGGCCGCCGCGAATCTGCTCCCCGCTCCTCGAAAACCTCGAAATCCTTGCGACCTTGCAGGAAAACAACCTTTCTGGAAAAGAATCTGGCGTGCAGGATGAAAACGCCGAAATTCCCACTGCTGCCCCCAAGGGGCAGAGGTGCCCCCAAGGGGCAGAGGTACCCCGACTCGGTCTCTGCTTGTCCTCCAGCAGCCGGACGCCCTTAGACTCCCTTAGGTCCTTAACCAACTTCTCTAGGTCCTCTCCAAACAGGAGCTTCCCCCTAAAGGGCAGCTTACTGAGTCGGGCCTTGTAAGAGGAATCTGCCGCCCAATTACGAAGCCACAAATAACGGTGGGCCGCCACAACCGAGGCCATACTCTTAGAGAGCCCTCTGATGAGATCATAATGAATATCCACCAGGTACGCCGCCCGGATTCCAACCGGGAGGCCTCCCCCGCCTGGTCCGGGTGTTCTTACTGCTGTACTCGCTGAGACCAGCGGAGGCAGGCACACGCTACCCAAGCTCCACAAATGGAGGCTTGGAGGGAAAGGGCATTGACATCGAATGCCTGCTTCAGCAGCGCATTCAGCTTCCTATCTTGCGCATCCTTCAGTGCCGCTGCCCCTTCCACTGGAATTGTCTTCTTTGTGACCGCCGACATCGCCGCACCCACCTTCGGAGACCAAAACAGCTCCTTATCCTGATCCGACAAGGGATAAAGGTGGGTCATAAGCCTAGCCCCCCCGAAGGCCATTCTCCAGCAGATTCCACTCATCCTGGATCATCTGCCACACCACCCTGTGTATTGGAAAGATCGACTGTGTCATTCGTACAGCCCACAGAAGAGGATCCTCCAAGGTCTCGTCCTCCGCCGAAGGCCCGACCTGCATGTTTAGTGCCTTCCATGATTAGCGCCAACAACTCTTCTCTATGAAAAACCCTGACTATCCTGGCTTGGTCTTCCTGCTCTGAGATTTCGCCTTCCTCGAGCTCCTCATCCACATCCATCTCCGTTTCGAGGTCTTCCCTTTCGAGCCCCTCTGACATCGGAGACTGACCCTGCCCACCTCCGCAGGCTTAGGGCGCTTCGCCGGAAGCATCCCCGGCTCCTCATAGGGACCCCCCCGGCCTCTTTCCGCTCTGCTCCACTATCATAGGCATTCCCCCTGCTTGCACAAACCGAACGCCTGGTGGAGCAGGAAGACAAACTCAGGCTAAAAGAAAACCGCGACCCCCCTCCCATCAACCCCTGGGAGGAGGAAGGTCCGGGAACGGCTTGGGAGCTGGAGGGTGGCTCCGGAGAGGCAGGCACAGGCCCTGCCACCACTTCCATCGCGGTAGCTCCTGAGCACACCTCCTACAAATGCCTGCCTCTGAAACCGTGCCTTGCCTGGTCCCACAAACCAGACACTGTGGTCTTACGGGCATGCCCACACTGGGACCAAGACCTCGGCCTACATGAATCCAGCCACCGCCTGAAGAGAGAAGCCAAGTGCACCCTCTCTTTGCATTTCTCCTCTCAATTTTTTTTTCCAGTCGAGATGAAGAAGAGCACAGAGCCAAACAGCCTCCCTAAGGCCTGAATGCCAAAGGGCAAAACAAATAACACAATTGAAACAAATGAAATTCAAATTAACTCATTCCCTGGCAGATCAGCACAGTCGTGAACCTTTCCCGTGGACCAGCATGTTTGCATGGGAAAGCACGCTCTCGCAGACCTCCACCAGAATGCAGGCCGCACCACGCTGCCTACTGTGCTCCCCTTTTAAACTGCCTACACTCACTCCAGATTCTGGCCAACTCACCGGATCGAGCCCTCTGCGCCGCCACCGGAGAATGATCTGCCCTGCGCCGTGCTTGAGAGCTCTTCTCTCCCCCACGCTCAGCTGGAAGTAAAGGCTTCGGTGCTGAGGGAGCCTCCAGGGGAAGATACTGCTTTATGACAGCCCAGGTACCGAGCTACCATCTCCGCACTGCGGGATCAGGCACACCACTTCCCCGGGCAAACCACCACCTGCTCACCACCCCACCGACCAGGATCAAGGGGGGGGAAGGGCCTCCTTCAATCCAAATTCTTCTTCTTTGATTCTTTTTCTTTATTTATATATTTCACTAAATAAAGCAAAGTGCTCTGATCAGAGACTTTAAACAGAAAAGAAAAAATGCCCCAAAATCTAAAACTAACTAAAACTAAGCTCCTTGGTTGTACTCAGTGAGCCAAATCTACTGGCTTACCACCTCCAGCTGCTTGGAGACTGAGTGAATTGGTCAGAAAGGGCGGTGCTCGCTCTATTAGTACTGCTGTTATAAAAAGATGACGTGCTCAGTCTCTAAGCTGCTGGAAGAGGTGCATTACCCAGAGGTTCGGGACTGGACTGGAGGGACGATAAGGAAAATGACCCTAAACATACTGCTAAAACTGGTTTAAAGGGAAGCATTTAAATGTCCTGGAATGGCCTAGTCAAAGCCCAATTCTCAATTCAATTGAGAATCTGTGCCATTACTTGAAGATTGCTGTACACCAACGCATCCCATCTAACTTGAAGGAGTTGGAGCAGGTTTGTATTAAGGAATGGGTGAAAATCCCAGTGGCTAGTTGTGCTGCTAGCTGCGCATGAAATGAGAGTCAGAAGCTCTAAAGATGAATTACGCATTGGAACATGGAATGTACGAAGCATGAACCAAGGGAAGTTGGAGGTGGTCAAGAATGAAATGGAACGTGTACAACTTGATCTGTTGGGTGTCTGTATTACTAATTAAAGATTTATTTGGATTTTTTTTTTTTGGATCAGCAAAGATATTGTACTTTATTATAAGAAATTGAACTCATGAGCCATTCTGCCTGTGAGGACAGGATAAGAATTCATCAATTGTAATGTAGAAGCCTTGAGCTGTTTCTAAAACCATGGGGGGTGTCTCCCTTGACAAGAAGTCCTTAAGGCAAAACAAATTTAAACCCATTAATGATGACAAAAGAACACTTCATCTAGCCTTGGAATGTAGACCATGGGGGATGTGTCCTAGTTCATGTGAGAGTTCGATCAGCAAAGAATGTTGTATTCTTCAGCCATGCTGAATTAGGAATTAGCTTGCTAGCCCAGCCCAGGAGCTAATGGAACTGAGCTTGGGGGTTACAACCAATCCTGATTTGAGCATGCAGTGTGTTAACCTATGGCATGCAGCCAGCACAAGTCTGACTCTGTGTTAACCTATGGCATGCAGGCAAGTTTGAATCTGTGTTAACCTATGGCATGCTGCCAGCACAAGTCTGACTCTGTGTTAACCTATGGCATGCAGGCAAGTTTGAATCTGTGTTAACCTATGGCATGCTGCCAGCACAAGTCTGACTCTGTGTTAACCTATGGCATGCAGGCAAGTTTGAATCTGTGTTAACCTATGGCATGCTGCCAGCACAAGTCTGACTCTGTGTTAACCTATGGCATGCAGGCAAGTTTGAATCTGTGTTAACCTATGGCATGCAGGCAAGTTTGAATCTGTGTTAACCTATGGCATGCTGCCAGCACAAGTCTGACTCTGTGTTAACCTATGGCATGCAGGCAAGTTTGAATCTGTGTTAACCTATGGCATGCTGCCAGCACAAGTCTGACTCTGTGTTAACCTATGGCATGCAGGCAAGTTTGAATCTGTGTTAACCTATGGCATGCAGCCAGCACGAGTCTGGTTAAGGTACTTTAGGGGGACTCTCAGAAGGAAAGATGGGACTGCAACTGATATACGAGACAAGCGTTCCGGATTTTCCTCCTGAGAGTGATGGCTAAAACAGTCCCCCACCTGGAGTGATGAGCTATAATATCCGGTAAAAAGTATTAATGCTTACCTCTGTGCTTTTTCATTATTTCAAAAGGACTTAATTTAATAAACTCATATTGCATTTACTAAAGTGTCTATGCATAGTCTGTGAGCTAAATGAATGATAGGGTTAACTCATACTGTATTTGCCAGAATATTTTTGCCTAGTCAGTGAACTAGTGAGTGATAGGGTTAAAGGAAAAGCGTAAAACTTGGCAATACAGTGTCAGCGAACTGAAATGGACTGGCATCGGGCACTTTGCATCAGATGATCACATGGTCTACTATGCTGGAAATGAAAGACAAAGAAGAAATGGTGTTGCATTTATAATAAGAAACTTGCAAGAACTGTAATGAAATACAATGCAGTCAGCGAACGCTTAATCTCTATTCGTCTACGAGGAATGCCTATCAACACAACTATAATTCAAGTATATGCCCCAACAACAGCTGCAGAAGAGAATGAAATTGAAGAGTTCTATGAACAAGTACAAGCTGAAATTGACAGAACATGCAAACAGGATATCCTGATAGTCATGGGTGACTGGAACGCAAAAGTTGGCAACAAAGAAGAAGGCAAAGTAGTTGGAAAATATGGACTTGGCAACAGAAATGAAGCTGGAGAAAGACTGATAGAATTCTGCAAGACCAACGATCTATTCATTCCAAACACCTTCTTCCAGCAACACAAGCGGCGACTCTACACATGGACTTCACCCAATGGATTGTATAAAAATCAAATTGACTACATCTGTGGAAGTCAACGATGGAAAAGTTCTATAACATCAACAAAGACAAAACCTGGAGCTGACTGTGGTACAGATCATCAACTACTAGTATGCAAACTCAAGCTAAAGTTGAAAAAGAGCAAACCACTCATGAATGCAGCAAAATATGACCTTGAGAATATACCACTGGAATTTAAAGACTGCCTGCAAAATCGATTTGCTGCTTTAGATACAAATGACAGAGCTCCAGAAGAGTTATGGAATGACATCAAGAAGGTTGTGTTGGAAGAAAGCGAGAAGTCTCTACAAAAGGTGAAAAAGCAAAAACGGCCAAAATGGATGACGGAAGAAACTCTGAAAATTGCCCAGAAATGCAGAGAAGCTAAAGCCAGAGGAGAAAGAAAGACAATAATAGAACTCAACAGAGATTTCCAATGTGCAGCAAGACAGGACAAGGAAAAGTACTACAACGACGCATGCAAGGAAATAGAAGCAGAAACGTTTAGAGGAAGAACAAGATCGGCTTTCCTAAAGCTACGAGAGTTAAAGAAAAAGTTCCAGCCTCGAATTGGAATGTTACAAGATGCTCAAGGTTCTATGTTGAATGATGCTGAGAAGATCAAGAAAAGGTGGAAGGAATATACAGAGTTTTTATATGATAACGATCAAGTGGACCAACAGCCGTTTCAACCTGTACCTTATGATCGGGAACCATTGGTGATGAAAGAAGAAGTTAAAGCAGCATTGAAAGCCTTATCAAAGAACAAAGCACCAGGCATCGATAGCATTCCCATAGAAGTATTACAGCAATCTGATGCAGCTGTTACCATACTTACAAGGCTCTGCCAAGAAATATGGAAGACAACATCATGGCCAACTGACTGGAAAAGATCTGTGTTTATACCAATACTAAAGAAAGGTGATCCAACTGACTGTGGAAATTATCGCACAATCGCTCTGATCCCACATGCCAGCAAGATTCTACTGAAGATTATTCAAAAGAGACTACAACCATATCTGGAACAAAAACTACCTGAAGTGCAAGCAGGGTTCAGGAAAGGGCGAGGAACGAGAGACATCATTGCGGATGTGAGATGGATCCTTGAAAAGACTAAAAGAATACCAAAAGGATATCTATTTGTGCTTTATCGACTATAGCAAGGCTTTTGACTGTGTAAACCATGAAAACTTGGCCACGTTAAGAAGCATGGGTATACCTGAACACCTGATCGTACTCTTGCACAATCTGTACATTGATCAAGAAGCAGCAGTTCAAACGGAACAAGGAGAAACAGAATGGTTTAAAATAAGCAAAGGTGTAAGACAAGGCTGCATACTTTCCCCCTACCTGTTTAATTTATATGCAGAACAAATCATCAGAGAAGCAGGATTGTATGAAGACAACAGAGGTGTGAAGATTGGTGGAAGACTCATCAACAACCTTCGCTATGCTGATGATACCACATTACTGGCTGAAAGTGAAGATGATCTGAAATGCTTTTCACAATCAAAGAACATAGTCTCAAAATGGGCCTGCACCTTAATGTAAAGAAGACAAAGATCATGACAACTGGCATAATCAACAGGTTCATCGTTGAAGGAGAAGAAATTGAAATCGTGAACAACTTTAACCTACTTGGATCAACTATCAATAAAGAAGCAACAAGCAGTCAAGAAATCAGATGACGCATTGCTCTTGGCAGAATGGCTATGAAAGACCTAGATAAGATCCTCAAGAGCAGAGATGTCTCTCTCCATACAAAGATTCGACTTGTTGAAGCCATGGTATTTTCAATAACATCATATGGATGTGAAAGCTGGACAGTGAAAAAGATAGACGGGAAGAAAATTGATGCCTTTGAATTATGGTGCTGGCGGCGAATACTGTGTATACCGTGGACTGCCCGAAGAACAAACCTGTCGGTACTAGAGGAGATCAAACCTAAGCTTTCTTTAGAAGCTCAGATGACAAGACTTCGACTTTCATACTTTGGACACATCATGTGAAGAGAGAGATCATTAGAGAAAGACATCATGCTTGGCAAGATAGAAGGTCAGCGCAAAAGAGGAAGGCCAGCAATGAGATGGATTGATACAATAACAGCAGCTACGGGTAACCAGTCTGTCAACAATGAGCCGCCTGACAAGACCGAACACAATTTAGGATAGCTATCCAGAGAGTCGCCATGAGTCGACTCCGACTCGATGGCACTTAACAACAACAACAGTTGTGCTAAGCTAATAGAGAGAGATACCCCAAGAGACCTGCAGGTGAAATTGCAGCAAAAGACGCTTCTCCTGTACAACGTATTGCCTTTGGGGGGTGATTACATATGCACACTCCTGCTGTCATTTTTTTTTGTCTTAATTATTGTTTGTGTCACAATAAATGATATTTTTGCACCTTCAACGTTATAGGCATGTTGTGTATATCACATGGTGCTAACCTGCAAAACTCCATTATAATTCCAGGTTGTAATGTGACAAAAGAGGACAAACACAGAGGAGATTAATACTTTTGTAATGCAATGTAAATGAAAGAAGGATAGCAAGGAAATCCACAATACTACCATTTAACTTTCAAAAGGGAGAGTATGATAAAATGAGGGAAATAGTTAATAAAAAAGACTAAAAGGAGCAGTTTCAAAGATTAAAGATTTACACAAAGCGTGGGCATTGTTTAAAAGTACTATCTTGGAAGCCCAGAACAGATGTATCCCAAGCTTTAAGAAAGGTGAAAGGAAGGCCAAAAAACTGCTAGGATGGTTTAAAGGCGAGGTCAGAGAGGCTGTTGTGGCCAAAAAAAAGCATCTTTCAGGAAATGGAAATAAAAAGGAACCAAATGATGAAAACGGGAAACATAAGCATTGTCAAGTTAGATGCAAGGATTTGAAAAGGCAGGCAAAGAGAGAATTTGAAAAAAAAAGCTAGCCATGGAAGCAAAAATGCATAATAAAACTTTTTCAAGTACATTCATAGCAAAAAACCTGCGAGAGAGTCAGTTGGATCATTGGAGGATAGAGGAATAAAAGGGGTGCTAAGTGAGGACAAGGCCATAGCAGAGAGATTGAATTCTTTGCTTCGGTCTTCACTGAAAAAGATGTAGGGAATTTACCTGTACCTGAAATGGTATATAAAGTTGATGTAGCAGAAGAATTTAAAGAAATATCAATAAACCAGGCAGATGTATTACAACTATCTGATAAATTGAAGAGTATCAAATCACCTGGACCTGATGATATACATCCAAGGGTATTGAAAGAACTGAAATATGAGATTGCAGACCTACAGTTAGTAATCTGTAACCTATCATTAAAATCATCTTTAATACCTGAAGAGTGGAAAATGACCAATGTAATGTGACTATTTAAAAAGGGTTGCAAGGGTAATCCGGGAAATTACAGACTGGTGAGTCCGACGTCAGTACTGGGCAAAATGGTAGAAACCATTATAAAGAATAAAATTACTGATCATGGGCTTGATTTTCGAAGGCCTTTACACAGGTAACTTCCCTGCCCTTCGAAAATCCCAGATAAGTCCCTAATGCACCCAGATGTTATGCAGGTAACACAGAGGCATGTTAGGGGCATTCCGGGGTGGAGGGGGGACAGAGGAAAGGGCTACATGGGTAGCAGCGATTTTCGATGCTACCCGCTTAGCCTCTGTGCCTTAAAGATAGGCGAGGAAAAACCTTGCCTATCTTTAGGGCACAGAGGCTAAGCGGGTAGCATCGAAAATCACTGCTACCCGTGTAGCCTCTGCTAACCCCTTTGCTCCTCATGCTTTAAAGCTCCTTTCCCTTACCTCCTCATTCAACGCCAGCTGTGCTGTTTTACATCTACTCACCAGCATGGCCACTACCTTGACTTTGTCTTCTCTAACTGCTTACTGTCAAACGTCTGTACCTCAGCTCTTCCATTATGTGACCATCACCTGCTAAGCTTTGCTCTTTGTCACCCCTCACTTCACTTACCCAATCTCCTCCAACCTCTTTAGGAATCTTCATGCTATCGATCCATTGGCTCTCTCCATTACTTTCTCATTACCTCTTTCCTCTACTATGTCTGAGTCTGTTGATGAAGCAGTATCTTCCTACAACACTGCATTCTCCTCTGTTCTGGATGCTCTTGTTCCTTCCATGCCAAGTGCTGTGAGGCATATTGTGCCTCAGCTCTGGCTGTCCTCAACCATCCGCTATCTACATTCCTCTGCCTACTCAGCTGAGTGCATTTGACTCAAATCCAGCACCCTTACGGACTTTCTACACTTCAAATTCATGCTTGCCTCTTTCCAGTCAGCCATAACACTCACCAAATAAGACTTATGCCTACCTGACTAACTCTCTTGCCTCTGACTCTCACAGTCACTTTACAACTCAAATCTCTCCTCAAGATGCCTCCACCTTTGACCCCTCCTTCCCTTTCTGCCCAGACTTTGGCTTACTCTTTCCATGTCAAAGTCCAGAAGATTACACTCAAATTCCCCATGAGATCATCTCCATCCCCCTTTCCCCTTTTCACTCCCAGCTCCTACCTTCATTCTCTTCCACCCTTTCTTCCTTTTCTAAGATCTCTAAGGAAGAAACCACAAATCTTCTTTCCTCCTCCAAACTCACTACCTGCTCCTCTGATCCTATTCCCAAACTGATCCATTTCCTAAGCTCTTCCGCTGTCATCCCTTCCATCTGTCATATCCTCAACCTATCACTTTCCACTGCAACTGTTCCTGCAGCCTTCAAGCAAGCTGTGGTTACACATCTCCTCAAGATATCCTCACTAGACCCTACCTGTCATTCTAATTATTGACCCTTCTCCCTCCTCATCTTTATTTCTAAACTACTTGAACATGTGGTTCACTGATGTTGTCTTGACTTTCTCTCCTCTCAAGCCCTTCTGGATCCATTGCAATCTGGTTTTCATCCTCTACATTCTTCTGAAACAGCTCTTGCCAAAGTCTCCAATGACTTGTTCCTGGCCAAATCATAGGGGCTTTACTCAATCCTCATCCTTCTTGACCTTTCTGCTGCTTTTGACCCTGTTGATTGCCACCTTCTTCTTGATACCTTGTCTTCACTTGGTTTTTAAGGGCTCTTTTCTTTCCTGGTTCTCTTCTTATTTCTCTGTGGTTCATGGCATCACCACATATTCCCTGGGTTAAGGGAGCATAGTGTCTTTTATATGCTGGGGGAGTTGAACTCTCCAGCAAAGCTTTGTGACCTGCAAGAAGGCACAATCAGGTTTTGTGCCCAACAAACACTAGAGAGAGCTCTAACACAGGGCTGGGAGCTCCCACATTAAGGGAATGCAAGGCAACTCTTGCAGATGTTAGAAGGCTTGTTAAGGGCTGGGACAAAGGCAGCCACCTGGAGGGAATTGGAATGCTCCTGATTAGCAGGGGGGGGTGCCATGGCTCTGGCTCTCATGGACAAAGAAGGCTGAGAGTGACCTCAGGAAGAGGAGAGAAAGGGAGGCCTTAGGGAAGCTGCAGCTGTGCTCCAGAGGTACTGTTTTGCTCTACTAAAAGGTGAAGGGCAGCAGTATGTGTAATGCCTGTAAATACCAAATTGAACATTGAGTAGGACAAGAAGATTATTTTACATAGTGTGCACTACGGCAAGGTCCAAAGTGAAGAAACACCATGTTGTAAATGGAACTGAGATGCATGCTAAGCTATTGTGTTTTGTTGTTGTTAAGTGCCGTTGAGTCGGTGTTGATGCCTGGCGATCCTCTGGATAGTTGCCTAAACTCTGTTCTGTCTTCAGTCAAGCAGCTCATTGTTGATAGAGTGATATCCATAGTTGCTGTTATTGTATTGGTCCATCTCATTGCTGACCTTCCTCTTTTACGGTTAACTGAAGCTCCTCCCACTCCCTGCACTGAAGACCAATTAGGCCGGGCAGTTCTGCACTTTAAAATCTGCTGCAGGAAGGGCACGAAGAATACCGGCTGACCTTCCTCTTTTACGGTTAACTGAAGCCCCTCCTTCCTGCACCAAAGACCAATCAGGCCGGGCAATTCTGCACTTTAAAATCTGCTGCAGGAAGGGTGTGTCTGTGCCTGGTGGGCCATGCCAAAAGGCCCTTTGGCGGGGACCCTCAAGAAGGCTTCAAGAAGGAACAGAACCAACTAAAGCATCAGCTAAACTGGACTAGACACTGAAGACATCCACGAACATCCCAAAAAAAATCAACAAAATAGTCTACAATTATTCTCCAACAATAAGGCAAGTCACACTGAGGTAGAAATCCAGGCAGGGCTGAGAGCTGGACGGGTTAAGTGAAAAGGATACACCCCTCTTGGTGAAGTCATACCCTGGTACATACTTGTCCCTCCCCTATTCCTTTGTCCTGCTGCTCTCTCTGCTTGCTAGAGATAACTTCTCTTCCTCTACTTTGCTAGAGATAAGAGTGCAGTAGGCTTTCTCCAGTCCGGACTACACTGTAATAAAGTGACCAATCACGAAGAAATACTGTAATAACCTGATGAGGTCTATATAATCTCTCTGAGTCCTCTGGTGGGGGCACAGAATTTGGAAAAACTATTTTCTCTGGGTCTGTGCACATTAAACCGTTGTTTCCTTCTAAGACTCCTTGGGTGTTTCTTTCTTCACTCGTTTATCTGCTACAACACGTTTAATACTACAATATCTTTCAAGCTAACTATAGCACAACCATACTCACTCAAAATAAGTAAGCACAGACCGCTCCAGTGCACACCAAAATCATGTCACACCACACAACAATGCTCCTACTCACCTTATTAATACTTCAGCTCCTCACACAACAGGCAACAACTTTCCACACCACAACATACATACCCTCATATGCACAACTCCTATATATACACAACACCCCACCACATAGCATATACAATGTACATCTTCAAGACTCAACCAACTCAGACACACAACACACACACACAAAACAGACACCCCTAGCAACTTACACCCCGCATTTACCACACATAACAACCACACTAACCCCATGGTAGACACTACACTCAATTGCACACTCATTAATGCAAGATCCATTAAAAACAAAACTAATATCATCATGGATTACTTACACACACATAGAACAGATATACTTTGCATAACCGAGACATGGCTCAATGATACCGACCAGGTAGTTATAAACCAAATTACCCCATCTACATACACCTCCTTCAACTGTCCCAGAGCAGGCAGAAGAGGTGGAGGAGTACTAATACTGACCAAAAGTCTTTACAAATTCAAAATTACCCACACAAGCAGTACAGAAGAGACTAGTCTCTAACAAACATATGGCAATATGCTTAGCATACAGAACTCCAAACACCAAATCCGAAGATCTAATGAAGATACTGGAAATAGTATGTGCACATGACACATCAAGCAAGCCTCTCTTCATCCTAGGCAACTAGAACCTCGGACAAATACCTGATAATAATTCCAAGGTCTTTCTTAAAACAATGGAAGCACTACACTACCAACAACTGATCAAAGAACCCACCCACAGACATGGAACAACCCCGGACCTCATATTCATTCCTACACCCACAGCAAGCACCTAACTCAGTTTCCCACCCCAGAATCGTACCGACACGATGGTCAGACCATCACATAATAAACATCAAAATACAAGTCGAACAAGAAACCTACACCCAGAAAAAACACAAAACCAAAAGAAAATTCAAATCTTTCAACAGAGAAACCTTTCTGAGCATAAGAACATAAGATATGCCATACTGGGTCAGACCAAGGTCCATCAAGTCCAGTACCCTGTTTCCAACAGTGCCCAATCCAGGTCACAAGTACCTGGCAGTTTCCCAAAAAGACACAGGTTCCACAATGCTTGTATTGGGTCAAGCATTGATATCGTGGGTCCCTTTTTAATAATGGTTTATGGACCTTTCCTCCAGGAATTTGTCCAAACCTTTTTTAAACCCAGCTACACTAACAGCCTTTACTACATCCTCCAGTAACAAATTCCAGAATTTGATTACATGTTGAGTGAAAAAATATTTTCTTTTATTAGTATTAAATAGTTTACCCTGTAGCTTCATTGAATGTCCCCTAATCTTTCTATATTCTGATAACGTAAACAATCTATCTATGTTTACACGTTCCACTCTGTTCATTAATTTATAGACTTCTATCATATCTCCCCTCCACCGTCTCGTTTTGAGGTTAAAGATCCCTAACCTTTTTAGCCTTTCTTCATAGGAGTATCCTTCCATCCCCTTTACCATTTTGGTGGCTCTTCTCTGAACCTTTTCTAATAACGCTATATCCTTTTTAAGATACAGCGACCAGAATTGCACACAATATTCAAGGTGCAGTCTCACCATGGAACGATATAGAGGCATTATAATATCCTTTGTTTTATTTTCCATTCCTTTCCTTATGATACCTAGCATTCTATTTGCTGTCCTGGCTGCTGCTGCACACTGGGCCAAGGGTTTTAACATGTTATCCACAATGATGCCTAAAACGTTTTCCTGGGTGGTGGTTCATAATGTGGAACCTTGCATCGTATAACCATAGTTTGGGTTGTTCTTCCCTAGGTGCATAACTTTGCACTTGTCCACATTAAATTTCATCTACCATTTTGATGCCCAGTCTTCCAATTTATCAAGATCCTCTTGCAATTTTCCACAATCCTCTTGGGTTTTAACAACTTTAAATAGTTTTGTGTCATCTGAAAATTTGATAACCTCACTCGTTATTCCCTTTACCAGATCATTTATGAATATGTCAAAAAGCAGCGGACCCAGCACAGATCCCTGGGGTACACCACTATTCACTTTTCTCCACTGGGAAAATTGGCCATTTAGCCCTACCCTCTGCTTTCTATCTTTTAACCAGTTCCCGATCCACAATAGAACACTGCCTCCTATCCCATGACTCTTTAGTTTTGCTAAAAGTCTCTGATGAGGGACCTTGTCAAAGGCTTTCTGAAAGTCCAAATACACTATATCAACCAACTCACCTTTGTCTACCTGTTTATTCACACCTTCAAAAAAACATAACAGATTAGTAAGACAAGAACTTCCTTGTCTAAAGCCATGTTGGCTGTCACCCATTAAGCCATGACATATTCAGCAATTTTGTTCTTTATGATGGTTTCTACCATTTTTCCCGGTACTGACGTCAGGCTCACCGGTCTGTAGTTTCCCAGATCACCCCTGGAACCCTTTTTAAATATTGGTGTTACGTTCACCATCCTCCAATCTTCAGGTATTACAGATGATTTTAATAATAGTTCATAGATTACTAATAGCAGGTCTGCAATCTCATATTTCAGTTCTTTCAACACCCTTGGATGTATATCATCCGGTCCAGTTTATCAAATAGCTGTAATACATCTTCCCAATGTATCGATATTTCCTTCAATTCTTCCGCACCTTTAAATACCACTTCAGTCATGGGTAACATTCCTACATCTTCCTCAGTAAAGACCGAAGCAAAGAATTCATTCAATCTCTCCGCTATCGCCTTGTTGCCTCTTAGTGCGCCTTTAACTCCTCTATCATCTAATGGACCAACTGACTCACAGTTTTTTTGCTACAAATGTACTTGAAAAAGTCTTTATTACATGTTTTTGCTTCCGCAGCAAGCTTCTCAAATTATCCCTTTGCCTGCCTTATCAATGCTTTGCATTTGACTTGTCAGTGCTTGTGCTGTTTCCAGGTTTCGTTGTTTGGCTCTTTTTTCTATTTCCTGAAAGATGCTTTTTTGGCAACAACAGCCTCTCTGACCTCATCTTTAAACCATGCTGGCAGTTTTTGGACTTCCTTCCACTTTTCTTAAAGCGTGGAATAGAGCTGGTCTGGCCTTCCAAGATAATATTTTTCAACAACACGCAAGCTTGATGTAAGTCTTTAACCTTTGTAACTGCTCCTTTTAGTTTTTTCTTAACTATTTATCATAGTCTCCCTTTCGAAAGTTAAAAGGTAGTACTGTGGATTTCCTTACTATCCCTCCTCCACTAATTAAATCAAATGCGATCATGCTATGATCACTATTGCCAAGAGGCTCCAACACCCTTATCTCTTGCACCTGATCTGGTGTTCCACTAAGGACTAGGTCCAATATGGCTTCCCCTCTGGTCGGTTCATGAACCAGCTGCTCCAAGAAGCAGTCATTTATTTCATCTAGGAACTTTATTTCCCTAGCATGTCCTGTGGTGACACTGACCCAGTCGATACCGGGGTAATTGAAATCACCCAGTATTATTACTGTGCTGTAACTTTTGATAGCGTCCTTGATTTCTTTGAGCATTTCACCATCCATGTGTTCATTCTGGCCAGGTGGTCGATAGTACACCCCCACTGCCATTGCCTTCCTCTTTTTACATGGAATTTCAATCCATAGAGATTCTACAGCAAATTTTGTTTCCTGCGAAACTTTAATCCTTTCTGACTCAATGCCCTCTTTAACATAGAGCACAACCCCTCCACCAATTTGATCAACTCTATCGTTGCGATATAGTTTGTACCCAGATCTAACAGTGTCCCACTGGTTGTCCTCCTTCCACCATGTCTCTGAGATTCCAATTTTATCTAACCTCTCATTTAGTGCTATAGTGCATCTCTAACTCTCCCATCTTATTTTTTATACTTCTAGCATTTGCATACAAGCATTTTAGAGACTCTATGTTATTCATATTAATTTGGCTATTGGTAGGCATGGGTAATTTGGGATCTTTAAGCTCTGTCTGCTCCATACTCGAGGGCATTTGGGCTACTTTACTCTTTTTTTTGTAACCTCTCTGCTTTTGGTAGTATCCTTCAAGGATACATTCTTCCGAACCATGTGCTCTTGGGCGACTGTCGGCTTTCCCCTGTTATCTAGTTTAAAAGCTGCTCTATCTCCTTTTTAAAGGTTAATGCCAGCAGCCTGGTTCCATCCCGGTTAAGGTGAAGCCCATCCCTTCGGAAGAGTCCCTCCTTTCCCCAGAATGTTCCCCAGTTCCTAACAAATCCAAAACCCTCATCCTTGCACCATAGTCTCATCCACGCATCGAGACTCCGGAGCTCTGCCTGCCTTTTGGGTCCTGTGCGTGGAACGGGAAGCATAAGTACTCCCTAACCTACAACAAGATACAGAAGACCATGACAAGATCATTGAGAACTGGACCAACACACTATCTATCACAGTTACAGCTTCCCCCCCCCTAGAATACACCCCCACACACGCACCAAACCTTCCACCCCCTGGTACTCCAACGCAATTAGAGACACAAAAAGGGAACTAAGAAAAATAAAAAGAAAATGGAGACGAACCAAAGACTCAGGCATGCAACAACTATTCTATACTAAACTAAAGGACTACAACACCCTTAACAACAGCAAACAACAGCACCACACAAACATTATCATACGGTCAATAAATAAGCCAAGAGAGCTTTTCAACATTGTACAAGCTCTCACTAAAGACAATACACATCATGAAAACACTGAAGTCCACCCTCAAGACATGACAAACTGATTGGCCAGAAAATATGAAGAACTCAAACATCCAACTGCTACAGATGTAAAGTATGTCAAAATGGAAGCGCCAGCGCCAGTATACCACTACTGGCGAAGATAATTGAAAAAGAAGTCCAAAAACAAATACAAGACCACATCGAATCTGCTGCTCCACTAGACTTCTGCCAACATGGATTCAGGGAGTCACATGGAGTGGAAACACTCCTCACCACCCTCTTCAGTAACATAATTACGGGAACTGACAACATCCGTCAAGGGTTTGTCCTCATCTTCTTGGACATTGCTGCAGCTTTTGACTCAGTAAGCCACGAGATTCTCCTGGAGCGGCTAAAGGAAAAGGGCATTGGTGGCACTGCACTAGAATGGTGCAAATCATATCTGTCCGGAAGGTGGCAGCATGTATGATCTGGAGTTTCAACATCGGAACCATTCCACCAGAGGCAGGGAGTTCCACAAGGATCCTCCCTCTCAGCCCTTATGTTCAACATATACATGCAACCCATCTGTAATATCATCTGATCTTTCAGTGTGGACTGTTTGATTTATGCTGATGATGTTCTGCTCTACATGCCGTTCTCCACAGAGCAATTGGACCTCTCCCCACTGACAGAATGTTTCAATGCAGTATCCGACTGGCTCCAGTCGCAAAACCTTTGAATTCAACACAAGAAAACAGAGGTGCTCTTTATTATGAGGAACCAAAATTTTACCCCACCACCCCACTTAAAGGTTAAGGAAGCAGAGCTACAAACAAAATCCACAATTCGATACCTTGGCGTCACATTAGACCAGCGCTTGGACATGAAGGTGCACATAGGCAACACAGTAAGAGCAATCTACTACAAGATCCGGACGCTCAGGCATTTACGCTCCCTGCTGGAACCAGAGGACTTCCGGACAATCTATCAGGCTTTGATTATACCTCACTTCGACTATGCTAATGCTATCTTACAAGGTCTCCCACAATCCACCCTGAACCCCCTGCAGCTCGCGATGAATGCTGCAGCGAGGGTTCTGCATGGGGCCTCTAGGAACGACCATGTGACGCCCATCCTGAAACAGCTCCACTGGCTCCCTCTACAAGGCAGGCTCACTTTCAAGACCTTATTGCTGACCTTCAAGGCCATCAATGGACTCTCCTCCTCCTCACTAACAGAGCTCATCCACACCAGTTCACCAAATAGATCCAGAAGATCTACTGCAATTAATACACTAATAATTCCGAAGGCATTAACAAAATGCACCATGGCAACAGCAAACAGGGCCTTCAGATTCTGCGCTCCAAGATGCTGGAACGCACTACCACCTAATATCCGGGCAATCTCTAACTTACCCCAGTTTAGAAAGGCACTCAAACATCACCTCTTCCTCAAACACTACCCAGACAACAACGTGTCAAGACGACTCCCCAATGAATGTAGCTACACCAACATTCCCAGCTAGCTACACCAACATTCCCAGCAAGCTATCTATGACCATTGAACTCTGTGTAACATGTAATGTTGTGACGCCTGTATGTAGTTACCCCATGTTATCCAAGTTTCGCGTCCCTGTTCTCTGTAAACTCAGAATGACTTGTTGTTCTGATGATTTTGTTGTATGTAAACCGCACTGATGCCGAATAGCGTGGTATAAAAGAAATGTAAATAAAATAAATAAATAATAAATAAGCATTCAGACAACCATGGAAAGAAATCAGCATACCATCCCATAAAGAAATAGAGCAAATAATCTCTTCACTTAACACCACCACCTCTCCTAATGACCCATGTCCAGTGCAATGGATAAAAACCACCAAACAGCAACTCAACCCATACATACAAAAAATAGTCAAATTATCCTTATCACAAGGATATATGCCTACCCTCCTGAAACAAGCCTCCATACGACCGATCCTGCAACATACAGACCAATCTCCAGTCTACCTTTTCTTGCAAAGTTCATAGAAAAGACAGTACAATTGCTACTCCAGGAACATATAGACCTCAACACACCACTTGACTCAGAACAACATGGCTTCAAACCACATCACAATGTAGAAACCCTCCTAACATCACTCTTTGATAACATCCTAAAAGGAATTGATAACCCAAAAAATGGTTTTCTCCTCATCTTCATGGATATATTCTCTGCTTTTGATTCTGTTTCATACCCCATTCTAATCGAACGCTTCCAGGAAACTGGCATTTGCAATACCACATTAAAATGGTTCACTTCATACCTAAGCGACAGAATACAAGTTAAATGTGAAACAAACTATTCACAAGCCTTCACTATACCACAAGGCGTCCCACAAGGATCGGCACTCTCATCAATACTTTTCAACTTATACATGCGCCCTATTTGTGACATCATCAAAAAACATGGAATGCTATTTCATCTCTACGCTGATGACCTTAACACCCCGATTGATCTCGGAGCACCAAACCTTACAGTCATAATAAAATGCATAGAGGACATAGCCAGCTGGCTCAACAACAACAACCTATCATTAAATTATAAAAGAACAGAAGCACTATACATCAGTGGTAATACAACTTCAACCCTCCTCAGCAAATCCAACTAGTAAATCCCGTAAAAGAAGAGGTACGATAACTTGGCATAATACTAGATAAAAACATCAACCTCCAATCACACATAAACCTAACTGCAACAAAAGCAAACCGCAAACTGAACCTTATAAGACTTAAACCACTTCTCCAACAAGACCATTTCTGAATTGTCTGCCAAACCATCATCACACTGATTCTGGACTATGGAAACTCGATATACCAAGGTCTACTAAAACAAGTCATACACCCACTGCAGATGGTTCAAAACACAACAGCACAAATCATCAGTGGAACCAGCAAAACCAACCACATTACACTAGTATTACATCAACTACACTGGCTACCAATTCAATCGCGTGCCAAATTCAAAACCATACTAAACATCTTTAAAATCATCCATCACTTCTCAGCAGACGTGCTTGAGTCACTAACCATAAAAGAGGTCAACACCCGCTCTAGAAGAACCAACAGCAGACACATGATCAACATTCCACCTGACTACAGAAAAAGCAAGCAATCAACTTCCAAAAGAGCATTTTCCCTAGCCGTACCACAACTCTGGAACTCCCTCCCTGAACATATATGTGCCACTGGAGACATTAAGGACTTGCAAAGAAAACTTAAAACCTTCCTATTCACAGAACACTATGGTTACATCACCTAATCCTACAACTGCTCTGGCCCCAACCAAAGACTCTGATGGACACAATTACCTATTCATATCAAAACGAACAGAATCCCCTGTTATTGTGTAAATATGTTGAATAAGTTGTAAATAGTTCTCCCCTGTTAATATCCCAAACCAATTATAATGTATCCTGTTCATGTTCTGATTTCAATGTAAACCGTTTGACTTCAGGATAAGGTGGTATAAAAAAACAGGTTAAATAAATAACTTCTACCTTGCCAAGCATTATGTCTTTCTCCAATGATCTCTCTCTTCACATGATGTGTCCAAAGTATGAAAGTCGAAGTCTTGGCATCTGAGCTTCTAAGGAAAGCTTAGTTTTGATCACCTCTAGTACTGACTGGTTTCTTCTTCGGGCAGTTCATAATATACACAGTAGTCGTCGCCAGTCCTTCAAATTTCTTGACAGAGCCTTGTAAGTATGGTAACAGATTAATCCGATTGCTGTAATACTTCATTTGGAATGCCATCAATGCCCTGTGCTTTATTCTTTGATAAGGCTTTCAATGCTGCTTCGACTTCTTCTTTCATCACCAATGGTTCCTGCTCATAAGGTAAACAGCTGTTGGTCCACTTGATCTTTATGGTATAATGACTCTGTATATTCTTTCCACCTTTTCTTGATCTTCTCAGCATAATTCAACATGGATTCTTGAGCATCTTGTAGCATTCCAATTCGAGGCTGGACTTTTTTCTTTAACTCTCGTAGCTTTAGAAAAGACAATCTTGTTCTTTCTCTAATAGTTTCTGATTCTGTTTCCTTGCATGTGTCATTGTAGTACTTCTCCTTATCTTGTCTTACTGCACATTAGAAATCTCTGTTGAGTTCTGAGATTGTCTCTCTTTCTTCTCTGACTTTAGCTTCTCTGCGTTTCTGGACAATTTTCAGAGTTTCTTCAGTTAACCATTATGGCCGTTTTTGCTTTTTCACCTTATGTAGAGACTTCTCGCTTTCTTCCAAAACAACCTTCTTGATGTCATCCCATAACTCTTCTGGAACTCTGTCATAAAAACATAACATATGCCATACTGGGTCAGACCAAGATCCATCAAGCCCAGTATCCTGTTTCCAACAGTGGCCAATCTAGGTCATAAGTACCTAGCAGTTTCCCCAAAAGAAACAGGTTCCATAATGCTTGTATTGGGTCAAGCAGTGATATCCTGGGTCCATTTTAAGAATGGTTTATGGACCTTTCCTCCAGGAACTTGTCCAAACCTTTTTTAAACCCAGCTACACTAACAGCTTTTACTACATCCTCCGGTAACAAATTCCAGAGTTTGATTACACGTTAAGTGAAAAAATATTTTATCTTATTAGTCTTAAATAGTTTACTCTGTAGCTTCATTGCATGTCCCCTATTCTTTCTATATTCTGTTGATGTAAACAATCAAACTACATTTACCCGTTCCACTCCATTCATTAATTTATAGACCTCTATCATATCTCCCTTCAGCCTTTTCTTTTCCAGGTTGAAGAGCCCTAACCTTTTTTGCCTCTCTTCATAGGGGTATCCTTCCATCCCCTTTACCATTTTGGTTACTCTTCTCTGTACCTTTTCTAATAACACTATATCCTTTTTAAGATACGGCAACCAGAATTGTACACAATATTCAAGGTGCGGTCGCACCATGGAACGATACAAAGGCATTATAATATCCTTTGTTTTATTTTCCCTACCTTTCCTTATGATACATAGCATTCTATTTGCTCTCTTGGCTGCCGCTGCACACTGGGTGGAGGGTTTTAACATGTTATCCACGATAATGCCTAAATCTTTTTCCTGGATGGTGGTTCCTAATGTGGAACCTTGCATCGTATAACCATAGTTAGGGTTGTTCTTTCCTAGGGGCATAACTTTGCTCTTGTCCACATTAAATTTCATCTACCATTTGGATGCCCAGTCTTCCAATTTATCAAGATCCTCTTGCAATTTTCCACAGTCCTCATGGGTTTTAACAACTTTAAATAGTTTTGTGTCATCTGCAAATTTGATAACCTCACACATTATTCCCTTTTCCAGGTCATTTATGAATATGTCAAAAAGCAGCAGAACCAGCACAGATCCCTGGGGTACTCCACTAGTCATCCTTCTCCATTGGGAAAATTGGCCATTTAGCCCTACAATCGGCTTTCTATCTTTTAACCAGTTCCTGATCCACAATAGTTCACTGTCTCCTATCCCATGACTTTTTAGTTTTGCCAAAAGTCTCTGATGAGGGACCTAGTCAAAGACTTTCTGAAAGTCCAGATACACTATATCAACTGACTCACTTTTGTGTACCTGTTTATTCACACGTTCAAAAAACATAACAGATTAGTAAGACAAGATCTTTCTTGTCTAAAGCATGTTAGCTGTCTCCCATTAAGCCATGTTCAGTAATTTTGTTCTTTATGGTTGTTTCTACCATTTTTTCCGGTACTGACATCAGGCTCACTGGTCTGTAGTTTCCCAGATCACCCCTGGAACCGTTTTTAAAAATTGGTATTACATTGGCCATCCTCCAGTCTTCAGGTATTACAGATGATTTTAATGATAGTTCACAGATTACTAATAGCAGGTCTGCAATCTCATATTTCAGTTCTTTCAACACCCTTGGATATATACCACACGGTCCAGGTGATTTGCTACTCTTCAGTTTATCAAATAGTTATACTACATCTTCCCAATGTATCGATATGTCTTTCAATTCTTCCACATTATCACCTTAAATACCACTTCCCTCATGGGTAACATCCCTACATCTTTCTCAGTAAAGACCAAAGCAAAGAATTTATTCAGTCTCTCCGCTATGGCCTTGTCCCCTCTTAGTGCCCCTTTTACCCCTTTATCATCTAATGGTCCAACTGACTCTCTCACAGGTTTTTTGCTATGAATGTACTTGAAAACATCTTTATTAAGCATTTTTGCTTCCACAGCAAGCTTCTTCTCAAATTCTCTCTTTGTCTACCTTATCAATGCCTCGCACTTAACTTGCCAGTACTTGTGCTGTTTCCAGTTTTTGTCATTTGGCTCTTTTTTCCATTTCCTGAAAGATGCTTTTTTGGCAACAGCCTCTCTGGCCTCACCTTTAAACCATGCTGGCAGTCTTTTGGACTTCCTTCCACTTTTCTTAAAGCATGGAATACAACTGGTCTGGGCTTCCAAGACAGTATTTTTCAACAACACCCAAGCTTGATGTAAGTCTTTAACCTTTGCAACTGCTCCTTTTAGTTTTTTCTTAACTATTTTCCTTGGTAGTAATGTGGATTTCCTTAACATCCCTCCTCCATTAATTAAATCAAACGCGATCATGCTATGATCACTATTGCCACTAAGGACTAGGTCCAAAATGGTTTCCTCTCTGGTCAGTTCATAAACCAGCTGCTCCAAGAAGCAGTCATTTATTTCAGCTAGAAACGTTATCTCCCTAGCATGTCCTGCCATGGCACTGACCCAGTCAATACTGGGGTAATTTAAATCACCCATTATTATTACTGTGCTGTAACATTTATTAGCTTCCCTGATTTCTTTGAACATTTCATCATCCATTTGTTCATTCTCGCCATGTGATCGATAGTACACCCCCACTACCATCACCTTCTCCTTTTTACATGGAATTTCAATCCATAGAGATTCTACAGCAAATTTTGTTTCCTGCAAAACTTTAATCTTTTGTGACTTAATGCCCTCTCTAACATAGAGCAGAACCCCTCAACCAATTTGATCAGCTCTATCATTACTATATAGTTGGTATCCAGATATCACAGTGTCCCACTGGTTGTCCTCCTTCCACCATGTCTCTGAGATACCAATCCTATCTAAGCTCTCATTTAGTGCTATATATTCTAACTCTCCCATTTTATTTTTTAGACTTCTATCATTTGCATACAAGCATTTTAGAGACTGTATTTTATTCATATTAATCTGGCTATCGGTAGGCAGGGGTAATTTGGAATCTTTAAGCTCTGTCTGCTCCATACTCAAGGGCATTTGGACTACTCTTGTCTTTATTGGAACCTCTCTGCTGATATGCCCTAACTTCATTTTTGGTAGTATCCTTCAAGGATACATTGTTCCGAACCATGCGCTCTTGGGAGACTGTCGGCTCTCCCCTATTATCTAGGTTAAATGCTGCTCTATCTCCTTTTTTAAAGGTTAATGCCAGCAGCCTGGTTCCATCCCAGTTAAGGTGAAGCCCGTCCCTTCGGAAGAGGTGATTTTTAGGGGATTAAAAGTCAGTAGGGAAGGGATAGCTCACGTGCATAAGAATCAGGGCATTATGGGACATGATGTTAAAGAGCTCCTGGAAGTGTGCAGTACATGGGAAGCTGTATTCCTATGAATGGATATTAAAGTCTTAAAGCATATTGGTCTGTGCTCCCGAATAACTACTGGATTTGGGGGTGGTTCATGTCCCCACCTTGAGTGAGCAAGGGCAGTGAAAGAAGGACCTAGGAATGGAAAACTGACCAGAAACAGTGCTTCTACTATCTGTGGGGCAGAGTGGAGGTTTTGTGTGTGGATAGTCCAGAGATCTGCTTCTGGAAAATCCACCCAGAAGCACAAGTGTGAAGTGTGGTTGTTGGAACTCCAGGGGGTTTTGCAAGTGTTTGTTTCTTCTGGTGCATTGTTTACTAATATCCTGCTCTCAGTTGGTGTACCCCAAGGGTCTGGCTTGGGACCCCTCCTTTTCTCTCTCTATACCTAGTTCCTTGGTCTACTCATCTTTTCCCATGATTTTCAGTACCATCTTTATGCTGAGCTTCTTATCTTTCCCCCTAAACCCACCTCTTCCCTTCCTCTTTTCTGTATTTCTGTGGATAATGCTCTACTCCTCCCTGTTTCCTCAGCTTGCAACCTTGGTGTCATCTTTGACTCTTCCCTTCCATTCTCCACATACATCCAACTGATAACTAAAACCTTTTTCTTTCTGTCAGTTGGAAAGCAGTGCTGATCAGAAACAGAAGGAAATGGCTAACATCGAGTGCAGCCTGTAGAGAGGTGACTTCTGTGAGCCTGCCAAGATTTCCATGGTGTAGTGCTCTGTACCCCTGATACAGATGAGTTTGCCAAAATTCAGCTGCGTCAAGTCTTTCAATACATTTTCTATTGTTTTGAACATGTGTCGGTGTTTGGCCACTGTCTACCTCCATTTCCTTCTCTTTCTGTCTCTATAACATCAGCAAAATACGCCCCTTCCTTTCTGAACACACTAGTATTTTTATTTATTTATTTATTTAAACAGTTTTGTATCCCGCCTTTTCCTTCAATCAAAGCGGTAAATACAATACAAGGTCATACAAAGGTAAGGGAAACACAAGCCACTTTGTAATTAATCAAAGTGAAGGAATAAGGGGTACATATCACAGGGAAGCACAACACATACATTACAATACATTAACTAAAACATATATACCAGCAGACAGAACCAATTTAGCACAGCCATTTCCTCGGTCCCGTACGGTCCAACGCCTAAGGGCCACGCCAAAGGGCCCTCTGGCGAGGCCCTCGGGCGCAGGCGCGCTCCCGCATCGGCGGTTTAATGCCGTTGAAGGGCACATCTGATTGGTGGTGTCAGGAGGTACAGAGGAGCTCCCGCTCACTCCCTCTGCTGCCGATTCACTGTTCTTGGTCCCGTGGAGGGGGACCGCAGCGCTGAAGGATGTTCAGGACAGGAGGTTAGACACTCTGTTGTAGCAGGTGTTCGATGTTTGCGCGCTGCCCATGCAGACCGGCTTCGGTGGCACGTGGCTGTTTGAGGTGGTCCCAGAGGGTTCAGTGCTGGAATCAGGAGTACTTCAGTCTCCAAGCAGCTGAGGAGATTCTGGGCCTAGGGATAGGCCCAGCACAAATAGGCAGAGCTAGGAATTTTTTCTTTGTTTTCCTTTTCTAATTCTTGATGTTTTTTCTTTGGTTGCCTTTCTAAAATAGCCACTTTTTTCTTCCCTCTGGCTCCAGTCCTGCTTCCTCCTTTCTCCCTCAATTTTCCCTCTCATGAGGGGGGGCTGCCCCTTGGTGAGAAGGAGCAGCTTTACAGAGCAGAAGAAGTAGCCTCCCTACTCCCGAACCCGCAAGCAAGGGTGAGGAGCAGGTGGAAGGCTTAGCCCCAGCCATCTCTAAGGGACAGTGAGATTGATGGTGGGAGCACCGTCGGAACCGAAGCCACGAGCAGGCTGAGCTCCGGAGCGTGTCTGCCTCATTGCAGCACCTCAGGTTGAAGCAGGGAACTGTAAGTAGGTCTCGCCGACTTTAACGGCGTTTTTTATTTCTTTTTGAGTTTTCTTTTACTTGTTTCTTGGAGGGGAATTGAGAGGGAAGTCCCTGCCTCAGCGGGGGATCTCATAAAGGAGCTCTTTGCCCTCCGGACACTTTTTTGCTGCGCGGGAAAAGTCCCGGTGGCCATTTTGAAAACCATGTTTTTTTTATAGTGGCTTTTTGGAAGCGTTTTAAGCCTCGTTTGCTGCAGACCTGCTATAGGCTCATCAGGCGCTTACAGAGCGTTGGCCTGTTGGGGACCCGTCCATTGAGCAAGAATGTTTTTTGCACAGGGCCCCGCGTTTCAGGGGGCCCCGCGCAAATAACATTCTGCTTGCAAAGTAAATTTAAAAAAAAAAAAAGCTGTCCGCTGCCGCCGCCGCGGCAACGGCAGAATCGCATATCCCACGGGGCCCCCCCCCCCCCGACAGAGCCTGCTCTGCCTGCATCAGCTCCGTCGGCTTTCAGAGCTCGAAGGGAGACTAGTTTCCCTTCCGTGGCTCTGTTAAGCCTGCAGGGGCTGATGGGACTTTCCCATCAGCCCCTGCGGGCTTAACAGAGCCGCGAAGGAGAAACTCTCCTATCGCGCTCTGAAAGCCGACAGAGCTGATGCAGGGAGAGCAGGCTCTGTCAGAGGGGGGGCCCCGCGGGATATGCGATTCTGCCATTGCCGTTGCGGTGGCAGTGGCAGCGGCAGCAGACAGCTTTTTTTTAATTTTAAAATTTCCCTGGGCTGTTGGGGTGGGAGTTAGGACTGGTAGAGGGCTGATAGGGGGTTAGGACTGGGGCTATGGGGAGCTAAGTCTGGAAATGGGGTGATGGGGGTTAGGACTGGAAGTGAGCTGATGGGGGTTTAGGACTAGTAATGGGCTATGGGGGGGGCTTAAACTGAAAATTGGGTGATGGGGTTAGGACTGGAAATGGGCTGATGGGGTTAGGACTGGGAGTGGGCTGATGGGTTAGGACTGGTAATGGGCTATGAGGGGCTTAAACTGAAAATTGGGTGATGGGGGTTAGGACTGGAAATGGGCTGATGGGATTAGGACTGGTAATAGGCTATGGGGGGGGCTAGGACTGGTAATGGGTTTGGGGGGGTTCCTAGGACTGGAAATGGACTGAGGGGAAGGGGGGGGGGCTTGAACTGCAAATAGCTGATGGGGAGGGGGGCTTGGAATGGAAATGGGCTGAGTGGAAGTGGGGCCTGAACTGCAAATAGCTGATGGGGAGGGGGGCTTGGAATGGAAATGGGTTGTGAGGGGAGGGAGCTAGGACAGGAAATGGGCTGATGAAGGGGGCTAGGATAGGACTGGGAATTGGGTGTTGGGGGAGCTAAGATTGCAAAGGGGCTGTGGTGGGGACTTGGATTGAAATAGACTTATGGAGGGGCTAGAACTGGAAGTAGGCTCATGGGGGGCTTGGATTGGAAATGGGCTGAGTGGAGGGGAGCTAGGATTTGACATGGGCTGATGGTGGGGCTAGGAAAAGACTAGAAATGGGCTGATGGTAGGCTGGTATTGGAAATGAGCTGATGGAGGGACTTGGATAGGACTGGAAATGGATGGGGGGGCTAGGACTGGAAATGGGCTGATGCGGGGACTAGTAGGGAGTGGATACTGGGTGGGGCTGGAACTAGAAGGGAGCTGATGTTGGGGGAGATTAGAATGGGATGGAGCTGGGAGAGTGAAATGGAGAGGGGAAAAATATTTTGTGTGGGACGGAAGAAAAATCTACAATTGGCTGGGTACTGGGAGAGTAAGTGGGGATTGAGGATGGAGGGGTAAAATTTGAGTGGATGAAATAGGAATGAGGAAAGAGCAAAAGGAGAAAGATTAGTATGTTAAAGCAGATGTAGAGAGAGAATGGAAAAAAATTAGAAGAGAGAAAAAAGGACAAATGGACAGCAGACGATGGAGAGTTAGCAGAAGACACAAAGAAACCAGAAGAAAGTGGCTGGAGCAATTGCAACTGAAAAAAAATGCACAAAAGGTAGAAAGATATCTCTTTATTTTGAATTTATTAACTGGAATATGTCAGCTCTGGGAAATGTGCATCATTAACGTCTGCGCTTTGTTTAGTACAAGAGGAAATTAATTTATAGTTTTATTTCTACAGTGTTGTTGTACATTCCAAGTTTGGCTTTTGGGGTTCCCAGTTTAATTGTCTTCCTGTTTCTAAATTGTGAGTCCTTGTTTGGTGATGGTCTGTGTTCTGCATGTGTAACTGAGCTGAGGTATTCTGTTTATGTAATTCCTATTTGACATTGCCACTTGTTCCCTTTCCCCAGTAGGTCATATATTGTTATTCTCTGAAATGTATTGGTTTAATATTTGCAGTGTTGCCTTTTGATAGGTAGGGTATGGTGCTTTGTGAGTCCTGGTAGTGCTGTTAGGATATGGCGGGTTTGCTATGGGTTCTAAATGGGCAGTGTTTGTAGAAGTTCCTAATGTGCCTGGCGGTTGGCACTGGATTATAGTAATGTAGAAATCTTTTAGTCTTTCTTTATCCATATACTCATTAAGAGGTATGCTTACTAAAAGTTAGTGTATGGTAACATTATGCAAATATTTATGCAGATGAGGCCCTTATGCAAATGAGGCCCCGCACCGAGTCTCCGCACATGGCCCCGCGCCCCCCTTGGGCCGCCCCTGCTAGTAAGAGACACTTATCCACTATTTAGTCACCTCCTATTTAAACTATTGCAACCTCCTCCTTGCTGGTCTCCCTCTGAATCATCTCTCTCCCCTTCAATCTGTTCAAATTCAGCTGCACGGCTAATCTTCTGCCAGTCTCGCTATGCTCATATAACCCCTCTTCTCAAGCCGTTTTACTGGCTCCCTATCCATATCCAGTTTAAACTTCTCCTACTGACCTATAAGTGCACTCATTCTGCTGCTCCTCAGTACCTTTACTCTTATCTATCCCTACACCCCTCCTCAGGAGCTCTGCTCTTCTGGCAGATCACTTCTGTCTGTGCCCTTCTCTTCTATGGCCAACTCCAGACTTTGATCTTTCCACCTTGCTGCTTCTTATGTCTGGAACAAACTACCTGAGTTGGTATGTCAGGCCTCATCTCTGGCCCTTTTCAAATCCAGGCTAAATACTCACCTCCAGAGACTGCTTTTGGATCCTGATCCACATAGTCTCCTGCTCTCCAACTATGTGTTTCCTTACCATTCCCCTAGTCGTTGTGTCTGTCTTGACTAGATTGTAAGCCCAAGTATCCGTTTTACTACAAGCGGTTATGGCTAAGATGGATTACTGTAATGTAATCTATCTAGGAATTCCACAGTAACAAATGAAAGACCTTCAGATGGTACAGAATTCAGCAATACATACACTAGTCCAGGCAAAACGATTTGACCATATAACACCACCAGGGGCGGCCCAAGGGGAGCATGGGGCCACGTGCGGAGACTCATTGCAGGGCCTCATTTGCATAAGGAACCTAATTTGCATAAATATTAGCAAAATGTTAACACGCTTCTTAATGAGTGTCTGGATAAAGAAAGACTACCAGATTTCTACATTACTATACTCCACTGCCAACTGCCAGGCACATTAGGAAGTACTATAAATACTGTCCATTTAGAACCCATAGCAAACCCACCATATCATAACATCTCTACCAGGACTCACAAAGCACCAAACCCTACCTATCAAAAGGCAACACTGCAAATATTAAACCAATACATCTCAGAGAATATCAATACATCTCCTATTGGGGAAAAAGAACAAGTGGCATTCTCAAATAGAAACTACTGTGGCAGGCTATGGCCTATAATAGTCTGCAAATATGAAAGGCCTGTAAGTTAGGCCCTGATTCCAACCCCCATTTAAGAGAAAGAACCAAAGTCTGTAAAAGATTGAGAAAACTGTTTTAAACTGCTTAATAAGAAGTTTTCATGAATGCATAAATCTTTCATTATTCTCTTGGGCTGTGAAAATAGAAATGTTTCAATACTTGCATTCCTAGAGCCAGAAACAACCTTGCAGTAGAGAAGTATCCAAACCTAGAAACTGCACCATTGTTAGAACAGTCTTAGAGGAGGGAGCTGGATGCTAGGCCCAGGAGGGATCTCTGATTGGACAAACGCAGGGGGCGTTGGGGCCAATAGAAAGTTTGCATGTATCAAACTGAAAAGAAATGTATAAATGAATATGTTTCTTTAAGAACTTTGCTCAGTCCTTTTTGAAGCTTTGACTAACTGGGCCTTGTGCACAATAAATTGGCTTGGACCCTGTAAATTGACTCCTGGATTTATTCATTGTCTGCACTTCGCTGCTACATATTCTTGGTGCGTTGGCCAGGAATGTGCGGATAGTGAATGGTAGTCAAGCGAATATTCCACGCAATTCGCCTCCAGGTTTGGCCCGGTCGGAACCGTGTCTGTCCGACCACAAGGGAAACCTCAGGCGCTGCCGGTTCCTTTGTTTCAGAGAGGGTTCAGCCTTGCCTCGGCGGGCCACTGGGTCCGGCCGGCCAACACCTCTGAACCCGAGGGGAGTCCAGGATCCAACCCAAGAACTGGTTTGGTATCGGGAACCGGATCCGGTGAGTAGACATTTTCTTGTTTAAAAGTCAGTGAAGCCTGGGGAAAGAGTCTTGCATGAGTGCTATAACCATGCACCCGCCCCTTGACCTTGAGGGTTTAAGGAGGGGTGTGCCTTGAGGTTGAATTGTAGTTGCGGTGGTTGAGTGACAAGGCAGGTATAAAGAATATTTATTTTATAAGGATTTTATTTCTCCTCCCGCTCCGTGGTGGAATTGGAACAGGCGTAAAGGCAAAGTATTTTTACAGCCAAAACAAGAACAAAGAAAAGATAGGCTTTTCCAACACTGTGTTTCAAAACAGTCCTTTTCACAGCACTTCACATTCCAGTCATGTGAGCTGTATTAGAAAACAGTTAAACCAAAGGCAAACAATAAAGTTCATGCAGTGTTTCCAACTTCTGCTTTAGCTTATTCTTATCTTTCTCATAAGCTCTTCAGGTGAGGAACTTTGATAATGTACAGTTTATCACTTTATAATGAATGACCACACAAGCTTTGCTTGACTATCATTACTTATCTACAAGGCACGTCAAGCAGTCCATTGGCTGACTCAAATCCTGCGTCTGTAAGGGATGAGCCAATGGTACTGGTGCTTCTGGACTCTGTACTGGTTCAACTATCCTAGGTCCAGGAATATTACGTTTCTCTAGGAACGTTTTAAAGTCTCTCAGGAGTGCTTCAGCTTGGTTACTCTGTTCATTCAGTGCATTGGAATTACCCCTCCCCCACTTGTCTCTGTCAGCAAGTGCTGGGTAAATCAGTTCATTTGCAGGTGAAACATTTGTGGGTAGCAAATCAAACTTAGAGCCTGCTGAAACCTTCTGGTAAATGTCTCTGGCAAATATCTCTGCTATGTCCTTATAGCTAGCTTGCTTGTTAATCTTGTCAGCAGTTTGAGGAGACAAACAGGGTTTAACTGAACAAGCTTCTGGCTGTAGCCAACTGCTCTCATAAAACCTGGGCTTTTCCTGGGTTTTAAAATATGCACTCACACAGTCTGGCTTCTCATAAAAGCTGTTATCAGTATTAACAGTACCCTGTACCTTGTGCTGAGGAATATCTGGAGGTTTTTCAGCCGTCTGCCATTCATTCCATTGATCAGCTCTCTGCTCCAAAAGCCTAGGCTTTACCCTTGGGTCTCTCAGTGCCACGCCCTTCTCCTTCTCCCAGAAGGTTCTGCTGTGCACTGAGTCTCCCTGGTACCTGCTTTTTGGCTTTACACGCCTTCTCCTGGAATTGCAGCTGGGGAACGTTTCTCCTTCACATTCAAAGGCTCTGGCATCCAAGGCTACTTCATCTCTAAAGCACACACCTGCTTCATCTGGTTCCAGTATTTCGTTCCACCTCCTCGGTTGGTTCCTTCTCTGAGTCTCCATCTGCTTCTGAAGCTCTAACTGCTTCCCTTTCTCACTCTTCCTCTCCAACTCTCTTCCTTCTTCCGGTTTAACAAGCTGCTTCTGCTCTGGGGAGCCCGCCTCCAGCTAGGGCGTGCCCAATCAGCAACTCTGCTTCTCCCCTCCCCCGAGGTGAGTTGTGTTGGCTGATTATCTATGTCCATCTTGTGCTGAGAAGGGAATATCTTGCTTTTAGCTGCAGTACCCAGACCTTCCACCGGGTCACCATCTGTTTCTATAGCTCCTAGCACTGCTACAGCGTCACAGTGCGCGAGACTGATTTGGTATAGACTAACTGGGAAAATCTCGCATGAGTGCGGGAGACAAGAGAGCCTGATCACCTCTCATAAGGGCGGTCCTAGTACGCTCCGCATAAGGGTTAGCGGAAGCCGAAGCCGAAGCCACCAACCCTTTGGTTGGGAATAGTCAGTTAGTCAGAAAACCTTGGGCATTTTGAAAAATGATTTCTTGTGATGGTATGATTGTCTTTGTGATTGAGAGGTCTTGAGACACAGACCGAGCGAGAGCGGACTCCTGAGTAGCGCAGTTCCTGGCTGGGAGACCGCGCCCAGGTCGCGAAAAGGAGGAAGCGTGTGGTGTTTGTTCCCCTCAGTGGGCTGTACGGACCCCTTACCTACAGCCATACTACTTACCCTTACTGTTTGTCGTCTTGTATGTCATTATGTGTACGCCATTACGATTATGGGAGGGACGGAGTCCACGCAAACTCCGCTGGAATGTATGATCAAGAATTTCCGTAAAGGATTTTCAGGAGACTACGGCATAAGAATGTCTCCGTCTAGATTAAGAATGTTATGTGATAGGGAGTGGCCTATGTTAGCTACTTCATGGCCCCGTGGGGGCACCTTCGATGTAGAAATAGTTTCCGCCTCAGAGTCCCTAGAAATCCTGGCCCGTTTACCCCAGTACCCACATAGGTTAGTTCCCCCAGCTCCGCTACCTGAAGCAGAACCTGATGAGGTACCTCAGCTATTACCGTTGCAGCAGCAAAAGAAGCCCACTTCCCCGAGCGATAGCCCCGAGTCTGGCCCAAGTACGTCAGGAGGGCCAGGGTCCTCCGACGAGACGGAAAGCGGAGGCTCTTCTGCCAGTTCAGGGTCACCAACCAAGGAAGCTTATACCCAGGAGCCGTATGATTTAAGAAGTATAACCCCAAAGAAGAAGGAGAAAGCAGGGCGCCTAATGCCATTGCGTCAAGTGCCTGGTGTACCTATCCTAAATGAACAGGGCCAGATGGCACCAGGACCAACCAGTCTAGTCTACGTACCTTTTTCCACTACTGATTTATTAAACTGGAAAACGCATTATGCATCCTATACAGCAAAACCCCAGGAATTGACAGAATTAATGTCTAGTATAATGCAAACTCATCAGCCTACCTGGGCCGATTGTCGCCAGCTCCTGTCCACTCTCTTTACTACTGAGGAGCGAGCGCGGATTGTGCAAGCAGCCATCCGCTGGTTAGAAGAGAATCCCGTAGAGGGGGGGGATCTGAATCTCTCACAAGCAGCCGCCGCAGCTTTCCCGAATGAAGATCTTAGATGGGACCCAAATGATGACAGGGGGGCAGCGGCCCTAACGCCTTGCTGCAGGGCCTGAGGAAGGGAGGCCAGAGGGCCATGAATATTGGGAAAGTATCTGAAGTTATCCAGGGTCCAGATGAGAGCCCAGCGGCCTTTTATGAGCGGTTGTCTGAAGCCTATAGATTATATACCCCATACAATCCCGCCGCTCAGGAGAATTTGCGCATGGTAAATGCAGCCTTTGTCAGTCAGTCCCAGAGAGACATAAAACGAAAATAGCAGAAACTGGATGGATTTGCGGGTATGAATACAGCACAGTTAATGGAAGTCACTCAGAAAGTATTTGTGAATCGTGAAAATGAACGTGACAGAGAAAGTGAACGAAAGATGAAGAAGAAAGCAGATCTTCTTGCTGCCGCTTTAGTTGAACGACGTGGAGGAGATTTTCCTAACCAAAGGACCAGAGAACGTGGAAGAGGCCGCGGAAATAGCAGGCCTCCATTGGGTGCGAATCAGTTCGCCCATTGCAGAGAAGAAGGACATTGGAGAAATGAATGCCTGCATCTTGACTCCACTCCCAGGAGGGGAGGAGGGAGTCCCTGGAGAACAGGAGGCCGATTTCAGAATTGTGAAGGAATGAACCGAGCACAGTTCCAGCGAGAGAGAGAAGAAGCCATTGAGGGAGTGGCAGTAGCAACGGGCTATGACATGGATGAAGTGGATGAGGACTAGGCCAGACCGGGCTCCAAGTTCACCCTGGGTCCCCAGGAGCCTATGATCAGTTTGAAAGTAGGGGACCAATATATGGACTTTATGGTAGATACAGGAGCAGAACATTCAGTGGTGGCAAAGCCCGTAGCTCCTCTTTCCTCTCGATCTGTCACCATTGTTGGGGCCACTAGGAACAGGGCCACCAAGCCATTCCTGCAGAACCATATGTGTGAACTAGGGGGACAGAAGATAACTCACCAGTTCTTGTATATGCCTGAGTGCCCTATTCCACTTCTGGGCCGAGATATGCTTGCAAAGCTTCAGGCACAAATATCCTTTGCTGAAGGGGGAGAAATGTATATGACTGTGAACCCAAAGCCTGCTGGATTGATGGTGCTAACTGTTCCCCAAGAAGAAGAGTGGTGGTTCTATAGTACACCTCTAATTAAGTCAACCAGTTCCTGTATACCCACCAACCTTATAGCCCTGCCTGAAGTATGGGCAGAAAATAATCCACCTGGCCTAGCAAAGAACATAGCCCCTGTCATTGTCACCCTCAAGCCAGGAGCGGAACCAGTACATGTGAAGCAGTATCCTCTTTCCCGACCAGCATTTGAAGGAATCCACTGCCATTTGATGAAACTGTTGAAGTATGGACTTCTCAAGGAATGCCAGTCACCTTGGAACACCCCTCTTCTCCCAGTCAAGAAACCTAGGACAGGGGATTACCACCCAGTACAAGATCTGAGGCGGGTAAATGATGCAGTTGAAACTATACACCCAGTAGTACCAAATCCTTATACTCTCTTGGGACTGATCCCCGCTGAGGCTACTCATTTCACCGTCCTGGATCTGAAAGATGCCTTTTTCTGTATACGCCTAGCCCCCACCAGTCAACTTTTGTTTGCTTTTGAATGGCAAGACCCCACAACAGGAAGGCGGGGCCAACTCACTTGGACTCGATTACCTCAAGGATTCAAGAATTCACCCACTCTCTCTTCAGTGCTGCCCTGAATCAAGATCTTTCAAGTTACTCAGTGAACCCAGGACAAAGGGTTCTCCTTCAGTATGTGGATGACCTGCTCATAGCCACCAATTCAGAAAGTGAATGTCTACAAGTGTCACAGAGCAGACTCATTAGTGACCCCTATGGAGACAGATGATATTGCAATGCAAGGAAATACTAACGTTTGGGGAAAGCACATGGTAGAAAGTTGCCATGGGCAACGTAAGCAAGTGAGGTCACGAGCTAGGGAGACACACCCAGCCAGTAGAGAAGCCAGGAGGTTCTCACCTGACTCTAATCAGCTGGGGAGTGGTGCAGCTAGGAAATACCTAGATAAACTCAGCTCACAAGCAGTTAGGCGGAACAAGAACAAGACCGAGACCCAAGTACAGACCGAGCCAGGATAGGAGCTGGAGAGAAACCCGGAGAAGGAACTGGATGAATGAGGAGGACGAGAGAAGCTGTGAAGAGAGCGTGTCTAATTACCACATTGGAAGCCTGAACGGAGGTCTGAGTGAGTCCAAGGAATGCTTGAATGAAAGGTACAGACAGCTTGACACAGAAAGTGAGAGTGAATGTAACAGCCCAGATTGGAGCAGAGACAGAAGAAAAAAGGTACAAGCCAGGAAGTTTTATTCTGGTCCAAAAAGGGGGAGTTCAGAGCTTGGAGATAAGGGACAGTTTGTGGAAGTCCAGAAGCCATCCAAAGCTAGCCTAAGGGGAGCAGAGAAACTCCAGTACCCTTATAATAAACAAAGGAAAGGCTTTTTACCTGCAGAAGTAAAACACGCTGAAAGGTACGTGAGACACAGAGTTTCAGAAGGGCTGCCGTCAGAAGTTCCAGCTGGTTCCAGGTTCCTAAACAGAGCAGAGCTCAGAGCAGGAGTAATTCCTCCTAATAGAGAGGCAAGGGAATTCATCAGCCTGCCAAACAGATATCAACAGAGGGGAGGCTCCTTCTACCAAAACCCCAGCAATTGTGGTAACAGCAAACAGTTGTCCCTTAGTGAAAAAGAAGTACGTCACAGCCAGGACGGACTGTTTGCCAAGCCCACACAGGGAGAAAGTAAAGAGGTATTAATTCCTATTGAGGAGCCGATGCAATGTGAAGCCTCTGCGATTGAACAGAATATTGAAGAAATGGATTGTAGCCTTTCTCTGGCAGATAATATAATCTCCCTAAGATAGAGAAGAATAAGCAGCCTGACAAGGTGAAGAGAAGGCCTTATTCTGGGTGGCTACAGGTCTGTGTTTAAAATATATTTCTTTTGTTAAGAAGCTGAAAGAAAGCCATTTTTGTGTTACAGTTTTCTTTCTGTTTTACCCAAGAAGGGTTATGTTTTGTTTTTGTACATATTGAAATATCCTATTTGGGAAAGAGAAATAAAGCCCTGTTTACCTTACATCGGTTGTCCACAACTAAATTTTGTAACTGGCAGCAACTACAACTACCAGGAGGCCAGTTACTCTGAGGCCCAGTGCAATACCTGATCTCACCGGTAGGTGCACCGAGAGGGCTCACGACACAAGCCACCAGTGAACTTCTGTACCTTTTGAACGAGGCTGGATACAAAGTCTCACGAGCTAAGGTGCAACTATGTCAAACTGAAGTAAAATACCTAGGGTTCCAGTTGTCCAGTGGAATTCGACGCTTGGGACCTGAACGCAAAGAAGCTGTATGCAGTATTCCCACTCCAACCACCAGGAGGCAAGTAAGAGCCTTCCTGGGGGCCACAGGATACTGTCGCATATGGATCCCCAATTTTGCACTGCTAGCAAAACCATTGTATCAAGTTACCAAAGGAATGGAAAAGTCTCCACTGGAGTGGGGACCTGAACAGGATGCAGCATTCCGATCTCTGAAAAGCGCTCTGATGTCGTCGCCAGCTCTGGGTCTCCCAGATGTCCAGAAGCCTTTCCATCTTTTCGTCCATGAGTCGCAAGGAAATGCGTTGGGGGTGCTGACTCAATCTCTTGGATCTTGGCAACGGCCAGTAGCCTACTTGTCAAAACAGTTGGATATGGTAGCAAGAGGTTGGCCCCCTTGTTTGAGAGCTGTTGCAGCAACAGCCCTTTTAGTGAGAGAAGCAGACAAGCTCACTCTGGGACAGAATCTTCAAGTCACTGTGCCCCATTCTGTCCTGACCCTCATGGAACACAAAGGAAGTTTCTGGCTAACGAATTCACGAATGTTAAAATATCAGAGCATGCTGTGCGAAAACCCCAAATACAGTTAAAAGTCAGTCAAGCCCTGAATCCTGCTACATTGTTCCCGATTGGTCCTGGGCCCCCTGATCATGACTGTTTAGAAACTATGGACACTGTATTTTCAAGTCGCCCAGATTTAACTGATGTTCCTTTGGAGAATCCTGAACGGACTTTCTTTGTAGATGGAAGCAGTCTTGTCATCAATGGACATCGTTGTGCTGGATATGCAGTGGTGACCCTTGATCTGGTAGTTGAATCCTCAGCTTTGGCCCCAGGAACTTCAGCGCAGAAGGCTGAACTGATAGCTCTCACTAGAGCATTGACATTAGGAGAACTCCGTTTAAATATGTACACAGATTCCAAGTATGCCTTTACCACTTTGCACGCACATGGAGCCTTGTATAAAGAGCAAGGGTTGATCACCTCAGGAGGCAAGTCCATTAGGTATGGGCCCGAGATATTGATATTATTAGATGCTGTATGGGCCCCTAAGCAAGTTGCAGTCATGCATTGTCGAGGACATCAGGCAGGAGCAGGAGAAGTTACCCGAGGAAATAGGTTTGCTGATGCCACTGCCCGAAAAGCAGCCACAACTGGACGAGTTGTGACCCAAGACACTTCAGTGCAAGCAGCCTTATTCCCTGTGCCCCTTAGCTCATGGGCTCCCCGATACACTACAAAAGAGTTGGATTATTTCTGTGAAAAGGAGGGAGGGGTCCTAACAGAAAAAGGTTGGATAGTGCTGCCACCTCCATAGGGTAGCTCACCTCCAGGTCCTACAGTCATTCCTGAAGCATTAGGGCCAACCTTTGTTCATGCTTTTCATCAGGCCACACATTATGGGAAAACGGCCATGGAAAGAGCCCTAAGATCCCATTTTTGCATCTCGCTACTAGGACCCCTGTCTACTTCAGTGGCACAGCAATGTTTGACATGTGCCAAGAACAATGCTAGGCAAGGTCCCGTTCCACCCCCAAGAGTTCAGTCAGTAGGGGTGGCCCCTATGAGTGATATTCAGGTGGATTTTACTGAAATGCCATGAGCAAACGGATATCACTACCTGTTAGTTCTAGTTTGCACATTTTCTGGGTGGGTAGAATCCTGTCCCACCCGAACTGAGAAAGCTCGAGAAGTCACTAAAATACTGCTCCATGAAATTATTCCTCGATTTGGAATACCATTGACTATAGGGTCAGACAATGGACCCTCATTTGTGTCCCAAGTGACTCAACAGTTAGCTTGAGCTCTACAGATACAATGGAAACTGCACACTGCCTATAGACCCCAGAGTTCAGGGAAGGTAGAACGCATGAATAGAACCCTGAAATCTCAGTTGACCAAGCTTTGTCAAGAAACACACCTAAAGTGGCTCCAGGTTCTCCCTGTAGCCCTTCTTAGGATATGTTCTGCTCCAACCAAGTCTTTGGGAGTTTCCCCTTTTGAAATTTTGTATGGGCGACCTCCGCCCATTGTACAGGGAATTAAAGGAGATATGAAACAAATAGGATCTGAAATAACTAGACAAGAACTATTGGCTTTAGGTTCTGTTTTGCAGAGTCTTCATACCTGGGTGCAAGATCGATTGCCCATCAACCTAACAGAGCCTCTACATCCCTTCAAGCCAGGAGTGTCAGTGTGGATCAAAGAGTGGAGAAAGACCCCGCTGGCACCGCATTGGAAGGGACCTTATGTTGTCATCTTGTCATGTTGTCATCTAGGTGCTCCTTGTGGTCTTGGGCAAGCCACTTAACCCTCCATAGTCCATGTTCCCTGTAAAATAGTTATCTCCAAGTTATAATACCCTGTTCAAAGTAATTTCAGTTTGTTCAATGTAAACCGCACTGATGCAGAATAGCGCGGTATATAAGAGAATATAAATAAATAAAATAAATTAAAAACCCCAACTGCAGTAAAAGTCGCAGAACTCGAACCCTGGATCCATCATAGTCGAGTGAAGCTGGCAGCTGCTCCTGAACCTGGTCAATGGACTTCAGTAACTGATCCTGAGACTCCATTGCGACTCACATTGCGGAGACAACCAGCATTGTAAGAGTCCTTAGATTCTATCATCCTACCCCTGTCACGCAAGGGTAGCAGCCGAAGCAGAAAAGAAGAAAAGACTCTACAAGCTCAACATTTATTTATTTATTTATTTAGCTGTATTTATATACCGCTTTTCACCGGGTCAAAGCGGTGTTACATAGGGGTGGGGGAATTAAGTACAAGGGTAGGGCCATCACCGGGGAGGCAACATTGATGATTTTGACATAGGAAAGACTTTTGGACATAGGACAGACGTTGGACATAGACAGGTTAGTGTAGCTTTAAGTTAGAGGTTCATTGTGGGTGAGATCAGAGGTTTGTGGGTTTTTCGGTGGGGTTCGAGTTGAAGTATTCCTGGAAAAGGATGGTTTTTAGCTGTTTTCTGAAAGATAGTAGGTTGGCATTGTTTCTGAGATAGCTCGGTAGAGAGTTCCATAAGGATGGAGCATAAAGTTCAAAGGCTCGATTGCAGGTCCGTTGCGAGCATTTGGTTCTTTTGTGAGGGACGGTGAGGAAAATGCTGGAGGTTTGTCTAGTAGATCTGCTGTGGGCTGGACGAGCCAGTAGGGTGCGAAGTTGGGTGTCCTGTGTTTGATGGATAGCTTTGTGGGTGAGTAGGATGGCTTTGTATTTTGTCCGTGCTTCGAGGGGGAGAATGTGAAGTTCTTTCAGAATTGGGGTGATATGGTCGGTTTTCTTCGCCCTCCGAATGATTCTCGCAGTTGTGTTTAATGCAGTTCGGAGGGGGTTGGTGTGTGTGGCTGGAAGGCCATGGTAGATTATGTTGCAGTAGTCCAGATGTGGGAGTGTCATGGTTTGCATCACTGTTCGGAAGTCTTGATGTTCAAGGAGGGGTCTGAGACGTTGCACTGTTCTTGCTTTGTGAAATATAGTTCCGGAGGTTTTAGTGATCTGTTGCTTTAAGGTGAGGGCTTGGTCAATAATAATGCCCAGGTATCTTATATGTGGTTGTATTTGAATGCTTGTAGTTTGCCACCCACCCACTCCCTGGACCTTGAGGGTTAAGGGAGGGGCTGGCCTTGAATACCCTTGAGGGTTAAGGTTGTAGTTGTGTAGGTGCTCAAGTAGTAAGGCAAGGCAAAGAAAATTTCTTTTGTGAGGTTTATTTCTCCCGCTCCGGAGTTCAAAATGCAGCAGACGTAAATGAAATAAATGTAGCACAAAACAAGGCTGAGAAACTTAACTAAACAAGGCTTTTTACTGCTTGGCTAAATGTTCATTACTGATCACATTCGGTTGTCATGTGACCTCCTTTCAGTAACGTAACAGCAATGCTCCTGAATTGCACAGAATATGCTTTCACTTATTCTCTTCACATAAGCTTCTTTTGCATAGCAATCAGTGAGGTAACTTTGTTATATTCTTTCATAAAACATTGGCAAGCATATCACTTAAATGTCCTTTTGAATCACACATGTAGAGCAGTCCATCGGGACTTCCTGCTCTGTAGACGGCAGAGAAATTAAAGGCATATCTTCCTCACAGGTGCTCATAGGCTTTGCTACGTCATGAGGAGAAACTGCTCTACTTTTAAGGAACTCCCTGAATTCAGTAAGAAGTAATTCAGCCTGTGTATTTTCTGAGCTAGGCTGAGAATATCCTCCTTCAGGTAAATGCTTGTTTAATGTTCTTATCTCTTGGCAATTATCAGTGCTTTTACTTGGACAACAGTTCAGCGTGTAAGCATTTCCCTTCCCCCATCTATCTCCAAATGAAAGTGCAGGGTAAAATGCTTCAGCTGTGCTTGGAGAGTCTCTCAGAGTGTTAAAAGGAAAACAGTCAGGCTTCTCTTGGCTTAACCAATTACTATCAAACTTTCTGCCTTTGTTCTGTCTTTCACAATTAAAGTTCACTCTTTCTGGCTTCCCACTGTTAAGCTTGCTAGCCGTTCCAAACCCACCAAATACCTTGTGCTGGGGCTTCTTCCAGGGTAATTCTTTCTCCCTCTGCCTCCTGTTCCAAGGTTCTGCTTGGTCCTTTAAACTCCTGAGCTGTAGCCTTGGGTCTCTCAGTGCCTTTGAATTCTTCTGGTAACAGAAGTCTTTCTCTGCCCCTGAGTCTCCCAGGTCCTGTCTGCTCCTTCGTGGATCACAGCTGCTCAGTGGTTCTCTTTCCAACGGTTCCTGTTCCTGGTCATCTGACCCGTCCTCGTCCAGGTGCTTGTGTCCTGACTCCTCCGCTCCGTCTTGCTCCTGGTGCTCTTGCTCCTCTAACTGTTTCTGTTTCTCAGTTCTTAACAAGCTGGCTGAGTACTGCACTGCCCGCCTCCTGCTTGGGCGTGCCCAATCAGGGACTTGGCTTCTCTCCTGCCTTGAGGTGAGGTGTGATTCCTGATTAGCTCTGTGTTTTTTTCTCTCATAAGAGAAAATCCTGCATTCCCTTGCAGTACCGGTTCTCTCCACCGGATCACTATCAGTTTCCATTGCTTCATAAGAGTCTCCTACGTCACAAGTTCCAATGATGAGGTGTGTGGGTGGTATGAAGTCTGGGTCCTTTGTCACTATGAGGGCTTCAGTTTTCTTTATGTTGATGGATAGGTTGTTTGTTTGTAACCAGTTAGAGACTGCGGTGAAGCATGCTGATAGGTGGGTGTTTGTAGGGTTTGTGGTTGTAATGGGGGCGTAGAGCATGATATCGTCAGCATAGATGTGGAAGCTGACGTTGTGGGTGCGTATGACTGTGCAGAGTGGTTGGAGGTAAATATTGAAGAGCATGGCTGATAGTGTGGATCCTTGGGGTACTCCCTGGTGTTGTTGGAATTGGGGGGAAGTTGAGGTGCTGGTGCGGATGAGTTGTTGTCTGCTTGTTAGGTAGGATTGGAACCACTTCAGCACAGTGTCCTTGATCCCAATAGTCTGTAGTCAGTGTATGAGGATGTTGTGGGAGATGGTGTCAAAGGCTGCAGATATATCGAGGAAGATCATGGCGTATCCGGAGTGTTTTCCTTGAGTTCCTGTGAGGAGGGTGTTCATCAGCGTGGTCATGAGGGTCTCGACTCCATGTAGCGGGCGGAAGCCATGTTGTTGAGGGTCCAGTATGTTGTTAACATCCAGATGTTCCTGAAGCTGCTGCTGGACGATCTTCTCGATTATTTTGGCTGTGAAAGGTAGACTTGCTATGGGTCTGTAGGATGTAGGGTCAAGAGGATCCAGGTTTTGCTTTTTCAAGGAAGGTCGGATGATCGTGGTTTTGAGTGCGTCTGGCATGCGTCCTCTGGAGAAGGATTTGTTGACGATACGGGTTAATGGTGTGCTCAGTTCGTTTTTCGATTTCTTTATCCAGTCAGTGGGGCATGGGTCCAGCGGTGAGGTGGTGGTGTGGAGGCAGGAGATAGTGGTTGAAATTTCTTCTGTTGATGTTTCTTTGAAGGTGGTCCAGTCACTGTGCAAGTTGGGGTGGAGGTTCTCTGTAGTTAAGTGTGCGGTTAGCTGCGGGTTTTGTGGTTGTTGTAGCTGTTTGTATTGACGAGCCAGTAGTTCTGGTGGGATCTGCGGTAATTGGTCAGAGCTGTGTGGAGTTTTTGTCAGCTTTTTGATTATTTGAAAGAGCTCCCGAGGTTTGTTTATGGAGGTATTGATGATTTTCATGTGGTAGATTTTCTTTGCTTTGTCAGTCTCATAGTGATAGGCGTTGAGTTCGTAAAGGCATTTTATTTTGTCATTTTCGTTGTTGGTTTTTCTCCATTTTCTTTCAGTTCTCCTGAGTTTTGTTTTTAGCTTTCGGAGACTGGGAGTATACCATCTAGTTCTTGTGGAAGGTGGTCTGGTGATGGTTATGTTTGTTGAAGCTTCAGATGCTGTGGAGATCATAGTATTCCAGTTGTCTATAAGGTCATTGATGTCGTTGGAGTTCGGTTGTAGTTTGGGTAGAATTTGTTCTAAGAAGTCCTCTTTGTTGAATGGTTTAAATTGTCTTATGTGGTGTCTATCATCCTTATTGGTTTTATGTTGGTATGTGTGGGATATTGTGATGAGGTGGTGGTCAGACCAAGGTACTGGTGAGATCCGTGGGTTCTTCGCTGAGGCGGTGGTGGTGGAGTTGAGAAAGATGAGGTCTAGTGTGTTGCCTTTTTCGTGGGTGGGTTCCTGTATGATCTGTACCAGATCCATTGCAGTCATAGCGGTGTGGAAGGTTGTTGCATGTTCTTCTTGGAGTGATGGGAGGTTGAAGTCTCCTAGGATGATTTGTTCCTTAGTCGAGCTGGTGCTTTCTGATATGTGTTGTAGTAATCTTGGTAGGTCAGTGGTTGCGATAGGTGCACGGTAGATTAGACATATTAAGAGGTGTTTGTTGGTGAGGGTGAGGAGATCAGCTTCAGTGGTGGTTTCCGAGGAATGGGTCCTGAAGTGAAGGTGGGTTCTTGCTATGATGGCGACACCCCCTCCTTTGGCGTGCTCCCGGGAGCAGTGATGGAGGGTGTATCCTTCTGGGGCTAGTTGGTTCATTAGTACTGTGTCGGTGTCGGTCAGCCAGGTTTCAGTTATGCATAGGATGTCTACGTGCTCAGTTGTGATTAGGTCACGGAGCATGTGGTATTTATTTCTAACAGAGCGTGCGTTGATTAGAGAGATGGTGATGTGGAGATGGGTTGGGGGGTTGGTGGTGTGCGTGGATGTGTGCTGAGCCTGTGCGTGAGTTTCTTTTGGTTTGTGTGTGAGTGTGGGTAGAGTGGCTTGAGTGGGCCAGGGTAGGTTGTTGAGTGCATTGGGGGGGGGGGGGTAGAGGGACAAAGGGGGGGTGAGAAGGTAGATGGGGGTTAAGAAAGGTGGCATAATCGGTGAGGGTACCTGGTGTTTGGGGACCATGCTGGGCTTCGGTGTTGGTTGCACGGAGCGGTGAGGTCATTGGTTGCTGTTGCTGTGTCTTCGGTGCTGTAGTGAATCGCTGCTGTAGTGGGTTTCCTGTTTTTCTTTTCGCTGTTTTGCTCCGGCGTTCCTGTTGTTTTAGCGGAGCTGTTTGCGCCTCTGTGCCGCGCCTAAGGGCCACGCCAAAGGGCCCTCTGGCAAGGCCCTCAGGCGCAGGCGCGCCCCACAGGGACGCCGCTTTTGTGCTGGCTAGAGCTGCCCCGGTCGGGTCTCCCACTGCCCCGATTGGGCAGGAGTGTTGCTGGGGGCGGGCTGGCTCTGAGCGGCTCCCTCGGTGCAGGGACGCTGCTTTTGTGCCGGCTAGAGCTGCCCCGGTTGGGTCTCCCACTGCCCCGATTGGGCAGGAGTGTTGCTGGGGGCGGGCTGGCTCTGAGCGGCTCCCTCATACCCAATATTCCAGTTGACCTCCAAAGACTATAATCACAATGTTCTTCCACTATTGCCTTGTGGGAGTGGTGGTCCTGGGATTCCTGGAAAAGACTTTTGCCTTACCCCCTTGTGCAGCTTGTATAACTACCACCCAAACTGGACTGAAGGTCACTCAGACTTTACTTTATCATTCCTACTATACTTGCACTGGTATAGTTAGCCGGTGTATATATAATGGTACAGAGTTAAATATCTGTACGAAAGGAAAGAGTAAGACTTGTTACAACCCCCGGCAGAACCCCTCTTATTATGTACTTGAGATACGATGGAATGATGAGGATGGAGCCCTCATAAATGCCACACGTTAGCTCCCTGATCCCACGAAGCATGTTACCCTGAGTTTTGACGCTTGTGAGGTGATCAACAGAAATGTCTATCACAAGTGTGGATATTGGGAGCAAGCCTACTACTATGATGATAAATATATGTGTCCTGAAGGAGCATATGGATGGGGAAAGTGTACTGGGAAATCTTCCCCAACCATCTACAGTACATCATCCAAAGATGCTTACTACTGTCCCAAGTGGGAATGTGTGTATTATGCTACTTGGACTGGTGCGCCTATGGGATGAGATGGAGATAATCGAGTGGCCATCTTGGAAAAATTGTCATTACCAGAACCTAAGAAATGTAATAAAGGTGCCTGTAATCCAGTGCGACTCATCATACTTAACCCTAGCCAGTGGAAGCAGGGGTACAGATTTGGGTTATGGATAGCAGGAGGAGGCGTAGATCCTGGAACGTTTATACATATACAGCTGAATACTAAGACTCATGCATCTGCACCTTATCGAATACATCACTCTTTCTATGAAACCATGAAAGCGGAGTTTGAGATTCCTCATGCCTCCCAAAACTTGTTCATTGAGCTCGCCGGGGCAGTAGCATCTAGTCTCCACATTTCGGACTGCCTCTTCTGTGGAAGGACTAAGATGGGAGACCAATGGCCCTGAGAGGCACAAGAAGTGAACTATTCTATGCCTTATAATCAGACTGATTTACATCAGGCTACTAGTGAGTGGGTACTGGCCCACCCCATTGTTGGTAATTTGTGTTTTGCTCGCTTTGGACCACAGTTTGCCATGGAAGTTGGACAGCTGGTCTGTCTCAATCAGAAGTTCTACAACAGTACCACTAAGAAGACGTCCTGGTGGTCAGGAATCAACGCTTCAGAGCCCTCCAACCCTTTAGTTCGTTTCTCTGATCTTGCCAGCATCTGGACTAATCTAGCATCTTATAATGCCTGGCAAGCACCACCTGGACTGTACTGGATTTGTGGAACCCGAGCATATGCTAGGCTTCCTCACCACTGGGGAGGAGCATGTGCCTTGGGAACCATACGACCTTCCTTCTTCCTGTTGTCTACGTCCCATGGAGAACAACTGGGTTTTCCCGTGTACAGGAGTCGACAGAAACGAGAAGTCTTGAAAATAGGCCAATGGGACAAATGGAAGGATGAGGAGTGGCCACCTGAGAGAATCATTTCATACTATGGACCTGCTACTTGGGAGCAAGATGGTACATGGGGATATCGTACTCCTGTGTATATGATAAATCGTATTATACGCTTACAAGCTGTTGTTGAAATAATAACCAATGAAACCAGTAAAGCACTAACTCTTTTAGCTAAGCAGAGTACACAAATGCGTACAGCTATTTATCAGAATCGTTTAGCTCTACATTATTTGTTAGCAGCTGAAGGTGGAGTGTGTGGAAAGTTGAATTTAAGTAACTGTTGTTTGCAGATTGATAATAATGGACATGTTGTTGAAGATATAGCTACTCAAATGCGCACACAAGCATATGTGCCTGTTCAGACCTGGCATGGCCTGAAGCTTGATGGGTGGTTTGGTTCAGCATTTTCATGGTTAAGTGGTATGAAGACCCTTGTGTTTATTGTATTACTCATATTAGCTGTATGCTTGTTTCTCCCATGTCTCCTACCCCTTTGCTTACGCATGATAACCTCAGTTATTGATAACACTGTAGAACGGAAGGCAGCTACGAAAATATTGGCTATGTGGCAATACTCCCCAATATCCCAAGATGATGCTGTTACGCAAGTTTAATATGTGATTTAATTCTCACCCTTTCTCACTAGCGGGTGAGAATAATCAAAGGGGGGAATGTGGCAGGCTATGGCCTATAATAGTCTGCAAATATGAAAGGTCTGTAAGTTAGGCCCTGATTCCAACCTCCATTTAAGAGAAAGAACCAAAGTCTGTAAAAGATTGAGAAAACTGTTTTAAATTGTTTAATAAGAAGTTTTCATGAATGCATAAATCTTTCATTATTCTCTTGGGCTGTGAAAATAGAAATGTTTCAATACTTGCATTCCTAGAGCCAGAAACGACCTTGCAGTAGAGAAGTATCCAAACCTAGAAACTGCACCATTGTTAGAACAGTCCTAGAGGAGGGAGCTGGGTGCTAGGCCCAGGAGGGATCTCTGATTGGACAAACGCAGGGAGCGTTGGGGCCAATAGAAAGTTTGCATGTATCAAACTGAAAAGAAATGTATAAATGAATATGTTTCTGTAAGAACTTTGCTCAGTCCTTTTTGAAGCTTTGACTAACTGGGCCTTGTGCACAATAAATTGTCTTGGACCCTGTAAATTGACTCCTGGATTTATTCATTGTCTGCACTTCGCTGCTACACTACATGAACAGAATACCTAGGCTCGGTTATACATGCAGAACATAGACCATCAGCAAAGAATAAGGGATCACAATTTAGAAATAGAAAGACAATAATTTAAACTGGGAACCCCAAAGGCCAAAGTTGGAACATATAATAACACTGGAGAAATAAAACTATAAATTAATTTCCTCTTGTACTAAACAAAAACGCAAAGACATTAGCAATGCACATTTCCCACAGCTGACATATTCCAGTTAATAAATTCAAAATTAAAAAGTATTTTTCTACCTTTTGTTGTTTGGGCATTTTATTTTTCAATTGCAATTGCTCCAGTCACTTTCTTCTGGTTTCTTTGTGTCTTCTGCTAGCTATCCATTTGTCCTTTCTTCTCTCTTCTAGATTTTTCCATTCTCTCTTCTATGTCTGCTTTAACATACTGATCTTTCCTCTTTTACTCTTTCCTCCATTTCTTTTTTTATTCCTTTATTATCCACTCAAATTTCACCCTTCCATCCTCAATCCCCACTTAATCTGCCAACACCCGGCCAATCGTAGATTTTTCTTCCCTCCCACACAAAATATCTTTTCCCCCTCCATCTTCATTCCCCCAGCCTCATCCCCTTCTAGTCCTCCCCAACATCAGCTCCCTTCTAGTTCCAGCCCCACCCAGCATCCGCTTCCTTCTAGTTCCATTCTCCCACCCCCTCGCATCAGCTCATTTCCAGTCCTATTCCAGCACCCCCCCATTCAGTTCATTTCCAGTCCTATTCCAGCTCCCATCAGCCCATTTCAAGTCCAAGCTCCTCCCATTTGCAATTCTAGCCCCCCATCAGCCATTTCCAATACTAGACCCCCCCATCAGCCATTTCCAATCCTATTCCAGCCCCACATCAGCCCATTTCCAGTCCAAGCTCCCCTACACTCAGTCCATTTCCAATCCTACCCCCTCAAAAGCCCATTTGCAGTCCTAGCCCTCCCCATCAGTTAATTTGCAGTCCTAGACCCACCCCATCAGCTCATTTCCAGTCCTAGCCCCCCCCCCACTCAGCCCATTTCCAATCCTAGCCCCCCCCCCCCACTCAGCCCATTTCCAATCTTAGGCCCCTCTACAGCTCATTTCCAGTCTTAGTCCTCCCCATCAGTTCATTTGCAATCCTAGCGCCCCCCCCCCCCCATCAGCTCATTTCCAGTCCTATTCCAGCCCCCATCAGCCCATTTCCAGTCCAAGCTCCCCCCCCCAACAGCCCATTTGCAATTCTAGCCCCCCCATCAGCCATTTACAATACTAGACCCCCCCCCCCATCAGCCATTTACAATCCTATTCCAGGCCCACATCAGCCCATTTCCAGTCCAAGCTCCCCTACACTCAGTCCATTTCCAATCCTACTCACCCAAAAGCCCATTTCTAGTCCTAGCCCTCGCCCTCAGTTCATTTGCAGTCCTAGCTCCCCCCCATCAGCTCATTTGTAGTCCTAGCCCCCCACACTCAACCTATTTCCAATCCTAGCACCCTCCACTCAGCCCATTTCCAATCCTACCCCCCCAAAAGCCCATTTGCAGTCCTAGCCCCCCATCAGTTCATTTGCAGTCCTAGCCCTCCCCCACCCCACTCAGCCCATTTCTAATCTTAGGCCCCCCTATCCCCTCCCTGAAGAGCCCTGTGGCAGGCTTTAGAGGCCCGGCTCACCTTTACAGTGGCTCACAACTCCCGGCAGACTCAGCAGCAGCTCCCTACAGCCGCCAAAGTGAAGAGCGTTGTTTTTCTTCACTTCGCCAGCTGTATTGTAATGTAGATCACTGGTGCGCAGAGAGCCGGGACACAGGAAATGTCCTTTGACCTCCAGCATGCCAGTGATCTACATTACAGTACAGTTGCCGAAGTGAAGGAAAACAATGCTCTTCACTTTGGTGGCTGTAGGGAGCTGCTGCTGAGTCTGCCAGGAGCCGCAAGCTGCTGTAGGGAGAGCTAAACATGTGCAGGATGTTGTTGGCACAGGGCCCCCTGTAGCGGGGGGCCCTGTGCGAACAACATTCTTGCACAATGGACGGGCCAGCCCTGAACACCACTTCTTATGCAGCACCACTGGCTTTCTGTAGTATTCTGGGTTTTGTTCAAGGTGGTAACTTACATTCAAAGCCATCCAATGCTTGGCACCTGAATACTTAGCATCTTTGGTTACTCTTCATGCCCCCGCCAGAGCATTACGATCGCACCACGGTTTTCGTCTTCGTATACCATCACCTTCATTAATTAAGTATGAGACAACCAGAAAATCAGTCTTCTTTGCCATTGCTCCAGCCCTATGGAGCTCGCTTCCAGCTAATCTACGTATAGAACTGAACTTTCGACTGTTCAAAAAGACACTAAAAACTTACCTTTATGAGATAGCGTTTGGAATTACCACATCTCCTGGGTAACAGTGCTGTCGGTCATTAGGAGATGGTAGTCCTCAACCTGTAGACCCTTCCTATGTTTGGTTCCAATCCTACCCAGTCTTCTTTCCCCTTTTGTGTTATTGAATCTCGTTTGGTGTGTTTATTTTTTTTTCATGCCTTGCCTGTCAATATAATAGCATTCCTCCCTTTGCTTTAGTTTCTGTTTTATGATATTTGCCGGTTTTCTTTTATGTTTGCTTTTTTAATTTATATTGTAATGTGTTTTACTTTTTATTATGAACCGTATAGTTTGTTTATAGATCTGAAGTTTATCAAATAAATTATAACCATAACCATGAGCAGGAACAGTCTCTTACATGACTTACTTAAAGGCTTTGACGCTATGTTGCGGTTTCCATGTACTCCTACCTGCCACTTCTTTCCCCTCAACACAGACTTCTGGTTCAGAGGAGAGCAGAAGCAGCAGGTAGGAGTACATGAAAACCATGGCATAGCGCCATAGTCTTTAAGTAAGCACTGTGTCATTGGTTTTGAACCATTGCCACCACTGCAGGCCCTGGAGAGCGGTGGCAGTGGCTTCCCTGGAGGCACAGCACTCTAGGCAACTACCTAGCTTGCCTAATGGTAGCGCCGGCTCTGGTTGAACCCTTCGATATATTTTGGCAACATCATTATGTAGAAAAGTTTCTTGGATGGCATATTTTTCTTATGGAAAGGCACATGGATTAGCTGAAAGAATTTTTTCAATGAACTAATTAATTGAATCCTAATCTTTAGCTTTCAATGAAATCAGACTCGGTACATATTGAATTCCTGAGTGTGTTGGTTTGCATAAAAACTAACTACTACAGTTTCTCAAAAAACAACAAATAAATAATTTACTGCAGCTCCTGGCTGTCATCCTTTGAGATTGAAGGAAAGTTTCACAGTAAGCCAATTTTTCTGGTGTTAAACGCATCTGCTCTACCATGGATACTTATCAAAAGAAAGAGGATAGCTGAAGCTTGTTATTCAGTGGGCATTTAAAAGAACTAAAAATGCCCAACATGAACATCTATTGTTGTACGGTACTCAGAATGAAGAAGAGGATGGAGTGGTATGCAGTTTTCTGATCTAGCTCCTCTAGGCATTGACAACTTTATGCTCACTGGCATATTTTAACTCTACATACATTTTTCAGAATGTCCAATCATAGCATATTATCAGGATTATACTATTGGAGAATAATTAGAAGGATTAATATATTTGTTCTTGCAAAAGGCTCAAGTAGGCCAGCATACCCCATGTGGACATTGTGCTTGATATGACCTCACAATAGTGGGAGCGGAATGGTGTAATCCCAGTGATGGTAGAATAATGGAGGCATGTTTTCTCACTGATTGCACTTTGGATTATGTCATTTACATAATAATTTGCCTGTGCCCATTGATATATGTGGGAAGAACAGAGAAAAATTAAATTGCATTTGAATGAACATAAGTCACATTTTGACATGCAACAAGGGTGCTCCACTGATTCAACATTGGATTGAGAATAACCACAGAGTGACAGATCTAAAATGGTGTGTGATTGATAGGGTAGTTGAAAACTGACATGGAGGAGACCAGGATTACTGGCTTAATTAAAGGAAATAATTCTGGATCCATAAATTAAATAAATACTGTTATACCTGCACATTTGAATGTTGAAATTGAATGGCAATCATTGATTTGAATTGATCATATGGGTAATCAGATGACTTACGATGCAGACACTGTTTTTCTTTTAGTTTGTGTGATGGCTGGCAACAGGAGCACTAGCTGAAGTAATTGATTCTGCAGTATAAAGTTTGAATAAATGAAGAACTGAGCAGTGAAAACCCTGATGCAGACAGGGGAGATATAAAATGCATAGGTGGGATATTCAATGTTCTGAATATCCCCAGGTGCTGCCATTCTGTGAGCAGCACCCAGGACTTTATCAAGCTAGAAATGCACCCTGTGTGACTAATGAATCTGGTGCACTCCTCTGCCCCAGCCATGTGCAGGAACTCACTCTTTCAGCTTCCTGTACTTGCACCCTTGTGGCCGCACCGCTTGCATAGCCCTCAGTATGACCCTGACGGCATTCGGCAATAACCAGATAGTGGCAATATTGAGCCGCTGCCCAGTTATCACTAAGTGGTTTAAGATAAGCACCTGTGAGGATGGCCTAAACATTCGCCTCAGAAGCTAACCAGGCAGCTTCCCGCTTCTCCAGCTAACCTGGATATTCAATGCCAGTAGCCGGATATGGCCCCAGCAATTGACTATCTAGGTGTAAGTTTCAGCGGCCAATAGCTAGCCGCTGTGATTGCACTAACCGCTGCTACTGAATATTCCCCTCATAATTTTTGATTTGAAGTGAGCATTAATGAATGATGGGCCCGATATTGATTTTGCGATGGCTATGCACCTCTAAGGCACATAGCCATTGCCACTGAATTTTAACCTTGGATATTCAATCCAGGGCCATATCTGGCCACCGGACTTGAATATCCAGGTCTGCTGCAACGCACTGGAATGAGCCACAAGGCACAAAACTAACCAGGCAGTGGCGATATTGAACTGCTGCTCAGTTAGCTCCCACGGGTAAAGATAGCTAAGGTTTTCCCATACCTATCTTTACCCGCAAGTTGCTAACCGGGTAGCAGTTCGATATCGCTACTGCCCGGTTAGCAAAGGGTGCTACCTCTGCTCCATCCCAGAATGCCCATGATACATTCTGATTCTATATGGATAGCATCAGGGTGTGTAGCGGCATAACCGGTGGATATTCATCGGCACTAACCATGTTAGTGCTGATGAATATCTCTCTATAGCAGCATTTAGACAATTTACAGGTTTTTAAACAGTGTAAATGTTGTTCAATATCGGGCCCAATATATTAAAAATAATGGACCCATGATGAAAAAAAGTAATGCACTTTATAAGGCTTTTAAGTCTTTATGTTAAGGAGTGCAAACAATTTTTGATAGGTCACTATAATATTTAACGTTTGTAACATTTGCTTAAATTTAAACCTCAGTCAGTAGCCCCAGAAAATGTTTAATTAAAAAAATAGAGTATAGCTTAGCATAGAAAGAAGAATAGGGTAAACATTTTTTGAACAGAAAGAAATAAATTGTTTCTAGAGACCTTCATAAAGAGGTCTTCCAGTTAGGGGACCTGAGACCTGTGAAACTCTTTTAAATAGGAGTTAAAGCCAAGTGACAGGTCAAAGGGGCAATTTGAAAGACTCCCTCTATCAAACCAAGGGCTGTGTGAGTCACCCAGGAAATTGTTTTGAGATTACCTTAGAAGCACAGGTCAGGGCACTTTGTAGCAAGCCAGCTTTTACTAGGTGTTCTTTCCCTCCCACCCACCCCAGGCATAATCTTAGTTTTATAGGCTCTTAAACCTATTAAAGAGGAGGAGGTGGTCAAATTTATTTCAGGTTAAACTGGTTATCCTCACCAGGAATAGACTGATTAATCTTGAGATAAACTAAATCCCTTAAACCTATTGTCGTGCCGGCATCCCCTAGTGGCCAATGGCGGTAAGGGCATGCTGTACAACATATTTATTTTCAAGGCGCGTGGGGTATTTTAAGGCCAAAATGGAGATTGGTCTTAGGTATTTCAGCTCCTTGTGAGAACTCAATAAGTAAGCCACGAGTGTAGGGAAAACAAGGCTTTTATTTCCCCTCTGTGCAAGGGTTCATTAAGACACTAGAAATCAAAGAATGTCCTTTGTTCATAAAGGTTCCAGTAATAAGCAGGTAAAACCAATTATTAATATCTTCACAATTAGTTGTAAGGGTTAAAGGGAGGAATTCAATTCATTCCAGGGCAAAGCAATTTAAACAAGACTTCTTCTTATTTACAAGGTCACTATGGATTCTAGGCTAGAAGCCATACACAAACTACAATCCATAGCTTCTTCCTGAGGAATGGGAATAGTGTTTGCATCTTCTATTTCCATAAATTCCGCTTCACTACTTTCCCCCTCAGAGCACACACTGTCCCTGGCAGTTACAGGTTTATATGGACTGTCTCTGGTATCTTGCCTCCAATAAGACTGCTTTTAAGTCTGTTGGTAATTCTTCAAACCACTCTGGTTTCTTTCCTCTTCTTATAAAGTGAGTTTTAGCTTTAGCAGTGCTTTTAGGAGTTAAGCTTTCTTTAGCAGGAATAAAACTTTCATACCTTGAATTTCTGTAGCTTGAAGCTCTGGAGCCTTCTCTCTCATGCACGTCTCTGTGACAACAGGTTTTCTGTCGGTAGCTTCTGGGCAGTGCTGGACTTCCTGAAAGCTTAGTAAAACCTGGTGCGGATTCTCCAGCTCTATGCTTCAGTGACAAAGTAACTTTGTTAAAAACTCCTTTCCCTCGGGTACCTGGTAAGGCTTGCTCAGCATACTCCAATGCCTGCAGGCTTTCCTCCAAGCCTGGCTCTCTGGCTCTCTGTTTATGTCTTTCAGCTTTGGACTCAGGAACGTTGCTTAAGCAGGGAGTGGCATACCCTCCAGCCTGACTGCTTTCCTTAGCAGACTCCCTCTGAACAGCGGCTCTCGTAGCTTGGCCCCTCTGAATTCTACCTCTGTGAATTCTACCTCTGTGAATTCTGTCCTTTTGGGCTTGCTCAGGGAGGATTCCTTCCTTCAGGTCTCTCCCTCCTTCTTCAGCTGTAATCCTTGTTCCTTCTCCTTCTGCTGTTCTTCCTGTTCTTCCTGCTGCTTCTGCTGTGCTAGCATTAAGCTTCCATTTATAAAGGGATCTTCCCTTTGAATCTCCCGGGCTCATTTCCAGGTGCAACTGGTTAGCTCTCCTAGCCTCATTAGCTTCTGTAGAATCACTCCTGCCTCCTCTAGCTGTGCTTTGAGGTAATTGCACCTCTAGAGCTCTGTGAAAAACAAAGTTTCTTTTCAACTCTGCATCTTTATTGGCACCAGCCTCATGACACTATTAAGTACAGTTGTATCGGTACAAGCATCCCTAACAACTTAAATAGCTAAATAAAACCTTAAAACTAAGATGCAGGGGGGCGCTAGTGAGCCCGTGAAGGAATGGCCGCAATTTAAACTGGCTCGGATCCGGGTTCTCCCTATATTTAGCTAGCAGTTGCTTTTAACATCGCAAAATTCCCCGTGCCTACCCGATTCGGGTTTGCGGTTCCAGGTGGATTCTTTCTGGCAGCCGAGGAGCGAGATCGGAGGTCTCCCTTGTGTTTGGGAGCCCGCGGCACGAATCGCTGCAGCTAGAGCCGCTTACATTATTCTGATGCTGATGGAATTTTGCATGTGGCTCCTGTCTCTGCGCTTTACAAAGGAATGCCCCATATCCTACCTGACTCGGAGATTGGAGGGGAAACAGTGAGTTGCTGACTGTGTGCTGCTGGCCAGCTTATTACCTTCATATCGGGCACTGGAGAAGCGGGAGAGATCGGGTCCCCGGCGACATCTGCACTCCTCCTTTTGGTGGTGCTGGCAAGTCCGGGTGCTGTTGGAGGAGGTGGGAGCAGTGGGAGATCCTTCGAGGTGAAGCTGATTGTGAAATCGTGGCTTGCTTGAGAGGTACAGCGGCCATTGACATGCGGTCATGGAATGCATGATACTGTCTGTGTTCCAATTTTGGCGGGAAACAGTCATCTGTGGTGTTGGCAGCAAATCAGAGACCTGCACTTTGAATCTTCTTGTTTCCCGTGATTCCTGCCTCAACCACTGGATCCTCGCTTCGGATCTCCTGCTTTTGAGTTTGGTTGGCTGATTTGCTTCCTCTGTGCAGCTGGTTCCGTTGTAAATGCACCTGTCCTTGTGCTTCTCTGTGCTTGCTGGACAGTGCTCTTTGCTGTGAGCTTGGAGTGCCACCTGCTGTTCTGAAGTGGGATTTTTCTTTTTACTTTTATCAACAACAGCCCTTCATTACCTGGTTGCAGATTTTTGCATATACCTGGACTGTAGGGTGCTGAACTTCCCTCTTGCTGCAAGTGGGCGAGTTTGGACGTTGGTGGTGCCCTACATTTCTTTGCCTGCTTTGCCGGTGGGGGAGTTTGGTGTCACATGGCTGCCAAAGCCAAGGGGCTTGAAGCCAGGGAAAAGTTGCGGGCTTCTCAGCGTCTGCTGGGTAAGAGTGGATCTCAGGACAGCCCGCCAAGAAAGCAACCATCAGATGGGTCCGGTGATGAGACATTGAGTGAGCTTGACCAGGGTCCTGTGGCGTCGTCTACACATGCTCTTTTGCAGCGGGAGCTTCGCAGGGGCTTTGAGGATTTAGCCTGTGAATTCCGCTCCATGCGAGAAGACGTGGTGAGCACGATTGCGGAACTCAGAGGTGATATAAAAGACCTAGGCATTCGAGTGGAAGAGGTCAAGACAAAAATAGAAGATCATGATGGTGCTCTGGTGGACTTACAGTGTGCTGTAGACCAACAGTATTCGCAAGCAATGGAACTGACTTATAAAATTGATGATATAGAAAACAGGTCACGTCGCAATAATGTGCGTTTCCGAGGCATTCCGGAGGCTGTGGGGGGTGCTGAAGATCTGAAGGTGGTGCTGAAGATCTTGATGGGGGACCTCCTCACAGCAGAGGAATTTGAATCCCATGGGACTGGGATGGAGATCAAAAGGGTGCATCGTGCCTTGGGAAAGCCTCCTAACAATCAACCTCGGGATGTTATTGCAAGATTTCTGTGGTATGCTGATGCTGAGCTTCTTCTGCGAAGGGGTAGGGAGAAAAAAGTGATTCAGTATCAAGAGGCGGCGGTCTCAGTATATCAGGATCTTTCGGTTTTTACTTTGGCGTGCCGGAGAGAGATGAAGCCAATCATAATGGTGCTGAATAACAAAGGGATTCACTACTCCTGGTCCTTTCCTTTCCGGATGAACTTCCTTCTGGGAAATAAAAAAATTTCAGCAAAAGACCATACGGAAGCATGGAGAACGTTGCGCCAGGCAGGCCTTTTGGAGGACAATGCGTTGCCGGTGCTTCCGGTCCCCAAGCCACAGCATTCAAAGTGGACTCGGGTGGTGTCATGAGGTAGACAGCACAAAACCTGGAATATTAAAGGGTAGTGCAGAGGAAGAGCTTACCTGCCAGGAGTTAGATAACACGGACCCTGAGATATTAGAATGTAAAAAGAAAGAAGAGCTTACCTTGCAGCCACATGTGCAGTTGCAGCATTCACAGTGCAGAGAGGCAGGGAAAAGGAAAACAAACTTTCCACATGGTTTTAGTGACGCAGTAAGAATTGAGGGTTCCAATCAGGCTCACCTGGACCCAGACTCACGTTCTACGTTAGTTGAGCAGAGAGATAAAAACAGGTGGGAAATCCCACAGAGGCAGAAGTGGAAGGAGAAAGGGAAGGAGGAGGAGAGAGAAAGGAAGCTGGAGCCTAGATTAGGGCTGGAGCAGGAGTTTGATTCTGAGGAGGAAAGCAGAGACCAAAGGAAGTCTGACTGCAGTTCCAGGCAGGCTTGGAGAGAAGGTGAGAACAGAACTCCCAAGCAGTTACAGAACCGGTGTTCCCAACGAAGAACAGGCTGCAGGGCAGAGAGAAAGCCTTGGCTAGAAGCAGAGGAGGTTGAAACCATCTTCTCCACAGGAAAAGATAAGTACCCTATCTTTTGTGAAGGGAGAGAAGGGGGTCTCCATTGGAAAAGCCAGGCTTACAACAAGCTAGTGAACTCTTATTGGCCTAAGCCGTGGGAAGAAGTCCCCAGCACAGCTCCTGCTATCTGGGACATACAAAAGCAACTCCAACTTGCAGCAACTGAGGTTTCCCCAGGGCAAGGCTCGGAGAGCAGCGTCACAGGGGCTCAGTGTCCGTACACAAGACCAGGTCCTGGCCCTATGCAGTAGGAGTTCTATAGCACAGAAAACATCCCTGAGCCCGTGGAATGTGCTTTATGTGTGGCTGATAACATAGAGTCTCTCTGTTAAGGAAAAGAGCAAGAAAGAAAGTGTATTTTCACATTGGAAATGTGATGGACTATTGTTTGCTGGAAAGAAGCATAACTATTGTTTTGTTAAGCATCCTCTACATCGGTGAAGCAACCGTTCTTTTAAGTTGTCCTTATTCTATGACATCCTCAAGGGAAGGGGAATAAAACCCAACCTTAATTTCACTCTGGTCACGACTACAGTGTCCGTTATTTCCACAACTCAAGGCTATACCCGGGTCTAGGCAACCGCCTAGGACCGGCAGGGTCTCACAAATGTTATGGAAGGACAGACTAGATGGGCCTTGTGGTCTTTTTCTGTCATCATGTTTCTATGTTTCTATAGGATCTCTAAAGGTAAAAAGTGGACTGTTGTAGTTGTTGTTATGGAAGGACAGACTAGATGGGCCTTGTGGTCTTTTTCTGTCATCATGTTTCTATGTTTCTAAATGGCATAGTTGGCAGGATGCCAGGAAAAGAGGACACCCTGCAAAGAGGGACGGAGTCACCAGCGCCAGAGGACGCAACCAGGACGGCGGTGGGACCACGCCCAGACATTTCCAGGATCCGGAGCAGTCAAGAACCTTCTCAAGGCCAGAATCACCACCTGACTCAGGTAATAGTATCTGGGTACAGCCAGGGTGGGATTCTGAGGAGGTATCTGAGGGACTGAAAATCCTAGTCTGGTGGCATTGAGAAAAAAAAAAAAAAAAAGAGAGGTTCCGCACTTGGGGTTTTTTTCTTCTCTGATTATTGCAGGTTGTCAGCATGGAGACTGCAGCGGATATCCTGAAGTGGATGGGGCTCCAGTTTGAGAAGCAACGCGAACTTGCCCAGCAGTGCCAAGAACAAGCCCTAGCCGCCATGCAGATACAGCAAAAGCCGCTGACGGACTTATTGCAGGTGGTACTGCAGGAGCGGCAAGCTGAGAAGAAAACCGAAGGACACTTTGGTGGGGTAGGCCCACAGACATGTGGAATTTTGTCTTTTGGACAGTGGTCAGGAAAAGACAATATAGACGATTTTCTGGAAGCCTTTGAGCGTGTAGCTCGTGGTGCAGGCTGGCCCGAGCAGCAATGGGCGGTTCGCCTAGCTACCTCCCTGACGGGAGAAGCCCTGGCGGCATACAAGGCTATGCCAGCCGCCCAGGCTAATGAGTATACTAATGTGAAAGCAGCCATACGGGATAGGCTAGGCCTGTCACCTATGGTATACCGGAGAATGTTGAGAGCTACTAAAATCCAACAAGGTGAAACACCGAAGGCACTAGGCCAACGGATTCGTAGCCTTGTATGGAAGTGGCTCATGCCAGAAGGGAAGACAATAGAGCACATTTTAGATATGCTTGTGTTTGAGCAGTTCTTTGAAGCTGTGCCAGCAGAGATAAGGTCATTCCTCACGCTACAGAATTGCCAGACGAGGCTGCTCTCCTAACAGAGAGATTCATGGAGGCTCAGGTAGCCCATGGATCATACAGATGAGCGAGCGACTCGCGTGGCATGGCAAACTCTGGTAGAATAATGAAAGACCCAGGATTAAGCATACCAGCTACAGAAAAATATAGGAGTAAAGGTATAGCAAATGACTCTCGCATAGTATGTTTTAAATGTGGGAGGAGGGGTCACAAGAGGTTTGAATGCAAGGAGCGCACAGCACTAATGGGTGAAAAAGCACAATACAAGCAAGAAGGTTTTCGCCTGAATGTGGAAGTGCAGGGGGTGTTGGCCAAGGCTTTATTGGATTCAGGAGCTGAACAAACAATGGTGTCAGAAAAATTTTGGGGCCTTCTACAGGATAGTGAGGCAGTTCCCCTGAATCAGCCAGAAGGCAATAGCAAGATCCGTTGTATACACGGGTCATCCACCTCTTATCCACAATACAGAGTGTTAGTAAAAGCGCTAGGCACACATAGGAAGCTCCTAGTAGCAGTAATTCCCCGTTTACCCTATGACATAGTCTTAGGTCAAGATTGGCCACATTTTTATAGGGGCATAGGGGAGGGCAGGCAAGAGAAAAGGGGACTAGTGTCCACAAGGTCCCGGGCCCACAGTTCACGGGAGAACTTTGAACCCGAGGAGGATAGTGACCCTCCTTCGGACGAAGAAGCTGCACCTCAGGGAGAAGACGAGGATAAACCCCTAGAGGAAGGGCTAGGAGAATTACCCAGCCATGAAGGTTTGATCAACCCTCCAAAGAAAGCAGATAAGAAAAGTAAGGGTGATAAGAGGTGAGAGCGCCACAATAGGGCCCAGCTAAGGGCAGGGGCAGGAGAGGGAATAGGTTTTCCCTGGGTACCCGAAGAGCTAGTACAAATGTTTCCCTCCTTTGCGAAGGAACAAAAAGCGGATCCCGCCTTAAGGCGCGCTTTTGAGTATGCCCAGTCAGATGAAGAGGCTCTTCCCAGATTATTTCTAGAAGAGGGGTTGCTGTATAGGGAAAGTAACGATCCACAGACTGGGGCTGTGAGGAAACAACTAGTAGTACCCACCACTTTTAAGGCAACGGTAATGAGGTTGGCCTATGACCACCCGGTAGGGGCGCACAAAGGGGTTGTAGGTACCCTAGACCAGGTGCTGGCCCGTTTCTATTGGCCAAGTGTGTTCCAGGAAACCAAGCGTTTCTGCGAGGCATGCCCTGCGTGTCAGAGGGTCTCTGCCGCAAAACCAAAGGGGGTGCCTTTGATACCAATACCCACTATATCCGAACCGATACGGCGGATGGCGATGGACATCGTAGGTCCCTTAGTAAAGACCCCTAGAGGGTTCCAATATATCCTCGTCATAATGGATCAGGCCACCCGGTTCCCCTGGGCTATACCGCTGAAGAACATTTCAGCAAGAACAATAGCGGGGGAACTAATTAAGATATTTTGTGAAGTAGGGTTCCCGAAGGAAATGCTAACGGATAGGGGGAGCAATTTCCTATCCCGATACTTGACCCAAGTCTGGGATGCCTTTGGGATCCGTCACTTGAAAACATCAGCATACCATCCCCAGGCCAACGGGATGGTAGAACGGTTTAATCAGACCCTCAAACAATTATTAAGGCGGGGATTAGACTGGAAAATGGCCGATTGGGACATTATGCTCCCCTTTGCTTTGTATGCAAGCAGGGAGCGCACACAGGCCTCATTAGGAGTTTCCCCATACGAGTTAATGTTCGGCCGAGCTCCAAGGGGCATCCTTGACATTTTAAGGGATCAGTGGGTGGAGCCAAAACGAGAGGAAGTAGGAATACCGCAGTTCCTACAGGAACTTAGATCGCAGTTGTAGAGGGCCTCACAAGCTGCAGAACAACATTTACAGGGTAGTCAACGGCTGCAGAAAAAATATTACGACCGGGGGAAAAAGCCCCGTCAGCTCACAATAGGGGATAAGGTAGTCGTGATGGTAGCGGACCCTGGTCCGAAATTTGAAGCTCAGTGGAGGGGGCCCTACACGGTAATAGATCGCAAGGGACCAGTCTCTTACGTGGTGGAAACGGACAAGGGACGCCATCAGGTGTATCACATCAATGTCCTGAAACCCTGGCAGGAGCGGACAGCAGCAGTGGGGAAGTTGCAGGTACAACGGCTGGTCAAGGCGAGTGCCGTAACCTGTATTTCGTGCTGTAAGGACATATGTCCCCCAGCCCGAAATAGCTTAAGAGGGGGGATATGTCATGAGGTAGACAGCACAAAACCTGGAATATTAAAGGGTAGTGCAGAGGAAGAGCTTACCTGCCAGGAGTTAGATAACATGGACCCTGAGATATTAGAATGTAAAAAGAAAGAAGAGCTTACCTTGCAGCCACATGTGCAGTTGCAGCATTCACAGTGCAGAGAGGCAGGGAAAAGGAAAACAAACTTTCCACATGGTTTTAGTGACGCAGTAAGAATTGAGGGTTCCAATCAGGCTCACCTGGACCCAGACTCACGTTCTACGTTAGTTGAGCAGAGAGATAAAAACAGGTGGGAAATCCCACAGAGGCAGAAGTGGAAGGAGAAAGGGAAGGAGGAGGAGAGAGAAAGGAAGCTGGAGCCTGGATTAGGGCTGGAGCAGGAGTTTGATTCTGAGGAGGAAAGCAGAGACCAAAGGAAGTCTGACTGCAGTTCCAGGCAGGCTTGGAGAGAAGGTGAGAACAGAACTCCCAAGCAGTTACAGAAAGACACGTTGCCTTGGAGAGCCAGGGCTGAAGAAAGGCAGGCTGATAAACCCAGGAGAGCTAAGAAAGACTGTAGCAAAGTCTTCCCAGCCAGAGGGGTCCTCATACCGATGCAAACAGCCCAGCCAACAGAAGGCAGAGGTCACGTCCAGGGAAGCTCACTGAAGGCAGGAAGTGAGTTTCCTTCAGCCAAGCACAGTAACCGGTGTTCCCAACGAAGAGCAGGCTGCAGGGCAGAGAGAAAGCCTTGGCTAGAAGCAGAGGAGGTTGAAACCATCTTCTCCACAGGAAAAGATAAGTACCCTATCTTTTGTGAAGGGAGAGAAGGGGGTCTCCGTGGGAAAAGCCAGGCTTACAACAAGCTAGTGAACTCTTATTGGCCTAAGCCGTGGGAAGAAGTCCCCAGCACAGCTCCTGCTATCTGGGACATACAAAAGCAACTCCAACTTGCAGCAACTGAGGTTTCCCCAGGGCAAGGCTCGGAGAGCAGCGTCACAGGGGCTCAGTGTCCGTACACAGGACCAGGTCCTGGCCCTATGCAGTGGGAGATCTATAGCACAGAAAACATCCCTGAGCCCGTGGAATGTGCTTTATGTGTGGCTGATAACATAGAGTCTCTCTGTTAAGGAAAAGAGCAAGAAAGAAAGTGTATTTTCACATTGGAAATGTGATGGACTATTGTTTGCTGGAAAGAAGCATAACTATTGTTTTGTTAAGCATCCTCTACATCGGTGAAGCAACCGTTCTTTTAAGTTGTCCTTATTCTATGACATCCTCAAGGGAAGGGGAATAAAACCCAACCTTAATTTCACTCTGGTCACGACTACAGTGTCCGTTATTTCCACAACTCAAGGCTATACCCGGGTCTAGGCAACCGCCTAGGACCGGCATGGTCTCACAGTGGGAAGATCTGCTTAAGACTGCCGGGATTCTGCAACACAGTCTTTATGATCTGGGGGAGTTCTCAGTGTTCCTTGTGTTGGGGGACCGGGTTTATTATAATAATTGTGTATGAGTTTGATGCTTCTTACTCTTGTTATTAATGTCCTCACTGTGTTTTTTCTGAAATTATGGGGGATTTTGGAAATTGGTCTTTGTTAATGTGGGGATGGAGGTGACTGAGGTTGTACTGTTGAGAGGGATTTATTAGGTACGGGAGCTGACTGGTTGAATCTTCAAGGGGGATATAACAGCACCTTACACCGTAGTATTTATTGTATGGGGAGGCCCGGAAGGAGCTGGGTTTGGGGGTCAGTTTTACCGTGTCCTGTCTTTCTGGCAGGCGGGTGGTACTGATGGGTTGGGGGGAGGGCTTTGATGGGGGGGAGTACAAGTGGGGGTGGTTTGGGGGAGGGGGTGGGGGGGGAGGTTCGGGGCGGGGTTCTTGTCTAAGTTCATGGGGTGGGGGGCGGCTGTGGCAGTGGGTGGTTATTACGCATCATAATCAGGGGATGTTGGGTACGAGGATGCTTCTAGTGCTTAAGGTTTGTGAACATGAGGGGAGTGGGGGGGGGCTGGACCACACAGGGCAGGGGGAGAAGAAGGGCAGAGGTGGTATGGGAGTTGGATCTCCATGCTGAAAGTGGTGTCTCTGAATGTAAAGGGTCTTAATTCCCCTGGGAAGCGTTCTTTGCTGTTTACGGAATTGAGATCATTGAAAGGGGATATTGTGTTTCTGCAGGAGACCCATCTCCGTAGTAGCAATCAGGGTTGGTTAAAATGTAAGCCTTACTCTGAGGTGTGGGTAGCGTCGGATGCGAATGGGCGGAAGAAGTGTGGAGTTGCCTTGATGTTCCATCAGGGTTTGTCCCTCAGGGTGGAGGAGGTTAAGAGGGATACTTTGGAGCAGTGGCTCTTTATGAATGTTTGTTTAGAAGGCCACTTATTAACGTTGGCTAATATCTTTGCCCCCAATGAGGGCCAAGTGTCCTTTTTTGCGCGGATTAAGGCCCTGCTGGATGAGTTTGCGAAAGGCCCTATTATATTGGGCGGGGATTGTAATGCTCACATGGTGCCTCATTTGGATTCGACGGGCTGTGCTGGGAGGGTGAATGGTGGGCCTAGTAGGGCATTGCGGAAATTTATGCTTGACTTAGGCTTTCGCGATGTTTGGAGAGATACCCATGCTGGGGGAAAAAGCTATACCTATTACTCACCTGTTCATTGGGTGCATACCCGTATTGATTATTTTTTGCTGGATCAGCGTCTGATGGATGGGAGAGTGGAGGCTGGGCATGGGACGTTGACGTGGTCAGATCATGCTCCGTGTTGGATTGTTCTTTCTGCAGATTTTTGCGGAGAGCGGCATTGGCTGTGGCGGTTAGATTACCATTTTTTTTCGGCGGCAGTGTGCTGTTCAGGATCATGGATGCTTTATAAATTAATTCTTTGAACTAAATGATTCTGGGGAGGTTTCGTTGCCTATGGTTTGGGATGCTTTTAAGGCCACAGCTCGGGGTCGTTTGATAGCTGAGGCCGCTCGTACTCGGCGGGCCTGGCAACAGGAATCTTGCCACCTGGTGGAGGAAAATAGGCGCCTCCAATTGGAACATGCTCGGATGGGTTCTAAATGAGTCTGGAGCAATGTTCCCTCTACTTTTCTGTAGGCTGTGTGCGCATAAAATATCAGCTGTGTGCAGCTTTTGAAGGAAAGTTAAATTTTTGTGCGCCACATAACGACACTCGGAGTTATATACTTTAAAATTTGACTACACGTCAGAATACAGTATGTATACCACATAATCAAATTAAATGAAAATAGACGATTACTAAATGAAGCGGGAAATTTCTAGTAATTACAATCATAACTAAAATTTTAAGACGTCTGTGTTGTTTTCTATCAGAATCAGAGCTGTAATTTTTGTGCGCTCTGTTGTAAAGTATGTGCGCTCGCTTGGCGAGGTGTGTGCGCGTGCACACGCGCACAGCTTAGAGGGAACAGTGGTCTGGAGCCAGTGGCGGGTAGTACGGGCCAAATTAGATGTGTGTCTGCAGAGGGAATTGGATAATATGCGTCGGAAACTGCGACAAACTTTTTATGAAAGGGGAAATAAGGCCGGTCATTATCTTGCTCTACGACTTCGTCAGCAGCACACCTCGAGGGTGGTACGTGAAATTCAGGATTCCCGGGGACATATGCGGGTGGTTTCCCGAGAGATACGTGAGGTATTCGCAGCATTTTTGGAACAGTTGTATAAGGCTGAGCCTTTTGATTTGATCCGTGTGCAGGCCTATTTGCAGGCTGTTATGTTGCCGCGGTTGAACGATTCTGATAGAGAGCAATTAGATGCCGAAATTACTACGGAAGAGGTGGATATTGCAATCTGCCGCTTAAAAGCTGGGAGGGCACCGGGCAGTAATGGCTTTCCTGTGGAGTATTATAAAAAATTTAGTGCTCAATTAATACCAACTCTGGTGGTGCTTTTTAATGAGGTTCTGAGGGGGGGGATCGTTGCCCCCTTCTCAGCTCGAGCCTCTTATTGTAGTACTTCCTAAGCCGGGTAAACCCTTACATGAGACAGCTTCCTACTGTCCTATTTCTTTATTAAATACGGATGTTAAAATATTGGCTTCCGTGCTGGCTGCTCGATTGAATCGGGTTCTCCCGGCTTTGGTACATCCAGACCAGGTTGGTTTTGTGCCAGGCCGCCAGGCGGTGGATAATATTCGGCAAGGACTCTCAGCCGACGCTTTTGGTGGGAGTTGACGCTGAGAAGGCCTTTGACCGGGTCAGTTGGGGCTATCTTTGGTGTGTGTTAGATAAGATGGGGTTTGGGCCTAACTTTATGCGTTGGGTTCGTTGCCTCTATCAAGGTCTTACGGCACGTGTCCAAGTTAATGGGGGTCAGTCGGGGAGTTTTGCGTTGGAAAGGGGTACTTGGCAGGGGTGTCCTCTGTCACCGTTGTTGTTTGCGCAGGTGATGGAACCTTTGGTGCAGAGCTTTCGTGACCACCCAGACATCTTGAGCGTTCGGGTGGGTTCTTCTGATTACAAAATTGCACTTTTTGCGGACAATATCATATTATCGTTGGTGAATCCGGAGGTTTCTCTTTCAGCGGCCATGCAGCTCTTTGAGGCCTTTTCGCAGGTTTCCAGGTTCAAAATCAATTACACTAAATCTGAGATTTTAAATGTTGGCGTCCCAGAGGCGATTTGCTTACACTTGAAGGCTACTTATCCATTTTGTTGGGTGACGGGTGCTCTTCGTTACTTAGGGGTGCACCTGACAGTTGAAAGGGCTGCGCTCTATAAGGCTAATTATGGACCCTTAATCCAACAGGTTCGGCGCGACCTGGAGTCCTGGGCCAGTTTGATGTTGTCCTGGTTTGGGCGTATAGCAGTGGTTAAGATGGTGGTTGTTCCGAGGTTTCTGTACCTTTTTCAGGTACTTTCTATACCTTTGCCTCGGGGAATCTTGGTCGCTTGGCAAGCGTTGCTTATGAAGTTTATATGGTGGTTCCGTTGTCCCCGCATAGCACGTCGGATTCTTTATATGCCCACATGCAGGGGGGGTAAGGGGGCACCTAACCTTCATTGGTACTATGCGGCGGTGCAGTGCCACGCCGGGGTGGAGTGGATGAATACTGACAGCACAAAACGATGGGTACAAATGGAAATGCATATTTCGGGGGGGGGGGGCGGATTGGGAGATCGGTTGTGGCTTAGTTCCAAGTTGCGAGGTGGATTGTGCTTAAGTAACCCCTATATCCTACATACTCTCCACTGCTGGGATCACTTTATCTGGCCTCGGGGGGCGGCCTTGTCTCCTTTGGCGCCCATTGTTGATAATGCTTTATTTCCTCCTGGGATGACTGATCCAGCTTTTAGGTTGTGGGGGCATAAGGGTCTTAGCCGTACCGGTCAGCTATTTGAGGAGGGTAGGATGCGCTCTTTTAGTATGCTTCAGGGGGATTTTGACCTTCCCAACTGTCATGTCTTCCAGTATACTCAGGTGGCTCACTGGGTACGGGATCGAGCCGTTTGGTCTCAAGTTGCCCGTGACTGGTCTGATGTCGAGCGCTTTTGTGAGGAGTGTACCACCACGAAGGGGCTTATTGCTGCCTTGTATGCACATTTGCAGGCTCAGCAGCTGGGACCCGGCAAGCATAGAGAGCAGTGGAATCTGGACTTGAATCTTAATTATTCTGGGCAGCAATGGGAACAGGTTGAGGGTAGGCTTTGGAAAAGTTCGGTGGCGATTAATGCCCATGAAACTAATTATAAAATTCTCTATAGATGGTACATGCCGCCTGCGCGGGTTGCTCGAGTGTATCCGGGGGCTTCGGGTTTGTGCTGGCGGCAATGTGGCCAGAAGGGCACTTTGGCACATGTCTGGTGGTTCTGTCCACGTATCCAAATTTTTTGGTGGGGGATTCAGTGCCGTTTAAGAAAATTGATTGGGTTGAACATTCCTTGGGATCCGGGCATTTTCCTGTTCAGTGTGAATGTTTCTGGTGCTCGCACTCCCCAGTTGGCCTTGATTCAACACGGTTTGAATGCTGCACGGCTGGCCTTGGCTGCTGCTTGGAAACAGGCTTTGTCTCCAGCCTTTTCTAGCTGGTTGGACCGGATGTGGGATACGTACACTATGGAACGTAGGGTGGCGGTTGGCAAGATGCGGTTGCCACTCTTTGAGCAAGTGTGGGAAGCTTTTGTTTTAAAGTATGGTTCATAATTCCGAGGGTATTATATATATCTATTGGAGGTGTTGGCCTTGTGCTCTCTCGTGAGGTGGCGTCCCTGGGTTTGCCCTCTTCCCCGTGTGGTCTGGTCCATTGGAGTATTCCTTTCACTTTTAGCTGGCATAGAAGATATAGAAGGGGGGTGGGGGGGTTGGCGAGTAGAGGGGGGGGTTAAGCGTTCTGGGAGATATATAGGTTGTTTGCTGGGAGAGGGGTATTAAAAATTTAAATAGCGGAAAAACAAACAAAAAACCCAAAAGGGACTTTGATGGTTTCATTTTCTGTTGTATGCGACTTTTGCATTGTTTTTCTTGTTATTGTATTATGCATATAGCTTGTACGACTATTACCTGTTGTAAGTATGTGCAGCCTTTAAATAAAAAAAAAAAAAAACTAAGATGCAGACAGCAGTCCAGCAGCAAGATGGAAATTATCCAGTCTTTTAAATCAAGTGTCACACACGTTATTCTCTCAACTGGTGAAGGGTCTTGCATGTGCACTAGATGCAAGGAGCTGTCTCTCTTCAGGTAATGAATCTGATCTCTGAAGACTAGAATGGCAGACATAAGGAAGACAGAGGTACATAGACGAGACCAACAGGGATGTAATACTTTAGTCCCACCTCCAATCTGACAGCCCCTCAGTTGCCATGGAGGAGAGAGGTCGCGTGAAGGGAAAGCATCACGTTTGTGTAGCTGGAAATGATCCTGTATCTAGGATCTGTCCGCCAAGTGATGTAAAACCCTCTTGCACTGAAAAGGTTTCTCCAGGGCCATGTGTCCATGAGGGATGGCTGTTATAGTTGGCAATAGTTGGCAATTCGATCATTAGGCATGTAGATAGCTGGGTGGTTGGTGGACATGAGGATTGCCTGGTAACATGACTGCCTGGTGCGAGGATAGTGGGCCTCACGTGCCACCTAGATAAGGTTTTAGATAGTGCTGGGGAGGAGTCTGCTGTCTTGGTACATGTTGGTACCAATTATATAGGAAAGTGTGGGAGGGAGGATTTGGGGGCCAAATTTAGGCTTTTAGGTCGAAAGTTGAAATCCAAAATTTCCAGGGTGACATTCTCTGAAATCCTTCCCATTCCATACACAGGACCCGAAAGTCAGGCAGAGTTCCATAGCCTCAATGCATGGATGAGACGATGGTGCAAAGAAGAGAGTTTTGAATTTGTTAGGAACTAGGCAACATTTTGGGGAAGGGAGGGGCTTCTCCAAAGGGATGAGCTACACCTTAACCGGGATAGTAACAGGCTGCTGGCATTAACCTTTAAAAAGAAGATAGAGCATCTTTTAAACAAGAAAATAGGGGAAAGTCTACATTTGTCCAAGAACGCATGGTTCAGAAGGATGTATCCTTGAAAGATACTAGCAAAAGAGGGAAGTTAGGGGTAAGCTAGGGGCATCTGGGTTACATTTATCTTTATTGGAACCTCTCTGTCGGGATGCCCTATCAACAGATTAATATGAATAAAATACAACCTCTAAAATGCCTGTATGTAAATGCTAGAAGTCTAAATAATAAGATGGGAGAGCTAGAATATATAGCAGTAAAGGAAAGGTTAAATATGATTGGCATCTCAGAGACCTGGTGGAAAAAGGACAACCAATGGGACACTGTGATACCTGGGTACAAATTATAATCGCAATGATGCAAACAAATGCAATGTGTGCCTTTGAGTCAAATTGGTGGATAGATCAAATTGGTGGAGGGGTTGCACTCAATGTTAGAGAAGGTATTGAGTTACACAGGCTTAATGTCGTGCAGGAAACAAAATACACTGTAGAATCTCTATGGATAGAAATCCCATGTAAAAAGGGGAAGGCGATGGCTGTGGGGGTGTACTACCAACTGCTTGGCCAAAATGAACAGATGGATAATGAAATGCTAAGAGAAATCAGAGAAGCTAACAAAAGTTATAATACAGTAATAATGGGTGATTTCAATTTCCCTGGTATCGACTGGGTCAATGTCACTGCAGGACATACTAGGGAGATAAGTTTCTAGATGAAATAAATGAATGCTTCTTGGAGTAGCTGGTTCATGAACTGACAAGAGGGGAAGCCATTTTGGACCTATTCCTTAGTGGAACACAGGATCCGATGCAAAAGATAAGGGTGTTGGGGCCACTTGGCAATAGTGATCAAAGCATGATTGCATTTGATTTAATAAATGGAAGGAGGATGGCAAGGACACCAATAGGGTGCTACCTTTTAACTTTCAAAAGGAAGACTATGATAAAATGTGGACAATAGTTAAGAAAAAACTAAGAGGAGCAGCTGCAAAGGTTAAAGATTTACATTAAGCATGGACGTTGTTTAACAGTACTATCTTGGAAACCCAGACCAGATTTACTCCACACTTTAAGAAAAGTGTTGTAGCCAAAAAAGCATCTTTCAGGAAATGGAAAAAGGAGCCAAATGATGAAAACGGGAAACATAAGCACTGGCAAGTTGGATGCAAGGCATTGATAAGGCAGGCAAAGAGAATCTGAAAAGAAGCTTGCTGTGAAAGCAAAAACGTATAATAAAATCTTTTTCAAGTACATTCATAGCAAAACCCCCCCCCCCTATCATAAAAAAAAAACCTATCATCAAAAAAAACCCTTTCAAGTCCTCTGGCTCCAGCAGCACTCCGGCTCTCCATCTGCTCTCCCGGCGGGGATCGAGTGAGCCGGAGCACCACACCACCCCCTAACAGGAGCTGCTCAATCGGGGCAGCCGGCAGGCCTTTTAAAAAGAGCGCCAACCAGGCGCGACCGCGCCTGTCGGGCCCGCGCCTGAGGGCCCTTTGGCGTGGCCCTTAGGCGAAGGCCCTCCAGAATAAAACCACAAGGAAGTCATTGATCCTCTCCTGCCCTCCATCTACATCTGCTCTCCACACAGCAGACTGAACGGGCTCCCGAGGCAATGACGGGAACAGCAGCCTTCTTCGGCATCTTACTCAATCGGTGTAGACGCCTGCCTTCAAAAGAGAAGCGCCATCTGGCACCATAAGGGACGCTCCCCTGCTCTCCATCTTCTGCTGCACTGTGAGGGACGCTCTCCAACTCCCCATCTTCTGCGGCTCTTCCCACCAGAGAGATAGTAAGCAATTATATGGTGCAGGCCTTACATTTGCTACTGTATCTATCTTGCTATTGCTACCAAATAACAGCACCTCCCGATCATTGTTACTATATAACTGTATATGTTACCACTTAACTGTATCCAATGTACAATCCACTGTACAATTCACAGTACTTATCCAGTGACCCATAGTTACTATATAACTTTTACCTATCTTACCACTCCACTGAGGCTAGACAACTGATTACACTGCACTGCTACCACTAAGGTAGACCCAACATTCAGCTGCCCAGCATGGCTCTCTCCCTGCTAGCCCTTATCAGCATCTACCTCCTAGCCAATGCTAGCCATCCTGCCTTGGCACTATCACCTAGTTACAACCACATCCCCATCCTACATACTCTTGGAAGAAGAAATTACAACATACTGCACCATCCACCACCATACACAGCTCATCTCAGACACTCACATCTACTCTACGTATCTCTCAACCACCCTGATAACCCCAAACCTGAATCATTACATGGTCACAGTAACCTCCGTTGTGCCCTCATAAAAGCACACTCAATTCGCAAGAAATGGCCTGTTATCACAGATCTCACAGCAAGCCACAACCTAAACATCTTAATGATCACAGAATCCTGGCTTTCAGACACTGACACAGTCCTCCTAAATCAAATCATTCCACCCGACTTTACAATACACACATGCCACAGAGCTAATCGGAGAGGCGGTGGAGTCCTCATTCTAGCAAAAACAGATCTTCAATTTCAGACGCTCTCATCCAAAAGCTCTATGCTCTTGGATACAGTCACTATAGCCAATAAACACACTGCAATAAATTTCATCTATAGAGCACCGACCTCCCCTCCAGACGTCCTATCCAATATAATCGACTTAGCTTGCAATCCCGAAAATCCACGCAAGCCTAATTGGTTGTTCAGTGATTTCAATCTTGCATCCCTCCAACCTACACATGTTAACACCTTCCTCAATGCAATGTCTGAACTCAACTATGAACAGATTGTAAATGCACCCACCCACCTCAGAGGAAACTCACTTGACCTCATTTTTGCCCCACATTCTGTAATGAGCCACAACCTCAACTTATCCATCACTCCCGTACCATGGTCTGACCACAGTTTAATCTCCTTCCAAATCCCGTCACAGCAAGATCAAAATCCAGCTAAACTCACAAACACAGCCTCTCCAGTATCGACTCACTGCTTCAAATCCCTTGACAGGGAGGAGTTCATCAAGTGCATTCTCCTAACTCTTGATCAACCAGCACAAAACCTTGAAGAGATGATCTCCAGATGGAATACTACCCTAAAAACAGCATCACAGCTATCCTCCTTAGAGAAATCTTCAACTTACAACAATTTTACAAGGAAAAGAAGAACAGCCCCATGGTATTCTGCCGATCTGCGGTCATCCCTCCTTCTACTAAGGAAGTACGAAAGAAAATGGCGACGATCACGTTCTATAGAGGACCACGCAACATACATTGACCACCTAAAATGCCACCGCGAGTCAATAACTGACAAAATGAGAGCTTACCACTCCGATCTCCTTCTCCGCTCTCTAAATAAACCATGGGACCTGTTCAGTATAGCAAAATCATTAACCAAGGAACCATCCTCTCCACAGTCAGAACAAATTCAACCTCAGCTATATGCTGACTACCTCCAATCCAAAACCCTCACAATAAACACTAGCTAGACCCACTCCTAGTCATACTCTCTCTCAACGTCCTCCGTTGACAGAGTTCACACCCCCAGCAGATAAATACATTGCTGACCTTATTGCCTCCATCAATACCATCACAGCTCCAAACGACCCATATCCGGCTTACTGGATCAGAGCGATGCGCCTTGAACTTAGCCCAGCACTTGCCAGCATCATAAAACTCTTATTCTCAACAGGAATATTCCCGGCAGTTCTTAAACAAACCTCCATAGGCCACTTCTGAAAAACAACCGCCTGGACCCGACTAGAGTCGAGTCATATCGCCCGATTTCGAGTATTCCCCTTCTAGCTAAAATAATTGAGAAGGTGGTCCAGAGACAGATACAGCAGCACATAGACGTATCGGCCCCCCTTGATCCCTGCCAGTATGAATTTCGAGAATCCCATGGAGTAGAGACACTTCTCACCACACTAACCAACACCTTAAACAGAGGACTGGATAAAACTGAAAACGGTTTCGCACTCATCTTCCTTGATATTGCTGCGGCATTTGACTCGGTCAACCACATTCAACTCCTTACCCGACTCAAGGAGAAGGCAATCCAGGGCACGGCCTGGGAATGGTGTAAGTCCTATCTTGCCGACCGATGGCAACAAGTACAGATGGGGGCCTCAACATCTGATCCTTTCAAACAACACCAAGGCGTACCCCAAGGCTCCTCCTTGTCAGCGTTACTTTTTAACGTTTACATGCAACCTTTTGCGAAATCATCCGCTCTTTCAACATCCACGGCCTGATATACGCAGATGATGTTTTGCTGCTTGCACCACTCAAAATCATGCATCCAGACCTCTCCCCATTAATCGACTGCTTCGATGCAATCACTGACTGGCTCCAAGCTCAGAACCTACGCATCAACTTCAAGAAGACTGAGGTCCTATTTATCACAAGGAACAAAGATTTCTCCCCCCCCCCCTACTACCTTAAAGGTTAGAGATGCAGAGCTCCCTTGCAAGTCTGCGATACACTACTTGGGTATTACGCTTGACCAACAGCTCGATTTCAAGGAACACATTAAGAACACGACCAGGGCTATATACAATAAAATCAAAACTCTAAAGCTCCTAAAACCCTTGCTAGCTCCTGATGACTTCAGGACAATATTCCAGGCACTGGTAACACCTCATTTCGATTATGCAAACATCATTCTTCATGGACTCCCCAAGAGCACGCTTAATCCACTGCAACTTGCGATGAACACGGCAGCCCGAATACTCTGTGGCCTATCCAGAAGGACCCACATCACCCCCATCCTTAAGGACCTACACTGGCTACCTATAAATTGAAGGCTCACATACAAGGCACTGCTCCTAACCTTCAAAGCAATCAACTTGATTTCCCCCTCATCTCTCATGGCTCTCATTAGATCCACCCCCAACAACAGGTCAAGAAGGGCTGTTGCTGCTAATACATTAATTATACCTAATGAATCTACAAGATGTACACAGACAACCATTAACAGAACCTTCGCCTTCTATGCACCAAGATGCTGGAATAACCTCCCTCCACACATCAGAGCTATAAAAGACCTAATTCAATTCAGGATAGCTCTTAAACATCACTTGTTTACCTTACACTTCACTCAGCCAAACACAACACAGCCATATCTCACATCCCAACTCACTCAGGCCATACCCAACTCACCTACAACTGACTCAGGTTAGCCAAACATCTTATTCATTAACTTGTACCTAATAATCGGCTGTTAACCCACAATGTTGACTTTTACTATCTGTTAAGACTCAACCCTACTATCCTGATTGTGCTTAATGTATAACCTGTAAATAGTTACCCTACCACAACTCGAGTGGTTGGTTATGTAAATAGTTCACTAGTACAGCTCCAAGTTATATGATCCTGTTCTCTGTATGTGCAAAGCTGTTCCCTCTGTCTTTGCAGAATTTGCTATTTGTAAACCGCACTGATATTGAAGAGTGCAGTATAGAAAAACTGTTAAATAAATAAATAAATATCAGAGAGTCAGTAGGACCATTAGATGATAGAGAAGAAAAAGGGGCGCTAAGGAGGACAAGGCTATAGCAGAGAGATTGAATTAATTTTTTGCTTCGGTCTTTATGGAAAAAGATGTAGGGAAGTTACCCATGCCTGAAATGGTATTTAAAGGCGATGTATCAGAATTATTGAAAGAAATATTGATAAAGCGCTAAGATGTGTTACAAGTATTTGATAAAACTGAAGAGTAGTAAATCTCCTGGACCGGCTGGTATACATCCAAGGTTGTTGAAAGAACAGAAATATGAGATTGCAGACCTACTATTAGTAATCTGTGAACTAACATTAAAACCATCTGTAGTACCTGAAGACTGGAGAATAGCCAATGTAACACCAGTTTTTAAAAAGGGTTTTGGGGAGATCTGGGAAACTACAGACCGGTGAGCCTGACATTGGTACCGGGCAAAAAAGTAGAAACCATTATAAAAAGAATAAAATTACTGAACATGTAGATAGGCATGGTTTAATGGGAGAAAGCCAACATGGATTTAGCCAAGGAAAGTCTTTTCTTACTAATCTGTTACATTTTTTTGAAGGTGTGAATGAACAGGTAGACTAAGGAGAGCCGGTTGATATGGTATACCTGGATTTTCAGAAAGCTCTTGTCAAGGTCCCTCATGAGAGACTCTTCACCAAATTAAAAAGTCATGGGATTGGAGGCAGTGTATTATTGTGGATCAGGAACTGTTTAAAAGATAGAAAGCATAGAGTAGGGCTAAATGGCCAATTTCCTCAGTGGAGAAAGGTGGAGTACCCCAGGAATCTGTACTGGGCCTGCTGCTTTTTAACATCTTCATAAAATGACCTGGAAATTTGCAGATGAAACAAAATTATTCAAAGTTATTAAAACACAAGAGGATTGTGTAAAATTTCAAGAGGACCTTGATAAATTGGAAGACTGGTCTTTCAAATTGCAAATGACATTTAATATGGACAAGTGCAAAGTTATGCACCTAGGAAAGAACCCAAACTACAGTTATATGATGCAAGGTTCCACATTAGGAATACCACCCAGGAAAAAGATTTAGGTGTTATCGTGGATAATATGTTGAAACCTTCTGCCCAGTGTGCAGTGGCAGCCAAGAAAGCAAATAGAGTGCTAGGAATCATAAGGAAAGGAATGGAGAATAAAACCAAAGATATTATAATGCCTCTGTATTGTTCCATGGTACAACCACACCTTGAATATTGTGTGCCGTTCTGGTCACCACATTTTAAAAAGGATCAGGGGCGGTTCTATCATTAGGCCGAGTGAGGCAGTGGCCTCAGGTGGCAACTTTTTGGGGGCAGCAAAAATTGCTCCCAAAAAGCCCGCCTCACTTGGCCTTCAAAAAAAACAAACAAAAAAATGGTGATAGGAAGAGCCGCGGCAGCAGCGGCAGAAGGAAGTGCCCTGTGGCCGCCCCGGCAGAGCCCTCCTCTCTCCCTTCAGCACCGGCTTTACAGAGCCGCGAAGGGAAAGTTTCCCTTTCTCGCGGCTCTGCTAAGCCCACTGATGCTAATGGGGAACAGGAAATGCCTGTTTCCCCATCAGCGCCGGCGGGCTTAACAGAGCTGCAAGAAAGGGAAACTCTCCCTTCGTGGCTCTGTAAAGCCAGCACGGCGCTGAGGGAGAGAGGAGAGCTCTGCCAGGGTGGCCACGGGGCACTTCCTTCTGCTGCTGCTGCCGCGGCAACAGCAGCTTCAGCAGCCAGGTTTTTTTATTTTAATTTCAGTATCCCGGGGGGGGCTAGGACTGGGAATGGGCTGTTGGGGGGGGGTGTTAGGACTGGAAGTGGGCTAATGGGGGGGTTAGGACTGGTAATGGACTAGGGGGGGCTAGGACTGGAAATGGACTGTTCGGGGGGTGTTAGGATGGGAAGTGGGCTGATGGGGGGGGTTAGGACTGGAAGTGGGTTGATGGGGGTTAGGACTGGTAATGGACTATGGGGGGGCTAGGACTGGAAATAGGCTGATGGGGGGTTAGGACTGGAAGTGGGCTGATGGGGGGCTAGGACTGTAAATGGGCTGATCGGGGGGGCTAGGGCTGATAATGGTCTATTGGGAGTGGCTAGGACTGGAAGAGGGCTGATGGGTGGGGTTAGGACTGGAAGTGGGTTGATGGGGGGTTAGGACTGGTAATGGGCTATGGGGGGCTAGGACTGGAAATGGGCTGATGGGGGGTTAGACTGGTAATGGGCTGATCGGGAGGGGGGCTAGGGATGGCAATGGGCTATCGGGAGTGGCTAGGACCGGAAATGGACTGATGGAGGGGTTAGAACTGGAAATGGGCTGATTGGGAGGTGGGGGCTAGGACAGGAAATGGGCTGATTGGGAGGCTAGGACTGGAAATGGACTTATTGGGTGGGGGTTAGGACTGGTAATAGGCAGATGGGGGGCTAGCGCTGGAAATGAGCTAGGACTGGTAATGGGCTGATTGGGGGGCTAGGACTAGAGTGGACTAATAAGGGAGATAGGACTGGAAATGGGCAGGGAGTGGAAATGGGCTAATGGGGGAGGGGAAGAGAGTGCTGCTGGCCCTGGAAGAAAACTAGGGGCTAGGGCTATAAATTAGCTGATGCAGGAGGATGGTAGAATAGGACTGGAAGGGAGCAGATAATGAGAGGGTCTGCCAGGGGAAGGAAGGGGCAGGAAGAGAGCTGACACAAGGAAAGGAAGAGGCTGGAAAGGAGCTGACACCTGGGATGTACTGAAGGGGAACTGGAAGTGGCAGGTGGTTGGGTAATGGGGAGGAGGTTGGAAGGGAGCTGACATGCAAATGGCACTGAAAGGGGGATGGACAGAGGGTAGGGCGACTGGAAGGGAGCTGACTGGGAGGTGGCACAGAGTGAACATGAGCTGATATCTGGGATGGTATTTGGACTAGAAGGGGCTGGACAGTGGAGAAGGAGGGGGACTGGAAGGGAATGGACACCAGTGGCAGTCATGGGAATGCAAGACGGTTGACACTGGAAGGTACTGGGAGGGAGGACTGGAAAGGGGGCTGATACTGGGGAGGGTTACTGGAACTGGAAATGGGCTGATGGAAGGAAGTGAAGAAAACAAATGAAGAGATAAGAAATGGCAGATGGACCATGGACCATAGACCACAGAAAGAGAGCTAAGAGAAGACAGGAAAGCAGAGGCCTCAGATTGGGACCAGCATGTTCAGAGAATAAAATGGTCAGACAACAAAAGTAGAAAAAATAATTTTATTTAATTTTAATGATTGGACTTTGTGCTATTTTTATATTTTACACAGTATTGGGGAACTGCATCTCTTATTTATCTGATGTTGCACTGCATGTGGACTCTGGCTTCTTGGGGTTTCAATTTAAATTTTGTCTACATATTTTTATTTTACTTTAGATTGTGGTTAATTATTCTGTACTTGGTGAGGGTTGATGTTGTGAGTGTGTGACTGAGGTCAGGTGTTCTGTTAACATGGAGTTTGTACATAAAGATCTATACTGTACCATAGTAATTTGACTTGTTCAGCTTTTCAAATAGGTGTATGGATGTTCCAGGGCCCACTGTAGTATTTACAGTGACACTTTTTTTGGATGGGCTCCTTATGTGAGTTTTGGAAGTTTGTGCTGATATGGTATGGTAGGTTTGCTCTTTGTTGTACGGTTTTGTATTAGTTCACAATATGCCTGGTACTGGAGAATAGTGGTTGTGGTTGTTGTTGTTAGTGAGATGATCAGAATCAGATTTTTTTTTTTAATATTGAGTTCTGTGGATGAATGTCCTGGTTCTGCTCTGCACCTACTGTGGATGCAAAATATATGTTGAAAAAGAAAAAGCAAGAACCATAACACAGTTTATAACAACAAAATAAAAATGAGTTATAATTTAGTTTTATAAACTGTGCTGTTGGTTCTTGCTGTCTTTTAGTTCCTTGATGTGCAGACAGGACCGTACCTAGACCTGTGTAAGCAGTGCAGCCGCACAGGGCGGAAAGGCTTGGGGGGCACATTTCAGCTGTCTGCTGTTGCCCTGCCGCCGCTGGCAGGACAATAGCAGGCAGCTAAAATGCGCCCCCCCAAGCCTTTTCACAGCACTTTAAGCAGGTCTGGTCCCTCCCTCCTCCGATGCAATGTCAGAGTAGGGAGGGACAGATCTGCTTAAAGTGCCGGTGCCTTTCAGATTGGGCGCATGCCCCCCCTTCTCCTCCCCATACCTCCATCCAGCGCTGCCTGCTCTTTCCCTGCTGCTGGCGCCGCCATGAAAAAAACAGAGGGCGGAGGCAGCAGGGAAAGACCAGGCAGCGCTGGACGGAGGTATGGGGGGAAGAAGGGGGGCGTGCTCCTGAGTTGCAAGTTGCACAGGGTGCGATTTCAGCTCAATACGGCCCTGTGTGCAAACATCTTGCATTTCCTCCATATAATCTAATTGGCTTTTTGGTTGGTTCGATTCAGTCTCTGATTGGATTTCTGAAAAAACCCCGCCCCCTCTAAGGCGGGGGGGGGGGGGGTGCCATTTCATACTTCGCCTCAGGCAGCAGATGGCCTTGAGCCGCCCCTGAAAAAGATATAGCAGAATTAGAAAAAGATACAGAGAAGAACCACCAAAATGGTAAATGGGATTGGATGGAAGGTTACCCCTATGAGGAAAGGCTTAAAAGCTTAGGGCTTTTCAACCTGGAAAAGAGACGGCTGAGGGTAGATATGATAGAGGTCTATAAATTAATGAATGGAGTGGAACGGGTAAACGTAGATCAGTTGTCTACGTCATCAGAATATAGAAAAACTAGGGGACATGCAATGAAGCTACAGGGAGATATGATAGAGGTCTATAAATTAATTGAATGGAATGGAATGGGTAAACGCAATTGATTGTTTACGCCATCAAAAAGTAGAAAGACTACGGGACAAGCAGTGAATTACAACTTAAACCATTTAGACTAATAAGAAAATATTTTTTCACTCACAAGTAATCAAACTCTGGAATTTGTTACCGAAGGATGTAGTAAAAGCTGTTAGTGTAGCTGGGTTTATAAAAGGTTTAGACAAGGTCCATAAATCATTATTAAAGAGGACCCGGGAAATCCAATGATTGCCCTGGGACAAGCATTGTGGAACCTGTGTGCCTTTTGGGAACTTGCCAGGTACTTGTGACCTAGATTGGCCACTGTTGGAAAAAGGATACTGAACTTGATGGACCTTGGTCTGACTCAGTATGGCATTTCTTCGATTTTTATGTTCTTAATGTGTTAAGGAGCTCTGAATAGTGTGAATGTCTTTATAAAATAGGCATAAAGTAATTGCCTTTTTGACATTTCATATTGGCCTGCTATTATAAAATGTATCTAATGAGGGCAATTTTCAAGCTTTGGTAAATTGGCCTGTTTGAAAAGTGTACTCCTTTGCACAACTAAAAATGCATGCCATATTGTACATATGTAATTCAGGCCTGCCTTTTCTATCCTACGTTTTTTTTAAACCTCCAGGAGACAGGATCCGAGACCCCTTCAGGAGGCTGGAGGTTTTTTATGCTTTGATACGCATTCCTGCCTCCTGGAAAAATTACAGGGTTCAAAGGACTTGAATTAGATTTAGTGAGATTGGGTTATTAACTGTGAATATTGGGATACTGAGCCCTGTGAAATAGTACAGTGTTTTTTGAATAAAAATATAAGAAACAGAAAATGTTTAAACCAAATCTTTTCTTTTTACTCATAACCAAAAGCAGCTCACCAAAGGAAAAACACAGGTAGTTATTAAGACAAAATAAAGGAGCAAATTATTATTATTTAATATTTTATAACTTTCCAATACTATATGAAAACAGCTTACAATCATAAGGAAAAATAGAAGAACAAATCAATATAAAGTAGCTGGAGGATTAATTTTATTGGGAGAGACTAAATATTCACATACAAAAAACAAGACAGACACTCAGTCAAGAAAAAAAAAAAGAAACAAACAAAAAATTAAGTTGCCCCAATTTAGGGAATGGTAATATTAAACTTTACCTTGTAAAAAAACTCCCCAGTTGTATCAACAAAAACATAATTAGAACCCTGATAAGAAAGAAGACACTTACATGGAAAATGAAAAAAAAAAGCAGCAACTCATTTGAAAGCACCAGGTTTTAGTTGAAAGAAACTTTTCCTAAACGCTTGTGTAATTCTAGTCACTTCAGAGAAGACAGAGACCTTCTGACCACAAAATACAGATTCCTTATGAGCAAAATAAGCTTTAAATATCAAGGGCTTATCCATCTCAGACTGCAGTGTCACCATCAGTGTGCCCCTGGAGGGAATAACATCCTGAGAGTCCTCAAGAAATTTAGTTAAATCTAAATCTTATGTTAACTGTTAAAAGTTCACGAATGTCCCATGTATTAGGATTAGACATGCATATCTGTCATGCCTGTATCATTGTAAACCGCATCCGATCCATGGGAGGATGCGGTATAAAAGTGTTGTTAAATAAATAAAGGGACTGACAAGTTACCCCCTTCAGGAGGAACTGATTAGCCTGTGAAAAAACCGAGAGCAACTGAGGCCTGCATAAAAGGCTTCAGAGCTTTGCACTGTTGAGGCATTCCTAACAGGGGCTATACATTTCAAACAAAGGTAAGAGTTTGTGGCTTGTTAAATTACTAGCTCTCTGCCTGGGAGCTCTTAAAAGGGTTTTGGTACATTTATAAACAAAGTTACATTCTTCTTGGTGCTTTAGTTTAAAAGGGGAAATATTTTCTTTAGTGGAGTAGGTTTAAAACTCTGCTTTAGTATCTTTCTCATCCCTTTGAAGCTACTGACACCTCATCAGGTGTTAGTTCCCTCCCTACCCCCCCCCCCCCAACTCCCACCTACCCTTAGTGTTTTATAGGGCACTCCCAATTAACCACACACAGGGGACTTGGAACAGCACATTTTGAACACACTTAAAAGAGATTTAACTGCTTTTTCTCTGAAAGGACAGCTGGGAAACTGACTGGTACTTTGGTAGGTCTCTCTCTTTTGCTTCAACAGATAACTAAGCTCCACCAACTGAACAATGGCTGGGAAAAATTGTATCGCCAAAGCTGTTGCCCCCATTACAGCTTCTGCCTCTGTCCAGACAGAGGTCTCAATGCCAGCTGAAGGACTGGTTTCATGTGCAGGATGCCTGCATGTTGAAGCTCTCAGGAAACAAGTGGAAGAACTCAAAGAGGAGATGGCGAGGCTGAGGAGCATTCAAGACAGTGAAAATTACATTGACGAGATGCCTCTTGCAACATCCAAGCTCTCCAGCAGAGGAGAAGATGGGAGCCTACAGAATGACGAAGGTTGGACATGTCACCAGGGCCTGCAGAATCACCAATCCAACTTCTCCAGCCCTTGAAGTGAAGAAACATTTTGCAGCCCTGGAAGTGGAGGAGGTGAAAGCAGCCCTGGAAAGGAAAGATCCAGAGCTCGAGCACCCCAAAGTTGCAGAATCAGCAACCACAAGGAAGTGAAGGGTAGTGGTGGTTGCTGACTCTCTTCTGAGGGGTATTGAGGCGTCCATCTGCTGACCAGACTTGATGTCCAGAGAGGTATGCTGTCTGCCAGGTGCCAAATTCCGAGATGTTACAGAGAGTTTGCCGAGACTCATCAAACCCACTGACTATTACCCAATGTTGAATCAATGTCGGCACAAATGAAACTGTCAGATATCCCTCTGAGTGTATCAAAAGTGATTTAATGGCTCTGGGAAAGAGGGTGAAGCAGATAGGGGTGCAGGTGTTGTTCTCTTCATTCCTCCCTGTTGAGGGTAAAGGCCAAGGCAGAGATGCTCGCATCCTGGAGGTGAATGCATAGCAGCGTTGATGGTGTCATTGAGAGTGTTTTGGTTTCCTGGATCATGGGATGATGTTCCAAGGGTTGCAGAGCAGAGATGGCATCCATCTGTCCAAGAAAAGTTGATGTGTCTTCAGTAGCAGATGGCTAATCTACTGAAGAGGGCTTTAAACTAGATAGTTGGGGATGGGTGAAGAAAGCCCCCAGGTAAGTGAAACATTAAATACCTTCCTGCAGACACCTGGTTGAATCTGGGCTCCACAGCTTCTCATACAAACATATAAGCTTATAGCTTTGTATCTTTTAATAAACTTGCAGCTTGGTATCTCTTACCTTTTTTCTTACCTACCCTGTTGGTTGTGTAGCTGATATATAATATTTAACTGCTGTTGTGTAGCTAAGTTAACTGCTGGTTTTACATTCACTTCTGGGAATAATCTGTCTGTTTGCATTCCTTGGATAGCCCTCCAATCAGAAATCTAAGGGGGCCAAGTACAACAGGGACCTTTTCACAAAAGAAAGAGAAACATTAAGATTTCAGTTGGCTAATTCAGCTTCCATTGTTTGAAATTGTCTGCAAACTTGCTGCCGGGGGGGGGGGGGGGTGCTCTTGAATAGTGGACTTCCTGCAGACACCTGGTTGAATCTGGACTCCACAGCCTCTCATACAAACATAAGCTTATAGCTTTGTATCCTGCAGACACCTGGTTGAATCTGGGCTCCACAGCTTCTCATACAAACAGATAAGCTTATAGCTTTGTATCTTTTAATAAGCTTGCAGCTTGGTATCTCTTACCTATTTTCTTACCTATCCTGTTGGTTGTGTAGCTAACTGCTGGTTTTACATTCACTTCTGGGAATAATCTGTCTGCTTGCATTCCTTGGGTAGCCCTCCAATCAGAAATCTAAAGGTGCCCTCAGTTCAGGTAAGGCCTGCTGGCCAAGGACACTTAGGTTCCCACCCCTCTACCCCTTGCCCCACCCACCCCCAGGCTGCATTGCTTATATAGCGGTCATATATGTTGACATCTATCATCTTAATTCGACCACACATGTCTTGTATTCAGTGCAATAATTGTAGTGCCTTCATTCTGAGACGAATCATCTGGAACCTAAGAGCTTGCCCTATATGCCTCAAGTTGGCAGCCATACAAAATAAATTGACTCTATTAAGGGAAGAAGTAGCTGCAATGAAACACACCTGTTCTAGGATAAAAATCAAACATAGTCCTCCGCCGCTCCCACAGAGATTCAAACATCCCAGGAACAAATGGATCACAGTGGGCTTTGGTAGACTACGTCCGGTAATGCAGAAACACCCTGTACATCAAGAGATATCACTGCATAGTGCCTTCTCTGCTTTGGTTAATGAGGATGCCCAAGCCAGGGAAGCTCAAGGGCCCTTAAATAAGATGTCAATGTCCAATCTCCTGATAAAGCACCAATTATGAAGAGAGACTCAGGGAACAGAAAACTACTACTACTTGGTGATTCCATCATCAGAGGCACCAACTTGTAAACACAGTTCAAAGGAGGGAAATTAGTCAAATGCCTCCCAGGCTCTTCATCTAGCAAGAATACAAACCAAGTTTTTGTGTACTGTCAGACGGCTGCCTAGGGTGAGAACTTACACAATCTTGACGATGCATATATTCATATGATTCTTGCAAGGTATTGTGGGTAATGTAGTTCATTCACTCCCAAACACAGCTGAAGACAATAATTGAGTTGTGAAACCAGTGGTAAGGCCAATAAAATACTTCTTTTATTGATGGGGTTTAATTCACCCAGCACAAATATGCTTGGTAGCAATATAAATGAGGTTACTTGCTTGCAGTGTTTAAATGGATAACATAAAGTCACAAAGCAAATCAGAAAACAACCTTCAACTTGTCAGGCAATTAGCTAATGTTTTCTTAGCAAATAATTACCAAATAAAAAGGCACAAAGAAATAAATGAACTTTGCTTGTTAGGTTAACTTCTGCTTATTTTCCACGCAGATCCTGCAGTGATTCTCTCTTGCTCACACACACAATCAGGTGCAGCTTTAATTACTATCAATTGACCAGCTGAAACCCTTTAGCTGGCTGGCTGCTACTGTGTGAACCCAAATCCTGCTTTAAGAGCTGTTTGCAGTGGAAATAAAGAACAAAGTTAGGTTTCTTTGTGATGGCTGAGGTGTTTGCTCACAGAAAGCTAGCAATAGCATTTAGATAGAGAACAGTCCATGTAATGAATAGTTTCATCTGCTGTATCTCCCCCTTCATCAATCAGCATAGGGTCACTATCATACATTGGCACAGACGAGTCTTTCCATAAGGCACTATCATGAGAATGCTTATTCCCTTGCTGCCATTCACTATTATAGATAGGATCTGGATCAGTGTTCATATCTGAGCCTCTCCTGCTATCATAATTCCTCTCTGTATATCCTGGCCAGTATGTAATCCAATTCTGATGTCCAGCCTTCCAATCTTGATCCCTGGACACTGGATCTTTCCTCACATACCTTCTGGCATAGGTCTGAAAGTCCTTTCCACGTGCAGTCTTCTCTCTTCCAGGTAGCCACTGGTGATTCCTATCTCTGCCAATCCATTCCTCTGGCTGACTCCAGTCCAATGGACTCTGCTGGCATTTGGAATACCTCCCAGTATAGGTACTGCCTTGGACTCTCCCAGACCATCCAATGGGCTTTCTTCTCTTCCTTCCAGAGAGTTTCCTTCTTTCTCTATCCGCTTGGCTTGGCTTCTGTTTCTCCAGGTGATACTGGTGCTTGAGCTTGAAGCTGTTGTTGTCTCCTTTCCTGAAGCTCTTTCTGTAGCTGTTATCTGTAGAATAAGCTCTATTCTTATTCTGTTCTAATGTGTGCTCCTCCCTAACACAGCGCAGCTGTGTTGAATCAGGCCCTGCCCTTTGAGATGAGTGCTTAGGGATTACCTCATAGCTCTCTTGATTGCACACACATTTTCTCACTTCAGCCCCTCTCATGGCTGCTGGAAACCTGGTGCATTCTGGGACTGGTAGTCTTTTATGTGAAAACTCTGTTTTCTTGCTTCTACCAGAACTGACAGGTTGCTTGTTCAGAGTCATATCATCTTTTCTATAGCTCCTACCTGAGCTATGATAAGCTTCCTTATCACAGTACTTAGCGCTGAAAGTGAGCACGTCAAAATTGATGTTATCATCCACTTGGATACAAATGACCTGGCTAGAAACAGTGCAAGTACAGTTCAAACAGACTTTCAAACTCTGGGGGAGAAACTAAAGCCCATTGTTAACACTGTAGCATTCTCAGAAGTTCTACCTGTTCTTGGTAAGGGGGCAAAAAGGCTAAATCGCATAAACAGCTTTAACACATGGCTCCAAACCTGGTGCAAAGAGGAAGGATTCAGATTTATAGGCGACTGGGGAAACAGATGGACCAACAAGAGACTATACTGTGCTGATGGACTACATCTCTCTGTCGCATGGAGAAGAATCCTAAGTGAAAAATTCAGCCAGTATGTGGATACGCATTTAAACTAGAAAAAGGGAGTGACGGATGGGGAAGGTCAAGTTCTGGACATCACTCCCTGCAAAAGCAGAACAACATCAGAAACAGCCACACTTTTAAACCACACAACAAAAACAAGTGGGAAGAAGTAGACAGAACAAAATCAATGCAAAACACACACAAGTCAGTTAAATGCTGGAAAGCAATGAGCACAAATGCTCAAAGCTTATCCAATAAAGTTCCAGACCTAGAAGCCCTAATGGTGGAAATGGACTTGGACATTGTGGCCATTACAGAAACATGGTTTAATGAATCGCATGATTGGGATATAGCCATAGCTGGCTATAATCTATTCAGAAGAGACAGAGAAAATGGAAGAGGATGAGGAGTAGCCTTGTATGTCAAAAGCAATATTAAAGCTACTGAAATGCAGGGGGCATGGGGAAAAGAAGAAGTGCTCTGGGTTGTGTTGGAAAGAGGAGATGACACTGTCATCCATACTGCTGTAGTCTACAGACCTCCAACTCAAATCGAAGAGCTAGATAACGAATTGATTATAGACATTGTCAAAATAGCCTGTGACGCAGTAGCGGTTCCTGAAGCCATGGAAACAGATAGTGACCCGGTGGAAGGTTTGGGTACTGCAGGTAAATGCAGGATTTTCCCTTCTCAGCACAAGATGCACATGGCTAATCAGCTAACACAGCTCACCTCGGGGGAGGGGAGAAGCAGAGTTGCTGATTGGGCACGCCCTAGCAGGAGGCGGGTTCCCCAGAGCAGAGGCACCTTGTTAAACAGAGAGAAGGAAGACAGAAGACGTAAAGAGAAAGGGAGAGGGAAAGCAGAACACTGGACAAAGCCAGCAGAAGTGTGCTTTAGAGACAGAGCAAAGCAAGGACAAAGGAAGCAACCTGGAAAGCAGGAACTAGCCTTGGATGCCAGAACCTTTGACTTTGAAGGAGAAACGCTCCCCAGCTGCAATACTAGGAGAACGCTTTCAAAGCCAAGAAGCAGGTACCAGGGAGACTCAGTGCCTGGAAGAGCCTTCTGGGAGCAAGAGAGGGGCGAGGCACTGAGAGACCCAGGCATAAAGCCTATGTTTTTGGAGCAGAGAGCTGACCCATGGAAAGAAAGGCAGACTGCTCAAGAACTTTCAGACATTCCTCAATATAAGGTACAGAGTGTCTTTAATTCTGATAACAGCTTTTATGAGAAGCCAGACTGTGTGAATGTTAATTTTAAAACCCAGGGCAAGCCCAGGTTTTATGAAGACGGTTGGCTGCAACCTGAAACTCATTTATCTAAACCCAGCTTTTCTCACCAAACTGCTGACAGAGTTAGCAAGCAGGCTAGCTACAAGGACACAGCTGATTTAAATGGTAGAGATATATGCCGGGAGGATTTAGGAGGCCCTAAGTTTGAAGTGCTGTTTAGAAACACTCCACATGCAAATGAACTGAATAACCCAACACTGGCTTACAGAGACAAGTGGGGGAGGGGTAACTCCAGTTCATTGAATGAGCGTTGTAACAGAGACGACATTGTTTGTTTGCCTGAAGCAAAACCCACAAACAATTACTCACCTCAGGAAGGAGCTAATTCTCAGCCCAGCCCATATAGAAAGCAGGCTGAAGCCCTCCTAAAAGAGTTCAAAGAATTCTTAAACAAATGAACCATTCCTGAGCAGAAAGTAGTGCATTCAGTGCAGAGCCCAGAAGCAGATGTCCCATTGGTTCTTCCCTTGCCAATGATTAAGTTAAATCAACCAATGGACTGCTCAACCTGTCTGATTGACAAGAAATAGAAAAGCAAAGCTTGAATGGTCCTTTTTCTGTGATAACCTGAAATGTTTGCTATTTAAGTGCCCGGCTGAAGAGCTTACCTGAAGTTAAGAATAAGCTGAAGCATTGTTTGGTTATAGCACATGGACATTATTGTTTTCCTTGTTTTTGATTGCCAAGTAGAGTTCACATGAGGGGATGTGAACTCCAATATTAATGGACACTTTTGAGCACAGCCTTTAAAGAACCTTATTTTCATTGTTCCTGTGTTTTTGGCTACAATACATTATCCTTTATGCTTGTCCTATCCTTTTGAAGCGGGAGAAATAAATCCTTATAAAAAGAAATATTCTTTTGCCTGCCTTATCATTCGATCTACACAACTACAACCTTAATCTCAAGGCCTACCCCTCCTCAAACCCTCAAGGTTAGGGAGTGGGTGGTGGCAAGCCACAAAGGGGGATGTGATCATATTGGGTGACTTTAATCTACCCGATGTGGATTGGATTACTCCTTCTGCAAATCTGGAAAGAAGCAAAAAAATTGTGGATGCTCTGCAAGATGCGTTACTTAGACAAATGGTGATGGAACCAACAAGGGAAAGCTCAGCGCTGGATTTAGTCCTCACCAACGGTGATAGCGTGTCGAATGTCTTTGTGGGTGCACCTGTGAGCAGCAGCGATCATCACAAGGTGTGGTTTGAGATAAAAACCAAGGTGCAATCCAACTATAGCAAGCTCAAAGTCCTAAACTTCAAAACCACTGACTTCAATAAAATGGCCATGTACCTAAAGGAGGCGTTGACAGGGTAGACGGAGATAAGGGAAGTAGAATTGCAATGGGCTAAACTAAAGGTGGCAATAAAAGGGGCAACGGATAAATATGTAAGAAAAGTAAACAAAAACAAAAGGAGAAGTGAGCCTATTTGGTTTTCCAAAGAAGTGGCTGCTCAAATAAAGCAAAAAACACAGCTTTCGCAAAATACACAAGCTTGCAAACAGAGGAACACAGAAATGAATACAGGATCAAACTCAAAGAGACAAAAAGAGAAATAAGGATAGCAAAATCAAAGGCAGAGGAAAAGATGGCTAAAGATGTGAAGTGTGGCGAGAAAACTTTCTTCAGATATATTCGGGAAAGGAAGATGATCAGAGGTGGAATCGCAGGACTCAGAAGTGCTGGGAATGGACTTGTGGAAAGGGACATTGAAAAAGCGGAATTGCTAAACAAATACTTCTGCTCTGTTTTTACTAAAGAAAATCCTGGAGAAGGACCAACTGTGACTCCCAAATATAAAGATGGGAATAAAGTAGATATCACACCATTCACAGAAAATGATGTGTTAGAACAACTTGCGAAACTGAAAGTGGACAAGGCCATGGGACCGGATGGGATACATCCCAGGATACTGAAAGAGCTCAGAGAGGTTCTTGCAGGGCCATTAAAGGATGTTTTCAACAGTTCCTTGGAAACAGGAGTAGTTCCTCAGGACTGGAGAATGGCTGATGTCGTACCTCTACACAAAAGTGGTGACAGGGAAGAAGTGTCAAACTACATGCCCGTGAGCCTTACCTCGGTGGCGGGAAACGTAATGGAGGTGCTTCTGAAGGAGCGAATAGTGAACTTTCTCAAAACCAACAGGTTGCAAGATCCGAGGCAACATGGTTTTACTGAAGGATGATCTTGCCAAACAAATCTGATTGAGTTCTTTGACTGGGTGACCAGAGAACTAGATCAGGGGCATGCGATGGATGTCATCTACCTGGATTTCAGCAAAGCCTTTGATACTGTTCCTCATAGGAGGCTTATCAATAAACTCAGTAGTTTGGGGATGGGTCCCAAAGTGGTAAACTGGATCAGAAATTGGTTGAATGATAGACGACAGAAGGTGATGGTAAATGGAGCTCACTCGGAGGAAAGGAAGGTGATTAGCGGGGTGCCCCAGGGTTCAGTCCTGGGCCCGGCACTGTTCAATGTATTTGTGAGTGATATTGCTGAAAGACTGAATGGAAAGGTCTGTCTTTTTGCAGATGACACGAAAATTTGCAACAGAGTGTACTCCCCCGAGGGAGTCCTTAACATGAGAAAAGATCTACAAAAGCTGGAAGAATGGTCAAATGCTTGGCAATTAAGATTTAATGCAAAGAAGTGCAGAGTCATGCACTTGGGTAACAGAAACCCCAAGAGAAATGTACATGATAGGGGGCGAGAGGTTGGTGTGCATGGATCACGAGAAAGACCTTGGTGTGATTATTTCTGTAGATCTCAAGGTGGCAAAGCAGTGCAACAAGGCGGTGGCAAAAGGCAGGAGGATGTTGGGCTGCATACGAAGAGGAATTACCAGCAGAAAGAAAGAGGTTCTAATACCACTGTATAAGTCACTGGTGAGGCCTCACTTGGAATACTGTGTTCAGTTTTGGAGACCGTATCTTGCAAAGGATGTAAAAAGAATGGAAACTGTTCAGAGGAAGGCGATCAAAATGATTTGGAGCCTGCGTCAGAAGCCTTATGAGAAGAGACTTGAAGACCTAAATATGTACACTTTGGAGGAGAGGAGGGATAGGGGAGATATGATTCAGACTTTTAAATACTTAAGGAGAAATAATGAACAAACAAACCTCTCCAGAGACGGGGAAGCTGTAAAATGAGAGGGCATAACATGAAGCTGCAAGGTGGAAAATTGAAAGGCAATGTCAGGAAATACTTTTTCACTGAGAGGGTGGTGGATGCTTGGAATGCCCTCCTGATGGAGGTGGTGGGGGCAAATACAGTGACAGAATTCAAAATGGCATGGGACAGACACAATGGATCCATTTATAGCAACAGAATAAAATCAAAATAAACTGAACCATCTAACTTCTCAACAAATAGGGGTGTCCTGCATGGAGCGGTGGGTTCACCCCTAAACAAAGACATGGGGAAGGGTGGCCTGCACAGAGTGGCACCTACTCCTGCCATCTTACTCCGGCCATCTTACTGAGCAGAATAGATGGACCATACTGGTCTTTATCTGCCGTCATTTACTATGTTACTATCTTTATGGAAATGGGTAAAAGGGGCAACATATGGAAAGAGGTGTGTATAAATGCCCGTAGCATTGGAAATAAGATCCTAGATGTTGAAGCTTTAATGGGAGAGGCTGACTTGGATTTAGTGGCAATTACAGAAACATGGTTCACAGAAAACCATGACTGGGATGTAACTATACCAGGCTATACTTTATTCAGAAAGGACAGGATAGGAAGAAGAGGAGGAGGAGTGGCACTATATGTAAAAAAATAATCTTAAAGCTTTGGAACTACAGAGCTTAAAAGGGAGAGAGGAGGCACTGTGGATTAAACTAGAAAGAGGGGAAGAGAAATCTATTTGCATTGGCATGATATACAGACCTCCCTCACGTGAGGAAGAGGTGGACAGAGAGTTAATTGAAGACATATGCAGCATTCCCAGGAGAAGGGAAGTGCTACTGATAGGGTATTTCAATATGCCAGATGTTGATTGGCACATTCCTGCTGCAGTTTCATCTAGAAGTAAGGAGATCCTGGATTCTATACAGGGAGAACTATTCAGGCAACTGGTAAGAGAACCCACATGTGAAGGGGCTATACTGGACTTGGTGCTTACCAATGGTGAAAGTGTTTCTGATGTTATAGTGGGAGATCATTTTTCATCCAGTGATCACCAGATGGTGTGGTTCAGTATTAGCACTAGGGCTGTTAAAATCCATTCAAAAGTGATGACTTCCTGTGACATCGGCTGACTGAATGGCGGTGTTCTGAATGGGCTCCGCCGCGTGACCCATCAAAAGAGATGATACCCCGTGAAGAAAAAAAAAATATATATATATACCCCTGTAAAGAGCCGGATGATAGTGGCAGAGGGAGGAGAGCAACAAGCAGAAAAAACCCAGAGGTACAGGCCGAGACAGCGCTGAGTGAGCGGAGTGGAGGATGATCCATCCCTCTCGAGCTGGTGCTTGTGAGAGCGCATGGGCAGAGAGACCTGGCATCCCCCCCCCCTAGTGCAGGGGTGCTGGAGATCAGTGAGCTCTGCTGCGGGAGAAGAGCGGTGCAGATTGACAGCCTGCATCGTGGGCGCTGGCGGCGGAGTAGATACAGCAGGGAGGAGTTCAGTGTAAGGAGAGTCGGCCGCAGCAGAAGGAGCAGGACGGCAGGGAGGAGTGAACACACGTGGTGGTGAGGCCCGGGAGCTAAGACAGGCCTAAGAGGAAGGCCACGGGAGCATTGTTTGCGGTTGGAAGCACCCGGCAGTTATAACCTGGAGAGAAGGGGATAATCTGCGTCTACAGGTTATCGGGAGCCAGCAAGAGCAGGTGTAGTGCTCGCGAACAGTGCCCCGTGTTCTGGGGGATGGGTAATTAAGCCTCCCCAGGGGTGACGAACGGAGCGGATTAAATAAAGGATTGGAGGGAGAGGAGTGAGAGCAGCGAATGGCGGCAAGAAAGTAGGCTGTAGACCTCAAATCCTTTTCCTTTAATGGTAGGGGGAGTGCCAAGAACCACATGGCAAAAATGGCAGGAAGCAGTGGTGAGCAAAAGGAGGTGGAAGAGGCTGGCATGGCGGGAAGTATGTCTAATGACATACAGGCTCTAAGAAATGATTTGCAGGAGAGGTTTGAGTCAACAAGAGCTGAGTAGTGTCATATGCCCCCCAGCCCTCTGCCTAGGGGTCAGAGGATTGGGGCTGCCATGATGTCCTTTATGCAGAAAATGACTATAGCTTTTACTCCTGCAATGCCTTATGGGAGTGGTAGTTTTTAGTCCTCTGATAAAAGGATAGCCGTGAGTCGAGTGTTAGGAAAAAATTGACAAGAAAATTTATTCCCCTTCCCAAACAGACTTAGTGCAGAACAAACAGTACTCTTTACAGGAGCTTTGCTGGAAAGTTATTTACAGAAACAAAATAGCTGTATTTTCATACTCCTGGCTTCCAAAACGTGCAAGGTATTTTTCTCTACAACAAAGTAGTAAATCAAAACAGCTTCTTCTTTTTCCTCAAAGAAGAAGATTCCTTTCCTCTGCTTCATCTCAGCTCATTCACCCAAAATCTTTAGCGAAGAGGTTTAATGTCGTCTGCGAGACAGAGCGTACAATCCATTGGAATTTCTTCTGAGTCAGCAGAATTAAATTCCCATTGCATCTCCTCAACCTCAGGGCTTACTGAGCTTTGTTTCAAACTGTTACTGCTAGGCCGGGAATAACCTCTTTCTAAGGACTGGAGCGTTTCTCCAGGGTACAGTTCTAGATGGTGAGGTCTTGTAAGGTTTGTGGCTGTGGGGATTCTTCCCTGGCTCTCCCCTAGTTCTCTCCAGCTGCTAGGCAATGCTTTATACCTTTCTGCATTCAATTCCTGCCTAAAGCACTGCCCTAGCTCTTTAGTACAAGCTGAGCCTCTTGACTTCCCTGGTTCAGTGTTAGGTTCCCACCTGTATAGACCTTGAGACCTTTCCTCCGGCAGTGAGATCTGAAGGGCTCCCACCTCTCTCCGTCTAGGCAGGTTCCTAGTAACTGGCTGTGCCTTCTCTCCTTCTGCTCGGTTAGGCTCACTTCCCGAACTACAACGAGGTTCTTCACAGAGTCTCCAACCTTCTGAAGTCTCTGAGCCTCTCCACTTCTCTGAAGCTCTCCGTGTGCCAGTCTCTCCTTCTTGGCCACTGCTTCCTTCTCTGCCACTCCTTCCACCTCTTTGCTCTCTGCCAGGCCTTCTGCTTCCCTCCTTCTCTGCCTCCTTCTCCTCCCTTTCTGGGGCTACTGAGCAGCATTTATCTTTCTTCCCTCTGAAGCTTGGCTTGGCTTTTTTAAGCAGGTGAGAGTAATCAAACTCCAAGCTTGCTGCTACGTCAGAGCTTGGGTGTGTCAGCTCAACTGCTCCCTCTCTCTGCTTGCTTCTCTTGTGCAGACCCTGAGCTGTGTGTGTTGGCTGACTGTCATTTTTAGAGGTAAAATCCACCTTTCTTTCTACTTCCATAGGCTCTGCCTGTGCTTCTGTATTACAGTAAGGAGCATTAGAGAAAGAAGTGCATGGATGGCTCCAGGAGATAAAGTCAGATATGGAAAATATGGGGACCCGCTTGGATGAAGTGGAAAACAGGATTGAGGAGCAGGAAGGAAGATGGGCTATTAAGGATTGACAGATGGACACCATAAGTGGAGTTCAAGAGGAGCTGTGGCAAAAGATTGAGGACCTGGAGAACAGGTCAAGGAGATCAAACATCCGGATAAGGGGCTTGCCCGAGAGTGATAGAACAGTGAACTATGTCTCTTTGGCAGAGGAATTTTGTGGAGCGGCGCTCCGGGCAGCTGATATGGAAGTGGAAGGAGTCTGCCTGACGGTGGACAGAGCACATAGAGCCCTGGGGCCACGGAGGGAGAATAAGGTGCAGGATGTAGTAGTATGCTTCCATGAATTTTGATCAAAAGAGTTGGTGATGAGGGCATCATGGAAGCTTTGTAATATTAAATGGCAAGGATCTGAGGTGGAGGTGTTTGCCGATGTATCCAGTCTTACTATTAAAAAGTGCAGAGAATATCAAGCGGTAACCCGGAGGTTACGGGAGGAGAACATGAGATACCGATGGTTGTTTCCCGTGGGATTACAATTCACTATAAATGCGAAAACAACGACAGTGCACTCAGTGGAGGCGGCAATCAGGATTATGCAGCAGGCCAGCTGGACTGATCTCCCTGTGATGAGCAGGCCTGAGCAAAGCCAGCGGGGGGCTGGTGAGGAGGAGACGGAGCGAACGCACCAGTGGAGTCGAGTGCCGGGCAAGGAAAAAAGATTAAGAAGTCAAAGACTGTTAAAGTGAATATAGTCTGCTGTTGTTGTATGTTGTAATGCTGTGCTGTGGGGGTAAGTGTAGCCTGTGGGGGCGTAATGGAGAGGGTGGAGGGGTGGCATGTTCTGTCCTTCCCCTGGGTTGAGGCCTCGGGAGGTGGAGGAGCATGTAAGGGGGAGATGGTGGTTGGGGGATAGTCCTCTGGAATAAAGGATGGGTGTAGATGGGGGAGGGTTTAAGATCTAAGAGGGGGAAGTTGAGATAAGGGATAGGATGGGTGGTCGGCTGGTTGTCACTTGAAGGGTACCAAGTTGGAACAGATGGAAAGAGGGGTGAGGAGGGGGGGGTAGGGGAAGGGGGCAGGGAGGGGGGAAGGGGGGTAGGGGATGGAAAGGGACATGGGGGAAACAGGGGTGGTGGCCTAGTGGAAGGAGAGGAAAGGTACAATGCCTGACATTAATTTAATGAGTATGAATGTTAGAGGCCTAAATTCATATGCTAAGAGGCAGATGTTGATGAAAGAATGTACCAGATTGAAAGGGGATATTGTCTTTATACAGGAGACAAAGTTCTTGTCTAAGGATGAAGGCCGGGTGGGGCACCCTCACTATCCTCAGCAATTTTTTGCTTCTAACAGATTGGAAAAAAAGAAGGGTGGGGTCGGGGTCTTACTATTGGCATGGGTTTTGGGACAAGTGGGGGAAGTAATTAAAGATAAAAATGGGAAGGTTTATTGTGGTGAAATTGAAATGGGATCAGAAATCATACACGCTGGTTAGTGTGTATGCCCCGAATGTTAAGCAAGCTCAATTCTTTCGGGAGCTGCATAATAAGCTTGTTGGGATGGTGGAGGGGTGTCTGTTGATGGGGGGAGATTTTAATGTGGCAATGGACCCTGGTGTGGATGCGTCCAAAGGGGTAGTGTCCTCACCAAGGCAACAAAGGATGATGCTGAAGAGGTTAATCACTGGTCTCGGACTGGTTGATGTATGGAGGGAGGCAAACAGGGGGCAGCGAGACTATACCTTCTACACTGGGGTGCATGAGGTGTACTCCCGAATAGATATGATTTTTGTGGATAAGGTCCTGATGCCAGCTGTAAAGGTCTGTGACATACGAGAGCAGACATGGTCAGATCACTCCCCAGTGATCTGTGAGGATCAAATTGGGGGGCTGAGATTGAATAGAGGGTGGTGGAAATTGAATGAATCCCTCCTGGAGGATGAAGAGGTGGTGAGTCAGATTAAGGAAGGGATTGTTGAATACCTATCGTTCAATGGCACAGGGGAATGTTCACCAGGGACAGTGTGGAACTGTTTGAAAGCGGTAGTTAGGGGGAAGCTGATTGCAATAGGAGCCTATCAGAAAAAGATGAAAGTGCAGCAGCAAGAACACTTGCTGGCAATGATTGGAAGGGTGGAGAAAGAATTAAAGAGTGCCCCGCAGGATAGGAAGTTAAAAAAGGAGCTAGGGGAATTAAGAGGAGAATTGAGTGAGTTAAATATGCAGGAAATTAGATATCAGCTTAAATTGCTGCAACAGAAGAGTTTTGCCTTCAGCAATAAAGCGGGGAGGATGCTAGTCCGCAAGGTTCAAAAATTAAGATCTAGGAATGCCATAGTTCGCATTAAGGATACACAGGGGAAGGATCTATGTGAGGGTAGTGCTATAGAGGAAAGATTTATCCAATATTATCAGCAGTTATATACACTGGAGCAATTAGTGGAGGATAGTAAAATACAGGAATATCTGGATGGTGTTACACTACCTCTCCTTACGGAGGAAGAGGGGGAGGAGTTGTCAGACCCAATTCGCGAGCAGGAAGTCCTAGCAGTGATTAAAGGGTTGCCGGGACATAAGGCAACAGGGTTGGATGGCTTCTCTAATAAGTTTTATAAGGCCTTTGCGGGGGTAGTGGTCGGTCCTCTGGTACGAATGTATAACTCCTTTAGTGCAGGGGGGCAGATGCCGGCTTCATTGTGGATGGCGGAAATTAGTCTTCTACATAAAGAAGGGAAGGATCCTGTAGAGTGTGATTCGTATTGGCCCATCTCATTGTTGGGGGGTGATTTAAAGATTTTTACTAGGATCCTGGCAAATAGACTGGGGCCGCTTCTGGGGAAGTTAATCCATCCTAACCATTCTGGGTTTATTGCGGGGCACTACACCTTGGATAATATACGACGGGCTCTTAATGTAATGTGGCAGGGGGAGGAGAGGGGGGAGGGGATACCATTGTTGGCAGTTGACGCTGAAAAAGCCTTTGATAGGGTTAACTGGGCCTATCTCTTTGGGGTATTGGGGAAAATAGGGATAAAGGGGAACTTTTTGAGGTGGATCCAGACCCTTTACCAAGGGCCGAGGGCATGTTTAAAGATGAATGGCTCAATCACGAGGGGGTTTGAATTGTTTAGGGGTATGCGCCAAGAGTGCCCCTTGTCACCCTTGTTATTTATATTGTCCTTGGAACCCATGGCGCAAAGGATACGGGAGAGGGCGGACGTAGTAGGGGTGCCAATTCTTTTATATAAAAAATCCGCGCGGCGTCTAGTCAAAGCCTTTGAGAAGGTGTTACACAAGGGAACGTGGGCAGCATCAGTTAAAATGCTTGAAACTGACCCCCTGAAGAAACTCTATCCAGAGTGAAAAGCTTAAATGGGCGCCTGAAGTTGGCGTTGGGGAACATTGAAAAGATAAGCATTTGTTTTCTAAGTGTGTGGATTTTTTATATAAAAGAATTGGTGGAGGGATTACTGAAGAGGATAAACCCCAGAAGAGTCATTGATGCTAAGAGCGCTACTGATGGTATTTTTATACTGTTTGACTAATGCGCTATGAAGTCTGAGACTTTCTGGTGGTATGGTATATAATCTGTTCACACAGTTGTTTCTAGTACTACGTAATGTTCTAGTGGAGCAATCTAAAAGTTGGTTATGTCTATGGGAGGCTAGATGGCAGAGCAAGGATACAGAGTCGTTTTCACATTCTGTGATTGTTTTAGAACATAACAACAAATCATCCATATACTGTAGAAGGGTGGAGGAACAAGGTGGATGCCACATTTCAATTGATGCCTTAAGCACTAAAGAATACGCTGCCGGGGAATCAGTGTATCCTTGCGGCAACCGTGTCCAGGTATATTGTCTGCCTGCATGCGTGAAAGCCATCAAGGGCTAGGGCTGCGTGCGGGGATCCAAAGGTATACTAAAAAAAGCATTCGCTAAATAAATTACTGTAAAACAATTGGCTTCAGTGGGAATGAGGGTTAATATTCCAGCAATGTCAGGCATAACTGGCGCTAAGGGAACAATAAGCTGGTTAACAGCCCGCAGATCCTGCGTGAATCGGAACCCATCTCCTTTGGGAATCGGATTCACAGGGGTATTTTAGGGAGAGACAGCAGGGATCACAATACCAGCCGCCACAAAATCTTGAATCATGGAGTGCAAAGCTGCATCCTTCGGTCCTGACAGGGGATACTGACGGACACACACAACAGCATTCGGATCTTTTAATCGGGCTACATACGGAGTGCAAGGGACCAAACCTGCGTCTGTAGGGGAGGTCGCCCAAAGGGACGAGGGGGACCTGGGCCAATACACTAGGCGCAGGGGAGATCATATTTAACAAAAAAGGAGAATGCAAAGAGAAGGTGCCATCTGCCCCACTAACCGTGCTGGCTTCCAGCCGACACATAAGATCCCTACCTAAAAGACTAACGGGGCAGGAAGGTATAATAGTAAAGGCATGAGAAAACAGAGGTGAAGTCTGACCTATCGGTGTAATGGACAATGGGGGGTAATCCACGTGGCAGTAGAGGTTCCATTAATCCCAACTGAGGCAGGACCTGGCACTAAAGAATTCTTCCAAATGGAGGCATGCAAGGTAGAGCAGGTAGCTCCAGTATCAATCACAAAAGACACCTGTCGGTCCCCTACTGAGAGTAAACAACAAGGGGGTTCCTTCCACTTCTGCGTAACCTGTACCCAGATCGGAACCATTGCCTCAGGGCAGCCCTATTCTCGATTCGGGGGTGGCTGCCAGGTGACTGGGATCAGGGGGGGCTCTTCCAGAGGCCGAAGCTGGTGGCGGTGGAGGGGGTGGGGGACCTTGCCCACCAGGTGAGCAGGCTGGTGCCCCATACCCACCCATGGCATAAGGGCATTCATTTTTCCAGTGTCCGGACTGTTTACAATTAAAACATACCTGATTCCTAGGGGCCCTTCCTCCCCGTCTACCCCTACCACCCTGACCTCTCCAACCGAACGGCTGCCTTGCAGGATAGCTGCCTGGATATCCCCCGGGAAGGGGCTCAGGCCTCCCTGCGTACTGTTGCCACGCATGGGAAACCTTCCCTAACTGCTTCTTGTCCTTATCCGCAAAACATCCCGCCGCTTCCTTGGTTAAGATAACTTTCTCTAACTCTGCCGGAGTCATGCAAAACCATTGATCAATCATTCTCTTACAGGCCACCGTCACCTCCGGACGCATGGCCCCAAACAGGGTCTGAATGTACATTGATGCCATCAGCCCTTCCTGCAATAAACCTGCCTCTTCCTTCCAGCACTTACGAAACCTTCTAACAAATTGAGACATCCCCTCCCTGGGCTCCTGCACGCAAGCAATAGATGACGCAAGATTTTGTTTGGCTCCGAACAATCGCTCAAATTCTTCTAACACATCATTCCACATTATTTTTACCTCTGGTGTGGACTTTAGAGGGTAATTCACAGTATCAGGAGCTTTATCTAGATCAACTAATACATGAATCTTAGAAAATCAAATGGAGTGTCCTCATCATATTCTAGAACGCCTTCAATAATAAGGCGATAATCTTGAGCGGTACACTGCAAGCTGCAAGTCATTTGCTGTAAATAGTGCACCGTGGCCGCAGGTGCTTTCATGGGGTTTGAGGCATGCTGCAAGATGCTAGCTAAGACTGCCGGGTCCAGGGGCTTCACAACCAGCTGATTCCCTATGGTCAAAAAGGGAAACTGGGCCATATCAACAGGCAGTCCATATGGATGGTAGTCATCATTCGGGTCCCTACAGCCATCCAAGGGCGTGGAGGACCCCAATGGTTTGGGTAAAGGATACTGGGGAGTTTGTGGTGTAAGAACCGGGGGTGCGCTTCCTGATAAGGAGCTTCTTCCCAGTGGAAGTTTTGACTTACCAGATTCGGCTGCAGACTCCCCGGCTTCTGTATGTAATAATTCTTGCATTTTAGAACAAGAAGCCATGAGCTTGTCGTACGTGTTACAAAACTGTTTATACAAGGCATTACTAGGTTTCTTACCCTGACTCAGAGGCTCCTTCTGTATTACGGAGGCATCTTCCTCCTTAATCGTCTCCCCCTTTTGGGTTTGCTCACCCTGACCCATCTGTATGGCTCCCGCTAATTCAATAACCTCGTCTCAAGGATCCTGACCGGCAGTGCCTGGTGCCACCTCCAACGATGGATAAATTGGTTGATACGGTGGGGGCCCGGGTACCGGTGGGGGCCGCACAGGCGCCAACAGCCCAGGCTGCAGCACCGGCGGCTCTCCCCCCACAGCCGGAGCCACCACAACAGCCGGGGCCGGCTCCAACCCTACCTGTCCATTAAAATAGGGCGCTACCTGTAACCAAACGGTACCACATTCTTTCATATATGGCTTAGGCCACTTTGGATCACCAGAGTAAAAAGGAAAAGCCTTCTTATCACCTAAACACAATCCTATAATCATATCCAGATGCCAAACAGAGAAACTACCCTCCCGGGGAAAAGGATTAGAACTATGCAGAGACTCCATCCACCCTGCCATATTATCCACCCAAGGATTAGTATAATAACCTCCCACCACCCGTGTAACATATTCCTTGGGCATTTCCCCTGCCGATGGGGGAGCGCCCAGGGTCAGTGGGGTACGGTGAGAATAAGATGCCGTATTTGCCTCAGACTTGAACCTAATCACAACCTTAGGTGCTGGCACAGTCACTCCCATGGATTCTGGAGCGGTCCCCTTACCGTGGGACCCCCCCCCATCCTCTAATTAATTCACAACTAGCGCACGCCTGGCCACTTGCTTTCTGCCAGCACCCATCACTAGCGCTATCGCTTCGGGGCGAGGCAGGGGTGTCTTGCCAAGCTCACACACTCACACAAGCCACAGGGAAGGAGAAGGGTATTACCACAGGCCCAGCAGGATGTCCCTGTTATGCATAGCGCTACCAAAGCACATATTATGCATAGCGCTACCAAAGCGCATTCCCAAGACGAGCTACCAAAGCGACGTCAATTTAGAAAGCCAGGAAATCCCAGTGCAGTTGCCAAAGCTACATCAATTTAGGTATCTGGAAATCCTAGTGCAGCTACCAAAGCTAGTCAATTTAGGAAGTCTGGAAATCCCAGTGCAACGGGGAAATCCTCACTTCTGACACCAAATTGTTAGTGTGGGTTTTTTCCTTTCCTAGCACTTTATATCACTTACCCTTGGGACGTCCGTTAATCCTCTGGGCCGAGGAATCACCTTACCTTCTCTGTCTGGAATTCCAGGGGAACAAACACACACACTCGCACATAAGTAGTATGTAAGTTTATTCCACAGGTTAGAGGGTCTGTCTGTCTTTTATACATTAACAGAAACATATACATACGTCATCAACTCATCCCCTGAGGCCCACCACAGCTTATCAGTAACTTCTCAGATGTTAGTCGTCTCTGTGTAGAACAATCAATTTGTCTTAGCACAGCACATTCCTTTCCATATATAGATATATACAGGATTCCTATTCCCCTCTGCGGGCCTCTGAGTCCTCTGTACATACACTTTAAACTTTAAACCTTATTTTATTTTCCCCTATCATATATAAGGTGCCCATGTGCACCAGGGGTGCTGCTGACAATCCCACATGTGTCACAGGGCTATAGATCATGTGCAACAAATAAATGGGACAGCTAAATTTCATCATAATGTACACATGCCATTTATGTCTCAGACACTGTGTTACCTAGCTGGCAACATTTACATTTTAGCAAGGGATCTCTGAGTGAACCACAGGTCAGAAAACAGTATTTAAGGCTATGTTGGTGTATGATATGTGTGGATATATGCACCTCACAGCTATCTCTGAGAAAGAACCAGCTGAAAGACAAACGGTGTACCTCCCCAATGGCTGGGACTCTGTGAACATATTGCTCACACGTCTGGACATCAGTGGTGTGCACATTTATATACATGTGCTGTCTCACAGATGACTGAACCATGCAGAACGTATTTGGTAAACCCTGCTGCTCACAGAAATGTCTGTTAGAAATATCTCCACACTGGCCATTGATGATATCGGTGATCTTGGGATGTCAGTGCGGCAACTGAGTTGGAAGGCATGCAATGAAGTGTCCTGCATCATCACTAGAATTCCCATATCACAGATGAGACATGGTTGATGTTCCAACATACTTCCAGTGAATGTGTGCACATGTATGGATGCTATGTGCAGAAATGTTTGGTTCCCAAATTTTAATCTAGGTGGTGCAAAGTGATGTTTCGGTGCATTGCATGATCGCCAACTGTCTAACCCTGATGTGAATGCTGTGGTCATATGTTGGCCACCCCTGAAAATCTGGGTCTGCACACACTAACGAGAGGGAGCAGGAACTAGCCAGATAGGCCAAGATTAACTGGCTAACAGCCCAGACCTAATGCCAGAAAGATAGCTCGGGAAAATTAGTGCCAAGCTGCCATGCACTGATGGCTCTGTGTATTGCATAGAAAAACGTTGACACCCACCAACCATGTTTATCTGCCCATGCCCTACCACAGAACGCCCCTAACACACCCTGATGACAATCACATAGCATATGGGTGTGTTAGGGAGGTACACAGCATTGTAGCGGGCCAGCACCTGAGTAGGTGCTGTACAAAAATCACCAGGAAGCCATTTACACAGATAACTAGGGCAGTTTCCTGTATAAATGGCCTCCGAAAGCAGGGACACAATCTACAATGATGAGATGGAGGTAGTTATGAGAAGCACATGTTGGAACAGTAACACAAAAAAATGTCTCTCACAAGTTCAGAGTCAGCAGAATACAACAGCTCTGGGGTGACATAGTAGGCCGTACGTCCATGAGATGTACAGGTACGAGAATGTACATGCAATGCACAATCCAAGCTATGTGTGAAAATACAGATAGGCACATCAGAAAATGGCCCTTGCCATGTGTGTGGCACATTGTCATGAGAGACTTAGAATTGAGCACACATGTGACTGTGTAAGCTGTAAGCAAATCAATAATTACACATCTTTATTAGGAAACAACAGGTCAATATGTTCTGTGAAGTGTCAAAACATGAAAACTATGGTACAGTAATCATCACAAAATGTACATCATCACATGTCACTGTGTCACAACATATTCATGCACATATTATGCACACTGTAATTCACCAAATGACACAGTGACAACCTATATGCAGAGTATCACTCCTGGATATGGCAAAACAGAGATCAAACATGTTGTTATTGTCCACCTTGTGAGGATGTGCAACAGCTTGTCACAGCCAAAATGGCCAGCGCAAGGGTGACAAGGAAAGAACACACCACATATACAATGTCCCTCTGCTGCTACACACAATGATCCTCTTTTGGGCCGAAACATTTGATGTCATCCATAGAGCCATGGCAGTGATATGGTAAAACAAGCAAAACGTAAATTACAGTCAGGAGTGGCAGGCCCCAGTTGACAGTGTTAGCTGATACTAGTCTGTCTCTCCAGCTCCAATTGTATGTGGAGCATCATAGCTCTCTCAAAGTAGTTTTCTGCAGCAATGGGTGTCTACATTGAGGTGTGAGATTTGCTGATGACGGTGCAAGAATCCATAGTAAGGGAATGGGACAACTTGGGTGTGCCAAGGAGTCATGCCACCCAGGCAGTGGATCATATCACCAGGCCTGTGTGCACCCTCTGCATGCACCGATCCGCCACGTGAATATCAATGTCCAGCATTGGCATGTGCTCCTCAACCTAAGTTCCATTACTATATGCCACCCATTCTCAGGGATCATCTCATGTTGTTGCTGGTGATAGTGACCGCAGATGCACTGTTAGTCCCTTCGGCTGTGGGTGGGCTCTGTGAAAAAAGTAATAGAAAGCTCATTATGCGATTCATCACACATCATGAGGTGCTATCCCAGTGCCTGCAAGATTAATATGTCAAGTAGGAAACGTCTAACATTCAACCATTACATTCCCATAACACAGCTGCCATTGAAGATATAGGACATTCAAACCGATCAGTATAGAGTATGTTCACATCTGCACAGGCACATAGACATGTCCATGGCCACATGTTACAGGTGTGTCATAGGTCCCCATCATGTCTATCACTGCTGCTGGACAATGACCTCTCAATTAACTCTGAGTACCAGACAAGCAAATCACATACAAGATGTTTGATGATGTTAGTCAAACATGATCCAATGTGGAGGCCATCTGGTGTGTGGTGCATGTGGTGGACAGGGACTGGCTGCAGATGTCATTGTGTCCAAACTGTCATTCCACACCCAGAGGTGGTGTTTGGAAAGTGTGACATTAGTCTGTGTGCATGTTAAAACATCATTACCTGTTGTCAAAACTATCCTGTCATGTGGCAAATGTGAATGATGAAGCATTCCGATTTGCCATCAGACAAAACGTATGATATTTTCCACACAGAACGCAATGCATGACATGATCACATCAGTGACAGGACAGCATCTGAAATGTAGCATCATTGCTGCGGTGATCTGTAAAGGGCCAATCAGACCTCACCCCAGGAACAAATACTGAACATATGCCTGCACAGTGTATCTATACAATGTGACTCACAATCTACACACACTGAAATCTAAAACACATGTGCACCTGGTACCATTTCCCCTGTCTGGTACAAAGATGAGGTTAGTAGGAGCCATGCCATGAGCCTATCCAAGGCTACATTTATGTTAGCTGCTTAAACAATGGTAAGAAAAAGATAAATGCAATGTTCAACACTCCAACTCTTATCATCTGTGTACACCAACATCATAGTTGGGAATGTCAGCAACACTATGGTGTCCAATTACCAACTGCTGAAATCAAGATGGCCATAGAGATGGTAAATCATAGACATGGGGTATATGTATGCATGCAAGATAGGTTTAGAGCAATATATTTAGGAATACAAGGGAACATCACACATGTCAAATGTTGTCCTGTGCCCTCAGTGTATGCAGGGCAATTGAAACAACAGCATCAGCACAGAAGACAGTTATGTTTGTGTAACATATGCAGATATATGATGTAAAATGCATACCTCTGATGCCATTATTTATGATGCACCAGCCCCAAATCACTGCCATGTTGTCATGTGTATGGAGCTGAAACACAGTTGGCTGCATGTAGATCCTCTTGCCCCAAGTAGGTACCTTACCACACCATCAGGAGTGACAGCCTGCCAAATGGATTTTGTATAGTCACAAACACAGCAGACACACATATGTTAGGATGTAGACCTGAAGCACACAGGATAGCATGCACATTTGTACACATATGCATTCCTCACGTACACAGTACTTACATGAGAAGAGCTGCTCAATCAGATGTTGCCAGATTGCTGTGCCCACACGTGTGTTTCCACGGCCATGTACAGGAGGGCACACAGGATCATCTTCCAGATCCGGATTAATGTCGACTGGGATATTGTCCCTGAGCAATGTTGTGCAGGTTGCAACAGGCCAGAATTATCTGTGCCACAGTCATGGGTCAGTATTGTAAGGCCCCGCCAGTCTTATCCAGATACAAGAAGCGACTCTTTAACACCCCAAAGGTGCGCTCAATGAAAGAGCAGGTGGAGGCATGGGCCTCATTGTACCTCATCTCTGCAGGTGACCGTGGAAAACCCACAGGGGCAGCAACCAGGCCCAACACCCATATCCAGCATCACCTGCAGAAAGAAAATGAGACAGTTCACCAAGTAACATGTGCACACACAATGTCTGGATGTACATGCCATACCTCTCCATTGCAGCCTGCCCTTCCCTATCACACGCACACACACACAAATTATGTTGCTGTAACATCAAACATATACAATATTGAAATAAACACACAGCAGCTTTTGAGGGCATGTGTCCCTTAGCCTCCAGATCTCAGACTATTGTGAGACATACCAGTGATAATCTGTCATTATGCCACCACAAATATCCATGCCCATGTCAAACACATTAATAACCTGCCATACACAAAATGCAGTAACACTAGTTATGGAGGACTGAACCTTACCTAGCACAACATATCTCTGCCAATATTAAAGACACACATCTCTGAAAAACAAAATCACCTACTGGTGAAAGAGAACAAGTGCCACTGTCACATTAACATGATGAGCCCATCTCTGCTTTGTTAAACATGCTAATCATAGTCCATCAGCAAACCAATAAGCAAGGATCTGAATGTGCAAACTGAAAGACAACAATGAAAGTGGTTACCCCCCAAAAAATTCTGAAATGTACAATAACACAGGGGTGAGAACAATGTTAGATAAGTGACTCGTGCAGTAGACCAAGTGCCGAGAGGTGAATGGCGCACATATACCAAACCAGGCAAAGTGGAGCCAAAGACCATTTAGACAACAGGTATCCTTTAAACTTTGCATTTGGGAAATGTGAGTGGTCATGGGAACTGGCCAAGTCACCTTCATCTGGTGTCAGCATATCCTCTGCTAGCTCCCCATAGTCTGCTGTCTGTCTGTCCTGTCCTCTCACGTCTATTTTCCTGCCATTCTGCCTTTACATCTGCTACAATACATGCTACCATTACCTTTGGTCTTTACTGCACAGCTTCCTATAATCCCTGTATTGGCCGCTCAGATGTTACCCTACCATCCACAGTCTGCACCTTCACTTCAAATGCACGGTGAATCATAGAGGCCAACCTGACCCCACCCCACCCAAGTAATACTTGCCTCTGCATGTTCCTACCCCCATCCTCATCACAATCTAGCCCTCCCCCAACATCAGTTCCCAACACCTCTGAGGTCTACCTGCCACCTACAACCCCTATCCTGGAACCCCCCACCAAGAGACCATTCCCAGTCCTGGCCTCCCGCATCTACTCCTGAGGGGAGCTGTGCATGTCAGAATGGATGTAAAGGAAGTCTACCAGGCCACACCTCACCTGTGCACAGCTGCTGTTGTGAAGAGTATTGTTGTTCAGGACTGCAGTAGCACAGTTTCAATGTGGGGCACAAGTGCACTGGGTGTTGGGAGGCACAAAATGGCCATAAAACTATCATGCCAGTGGCCTACACATGAACATATCTACCTGATGGATGGAAAATTGTTGCAAATCATCTGGGCAGCTGTACACAGATAAGATGGGGCCTGAGTGTATCCCTCCGAGATTGCCACTGATGGGAGAGAAACTGCAGATGTGTGATGTTGGTAGTGTAAACCCCCCAAAGCGCAGGACTTTGTGCAAACAACACTCCTGCATACTTAACAGGCCCCCTCAGTTCCCTCCAGAAGGTGTGTTTGTGGGACATCTGCTGTTGCTCTGTCATTGCTGACAGAAGCACCCAACACAGCCTCCCTGACCACAGGGGAACATTGTACAAGGTGCTGCAGGTGTCAGCAATCACAGGTCAACTGCTCACCAAGGGCAACAAACACCTATTAACCGGAGTTCAAGCTCAGCAGTCACTCTACAGGCATTGATTGGCAAGAAACAGAAATAGGGATACACCACAAAGGCTGGCAAATGGAAATGTGAGTATCCAGGTCATGAGAGGTGTAACCAGCAGATCTGCTACCCAGATCCTGCTGCAGAATAGCACATGATGACCACATCATATATTCAGATACATGCAGAGACTCAAATAACTTTCAAATAGAGCAGGAGCCTGGGATTCTAATCTAAACCTCGTGGCTGCATGGTCCCACAAATCACATAGTCAAAAGAAATCGCATACACATGTCACTGTGAGAACACAAACAGGGACGTGAACATCAGTTTGGAGACAGTAACATGCTGAGATTGCAGCTACAGGTTCCAGACTTTGCAGATTCCCACAAGCCAAAACAAAAGGAAACAAGGCAGTACCATGTGCAGTTGTAACGCAGCTACAGAAAGGCATGAATGCCATGGCAGAAACACCAATGTGTAGCATGTCAGAGAAAAAATCTGTGTTCCTGCAGCAGCCCATGTGTTGTTTTCAGCATGAGATACCCAGACATAAAGGTGCCACACAAAAGCACCTGTGACCCTGGCCCATCTGTGATAGTGGTCATGCACCCCAGAGCACATTAACAGTATGCGCATAGTAGACAGAAAACATACCCTCCCAGCAGGACACAGTCCTCATACTGTCCATTCTCAAATTGTTGGAATAGTGCTGAGTGATGCAGGATATAGGAGTCATGGGTGGACCCTGGAAACCTAGGAACCACATTCAGAATATTGTCACAACGCCGCCCTGGTGGTTAATGGTGGTCAAGGCAGGTCGGGCATAAATAAAAGTAAAGTTGGGTTTGGTATGTTTCTCTTTCTAGGGCCCAAGGTTGTATAGCCCCGGTAGCATCCTGTATTATGTGGTGATGCACATGCAGCAGAGCCCTTTAAAACTGAAAAAAAAGAGTTTTTTTTTCATAAACGGGGGATGGGCTCACCAAAGCATAGCTCCCAAACAGAAAGAGAAACTAAAACACACACTAGCAGGGCTAGCCTGAAGCCACACCCAGCCTCTAGAACAGTTGCAGGCAGAGAGAGGGTGGGGCCAGGAAAGGAAACAAGCCACAGAACATTTAAGCTGCGTCACACAGGAAGTGAGGGAGAAGCAGCAGAATCAGGAGAACAAGGAAGAGAACCAGCAGAATGAGGTGAACAAGCAGAACAAACAGGACGTGCTCAGGCACAGGAAGGACTGCAGAGAGAGACTGCCAGGGGGCAGGAAAGACTGCAGGCCAGAAGCCAGGAGGAGAGGCAGAGAGTCCAGAGAGACCAGGGGAAGAGGCAGCATTACAAGGCTGTGAGACCTGGTGGTTCAAAGGGGACCAGCCACAACTCCCAAGGCAAGTGTCAAGGTTGTGGGCAAGAAAGGAGCTGGGGAAGAATTCAGGACTATACGTCTGATTCTGAAGGCAGCAGCTCAAGTCCTGGGCCCTTGAACAGACAGTACAGAAAGTCTGATAAAAGGAGGGTTTCTGCCAGCCAAACAACTCATATATTCCCTGAAGTGGAGTTGTTAAGGGAGAGAAGGGCAAGAGGTTCTGACCCAGTTAAAAGGGGGAGCCAGAATCTAAAATGGGGAAAGCTTTTTAAACTTTTAAAAGAAGTGCAGCAGAGTGTGCCAGAAGTTGCCCCAAGCCCTGAGCTTTATAATTCACCGGAAGAAATGGAAGTGGAGCTTTATCCAGACAGTCCAGTGTCTTCAGCAGAGTCAATGGAGTGTGGACTTTGTGTAAGCAATGTTTAATGCTTTTATGGAATGCTGTATGATACAGGTTAAGAAGATAACATATGTGCTGGTGTCAATGAATGCCTAGGAGAAGGGCAGACAAGAAGATAGAAACCTCGTGTTTAAAAGCAGCCAGTTTTACCACTGCTAAAGCCCGGTTAAGAAGGCTAATGGTTTTAAACTAAGAGGCAGCACATGGCTGGTATCCTAATCTGCAGCAGCTGAGAATGTGAATTCAAAACTGTCTTACTGAAGTTTTGTTGAACTGTGCACTTAACAGTATTTTGCTGGTTTTGTTAAATGGAAGAAGGCAAAGTTAACAAGAGTGGAGAAAACTACTTGGAGAGTTTTTGCTAAGAAAGCTACTGGAGAAAGTATCCTATTTTTAGTTTGATATTTTTGGTTTGCCTTATCATGGTCATTTGTCAAAAGTTGATTCCACAAAGAAAAAAAATAAAAAGCAATTTATTTTTACAAATTGTCCTGTGTCCTCATCCACTCGTACTGCTTACAAAGCAGGCCACAACTACACAAAAAGAGTGATGACCGGCGCACCCCACTAGGCAGCCGCCTAGACGAGTGGGCGCTGCCACAATTACCAAAAATACCCAGAGAACAAAAGGTCATCGAGTGTAGGGAAAAATAAGGCTTTATTTCCCCTGGTTTGCACAAAGGTTCAAAGGATCGGCTTCAAACACCAACAGAAATCTCCTTACATCAGGTTACAAAAATCACAACTCAGATTCAAAACAAAAACTGTTCTTTTCACAGAAAGGTTACAAAGGCAGGCATTCCTATTTACACTGGTTTTAGTGCTCACTGGTTACACAAGCATTCTACGCTTCCCGTGATGCAATAGCTGCAATCCATGTCTTCCTCTGAAAGGGATTCTACCTCTTCCACTTGCATCGGTTCCTCCAGCAAAGTATCTGAGACAAAGTCAACAGTTCCCGGCAAGTTATAGTTAGGTTTCTCATCCAAATGCTGTATGACCTCCCAGTATTTGGAGTTTAGCGTGGGGCGTCGGCCATGAGCATTTTTACAGTGTGAATCTCTTTCTTTCTTCCAAGGGTTTACATGCACTTCCTGCAAACCTGGCTTACTTAAAAGTTTCTTATTCAATAAAAACTTTTCATACCTTTTCTTTTGAGCAGTGGGACATGTACAGGGAGCTTCTGTCTCTTGCCCTTTCCATAGGCTGTTTCCAATACAATATGGTTTACCTTGTAACTCTTGCTTCTTTCCTGAGGATGAGGCTTGTGGCCTACTCCTAGGGAGATTCTGCCTTGCTCCAGCAATATGGCTTGGGTTCTGCCCACAGCAATCACAATGCAGCTTTTGCGTACCTGAATCTCTTGGACCCTTTTGTAGTCTCTGTCCATTCAGGTTCCTTTGGCTTGTACCTCTTTCCTGCACTCCAGCAGAGTCTGTAGCTTCTGCAGCTCCTGCCGCTCCTTCGGCGTCTGAAGGTTCTGCAGCTTCTCTGCGGCCTTCTCTGCTGCTTCTGGCTTTAAGGCTACTTCTGCCTGTCCAGTCACTTCTGCTCGGCACAGCACTTCTTCCAGAGCTCTCACTGCTCCTACTTCTCCTCCTGCTCCTCCTGTACTCCCTGCTCCTCCTGTTCTCCTTGCTCCTGTTCTTGCCTTCCCTCCAGTCTTCTTGACTTCCTTTAAAAGGAGTTCCTGTCTTCCTGGATTGGAGGCTGGCTGGTTTTAGGTTACACCCTGTAGGGCGTGGATCCTCAGTCTTCCAGAGGTCTCCCTTGCTCCCCCTACCAGGCTCCTGCAAATACTGCAGCTTGTGCACGTCTTTTTTCAAGTTTAAAACATTTTCTTCAATGCCCTGCTGGTCTGCTGCATCACAATATGCATATTTGCATCACATACAACCTGCATATTCAGGGAATGGTAGTGCTTGCGGTTGCGGAACACTGCCTCCCTGTCTCTGGTTCAGACCAGGGCAATATGTGTGCAATCAATAACTTCCATCAAGTGTGGTACCCCTGCAATCTGCTCAAATGCCTGGTTCAGGGCCCCCCACTGTTGCCTACTATTAGGAAATACAATGTAATTCCTTACCCGACTGATTATGGCTTGCAATATCTGGTGGAGACAGCGTGAGAAGGTGGGCCGGCTCATTCTACCTACTGCAGCCACTGATGTCTGGAAGCAGCCAGAGGCAAAGAAACGTAGGACACTCAGGAGCTTGACTAACCCTGATATGGCATGAGACCGACCAGTATGAGGCTCGAGGTCAGATCTTAGATCCTCATAAAGCTCTCTAATAACTCCTGTGCTCAGACGATAGAGGGAGATGATCTGGTCCTCACGCATGCCCTGGAGCATAGCCCTGGGCCTGTAGAGACGAGGCTGTCTGGGGCGGACCTCTGCACGCCTATGGTGCCGTGGCACCCCATACCTGGCCTGTGGAAACTCCACAGCTGCAAGTCTGTGTTGCTGCAGGACTGGACCCCTGCCCATTGCCACTCTCCCTTGGACACCATCTCCCTCATCAAGCAACTGCAGTTCTCCTTCATCATGCAACCACTGGACAGCACTTGCAGCAAAGCCAAAGTGAGCCTTCATGGACAACAGGTTCAGCAAATGCACACTGCCTCAAATAGGGAAGGGATGGGCAAATGATGAGAACAAACACCACACACCTGAGCAATAGTCACTGCACATGAGCAGTGGCGCTAATTGGATGATATGATGGCACCCCCTGCGCCCTATGTATGTGGTAGGCGTGTGGCACATGCACAAGGTGCCCTGCTTATGTGGAAGGCGTGGAACACATGCGCAAGGTGCCCTGCATATGCATAAGACACAGAACGCACGCGCAAGATGCCCTGCGTATGTAGAAGTCACGGTACACATGCGCGAGGCATGCTGATCATGCGGTTCACACCCTCCGCAGGCGCTGGGCATCTCACAACTGATCAGGGACCTGCTGTTCATGTGTTCCTGAGAAATTTAAAAAAAAAATTTTTTGAAAAATTTTTGGTTTCTCATTGGTTGGCAGTTTTTGCAAGTATCGCTTATTATATGAAGTGCCTGATACTTGGTGTTTTAGGGAACCCTTGATTTTGGGTCCAATGTGCTTAGGCTCTCCTTTCCCTTGGATGTTTTTCATGTACACATTGTACAATGAGAGTTTTTTGCAATTAGCAGTCCTCTATAGTTAATGTAGTTGGTCCGTTTTCTGGCATCACTCCTGCTTCGTTGTCTATTTTTTAGTGATTGGGCTTTTCATTTTTATTTCCTGTTTTTCTTCCTCCCTTATAGCAAGACATGTAGAAAATCGTTTAGAGTTCATTGATAAGGTATGATTAAATTTTTTTTTTTTTTTTAATAATGACTTCATTTATGGTCACACATCCTCCTTTTTTTGTTCTTCTTTTTTCGTTCCTTGTTGTTCTCATATAAATGCTTTATATTGGTGTCACTGTTGATGCTCTTCTCTATGTACATTTGTTTATGATATTACCTTTTGGCATTCCAACATTTTTTACCGATTGTATTTATTATGTTTTTATTAATTGTATTTATCATATTTGATTTATTAGATTTTATAGTTTGTATTATTGTTTTTATGTTTATTTATCATGATTGTTTGAAACCTGTGTTTATGTCTATTTTTATTATTTTTTGCATGTTTTTATCTGATTTTTGTTTGTTCATGTATCTATGGATACAGTGTGCCTGAATCCCCCTGACGAAGAAGATTTCGAAACACGGCCTGTGTCGGGCGTTTAGGCTGAAGTTTTGAGAAATAAAGTTTTTCCTTCCTCATACCACGAATTAGTACTGGGTTTTTGCTGTTTCTACTATTTCTGGTCATTGATCTCCTTGGCTGATCCCAGGGTTTGGGTGGCCAGCCTCTCCTGTCATGCTCATAGGGGGTGCCACATTATCCCCGTGCTGTCACAATGTCTGTGAGGGTGCTTAGTGGTCTCATCACCAAATGGGGAGATCAGTTGCAGGTCTAGATATACCATCAACCTTGTATCTGACCTGTCCTGAGTGGCCCTAGGGATTCATGTTGCCTGCTTGGTGCTATTGCCCTGTCACAGGCCTTATAGGACATGCACATTCATAAGGCTAGCACAGGACCAAACATCTAAATGATCCTGCATCTTCATTCCACTGTGTATGTGCTGTGACATAAAAGTCTATATACAGTGGAGGTATACACATTGGCATGGCACATTACATTGTTAAACTGTTTTGAGATGGGCATTTGTCCCTTGGATTTTGGGCTTCTCGGGACCAATGGCTATATTTTAAATGTATGAGTCTGGCCATGCAATGGAAGAAACCACATTTTGTACATTTTCCAATTTTGATTTTCCTTGTTTTGGTTTATGAGTAGTTTAATGGACTGCCGGTATATCCTTAGGCAGAAGTCACATGACTACTTTCACGCCATAATAAGTTAGTCCACAGCGCAGCAGCAGACGTTTTTTTGAATCGGCAGACCTACGGAGTCTAAGGCAAGAAGGTAATCGCTTTTCTGCTTTGGAAACCTTTAGAAAGATACAAAATTGTTTATATATGCTTCCTTTTTTTGGGCATTATGTTCAGTCTCGACATTTTAAATGGTATTATAGCACTTAATGTTTCCCACTTCCTTTCAGTAATGCATAGTGAGTTTCCTTAGGAGTTTCATTTATTTTCTTTTTTCAGCCTCTCTTAATAGGACTATACACAGCAACCTACTTTTGAATAGGAGGTAGCTTAATTTAAAGAATAAATTTTTACAGTGTCCCCTTTTAAGTACATTTTGTAGGGTGAGTAGAATTTGGGAGGTATGCCATCATTATATATGCTAATTAGAAAATTATTGTCCGCATTTAAAGAATGGGCTGCCTGTTTTCCCTTTCATGCAATTTATTTAGGTGCATTGTCCCACTGTCCACTTAGATCTTTTTCTATAACAATGAGAGTAATTTCTGGACATGTTTGTTAATAAGTGTATCTTTTGCCCACACTCCTGCTTCCTTCTTTTACTTTAGTTTCACATTTACATGATTTGTTTTCTCTTATTAGATTTGTTGTTAATTGTGGTGTTTCTCCTCTCCCTTCAGTTTTATCAGATATCACAGGAGGATTGTCATTAGAGGGAGAATTCTTTAATGGTTTGTGAGATATGGTTTTTATTTATAATATGTGCCACAATCCCTAATTTTAACACGTTGTCACTGAAGTGATGTACCACTTTTAGAAGTTTTTGTCTCTTTATCTTATAAACCTTTGTTTTTTGATTATTTAATTATGTATTCATTTTATTATTTTATGTTGATGTGGTTTTATATGAACATCCTTTATTGCTTTATGTATCTTTTTGGTTGTTTAATGTATAGATGGTTTCCATTTTTATATGTATTTTTTAGACTGGTTTTAATATGATTAATTTATTATTTATTCAGTGATGTGTATTATTTTATGTTGTTTTTATGCTGTTTTTAGTATTCTTAAGCCAAAATACCCCTGAAGAAGGCGTGGCTGAAATACGGCCTGTGCTGGGTGTTTGGCAGTTGCCTTTCTCCCTGGTACCCCTGTACGTCTCTTCAAAGAATGTTCCTTTTTACCACGCATAGACTGGTTTCCAAATAGGACTATTATGTCCATCAGACTAACTCTCTTGCCTCTGACCCTCACCATTGCCTTACTACTTCAACTCTCTCATCAAAGTGCCTCGGCCTCCAACCCCACCCTCCTTTCTGGCCAGACCCTGGCTGACTATTTCCATGATGAAGATCAGAGGATCACCTTCCAATTCCCCACAAGGTCAGCTCTATCTCCACCACTTTCGCCCCCTCTTCACATCCAACCTTCACCCTCGACCTCTGATACCCTCCCGTCCTTTTTGGTGATCTCTGAAGAGGATACTACACATCTTCTTTACTCCTTCTGGGTCACCGTCTGCTCCTCTGATCCTATCCACACCCATCACCAGGGCCACATCACCTCCAATGTTCTCCCTCACATCTCTCATATCCACAACCTATCGCTCTGCATTGCAACTGTCCCTGCAGCCTTCAAGCATGCTGTACGTACAAGTCCCCTCAGGATACCCTCAGCTGGACCTACCTGTCCCTCTGATTATTGACCCCTCTCCCTCCTTCCCCTTGTTTTTAAACAACAGATATGCACAGTTGACCGCTGCTGCCTTGCTGTCAGCTACGCTCATGCCCCCCTGGACCCTTTAAATCTGTCTTTCGTCCCTTACACTCTATTGCAGTGGCACTTGCCAGAGTCCCCAGTGACCTGTTCCTGGCGACATCCAGGGGCCTTACCTATGTCCACATCCCTAGTGACCTCACTGCTACTTTGGGTACTGTTAACCACAAGCCCCTCCTTGATACTGTGTCCTCACGTGGGTTTAGGGGCTCTGTGCCAACCTGGTTCTCCCCCTACCTCTCCTACCGCTCTTTCAGTGTTAGTTCTGGTGGCTCATCCTCTGCTGCTATCCCACTCTCAGTTGGTGTACCCCAGGGATCTGTCCTGGGTCCACTCCTGTTCTATCTCCATACCCATTCCCTTGGTGTGCTTATCCCTTCCAATGGCTTTCACTATCATCTTATTGCCAATGACTCCCAGATCTACCTCTCCACACCTGAGATCTCTGCAGCAAACCACACCCAGCTCTCCGCCTGCCTTTCTGACATTGCTGCTTGGATGTCTCTCTCACAATTGAAAGTGAATATGGCCAGGACAAAGCCCCTCTAGAACCCCTGTTCCCCTTCCTCCATTCCCAGTCTCTGTGGATGACTCACTGATCCTCACTGTTTCCTCAGTCACTAGAACCCCCGGTCCCCTTCCTCCATTCCAAGTCTCTGTGGATGACTCACTGATCCTCACTGTTTCCTCAGTCACAACCCCCTCTAGAACCCCCGGTCCCCTTCCTCCATTCCAAGTCTCTGTGGATGACTCACTGCTCCTCGCTGTTTCCTCAGTCACAAACCTGGGCTTATCCTGGACTCCTCTCACTCCTTCTCCACAACATCCATCTGAAAGCTTGGACCTGCCATTTCTTGCTCTATGACATCAACAGGTTATGGTCGTACCTTTGTGTACACACCAGAAAGACACATATCCCCTCCTTACTCACCTCCCATCCTTACTACTGTAACCTATTCCTTGCTGGTCTCCCTGTGTGTCATCTCTCTCCCCTTCGATCAATACAATCCTCCTCTGCACGACATTTCTCCCACAAGCCTTGTCATGCCCATATCACCCCTCTTTTCATGTCACTTTAGTGGCTCCATTTCTGTTTCCGCATCCATTTCAAGGGTCACCTGCTGACCTATACTCGCATTTGCAAAGCACCTCCTCACTAACCTTTTTTCTCATAAATCTCCATACCCCTCCACTTGGGAATTGCACCCTTTGGTCAAATTGACTCTATATGTGCCCTTCTCTTCTATTGCTAGATCCTGACTTTGCCCCATTCACCTTACTGCACCTTTTGCCTGTTACAAAATGTCTGTGTCTGCACACCAGGCCCCTTCTCTGACACCTTTCATATCCTGTCTGAACACTCACGTTTTTGCTGCAGCTTTTGGTTCCTGACTCTCCTGTTCTCTTTTCTTTTTTTTTACCAGTCCCCCATATTTTGTCCGTATCTACACTGTCTGTTGTCTGTCTTTACTAGAGTGTTAGCTCTGAAGAGCAGGGTCTGTTTCTCATATATCTGTACAATGCCGCACACATCTTGTACAAATGCTCGGTAGTAGCAGTAGTAGTAGTAGTATTACATGTCTGGCTGTGTCTGTTAGTACCACAGCAAGGTACGTATACAGGCCCCTACCTGCTATGGGGTTGGGTGTGCACCCACCTAGGTATACATATCATGTGTCCCAATGTGATACGAATGTGACAAGTTGTGGTTTTAACTTGAATGGAATGGATTCAGTAGCCATGTAGCTATTGGGGTTATTATAGGGCATAACAGCTTGCACTGAGTGGTCTGAAACCAGCTAGAACTAGTATAGTGAGTCAGAAGCACCTGGCTGTTATGCTAAACACATTCTCTGTACGTAAATTGTGTATGAAATCTATATCCAATCATAATCATGAGTAGCCTGCTTTCACATGAAACTTACGCTGTAATATCCAATTAACACACATCTCTAATAGTAAACAACTAAGGAAAAATGTATATCAAATGTGGAACTTTCCAAGGAAGACGGGACGGTACCAGGGACAAAGCAGACTCCTGCTTTGGCAGCTCTCCCGGATTCCTTACAGCATCGTGAAAGTTCCCCCGATCGCTGAAGTGAAGCTACAATATCCGGTATATGTATTGATGCATTTCATTTTATGCTAATCATTTGATGCTAGTCGTTTTACTTATAATCTTTTTATGCTAAAACCTACTTATAATCTTTTATTTACTATACAATAAAAAGTATTCTAGTATTACTATCCAATTGTGCCTGGTTGGTATGTCAGTGAGGACTCAGTTTGATTTTTTATAGTAATACACCCCTCCCGTCAGGTGGCAGTGGCTGTTCCCCCACCAATTCCCCTGTGCCCTGTGGTTGTGGCATCACCTGGGACCCAGGAATGCACCCGCTATCAACACTATCCCTCCTGGGGGCCGCCATTGCCTGATGGCTCATGGTCTGTGGAGCCCTCTAACACCTCCCTTAGCCTCCGCAGCTCATGAGTCATCCGGACCACGGCATCTACCACCTGTGCCATGATCCTTGTTTGGGCCCGCTAGACAATTACTAAATGAAGTGGAAAATTTCTAGTAATTACAATCACAACTTTTAAATTTTAAGATGTCTGTGTTGTTTCTATCAGAATCAGAAGCGTAATTTTTGTGCGCTCTGTTGTAAAGTATGTGCGCTCGCTCGGCGAGATGTGTGCATGCGTACACACGCACAGCTTAGAGGGAACAGTGCCCTGCAGTATCACCTTTCCAATCCACATCATTTGTGGGTAACATCCCTACATCTTCCTCAGTAGAGACCCAAACAACTATGTTATTAGGTCTACTCACAATGGGCCTGTCCCCTCTTAGTGGCCCATTTACTCCTCTGTCATCTGTCAGTCCACCAATTTGTGATTCTGTCCAACATCTGGGGACACATCCCCAGGATGTATACATCATTATAAGTCCCTCATGAGGTACTGTAGCATAGGCCTGGATGATAACTGTACAATACCACTAGGCCCACTCAGGGGTATTGGAATGATCCTGCAATCATAACACAAGTTGGATGTGCACTAGCATCAGAGGACGAATGCAGGGAGGAGGATTAGGCGGACAGGACACTGTACCGGCCTCCCTGTCAAACAATCACAGACCTCGACTATGAGCAGATGACTGACTGCATGTGCAGATATTGACACACACCACATTGCAAGAATGCTAATCAAGTGTAGCCACAGGCTGGAAGACACCACCTATGATTCTGGCTCTATCCCCAAAGGCACCAACATCTGCCACATCAGTCATATCATGTCTGGAATGGGAGCCTGTATCCGCATGCATATGCTGGCAGTGCACACATGTACCCACATTTGTTGGTATGTTTTGCCAGAATGACACACATCGCTGTGAAATACCACAAACCATCCATCCAACTAATCCCATCACATAGTCAACACTCACACACCTCATCTGAACAGAAACTCTGTGTAAACAGCACAGACATGTGCACACGATGCATTGGATTGGAAAGGTGAATGTGCCATACAAGATGTCTATAGCAAGGTAACAGTAATATAGCAGGTGATGACAGATATGTAGCTGTTGGGTAGTGGGACATGGCTGAGGTGTGAGGGCACTGGTGTGGGTCATGTATGGCACATAACGGCTCCAAATGGCCACATGGTCCACATCATGTGCCATGTGACAGCCTCACAGTGATCAGTGACAGGAGAGCACACAGTACAAAGGTAGGACCCACAGCTAGTGCACAAATGTGGCAACATGGGCATCGCCATCACGTGCCTGTGTGGTGACATGGAGACTCTGTCCAGCAGTCACAATTGTGTGGCTGTGACATTGGTGGTAATGTGCACACATAAAGGGTCTGGCTAGCTGCAGCATGCAACAGGAGAATCATGACACTGCAACTAAGCATGAGTGGTGTGTTGTAGAGTTGGCACAGGTATGTTTGGAATATAACAGATGACATATATCCCTCTTACCCCAGGTGGAGGATCTGCAGAAAAAAGGCTGCGAGATGAGGAGGAGGCAGCCAGACTTCTTCCGGAGGCTGGAAGAAGAAATGATGGCCACCGAGGATGGTGAGTGATGCAGCATGTGTGTCACACAACAGCATGTGTGATGTAGTGGCCATGGCCAAATGATCCTGTTGCACTGCACCAGCGTGCATATGACCATGCACCGTGTAACAAAGAGGATATTACCTGCACATTTAGCCATGTCTGTGCTGGCATGCCTGGCATGGGTGAATGGGGCACTGTGCAAATCATATTGGGGCACACAATAACATTCAGGGACCATTATCCTGTCCCTGATTATGGACCTGTTGGTCACCACACAGACGACACACAAAGCTATGTGGTCATGCCACATGTGCATACCTGTTGTGGCCATGCATCATATGCACACCCCAGATATGGTGATGGCACAACAGACATGTACTGTATGGCATCGCACCCTTCCCAGGGTTAACATCACCCAGACACATCTGAATGTCACTGGATCATGTGTATAGAGGACACATTTGGACAGCAGGTGCCTGGTAGCACAGGCCTGTACCAACATTGCCAACCCCTGTTCTGCGGAAACACCAGCCACCCAACAGTCCCTGTCACATCCCCACCTGTAACGTGGGATGGCAAACAGGGACAGTGTGGGCCATGAGTACGTAGAGCCCACATGTGCCTCATCTGCAACCACCCATGGACCCATCAGGCATGTGTGTGTAGGTCAACCTCTGCTGTATGCACAAGCCAAACTGATGTGTCGCATGGGTGCTATGTGTCCAGGCCAGCCCCCAGTGCACGCATATCCCATGTGCACACACCCATTCATAGCGCTCTGGGTCACTGCACTGTGCTGCTGGCTCCATGTCCTGTCTCACTATGTAAGTGCATACATCCCATGAGGATTGTGGAAAATTGCAGAGGATCTTGATAAATTGGAAGACTGGGCATCCAAATGGCAGATGAAATTTAATGTGGACAAGTGCAAAGTTATGCACCTAGGAAAGATCAATTCAAGCTATGGTTCCACGATGCAAGGTTCCACATTAGGAACCACCATTCAGGAAAAAGATTTAGACATCATCATGGATAACTTGTTAAAACCCTCTGTCCAGTGTGCAGCAGTGGCCAAGAGAGCAAATAGAATGCTAGGTATCATATGGAAAGGAATGGAAAATAAAATAAAGGATATTATAATGCCTCTGTATCATTCCATGGTGCGACCACACCTTGAATATTGTGTGCAATTCTGGTAGCCATATCTTAAAAAGGATATAGCATTATTAGAAAAGGATACAGAGAAGAGCTACCAAAATGGTAAAGGGGATGGAAGGATACCCCTATGAAGAGAGACTAAAAAGATTAGGGCTCTTCAACCTGGAAAAGAGACAGCTGAGGGGAGACATGATAGAAGTCTATAAATTAATGAACAGGGTGGAACGGGTAAACATAGATCAATTGTTTACATCATCAGAATATAGAAAGACTAGGGGACATGCAATGAAGCTACAGGATAACCTATTTCAGACTAATAAGAGAAAATATTTTTTCACTCAACATGTAATCAAACTCTGGAATTTATTACCGGAGGAGGTCCATAAACCATTATTAAAAGGGACCCAGGATATCACTGCTTGACCCAATACAAGCATCGTGGATCCTGTGTCTTTTGGGGAAACTGCTAGGTATTTATGATAAGATTGGCAACTGTTGGAAACAGGATACTGGGTTTGATGGACCTTGGTCTGACTCAGTATGGCATATCTTATGTTCTTATGTTTTTATGTTTTGCCCTATCCATTGCTGCTGGGATGTATACATGCTGCCTGAAACAGAACATAGCAGTGGCCACATACTGTATCCCCACATTACCCACCACAGTGTCCCCAACCCTCTTCATCTCTCCAATATGCCAACATATCTATATCACTGGCTGACCCTCAGCAGTGGAACATACATCCAACTGTCACCCATGACCTGCCTATCTTGTTCTTTGCTTCGGTGGCATTTGCAGTGGGTGTGGAGGCAGTTTTTTGCTCGGGTCCTTGAAATCCTCCTTCTGGTTTTTGTGTGGACAAGCAACGTTTTCTACAAAGAGCTCCCTGATGAAGCCGCATGGGTGAAACACCCGGTGTCGGAGCTTCAGGCTGTTGCCCTGATCGTTGTGGACAGTGTCTTGCTGCCGTTATTGTAAGGAGCTTCAGGCTGCTATTTTGATCGTTGTGGGCTCAAAATGTTGCTGCCGCTATTACAAGGAGCCAGTCACTGTGTGTTTTTTGGATTGTTGAGCTCTTTTTTGTTTTGACTCAACTCCTTTTACTCTTAGAGGTTTTTTTCTGACCACTGATGTTATCTCGAGTACAGTTCATAATTGGAGCATTACTGCGGCAGGATTTCTGTCTTGGTCCTGCCATATGACTGGCTCGTCCTTTCTGTTGGTGTAGACAAAAGGGGTGGCTGAGGTCTTTTTTCCTCTAACACAGTGTTACTATAGGCTCCTTGCTTGCTTCTATTGTGGAGTTACTCTCACAGTTTTGTTTGAGTGTGTTTTGGATAAGAATTTAGTTGGGAGTTTTTCATTTGCATTTTTCATTCTGTTGCTCCCTGAGGATATTGATTTTTTATCGTGTCACATTGACACACAGAGCTGCCACACATAACACCACATACAAACCACTATGGCGCCTATTTTTACTGTGGCCTCCCAGACAGGTGAAAACATTCTTCCACCCCCTCAGTGCGGTACACCACCTGTGGTTCAGCAGTCACGCCAATGGTCTGGCCAAACCCCAGATGTGTCAGTCACCTCTGCTGTCCTCAGTATGCTGGTAGCACACATTGGCCAGGTCACCTCACAGTCCCCACAGACATCAACAGAGGCTGCCAGACCTTACCTTACCTTCTGATGTATGGAAACACGCACACTGAAGGTCACACACCCAGCCTCCCTGGGCATACCATACACATTCATCTGGGGACCCCACAGTGCTGGTGTGCAAACACTGTCTCCCCCCCCCCTCCCCATTCTGTGCAGGCACCACAGGGAACCCCTTGTGGCATTGTTTTGGGGGGCTGATATCTGTAGTGGGAGGCCAGGTGGGCACCTAGGCACTAACACACCAGCAGGGCCCCAGATCTCCCTGAATCTGCCAACACTGGCAGCTCAATTCTCAACCCCTTGTCTATTGTATGCACACCCCTTGCGTGCATATGCATGTGCAGATTATATCCTGTCTGATCTGGGTGCACTGCATGCCCTCATGTGCATGGCTCATCTGCTGTCTGGTCGGTGGGCCACCAGTTATGTAACCATGCTTGCAGGCATTGTGGCTGTTGCTAGTTGCCCTGTGAACAATGAACACGTGGCTGATGCACCATTCTCTGTTTCCATTCACAGAGCCTGCAGATGGAGGAGCTGAGGCATACGCTGCCGGGACAGTGGGGGAGGTGGCAGCTTCTCTGGCAGAGGTGGAGGAAGAGGAGGTGGTGGAGGAGGAGGAGGGGGAGGGGGAAGTTGGGGAGGGGGAGGTGGAGGAGGGGAATGTGTGGGAGGTGGAGGAGGTAGAGCAGACAGATGTGGAGGAGGAGGCGGAGGAGGAGGAGGCTAAGGAGATGGTAGAGCGTGAGGGGGAGGTGGGGGAGTGGGTGAGGGAGTGGGAGAGGGTATGGTGGGAGGAGAGGGGGAGGTGGAGGGAGAGGTGGGAGGGGGAGGTAGGGTTTGTGGGTGAAGTAGGGGGGGGAGGTTGTGAGGCAGGATGCCCCCCTGGTGGTGTGGGATGTGGAGCGGGGAGAGCAGGTGTCATGGAGGTCACATTCCCACACCACCAGGGGGCCATCCTGCCCCACAGACCTGGTTGTGGGCAGGCACCTGGCACCCAGAAATTCAGAGGACCCTGGGGGTCCCTGCCCCATGGTCCTGAGGCTGTGTCCCGCCCAGCTGCAGGAGTGGCAAGCAGCGCCGCAGACATAGGGTGGGCGGATGCCTCAACCCAGACCCCATATACATGGGGCCTGTGGGGGGGGTGAACGTGACCACACCCTGTCTGCGGCACTGGTTGCCATCTCTCTGGGCCAGTATGCCCAGACCAGGACCATGGAGCAGGTGGTGGAAGCTGTGGTCCAGATGGCTCATGAGCTGTGGAGGCTAAGGGAGTTGGTAGAGGCCTCCGCAGACCATAAGCCATCAAGCCATGGTGGCCCCCAGGAGGGGTAGGGAACATGGGGGGGTGGCCGCACTCCTGCCCTTTGCATTCCTGTGTCCCAGGTGCTGCCACAACCACAGGGCATAGGGGGGTTGGGGTTTGTAAATCCACTACCACCAATGTTGGCACTGTGTGCCATCTGTTATTTTAAATGTATACATAGCTTTATTTTTGTAAAAAGATAGCTTTTATGTTTAAGGTTTGTAAATTAATATTCTGTTAGCATTTTGTAACAATGGACTGGTCATGTGTGATTTTTTTATGTCATGCACTTGCACATTGTTAAACACATAGCAACATTTCTATGTGTTGCCGAAAGACACACATGTTTCACATACATGGTCCAGTCCACACAGCTTGCAGTGGGGGATGGGTATGTGCAGTGCTGTATGCAACCTCCTGGGTCCCCCTAGGTGGTGCACCCCTCACTGCCACAGCAGGGAAAATGTTGGTTGCTATGTCCTGCACACTGGACCCACATGCCTGGAGCCCAGGACATGCTTATGAGTGCACATATGACACAGTTGACAGGACATTAGCAGAGACATGACACAGCTGTGGAATAGGGGAACATAGGGTGTGGCAGGGTAGGTGTGGTTCAATGAGTCCATCTACTGCTGTGGTGAGGGGTCACCCAGTGGGTACAGGTGTGCAGCTCTGGGCCTGCAGCACCAATCCATGTATGGTCCTGGGGGACGGTTGGGCCAGAAACATGTCAAACCTACTGCACAGGGCACAAATAGGGTTCTCATTGTAAGGGGGGAAGATTCCCACAGGAGCGGGTGATTACATATGCACATGTAAGGTGCGGTACCCATGCCACTGTGAGGACGTTCCCCAGGTATATGAAGCTGATACCTACATAAGAACATAAGATATGCCATATTGGGTCAGACCAAGGTCCATCAAGCCCAGTATCCTGTTTCCAACAGTGTCCAATCTAGGTCATACGTACCTAGCAGTTTCCTCAAAAGACACAGGTTCCACAATGCTTGTATTGGGTCAAGCATTGATATCCTGGGTCCCTTTTTAATAATGGTTTATGGACCTTTCCTCCAGGAACTTGTCCAAACCTTTTTTAAACCCAGCTACACTGACAGCCTTTACTACATCCTCCGGTAACAAATTCCAGAGTTTAATTACACATTGAGTGGAAAAATATTTTCTTTTATTAGTCTTAAATAGTTTACCCTGTAGCTTCATTGCATGTCCTCTAGTCTTTCTATATTCTGATAACGTAAACAATTGATCTACTTTACCTGTTCCTGTGTTGTAACATGACAACAATGGCCAGTATGTCCATGTCACTTACAATGGGGGGTGGAGCCATGGGACACATATGTGAGGGACAGGTGAGGATGTGCTGTTGCACATCTGACAGGAGGGGACACATTACATGTATACCTAGGTGGGTGTACACCCAGGCCCACAGCAGGTAGGGGCCTATACATGTACCTTGCCATAGTACTGACAGCCACAGCCACACATGTAATACTACTACTCCTACTGCTACTGTATATATGTAAATAGTTTCAGTTAACAATTCCCTATGTTATCCAAGTTGTCGTACCTGTTCTCTGTAAAACCAAACAGTATGTTGTTCTGGTCTATTGTTTAATGTAAACCGCGCTGATGCTAAATAGTGCGATATATAAGAGCTTGTAATAAATAATAAATAAATACTACTGAGCATTTGTATAGCACTACAGGATGTGCACGGCACTATACACATATGTCAGAAACAGACCTTGCTCTTCAGAGCTTAAACTCTAGTAAAGATGGACATCACAGACGGTGTAGACACAGACAAAACATGGGGGACTGTTAAATAAAATCAGGAGAACAGGAAAGGCAGGAACCAAAAGCTGCAGCAAAGATGTGAGTGCTCAGACGGATATGAACGGGGTCAGAGAAGGGGCCTGGTGTGCAGATACAGGCATCTCGTAACAGGCAAATGGTGCAGTGAGGTAAATGGGGCAAAGTCAGGATCTAGCAGTAGAACAGAAGGGCACATATAGAGTCTATATGACCAAAAGGCGCAATCCTCAAAGGGGTGGGTGGTATGGAGATTTACGAGAGAAAAGGTAGTGAGGAGGTGCTGGGAAAATGCAAGTCTAGGTCACCAGGTGACCATCAAAATGGATGCGGAAATAGATATGGAGCCAGTAAAGTGACATGAAAAGAGGGGTGAGACGAGCATGACATGTTTTGTGGGAGACATGTCGCACAGAGGGGGGTTGTACATATCGAAGGGGAGAGAGATGATACCCAAGGAGACCATTAGGGAATAGGTTACAGTAGTAAGGATGAGAGGTGAGTAAGAAGTGGATATGTGACTTTGTGGTGTGTACACAGAGGTAGGGCCATAACCTGTCACTGTCATAGAACAAGAAATGGCAGGTCCAAGCTTTCACATGGATGTTGTGGAGAAGGACTGTGAGGTGGCCAGGACAAGCCCAGGGCTATGACTATGGAAATAGCAAGGAGCAGTGAGTCACCCACAGAGACTGGGAATGGGGGAAGGGGACCAGCGGTTCTAGAGGGAAAAACACAGGGGCTCTGCCTGGCCATGTTCACTTTCAATTGTGAGATATCCAAGCAGCAATGCCAGAAAGGCAGGTGGAGAGCTGGGTGTGGTTTGCTGCAGGGATCTCAGGTGTGGAGAGGTAGATCTGGGAGTCATTGGCAACAAGATGGTAATGAAAGCAATGGGAAGGGATGAGCACACCAAGGGAATGGGTATAGAGCTGGAACAGGAGTGGACCCAGGACAGATCTCTGGGGTACATCAACCGAGAGTGGAATAGGAACAGAGGATGAGCCACCACAACTACCCCTGAAAGAGCAATAGTAGGTAGGGGGTAGGGGGAGAACCAGGTTGGCACAGAGCCACATAAGGGCATGGTATCAAGGAGGGGCTTGTGGGTAACAGTACCCAAATTCGCAGTGAGGTCACGAGGGATGTGGACATAGGTACAGCCCCTGGATGTCACCAGAGACAGGTCACTGGGCAAGAGCTAATGCAATAGAGCGGTGGTTCTCAACTTTTTTTGTACCGCGACCCCTTTTACCATTGGTCAACTTGTGATGACCCCAATGATAAAATCAAATGCGTCTCTCTTCCTTTACCGTTAACACATTGTCGCTGTAATCATTTGTTGAATTATTAATTGTCATGAGGCTGGAGCTAGGGAAGAAACAGCCTTGAAAAAAAACTCCTGATTTGCATAAATCTCAGAAAAGCCAGAGAGCGCAGTTCCAGTGTAGCTCAGCCAGAGGGCGCATGAACAGTTACACAATGCCTGAACCCACGTGCTCAAGCTCTGAGCACCTTAATGATGAGTGTTTTCACCTGTCCTCAAACTCACAGCGTGCAAGCTGGAAATCCCTTTATAAGGGAAATCAGATGAGCAGAGAGAGAACAGGACAGAGAACCGAAGGGAGAACGGGAAGGAGAACGGTACAGGATCCAGTACAGAGACCAGAAAGGGGGCTCAAGAGACCCAGGTGTGCAGCAAGGACTGCAGCAAAGAGTCCAGCACAGAGACCGGGAAGAGAGTTCAGGTACCAGCACAGGAGTGCAGCAGAGAGACCAAGGAGTCCAGCAAAGAGAGGCACCCAGGAGGGTAGCCGACAGACCAACCGGAAGGGTACCAGCGAGGGTCCCAGGAATAGTAACAGGAGAAGGAAGGAGAAGAACGGATACAGACAGAGGCAAGTCTCAGCCCTGGGATAAGGCCCAGAGAAGTAGCCTGCCTGCTAAGAGAAGTTCTCCAAGTAAAGACTGGAAATCCACATCTGGTTTTCCTAGCAGCCTTAATTGTGGAGCAGTGCATAGGACAGAGGATCAACAGGAAAAGCTACAAAGTAAGCTGAATCCTAGGCGTGGCACTCCACGGAAGATAAGGTATGAAAAGCCTTTTATTCTAAAAGGGACTTTAAATGAAGACAGACTTATGCAGGTAGATAAACCTCAGTACCTGAGAAGAAGCAAAGTTAACTATTTAAAACCACTTTCCAAAAGGGTTCTAGCGAAGTTATATGAGAAGCCAAGGAACCTCTGTGAAGAACTAAGTAACACTGAGGATACTCTAAACATTGAAGAGTGTAGTGAGCCAGAATCAATGGACTTGGATTACAGCTCCAGTGTTCCCATGCCTCACACAGAACCTATGGAATGTAACTTTGGCTTAAGAGGTAGTTGCTTGCCATAATAATTGTATACTGAAGAAATGAGTCTGCAAATGGTGAAGCTGATAACCATTCTGTTCTAATTGTTTTTCTATTGTTTGGAAAATCCCTTAACCCAGCTAAACAGTCAATTGTACAGCCGACAATATTTAACTGTTTAGTCCATGGTGGAACTTTGTTATTATTTGAGGAAAGCCTTACCTCCACTTTAAGTTGTTGTCTCATATGAACCTAGAGCATTAAGCGGGGAAATAAAGCCTTATTTGCCCTCCATTTGGCATAGTTATTCATTTCAGGGAGCACTACACTACAAGGACCACAATCCTTTGGGTCCTGCAGCTCAAATACTCCCTGATACAAATTAAATGTCAGCAGACGCCCTTACTCTACTACGCCAGTAGGGGCGCCGGCCCGACATAATATATTAGAGGCCTTTGCAATATGTTTTTATTTATAAAATTTACTTGTTTTTCTACCTTTTGTTGTTTGGGCATTTTATTTTTCGATTGCAATTGCTCCAGTCACTTTCTTCTGCTAATTCTCCATTGTCTGCTGTCCATTTGTCCTTTCTTCTCTCTTCTAGATTTTTTTCCATTCTATCTTCTACATCTGCTTTAACATACTGATCTTTCCCCTTTTGCTTTTTCCCCAATTTCTTTTTTATTCCTTTATCATCCACTCAAATTTCACCCTTCCATTCTCAATCCCCACTTACTCTGCCAGTACCCAGCAATTTGTGGATTTTTCTTCCCTCCCACACAAAATATCTTTTCCCCCTCCATCCTCATTCCCCCAGCCCCACCCCCTTCTAGTCCTCCCCCAAAATCAGCTCCCTTCTAGTTCCAGCCCCACTCAGCATCCGCTCCCTTCTAATTGCATTCTCCCCCCCACCCGCATCAGCCCATTTCCAGTCCTAGCCCCCCCAATCAGCTCATTTCTAGTCTTATTCCACCCCCATCAGCCCATTTCCAGTCCAAGCTTCCCCATCAGCTCATTTGCAATCCTAGGCCCCCCATCAGCCATTTCCAATACTAGCCCCCCCATAAACCACTTCCAAGCCTATTCCAGTGAACTGATGGTGGGGGGGGGGCTTGGACTGGAAATTGGGCCGAGTGTGGAGGAGCTTCAGCCCATTTCCAGTCCAAGCTCTCCCACACTCAGTCCATTTCCAGTCTGAGCCCCCCCCCATCAACTCATTTCCAGTCCAAGCTGCCCCTATCAGCCATTTCTAAAAGTAGCCCCCCTCCCCATCGGACATTTCCAATCCTATTCCAGAACTACATCAGACCATTTCCAATCCTACCCCCCCCCCCCAATAGCCCATTTGCTGTCCTAGTCCTCCCCATCAGCTCATTTGCACCCCCCTTCAACTCAGCCCATTTCCATCCCTAGCCCCCGCCACTCAGCCCATTTCCATTCCTAGCTCCCCCTCAGCCCATTTCCAATCCTAGCCTCCCCCCATTCAGCCCATTTCCAATTATATCTCCCCCAGCCCATTTCCAATCCTAGCCTGCCCCCATTCAGCCCATTTCCAATTATAGCCCCCAGCCCAATTCCAATCCTAGCCTCCCCCCATTCAGCCCATTTCCAATTATAGCCCCACCAGACCATTTCCAATCCTAGCCTCCCCCCATTCAGCCCATTTCCAATTATAGCCCCCCCCAGCCCAATTCCAACCCACGCCTCTCCCCTTCAGCCCAATTCCAATCATGGCCTCACCCAGCCCATTTCCAATCCTAGTATCCCCCGTTTCAGGCCTTTTCCACTTTTAGCCCCCCATCCCATTTCCAATCCTAGCCTCCCCCCATTCAGCCCATTTCCAATTATAGCCCCCAACCCAATTCCAATCCTAGCCTCCCCCATTCAGCCCATTTCCAATTATAGCCCCCCAGCCCATTTCCAATCCTAGCCTCCCCCCCCCCATTAAGCCCATTTCCAATTATAGCCCCCCAGCCCAATTCCAATCCTAGCCTCCCCCCATTCAGCCCATTTCCAATTATAGCCCCCCAGCCCAATTCCAATCTTAGCCTCCCCCCATTCAGCCCATTTTCCAGTTATAGCCCCCCCCCCCCAGCCCAATTCCAATTTTAGATCCCTCCACAGCAAATTTTAAGCCCAAGCCCTCCTCCCCAAGAGCCCCACGGCAGGCTTCAGCGGCTCCCGGCAGGCTCAGCACAGCTCATTTCAGCCGCCGAAGTGAAGAGCGTTGTTCCCTTCACTTTGGCAGCTGTAATTTAATGAATATCGCAGGCGCACTGAGAGCTGGGACACAGGAAGTGTCCTTTGACCTCCGGCACGCCTGCAATCTTCATTACAATACAGCTACCAAAGTGAAGGGAACAATGCTCTTCACTTTGGCAGCTGTAACAAGCTGTGCTGAGCCTGCCGGGTGCTGTTAAAGAAGGCGACCCCTGGTAAATCCTGAGGCGACCCCCATAGGGGTCGCGACCCACAGGTTGAGAACCGCTGCAATAGAGCATAAGGGGTGACAGACAGATTGTAATGCATCCAGGGGGGCATATGAGGAGCGGAGGGCAAGGCATCAGCGGTGAACTGCATGTTCCTGTCATTTACAAACATGGGGGTGGAAGGAGAGGGGTGGATAATCCGAGGGACAGGTGGGTCCAGGTGAGGGTATCCCGATGGGATGTGTACCTACATCATGCTTGAAGCCTGCAGGGACAGTTGCAATGGAGTGCGATAGGTTGTTGTTATTAGAGATGTGAGGGAGAACTTGGAGGTAATGTGGCCCTGATGATGGGTGTGGATGGGTTCCGAGGAGCAGGTGGTGAGCTCAGGAGGAGTAAAGAAGGTGTGCAGTAATCTATTCAAGGATCTACAAAAAGGACGGGAGGGTATCAGAGGTCGAGGGGGACGATTGTATGTGAAGAGGGCGCAACGGTGAAGGTAGGGAGAGAGCTGAGCTTGTGGGGAATTGAGGGTTGATTCTTTGATCTCTGTCATGGAAATAGTCAGCCAGGGTCTGGGCACAAAGGGAGGGTGAGGTCAGAGGCTGGGGCACTTTGATGAGTTGAGAGCAATAAGGCAATGGTAAGTTTCAGAGGCAAGAGAATTTTTCTGATGGACATACTAGTCCTGTTTGTGAGGAGCTATGGTAGAGTGGACAAAGACATGCATGAACTGGAGGGGTGGAATGTCTGCCGGGGAGCGGGATCAGAGCCGGGCACACTCAGATGAACAGGCACAGGAACATATGGAGCAGGTACTGGCTGGAAGGCAGGACTGGGATGCAATCAGCCTCACCGGATATGTCATGTGTGGAGCAGGAGCATCCAGGCCAGATGGGAGTGCAGTGCCAACAAAAGCTACTGCCATGCCAACAGACCTAGATGACATAGTACATGAATGAAATGAGGCTACAGTGGGGGAGAGAACGAAAAGATCAATAACATGAAGATGTATATCTACAGAAGGTTGTTGGGACAGTGCAAGGTTGAGGTAGCCAGTGATGAAGAGTCAGGCCTTGCAGGTGATTTATTTATTTATTTTATTTAAACAATCATTTATATACCGCACCTTCCATAGATCAGTGGGACTGACAGATGTTTAAGGCCAGGCAACTGGTGAAATATACCAGGTCATGGCAGTGGCCATGCTGGTGAGTGGGGGCATTAGGAGTCTGCTAGAGGTCAAATAAGGGCCTAAGGGATAGGAGCATTAAGGCGTTAGGAGCAGCGGGCCAATCAACATGACTTTTAACATCCCTGTGTATAAGAGTGAGGTAGAGGAATCCAGAAAGATGAATGGATACGAAGCAAAGTCAGTGGAATGGTTAGAACATGACTTGTCAGGAGGTGAGAAAGGCACAACTACCTTGGGAGGGAGGGAGTGGAGTGACAGAGCAGATGGTGTGGACATAAAAAGTGGTAAGGGAGTGAGACTGAGGCAGCAGGAGGTGTTGTAATTGGCAGGAGGGAAAAAGTAGATGGGCAACACCACAGCCAGTGCTGACATTCCCAACTATGATGTTGGTGTACACAGACAATAAGAGTTGTAGTGTTGAACATTGCATTTATCTTTTTCTTACCATTGTTTAAGCAGCCAACATAAATGTAGCCTTGGATAGGCTCATGGCATTGCTCCTACTAACCTCATCTTTGTACCAGACAGGGAAAATGGTACCAGGTGCACATGTGTTTTAGATTGCAGTGTGTGTAGATTGTATTATGCTGCCTTTGCACCTGTGAGAGACATTTTGAACTACTGTGCCAACACGTGGTTCTCATAACTACTTCCATCACATCATTGTAGACAGTGTCCCTGATTTTTGAGGCCATTTATATAGGAAACTGCCCTAGTTACCCGTGTAAATGGCTTCTGATTGATTTTTGCATGGCACCTACTCAGGTGCTGGCCTTCTACAATGGTGTGTACCCCCCTAACACACCCATATTCTATGTGATTGCCATCAGGTGTGTTAGGGGCAATTCTGTGGTAGGGCATGGGCAGATAACATGGTTGGCGGGCATCAACGTTTTTCTATGCACTACACACAGCCATCTGGGCATGGCAACTTGGCCCTAATTTACCCAAATTAGCTTTCTACCATTAGGTCTGTGCGGTTAGCAAGTTAATCTTGGCCTACCTGGCTAGCTCCTGTTTGTGTGGGCTAGCTCGTTTGTGTGGGCAGACGCAGATTTTCAGGGCTGGCCCACATATGACCACCTAATCCTATGTATTAAAACACTCTGATATTAACCAGTTGTAGCTTATTTTGTTCTTGCTTATTACCTGAGAAGCCAATCAATGGATTTATGCCTAAGGATAGGTCTCAGATTGAATGACTAGCTTGTCTCCCAAGGGAGAGAAGCAGAGTCTAATAACATCAACGACCCTCCTGTTTTTTTCAAAATATTTAGTGCTTCCCTATAGTGCTCATTTAACTTTTCAATCAATTTTTGAGCATCTTTTGTTCGCCATAAATATAAAAAGTTTGCTTATCTTTAATTGAGGAGTGTGATGCGGTCTGGAAAAATGCTTCCCCAACGCCGATTCTGAGTACTGTATCGCATTTCACTATGCATTTCTTCAGGGGTGAAATAACCACAGATATAGACCGTCCTCAACTGAAGTTGAAAGCTTTGAATCTGCAGGCGAAAACAACATGTGAAAAATACATATAAGTCTAAACACAACATCGCTACTTGTGGTATGTACTTTATATGAACCCCTCATATTTCTACTGACCACACTGGAATAACGAGACTTATGAAACTTATGAATGATGCTGCCCACGTCCAACGTTCCTCGTAGTTCTTCTTGGAGACATTTCCCAACGTTCAAGGACGCCGCGCATGCGGAGAGTGATTTCGCAAATGCTTTTAAACTCTAGGAGCCTCAAGGATGACGTCTACACGTCTATGACGTTCACATTAGAAAAGGGAATCCCAATGACAAAACGTTCTAAAGGGATCCCTCCGGTGTAATCTTGCTCGCGCCAATACTGATGCTCATAGCAAAACTTGATCGCAACCTTCTAAAGTTTTTGATAATTAAAAGCATGCTTTCCAATCGATATAACCGTTGAGACCTAACGGTATTAAGGAGTTTAATTCAAATATCCACCATTGCTCTTTGCGGATTAAACATTGATCAAGGGTTTTGCCAGTTGCTCCGGTCTCTACCTTGTCAATACAAAAGCATACTAAATCCTCGAAATGGTGTTTATTCTCAAGACAATGTTGCACGATGGGGGTCTCTAAAACTTTGTGTTTTAAACGACTTTTATGCTCGCCCATCCTGATCCGAAACTCTCGGCTAGTTTTACCTACATAGGCTAAATTGCATGGACAACTAATCACATATACAACATTCTGCGAGGCACACGTGGTATGATGTCGTAAAGTGTAACTCTTGCCATTATATACAAATTCAGATGTTTCTTTAGTGATAAAACATATCCCACAATCCCCACATTTCCTGTGTCCTGATAGCTCTATGTGTAAAGAGCGAATGTCCTCGGGAGTTTTCAACCTCGCCGGACTGAGGAACTCCTTTAGGTTTTTACTGCGTTGCCAAACGCATCTAATTTTCTTGCCTGCCAATCCTGTCACAGTCCCCAATACATTACTGTGTTTCCATAATATCCGCTGTATGGATTTATTCAGAGGGGAATATTTGGTGATAAGATTGATGTTAATGTCGGCGTCTTGTTTTTGTGTGGTTCCTCGGTGGCTTAATAAAAGGTCACGGTTGTTATTAAGTGCACGTTTATAAGCTCGTCGTATTGTGCATGCAGGATATCCGCGAGCTAAAAAGTTGCGTGTCAAACCACATATGACCACAGCATTCACATCAGGGTTAGACAGTTGCCGGTCATGCAATGAACTGACACATCACTTTGCACCACCTAGATTACAATTTTGGAACCAAACATTTCATCACATAACATTCATATATGTGCACACATTTACTGGAGGTATGTTGGAACATCAGCCATGTCCCATCTGCGATATGAAGAAATTTAGTGCTGATGCAGGACATTTGCATTGCATGCCCTCAAGCTCAGTTACCGCACTGACATCCCAAGATCACCGATGTCATCATTGGCCAGTTGGAGATATTTCTAACAGACATTTCTGTGAGCAAAAGGGAATGTGTTTGTTCAAGGAGTCCCAGCCATTGGGGAGGCACACCATTTGTCTTTCAGCTGGTCCTTTCTCAGAGGTAGCTGTGAGGTACATATATCCGCACACATCATACACTTACATAGCCTTAAAGACTGTTTTCTGACCTGTGGTTCACTCAAAGATCCCTGCTAAAATGTAAATGTTGCCAGCTAGGTAACACGGTGTCTGAGGCATACATGGCATGTGTACGTTATGTTGAAATGTAGCTGACCCACCTATTTGTTGCACATGATCTGTAGCTCTGTGACACATGTGAGATTATCAGCAGCACCCCTGGTGTACATGGGCACCACATATATTCATACATTAGCTTTACACAAACAATTGACTCTTGAGTAATATACCAGATGTCATAAAGGGCCAATGGAGGCCTATTCTACATGTTTTCTTAACGACATCACTGCATAGATTTGTTGTTCATACTGCCCTCACATTGTCTATGAATCACACATAGCGACTCGATGCATGTTACTCATCCATACCCTCTACAGCTACTCTTCTTCATAACATACTGCAAAAGATGCAATGGTGACACTGCAGGTGTACATTGTGTACTGTGATAAGGAAGACTCTAGTGAGCCCATGGAAGTAGAAGAAAAGAATGATTCTACCTTTAGGAAAGGTCACAGCCCTGCAAAGCACACGTTCCAGCAGTTCTCTGGAGAAAACAAACACAGGGATTCAAAAGCTAAGCTGACACACCCAAGCCCTGATGACGTAGCAACAGGCTTGAAAACTGATTACAAACACCTGTCTAGAGAGTCAGGGAGATTTATCAGAAAACAGGGATATAAACCAGGGCTGGAGAGTGAATCAAGAGAGCAGCACGAGAGAGAGCAGCACGAGGGAGAGCAGCACGAGAGAGAGCAGCACGGAAGCAGCCCAGATGGGAGCACAGTTGGAGGAAACACAGTAGCTGGAGGAAGGAAGCCACGTGGAGGAAAGGAACTGAAGCAAGCAAAGCAGAAGGGGAGAGGACAAAAAGGTGGTCTGCAGTGCTCAGAGAGAAAGAGCAGGAAAACCTTCAAACCCCAGCACTGAAGGAAAAGGTTCAGAGAGTTCAGAGGTGGGTGCCCAAGACTCAGTGCAGAAGTCTGCAGAGCCCAGCCTTGAACGGAGAACCGTGGCAGAGCTCCAGGGAGGAACCTAAACTAAGGCACAAGGGACGGTTTCCCCAGAGCTGGCAAGAGATAGCCGCACAGCTGCAGAGAGGAGTTTCCTCAGGCTCAGGTACTGCTTATCCCTATTCACTAGAGCCGTGTTTAAAAGACCCACAGAGAGTTTTAGGGAGAAAACACCGAGGCATTTACCAGTAGTTTAAAGCCAGGCAGTGCAGCACAAGAACCTGAAGCAATGCAGGTGGACTCTAAGGAGAGTGATTCCTTACAGCCAGAACAACCTATGGATTGTACTTTGTGCTTTGCAGACAGTATTGAAAGCCTTTGCTAAACTGTATAGTATAAGCTGATTGTAACCTAAAGAAAAGAAGACATTTTCTTTGGTAAAGGAAGCTGCCATGTTTTGTTCTTTTTCTGTATACGTGAGAAGCAGCTGCATTTGGATTGAATGAATGTAAAAGCTCAGCCAGCACACTTGTATAAAGAACCTTTTTGAACAAATACTGGAGAAGTATCCTGGTGCAACTTACTTTGAACCTTTGCTTTTGGGAGAAATAAACTTTGTTATAGTTTTGCCTATAACTCTGGCTTCATGACTATTTTTCTATCAGAAGGAAAACTACTTTTCCCAGCATGCAGCACGAGAGGAAAGTTAGTTGATTTAACCTTCAATAGAGAAAAATAATGGCTACCCCAGCTCTCCAAGCCTAAGGCAGAGGGCAGGGTATGACAGTACACATGTACAGGATGGGTCTTACAGGCTCAAAATGCATTCCAACGGCACAATCTTCATGAGGTCCACATCATGCAGACTCACAGCTGATGCAGCAGGGCCCCATAATGCCAAAGGATATTTATTTATTTATTTTATTTTTCTTATATACCGCACTATTCAGCATCAGCGCGGTTTACATGTAACGATAACTGTTCAGTGAAGACAATCTACACTGAACTTACAGTATAACAGAAATGAAACATTTTTAACTTACAATATAACAGAAATGTACAGTTTTAACAGCGTATTTTAACAGCATATTTACACATAACTTATGTTGAGGAGTAGCTAACTATTGCATGGGGTAGTGTCTCCACCACTGTGCAGCTCCATTATGGGCCACAGATCCCAGCACAGAAAACAACATTGGTATTGCTGTGCTGCCAAAGCCACATTATAGCAGCCCATAGGCCGGTTCAGCTGCATGTCAGCTCCTGCATCCCTTCCTGGCTTGTTTTCATGATGTCCACAAATAGTATGCCACAGCCAGGTTCGGGCATGTCATGGATGACGAGTGTCGGTTGGCTCATAATACATCATATACTGTCTCCACATACGCTCATGAGAATCAGGCCTGCAGACCATAGGACTGCATTTTGGGGGGCATACTGAACAATGCACACAATCCAGCTCCTAGACGGGATCTGTCCTGTGGCTGAGCTGTGGACATAGCAGTGAATGTACATGAGACCTGTTAGAAACATACCTTTCTAAGCTGCTGCATCTCCACACTCCCCAACGTATACTCCAGCATAATCATGTTGACCGTACCTCTCTTTGCCACCAGTCCATGAAAATGTATCAGCAGGATGGGCTGCAAATCAGCTGAAACGTTGTAGGCAGATACAAATATATATACATTCGTTCCCTTTCGTGGAAAGTATTTCCATTGCAAATGCTGTACAAGGTTAGCATAGTGGTTAAAACACTGTTTTTGGACACACTAGGGAGCCGGTTCAATTCTGGCAGGTTGTTTTCAGTTCATTTTGGTCTGGGCTGCTGCAAATACCATACAAAGGGGTGCAGCTTCAGCGCTGCCCCAAACACCCTTGCATCTATTCAGTGTGTGCTACATTATGCACTCCATCCAGGCTACCCATCAGGCATAGAGTGCAGCCTCAGCTGTGTCCATTAGTGAGTGTTGGTAATGTAAATGCAGCAGATGCATAACCCGCATAGTGGGCAGGCTTGGGAGACCGCACCCTGACTGTGGGTGTCAGTCTGGGCCTCCATCACATATATATTGGACATGCAGACATACCCTACAGGGGTGACGTTGTTCTATCAACCTGCTTCTACATTGTTGGCAGATATATATGGACCCTTTCTTGGCAATTTTCGCCACAACAGATGGCTTGCAGTGTTAGCATAGTTGTTTGTACACTGTGTTTAGACACTCCAGAGGGCTGGTTCGATTCTCACATGTTATTTTTTCCTGTATTTTCTTTCCTGGGCTGGTGCACATACCATCCAAAAGGGTGCAGGTTCAGCCCAGCCCCAGGCACCCTTGCATTTATTCAGTGTAAGCTATTTTATGCATGCTCTTTTCAATCCAGGCTATCTAAGGGGCAGAGTGCATGACCTTAGCTATGGCTCACATTCCACTTACCGACTACAATATCAGTTGGCCATGCTCTATCAACTACCACCTGTAAATCCATCAATCTTGGGGTACCTTAACTTCATACACCTTAGCCCCTCAGGAAGTATTAAACTCTCAGGGAGCCTTAGGTTGCGGTGCCTTATACCCCTTTGGTGCCTTGCTGCTTGTCACCTTGGCGTCGGCTGTTACGTTACCGCGTGGTAAGTGGCTAGGGCACCCTGTTCCACGTGGTAAATGGCCCATGGATACCTTTACGCCAGACCACCCACATCCATATATGGCGTGAGTAATGCCGGTGACATTAACGCCGCTTAGTAAACATACCCCTAAATTCCTAAATTTAGGAGCATAGAAAGTAGGTAGCAACAGGGTGGATTTAGGCCAGGGAAAAGAAGTTAGGAGCTTAGCACTGATTTAGAGTCCTAAATCTAGGCAAATGAATGGCAGGCCTAAATCTAGGAGCATGGATTTTAAGCTCTTAATTAAGATGAATTTTTAGTTGAAACCTTAGGGGTACTATTAGTAAACATACCCCTAAGTTTTCAACTAAAAATTCATCCTAATTAAGAGCTTACAATTTTTAGTTGAAAACTTAGGGGTACTATTAGTAAACATGGCTGCGGGCATGTGCCTGTGGGTGCGTGCCCAAAGAGGCAGGTCACACCCCTTTGGAGCCCCTTCGGAGCACCTGGAGCAGAGCTGGATAATCTGTGTCTGGTATGGCCAAAAAGAAACAGAGGGCTGTATCCTTGAAGCAGAGCATGTAAGCTACTAAGGTACAAGGGTCTATGGATAGACATGTACTGAAGAAAGATCTGGAGCAACCATTGTCATCTGTGAGTACTGACTCTCCTACTGATAACTCCTCTCCTCTGGGTTCTTATACCCTTCTCTTTCAAACTGGTGTTTCCGTAATGGTTGATGAAGGGCCCCCTAATGGGGATAGCTCCGCTCAACTGCAGGGGGAGTCTCTATCTGATATTTCTGCCTCCAAGGGAGTTCCTTTACCTATAGTAGTCCAGCTGCCGGTATGTGTTACTGGAGCAGGGCTTGATTCTTTCTCTGTATGAGGCAAGGATTTTCCCCTTAAGGATATATGGGAGGTCATCAAATGCATGGATGTTTCAACAAGTGATTATGTTTATTAAAGGATGATGGTGAATTGGACCAAATTATCTCGCTGGACAGTTTGGACCTGTCAGCCGTTTTGGAATCCTCTCAAGATGTAATTCCTACTTAGGCAACTTTGCTTGTTTCTTTTTCTTCTGAGTTGGATAAAAATAAGGTTTTGAGACTATACTTCCAGAAGAAGGCGGAATTATTCTATGGTCAAAAAATTACTATTTTTCTTGGTGTCTCCAGACCAACTCAGTTGAGGCGGAGAGACCTTTTGGGCTTGAGCCTCAGGTATTGGCTCGGGTGTAACTTTCTTCCTGAAATTCCCTTGTAAATGTTTAGTTACATTTTAAGGGAAAAATTATATTTTCTTTGATGCTGTTCAGTTAGATGATTTTCTTAGGGGGATGTTTACTAAACCACAGTAAAGTTACCAGTGGTAAGGACAGTATTAAGGTGCCTGAAGTCATATAAGGTAGTGGGCGGGTAGGGTGCGTGCTGGCATAAGGGTGCCTTGGGCCATTTAACGTGAGCTAACAGGACCAAGTGCGGTAAGGAGACAAGGCACCTTAAGTTAGGGCATCTTAAAGGTGTCTTAACTTAGGGCACCTTAACTTAGGACGCCTCAAGTTAGGGTGCCTTAACTTAGGGCATCTTAAAGGTGCCTTAACGTAGGACACCTTAAAGGTGTCTTAACTTAGGGCACCTTAACTTAGGGCGTGTTAACTTAGGGTGCCTCAAGTTAGGGTGCCTTAACTTAGGGCATCTTAAAGGCACCTTAAGTTAGGGCACCCTAAGTTAAGGTGCCCTAACTCAAGGTACCCAAGGGCGTTAAGGTGGTTTAAAGTGCACCAGCCATGCACCTTGAGACACGAAAATGGCAGTAACCTAAACACTGGATAGAGCACCAAGGAATGTCAATGTAAAGGTGATGGAAGGAAGGACAGGTAGGAGTTGATGGACCTGCCATATCAGTGGGCACCCTATGTGGCAGTCAGTAAATTGGATGAGCATGTGGGAGGCAATTGTACCAATGCACAGGAAGGTGCCAATGTAAAATGGCGCAATAAGTGTGTGACATAGGATTTTATTTATTTATTTTATTTATTTCAATTTTTTATATACCGCGCTATTTACAATCAGCGCGGTTTACAGAGAACCAAAGACCAGAACAACAGGCTGCTCGGTATTACATAAAACAGGAAAATAAATTTGGATAAGATAAACATGGATAATATGGGGGTAAAACTATATACATTGAACTATATACATAGAATATTAATCTGCTAATTCGATCACATGAGAGAAGTAATTATGTAATATTATCAATAATGTTTGGAAAAGGAGGGAATTCTGTTAAGTTTGTGGTAAGTATTAAGCACTTTATGTGGGGTAGTATTTGATGAATAGGTTATGTTTGAGGGCCTTTCTGAATTGGACTATGCCGGTTATGGCACGAATTTCGGGTGGTAGGGAGTTCCAATGTTTTGGGGCGCAAAACATGAAGGCTCTGTTCGCTGTTGCTTGGCTACAGGTTGTTATGGCCTTCGGCATAATTAGGGTGTTTGTCGCTATTTTTCTTCTGGCTCTAGTTGGAGGTAAAACTTGTGTGAGATCAGTTAGAGAGTTTGCAGACAAACCATGTATGGCCTTGTATGTGAGAATTAGGGTTTTGAATATGATCCTGCCTTGTATCGGGAGCCAGTGAAGATATTTGAGAATTGGTGTCACGTGATCACTCCTGGATGCTCCTTGTAGAACCTTTGTAGCAGTGTTCATGGCAAGTTGAAGAGAACTTAGGGTGGATTGTGGGAGACCTTGTAGAATTGAATTGGCGAAATCGAAATGTGGTAGGATGAGTGCTTGGAAGATGGTTATGGATGGATGGATGAGGAAGACGTGTCCCCCAGCGGAGGCAGAAGTGAAGAAGCGGAGGCAGCAACAGGTGGACATAGTAGTGGTGACATATAGATCAGGCACAAGAGAGGCGAGCACGAAGAGCTGAAATGCGGAAAAGAGAACCAGTGTAGTTCATGGAGTAGCAGTCTGCACTGACTGTACACAGCCAACATAGGCAGATAGATGAGCTGAAGAACAGATGGCAGCTGAGGAGAGGGTGTTATGGGCTGTCAGCACTGATGTGCAGAGCCCTGACTGTTACAGGCATGAAAATGATCTGAGTAGCACAGTCACGAAAAGAACAAGTAGGAATCAAACCCCTGTCCCCTGCTAATGGAGACATTGCACTAACCAGTGGGCTACACCTCACTATGCAGCAAAGGTTGGATATAAAGAAACTTCAGGTCACTGCCTAAAATGTCTGCTGTGTGTGCCAGCATAAGGTAGTTCCACCAGTACCCATGATGCAGTGCATATGCCGAACAGCAGTCTACAGTGGATCCCCAAATGCAGAATGCACATAGCCATCACCTCAGCTCAGTGATGCACTGACAGTATGTGATACGAGCACAGAGCAGCTACAAACTGTGCTACTGAGCAGTTTCTGTGGTCACCCTGATGGTGAGGATGGGCGCCCAGCACCAGGTCCCTAGTACCTGCAGTGCTAGAATGGTCTCTGCTGTAGATCTTCATCGCCATCAGTGTGTGGCAGGTATTGTTTGTGGAGAGATATGCTAGTCATTCTGCAGCATGTGCCAGTCATATCTGGTCCTGTCTGACAGGGACCCATCTAGAACAGTGCATATTAATACATACCCAGTGTTACAATGCTGATGCCATGTCTACCAACTATCAGAAGGGGTGGCTGAATTTGCATGGGGTTGTTACTAGGGTCCTGTTGGTCCTACCAGTACCACTGGGAGTAGGCCTGGAATGTCTCACACCCCAACCACCTAGGTCTAACATGTACCCACAGCAAACACAGTCAGACTGCACCTGCTGCCCACCACTGAGTTTACCAGCCATGCACATACCAACTGCAGACAGCTCACTGGTCAGTATACATTGCATGTGCACTCAGCAGTTGGTTCAGTGATCAAGCCCCCAGGACAGAAGGTGCACCCACATCACTAGAACTAGATACTATATAGTGCTATATGGATACATAGCCATGCCATGGTCACTGCTCAGAATGAGAGTACCCTCCCAGCATGATGTGCTGTGGCCACCCATCCTTGCAGGTGGTGGTTGGGTGCTATGATGTCCCAGAAATTGATCCACCCCCGATGCAGACATATCCTGGCCAATCTGCCCTGTTTCAGCCCATACCCACAATACTTTGCTCCTCATCATGCACATTTGCAGGATAATGCTGGAAACAGCTTAGGCACTGCGAGACTCAGTGAGGAGTAGAAAGCCACAAAACAATGAATAGACATGCACACACACACACACTCTCATATCAACGCACTGAGCAAAAATGGGGATGGTTGCCATTCTTGCCTGCAACTCTGGTCCCAATCTCAGCTCAGGCATTGTTAAGGTGTGCTCATTGTGCAGGAGCTAGTTGTGTGCTCTGATGTTGATGCACACTCGGTATGACGGTGCTGTCAGTCTGACTCTCCATCCAGCTGAGGATAGTGGAGCCTGTCTGTATGGGTGTTTGTACCCTTGTTGGCCGATTCATTGGGGGTTGCACATGTTGGTGTTGTACCTGCACTGTGGGATAAAGATCTAGCCACAGGGACATGCACTGCATATTCCACAGCCAGGACCCAAACCTGTGACCCTTTGTTCATATATAAATACTAATTGTGTGTAGTGCACCACAATGCTGTCACATGGTTATATCAGTCCCTGGGGCTGACATGCTTCCTATCAGACAGATCTTGGCACATGTTGCACTGTGCACAGTGCACTGGAGCAGGGCATGGCCTTGGTCTGCTGCAGGCGGGTGCCACTGTCCCCTCCGCCAACACTCCCCACGCCATGCTGACATGCCCATGTGCTGTCAGTGTTAAGAACATAAGATATGCCATACTGGGTCAGACCAAGGTCCATCAAGCCCAGTATTGTGTTTCCAACAGTGGCCAATCTAGGTCATATGTATCTAGCAGTTTCCCCAAGAGACACAAGTGTTGGTGAAGCACAGTCCCAGGCCAGGCAACGTGTGAGTTGGCGGGTGCCTAGGGTGCAGGGTCCAGCAGTGGGGGGGGGGGGGGGCGGAGGCACACATGGATGGCCACTCATCCCCCCCCCCCACAACCATCTGCCTCTCCAAGGACCCCATCACTTCCTGCCAATGTTATGTCTCTTCAACCTGGGGAAGAGACAGCTGAGGGGTGTTATGTTAGAGGTCTAGAAAATATTGCTTGGAGTGGAACGTGTAAACGTAGGTCGATTGTTAATGCCATCAGAATGTAGAAAGACTAGGGGACATGCATTGCAGCTACAGTGTAACCCATTTAGGACCCATTTATCAAACCCTGCAATTTATTACCAGAGGATATAGTAAAGGCTGTTAGTGTAGCTGGAATATGCCGGAATATGCACTGCTTGCTCCATTACAAGTTTTGTGGATCCTGTGTGTCTTTTGGGGAAACTGCTAGGTACTTGTGACCTAGATTGGCCACTGTTGGACACAGGATACTGGGCATGATGGACCTTGGTCTCATATAGTGTGGCATATTTTCAGGTCCTATGTACTACTTATGGAGGAATAGCCTGGTGGTTGGAACAACTGTCTAGTACCCAGAAGATCAAGAGTTTGATTCCCACTAGCACTTCTTGTGACCTTGGGCAAGTCACTTTACCCTCCATTGCCTTGGAAGAAATGGCCTGGCAATCTATTTCCTGTGATACAATGCCAAGGAAACATAGAGGCAGCTGGGTCGCTAGGAGTCAGCAGTGACTTGATGGCACAAAAAATGTGCTTATGTGCCACCTGGGCAGCTGCCTAGTCTACCCTGTGCACCAACAGCCCCCACTGCATGATCCACATGCACCCCCATTTGCACCATCAACATAGTGCCCTTTCATAGTTGGGCACTATGCTGTTGCTGCTAATGGAGCCCTACTATCACTTTCTTGGGCTCACCTGTCTGTGCAGCACATTGCAGACGTTTAAATAGGCTCTCTCTCCTCAAAATGCACCCTTACCAACAGGTTTTGATATGCGGTAGGGTTCCTGGTGTTAAGGTGCCATCATTAAGGAAGCAGGGCCTTGTTCCCGCCCTCTCCCCGCCCATTGACCCCCGTCCATAGGGCGCTTTACGCTGCCGGTCCCATTAGCGCATGCTAAGGCAGCATTTTATGCATGTTAAGGGTGCAATTGCGCCATTAGCGCATGCTAATGGCACACATGTTCCTTTAGTGCAGTTTAGTAAACATCCCCCTTAGACTCCATAGTCCCTAACTTCCTTCCAGACTGGGTATGTAAAAGGGGTAATTTATGTTTTCTCTTTTTTGGCAGCTCCTCAGTGCGACCTACTTTTCTTTATAATGTTATTGACACTCTTCTCCATGATGTGAACTAAATGATGATATTTGCTTTTTATTGTGTTTGTTCTTTTTTTCACCCCTATATTCCCGATAATTTCTTAATGGAAATTTTTTTGAAACTTACAATTTATAAAAAAACCTGATCATTTCTCCAGCATTTGACAACCAGGCCTCGTTAATTCTGAAACTCTTGTGAGAACAGCCAGATTTTTAAGGCACTCAGAATTTTTTATATATTGGTATGAGCCTTAATTCATAAGGCAGCTGATTCCAGATACCTGAGGCTGCTCCTGAAAATTCCATAGATCTTGTTTTTGCCAATCTTAGATCTTGGGGGCTTGAGGTAGCCAGTAGATGTGATTAGTTCAAATGCGGTTTTTGTCCAGGAATGTACTGTATTTTGTTGCTTTCCTCATCAGATAAAAGCTTGGAAAGTCAAGCACAGCACAACTTTAAAAAGGAGTTTTCCATACCTGCTAATTTCCTTTCCTTGAGTCCTGCTAGACCAGTCCAGACAAGTGGGTTATGCTCCCCAGCCAGCAGGTGAAAGCAGGTCAGAGCAACTTTCAGTGATGTAATCATTTGTATATAGGTTGGTACAGCACTGATAGAAGCTAATATGATATTTTCTAAACAGAAATCAAGATTGAAAAAATCTGAAAAAAAGTATTATCAATAATAACTTTGTACACTTTTGGCTCTTGATAAGAACATAAGAACATAAGATATGCCATACTGGGTCAGACCAAGGTCCATCTAGCCCAGTATTCTGTTTCCAACAGTGGCCAATCTAGGTCATATGTACCTAGCAGTTTCCCCAAGAGACACAAGTTCCACAATGCTTGTACTGGGTCAAGCATTGATATCTTCGGTCACTTCTTAATAATGGTTTATGGACCTTACCTCCAGGAACTTGTCCAAATCTTTTTTAAACCCAGCTACACTAACAGCCTTTACTACATCCTCCGGTAACAAATTCCAGAGTTTGATTACACGTTGAGTGAAAAAATATTTTCTTTTATTAGTCTTAAATAGTTTACCCTGTAGCTTCATTGCATGTCCCCTAGTCTTTCTATATTCTGATAAGGTAAACAATCAATCTACGTTTACCCGTTCATTAATTTATAGACTTCTATCATATCTCCCCTCAGCCGTCTCTTTTCCAGGTTAAAGAGCCCTAACCTTTTTAGCCTTTCTTCATAGGAGTATCCTTCCATCCCCTTTACCATTTTGGTGGCTCTTCTCTGTACCTTTTCTAAAATCGCTATATCCTTTTTAAGATACGGCGACCAGAATTGCACACAATATTCAAGGTGCGGTCTCACCATGGAACGATATAGAGGCATTATAATATCTTTTGTTTTATTTTCCATTCCTTTCCTTATCATACCTAGAATTCTATTTGCTCTCTTGGCCGCCGCTGCACACTGGGCCAAGGGTTTTAACATGGTATCCACAATGACGCCTAAATCTTTTTCCTGGGTGGTGGTTCCTAATGTGGAACCTTGCATCGTGTAACCATAGTTTGGGTTGTTTTTCCCTAGGTGCATAACCTTGCATTTGTCCACATTAAATTTCATCTGCCATTTTGATGCCCAGTCTTCCAATTTATCAAGAACCTCTTGCAATTTTTCACAATCCTCTTGGGTTTTAACAACTTTAAATAGTTTGGTGTCATCTGCAAATTTGATAACCTCACTCGTTATTCCACTTTCCAGGTCATTTATGAATATGTCAAAAAGCAGCGGACCCAGCACAGATCCCTGGGGTACACCACTATTCACCTTTCTCCATTGGGAAAATTGGCCATTTAGCCCTACCCTCTGCTTTCTATCTTTTAACCAGTTCCTGATCCACAATAGTACACTGCCTCCTATCCCATGACTCTTTAGTTTTGCCAAAAGTCTCTGATGAGGGACCTTGTCAAAGGCTTTCTGAAAGTCCAGATACACAATATCAACCGACTCACCTTTGTCCACCTGTTTATTCACTCCTTCAAAAAAACATAACAGATTAGTAAGACAAGATCTTCCTTGTCTAAAGCCATGTTGGCTGTCTCCCATTAGGCCATGACTATTGTCACCAGCAGTGGCCCAACTAGATATAGATGGCTAGGTACACTGCTGGGCCTGACCCTTCCAGGTAAGAAATTGTAGTTGCGACGGAGTGTCAGGTTGAAAACAGGCTTTATTCCCCTCCCTGGGTTTCAGGATTTTCAAAGTAATACACAGTATGAAATTAAGAGGCAGCCATACTTCTGGCAAACAAAATGGTGAAATGAAAACAGCTTCTTGCTTGTACAAAATCAGTAACAAAACAGGAACCAGGTGAAATAAATGCTGACAGTTTTTCTCTGTATTCTTCTAGCTTTGTGCACGACACCTTTATGTTTAGCTAGCGTAGAGAACTCTCATTAGTTATGACTAGAGAGCAGTCCATGTCCTCCTCATAAGGCATATAACTATCTGTACACATGGATTCTTCAACTGTATTATCTTGTGGACAGAGAGTCTGAAATGTTCTTAACTCAGTTTCAGAACCTTCGTCAGAACTCTCTCTATGATATGGCAAGTACTTATCAGAGAACTCATAGAACTGCCTTGCTCTGTTCCTAACAGGTTTCTGCAGTTTCTTGTAAGGCTTTACAAACATGCAATCATCTTCTTCACTCATACAAATGTCCTGACTTACGTTTCTTTCCTTTTCCCAAGGCTGTAAGTACTTCTGGTGGTTCTGCCTTTCAGATAAGCAGGGAACCTTATCAGCTGCTCTCCTTTCCCTCCACGGCACTCTGTGTCTAGGAAATTCTTCCTGCGTCACAGGTGAGGGTTTCCTCCAGTTAATCCCTCTGTTTGTAACAAGCTTTCTGTCCCTCCTTGAATCCTTCCTGGGCTTTCTGTTCCACGGCTCACACACAACAGAATCAGCTGGAGAATATCCTGACCTTCTGTTTGAAACTTTCAAGTTATCTTTTACTTGCCAAGTCTCCCAGTCATTCTCAGCTTCTGAGCATTCACCAAACAAATCACCGTCAGGATCAGAATCCACCTCCAAACCATGAGAATCCAATTCTAACTCTGTTTGCCTAACATGCTTTTTATTCAGGTTTAGGGGCGTTCTCCTGCTCATGTGCACACTGTTCTGCTGATTGCTAGGGGAGTGTTTGTTCTCTGGGCGTGCTCTCAGACCTCGTGTCTCAGCCTGCCTTTGTTGCCTATGGCAACCTGGAAGCTTTTTCTCTCCCTGCCTGTCAGAAATTGTGCTGAACTCTGCATCTCTCTGTGTCTTACAGGTATAAGGTAGAACTTCGGTGTCACACATCCCCCTTCTTAAGACATTACGTGCTGCAGACGTCCTCGTCGGACAGCGCGTAATCCCACCTGAGAGAAATCTGTTGCTTACAACCTGCACTAATCTTACTTCTGCTGATCTTTCCCGCCAAGGCTTCAGCAGATTTAAGTGGTATACTTGGCGGCGCCCATTTTCATTTTCTACTTTGTAGGAAACAGGACCCACCTGACCAACTATTGTAACTGGGCCTTTCCATCTGGCCTCGAATTTAGGACCGTTGTCCGCTACCAAGATTAAAACTTTGTCCCCTATGGACAACTTCCTGGTTTTGGTTCCCCGGTCATAATATTTTTTCTGCCGGCGTTGGCTGGCCAGCAGATTGTCCATAGATACTCGGGCAGTCCGTTCTAAACGGTTCCTGAGGTCTTTCAGAAATTGGGGGACCCCTACCTCTGTCTCATCTGGTGCAACCCACTGCTCCCGAAGGATATCTAAGATCCCCCTCGGTGCCCTACCAAATAACAGTTCGTAAGGGGACGCTCCCAATGATGTTTGTACGCGTTCCCTACACACATACAGAACGAATGGGAGGACATTATCCCATTCAATCATATTCCCTCCTAAGCTCCGCCTTATCATTTGCTTCAAGGACTGATTTAGGCGTTCAACCAGCCCGTTGGACTGGGGGTGATACGCTGAGGTACGGATATGTCTTATCCCAAAGGTGTCCCAAAGCATGGCTAAATGTTTCGACGTGAAATTTGTCCCTTGATCCGTTAGGATCTCTTGTGGGAACCCAATCTCACAAAATAATTTTATGAGCTCTGTTGCTATGGTCCTTGCTGAAATATTGCGTAGGGGTATTGCCCATGGAAACCTAGTTGCATGGTCCGCAATTACTAAAATATATCGAAAACCCCTTGGTGTGCATATTAATGGGCCCACAATATCCATCGCTAACTTTCTCACTGGAGTTGCAATGGTGGGTGGTGTAATCATAGGTACCGGCTTAGGCTTAGCAGCCGTCACACGCTGGCATGTCGGGTAGGACTCGCAATACCGGGTTGTTTCCTTAAACACCCCCGGCCAGTAAAAACGAGCCAGCACCTGGTCCAATGTCCCTTGGACACCTTTATGGCTGCCTATGGGGTGATCATGTGCCAACTTTAATACTATCGACTTAAAGGTAGTGGGCACCACTAGCTGCTTACGCACAGTACCTGTCCTGGGATCTGTGCTTTCTCTATACAGCAGTTCCCCTTCTAAGAAGAACCTAGGCAGAATCATCCGAGGCTCTTGAGCATATTCAAATGCCCTTTTTAAAGCTGGATCTTCCTCCTGTTCTTTTGGGAAGGAGGGGAATTTCCTTACCAGCTCAGCTGGTATCCAGGGTAAACCTTCCCCCGCTTCCAAATCTGTTCTTCCCTGCGATCTTTTTCTTCTCTCCTGACGTCGCTTGGCCTTATCCTTCCTAACCTTTGTAGGAAGGTTAACTAACCCCTCACTAGAAGGAAGTATGTTTTGGGGTTCCTCATCGGACTCTGGCTCTGGGTGTAAGTCCCTATCCTTGGGCACTTCATTTGGCTTTGGTAATGGACCTGTCCCTGCCTCTGAGACCTTACTCTGGGACCTAGTGGAAACTAGGCCTATTCTTTCATCTAGCCTTTCTTTAAGGGCTTTCTGAAAGGAAGGCCAATCCCTTCCTAACACCACCTCTTTTGGTAGGTTTGGGATTACCACTAGCGGTACTTTTTCCCTGGTACCTAGCCCCTCTACAATCATATCATACATTTGGTAATCATTCGAGTCCCCACGCATACATTTCACTTGCACATACCGGGGTTCCTGGCATAAGATCAAAGGATTGTTAGTCAGAATAGCCTGCCACATCTTGGAGGAGACCATACTCTGGTCTGCTCCTGTATCAAGGAGTGCTACTGCCTTCAAACCTTCTACTTGGACGTCTAAGAGAAATCTTCCCTTGGGGTCTTTCTCTCCTCCTGCGATAAGGGCAACACGCTCTTTGCAGTCCCTGCTTATGTGACCTTTTTGTCCACATTGAAAACATTTGATCATATCATTATATTTTCTCACATTTTCTCTTGGGACCTTGGAAGTATAAGCTTTCTTTATCCTTGGCATTCTTTCCATGCCGGTCACCCTTAGCATATTATCTTTAGAAGCTCCGGCCAATTCAGCCTCAAAATAACACTCTGTCATTTCTGTTGCTTCCTTAGTGGTTTTACATTTTTGCAATAACAAGAAAGCTTTTACTTCTGAAGGCACGGCGTCAAAGTACTGCTCAAGGAGCACAGCATCCATCAAGGATTCTACTGTGGCCTTTTCTGGAGCCAACCACTTTGCTGCCCGACCCTTGAGTCGCTGCATTAGAGCTTTTGGCGTCTCTCTAGGCAAAATCCTTGCCTCCCTAAAAAGGCGTCGGTAGTGAGCAGGTGTTAAACCCAACCTATCCTGTACGGCTAGTTTAACGTCCGGGTAACTAGACGCTAGACCAGCGGGCATGGCCTTGTATGCTGCTAAGGCCTCTCCTGTCAAGGACATAGCAAACCTGACTGCCCATTGGTCTAGTGGCCATTTAGCCGCTTCAGCAATTCTTTCAAATGCATCAGAATAATCATCAAAGTTATCAGTCCGCTGCAAAGGCCCGAGTGCCAGCGCACTACAGCTTTGCAGTCCTACCACAGATGGCATCGCTCCAGCTTCCTCATCTGCAGTGGCTGTCTTCTTCAGAAGCTTGGTTAGTAAGTCCAATAGTGGCTTCTGCTGTGCCGCCATTGCTGCCATTGTCCTATCCTGTGCTTGTCTTGCGAGCTCACTCTGTGCTTTCCACTGCTCTTCCATCCAGCGAAGCATCTCTTGTGGATCCATCCTGGTGTTGAGATCAACCTGTACAGGGCGAGAAAAAACACAAGGCCCACCAAGTGCGGCACACTAGATAATTTTTTTTTTCCTGTCTGCCTTTAACAAGGTATCTCTTCCCCCTTTCTCTGCAATCCTCCACCACCCGTGCCCAGCTACTAATACCTCAGCACGGTGTAGGATCTTATGTTGAGAAAGGTTCTCTGCATACTTCTTTCCGGTCAAACCCAGCTGGCTTTTGCACTGCGTCAGGATTTCCTTTTTCAGGATTTTCCTTCTTTGCTGTTTTTTTTTTCTTTCTTTCTTCAGCCACTTTGTATCCTCTTAGGAAACTTCAAGTAGTATATTTATTTTTTTCAAAAATCCAACTTGCTACGCAACTCAATGTCACCAGCAGTGGCCCAACTAGATATAGATGGCTAGGTACACTGCTGGGCCTGACCCTTCCAGGTAAGAAATTGTAGTTGCGACGGAGTGTCAGGTTGAAAACAGGCTTTATTCCCCTCCCGGGGTTTCAGGATTTTCAAAGTAATACACAGTATGAAATTAAGAGGCAGCCATACTTCTGGCAAACAAAATGGTGAAATGAAAACAGCTTCTTGCTTGTACAAAATCAGTAACAAAACAGGAACCAGGTGAAATAAATGCTGACAGTTTTTCTCTGTATTCTTCTAGCTTTGTGCACGACACCTTTATGCTTAGCTAGCGTAGAGAACTCTCATTAGTTATGACTAGAGAGCAGTCCATGTCCTCCTCATAAGGCATATAACTATCTGTACACATGGATTCTTCAACTGTATTATCTTGTGGACAGAGAGTCTGAAATGTTCTTAACTCAGTTTCAGAACCTTCGTCAGAACTCTCTCTATGATATGGCAAGTACTTATCAGAGAACTCATAGAACTGCCTTGCTCTGTTCCTAACAGGTTTCTGCAGTTTCTTGTAAGGCTTTACAAACATGCAATCATCTTCTTCACTCATACAAATGTCCTGACTTACGTTTCTTTCCTTTTCCCAAGGCTGTAAGTACTTCTGGTGGTTCTGCCTTTCAGATAAGCAGGGAACCTTATCAGCTGCTCTCCTTTCCCTCCACGGCACTCTGTGTCTAGGAAATTCTTCCTGCGTCACAGGTGAGGGTTTCCTCCAGTTAATCCCTCTGTTTGTAACAAGCTTTCTGTCCCTCCTTGAATCCTTCCTGGGCTTTCTGTTCCACGGCTCACACACAACAGAATCAGCTGGAGAATATCCTGACCTTCTGTTTGAAACTTTCAAGTTATCTTTTACTTGCCAAGTCTCCCAGTCATTCTCAGCTTCTGAGCATTCACCAAACAAATCACCGTCAGGATCAGAATCCACATCCAAACCATGAGAATCCAATTCTAACTCTGTTTGCCTAACATGCTTTTTATTCAGGTTTAGGGGCGTTCTCCTGCTCATGTGCACACTGTTCTGCTGATTGCTAGGGGAGTGTTTGTTCTCTGGGCATGCTCTCAGACCTCGTGTCTCAGCCTGCCTTTGTTGCCTATGGCAACCTGGAAGCTTTTTCTCTCCCTGCCTGTCAGAAATTGTGCTGAACTCTGCATCTCTCTGTGTCTTACAGGTATAAGGTAGAACTTCGGTGTCACACTATCTACATGCTGAGTAATTTTGTTCTTTATGATGGTTTCTACCATTTTTCCCGGTACTGACGTTAGGCTCACCGGTCTGTAGTTTCCCGGATCACCCCTGGAACCCTTTTTAAAAATTGGTGTTACATTGGCGATTCTCCAATCTTCAGGTATTAGAGATGATTTTAATGATAGTTCACAGATTAATGATAGCAGTTCTGCAATCTCATATTTCAGTTCTTTCAACACCCTTGGATGTATACCATCCGGCCCAGGTGATTTGCTACTCTTCATTTTATCTAATAGTTGTAAGACATCTTCCCGATGTATCGATATTTCCTTCAATTCTTCCGCACCTTTAAATACCACTTCAGTCATGGGTAACATCCCTACATCTTCCTCAGTAAAGACCGAAGCAAAGAATTCATTCAGTCTCTCCGCTATCGCCTTGTCGCCTCTTAGTGCTCCTTTAACCCCTTTATCATCTAATGGACCAACTGACTCTCACAGGTTTTTTGCTACGAATGTACTTGAAAAGGTCTTTATTTCGCGTTTTTGCTTCCGCAGCAAGCTTCTTCTCAAATTCTCTCTTTGCCTGCCTTATCAATGCCTTGCATTTGACTTGCCAGTGCTTGTGCTGTTTCCAGGTTTCGTCGTTTGGCTCTTTTTTCCATTTCCTGAAAGATGCTTTTTTGGCAACAACAGCCTCTCTGACCTCACCTTTAAACCATGCTGGCAGTTTTTTGGACTTCCTTCCACTTTTCTTAAAGCGTGGAATACAGCTGGTCTGAGCTTCCAAGATAGTATTTTTCAACAACACCCATGCTTGATGTACATCTTTAACCTTCGCAACTGCTCCTTTTAGTTTTTTCTTAACTGTTTTCCTCATTTTATCATAGTCTCCCTTTCGAAAGTTAAAAGGTAGTACTGTGGATTTCCTTACTATCCCTCCTCCACTAATTAAATCAAAGGTGATCATGCTATGATCACTATTGCCAAGTGGCCCCAACACCCTTATCTCTTGCACTAGATCTGGTGTTCCACTAAGGACTAGGTCTAATATGGCTTCCCCTCTGGTCGGTTCATGAACCAGCTGCTCCAAGAAGCAGTCATTTATTTCATCTAGGAACTTTATCTCCCTAGCATGTCCTGAAGTGACACTGACCCAGTCGATACCGGGGTAATTGAAATCACCCATTATTATTACTGCGCTGTAACTTTTGTTAGCTTCCTTGATTTCTTTGAGCATTTCATCATCCATTTGGTCATTCTGGCCAGGTGCTCGATAGTACACCCCCACTGCCATCGCCTTCCCCCTTTTATATGGAATTTCAATCCATAGAGATTCTACAGCAGATTTTGTTTCCTGCAAAACTTTAATCCTTTCTGAGTCAATGCCCTCTCTAACATAGAGCGCAACCCCTCCACCTATTTGATCAGCTCTATCATTACGATATAGTTTGTACCCAGGTATCACAGTGTCCCACTGGTTGTCCTCCTTCCACCATGTCTCTGATATTCCAATCATATCTAACCTTTCATTTAGTGCTATATATTCTAACTCTCCCATCTTATTCTTTAGACTTCTAGCATTTGCATACAAGCATTTTAGAGAATGTATTTTATTCATGTTAATTTGGCTATTGTTAGACATGGGTAAATTGGGATCTTTAAGCTCTGTCTGCTCCATGATAAACCATGAAGATGTAATACAGCTATTTGATAAAGCTTTAGCACCCTGGACTGGATAGTATACATCCCAGGGTGCTAAAAGAACTTTAATATGAGATTGCAGACCTACTATTAGTAATCTGTCAATAATTATTAAATTTATCTGTAGTGCCTGAAAATTGGAAAGTGGCCAATATAATGCCAGTTTTGAAAAAGGATTCTAGGGTGGTCTGGGAAACTACAGACAGGTAAGCCTAACATCAGTACCGGGAAGAATGGTAGAAACCGTTATAAAGAACAAAATTACTGAACACGTAGATAGTCATGGTTCAATAGGAGAAAGCCAACATGGATTTAATACTACTACTATCAATCATTTATATAGTGCTACAAGGCATACGCAGCGCTTTACAGACACATATAAAGATGGTCCCTGCTCATCAGAGCTTACAATCTAATCAAGACAGACAGTACAATAAATGAGAACAAGGGTACAGTAGGGAAGGGTAATGAGAAAAAAGGAGAACAAAGGATCAAGGTCCAAAAGCGGCCTGAAAAAGGTGAGCCTTTAACATGGATTTGAAAAGGGGAGAGATGAAACCTGATGTAAAAATACAGGTAGTCTGTTCCAGGTATAAGGACCGGCAAGGTGAAAGGATCGAAGTCTGAAATTAGCTGTTGAAGAGAAGGGCATAGAGAAAAGCAAGCCAGAGGAAGAGCTAAGGAAATTTTTGCCTCACGAATTTATATTTTTTTAAGGTGTGAATAAACAAATAAATAAGATGAGCCGGTTGATATAGTATATTTGGATTTTCAGAAAACCTTTGACAAGGTCCCTCATGACAGACTCTTGGGGAAATTTAAAAGTCAGTGGGACCCAAGGCAGTGTACTATTGTGGATTAGGAAATGGTTAAAAGATAGAAAACAGAGAGTAGGGCTAAATGGACAATTTTTTCAAAGGGAAAATGGTGAATAGTGGAGTACCCCAGGGATCTGTGCTGGGCCCATTGTTTTTTTAACATATTTATAAATAACCTGGAAATGGGAATTAGTGAGGTCATCAAATGTAATGTGGACAAATGCAAAGTTATGCACTTGGAGGCCAATTATGTTTGGGGCCCGTCTGGCCCACCTGGACGTCCAGAATCTGGATGGGCCAGATTTGCACCTGATTCTGATCCCGCGGGGCTATATGTCCCTGCGGGATCAGAATTGGGTGCAACCGGCCTGGACGGGCAGATCGTGCCCCATTTCCAGCCTGCTGGACGTCCCAGATCCTACCCGGCTAGCCCAGCCTGGGTTCTGCATGGAGCCGTGGTGCCATGGCATTCCATGCCGGAGCCCTGATTGCCTGCACCACAACAAATGTCCTATTCCCTGCTGCCCGACCCCCGATTGGATCTTCCAAAGCCGGGATCAGGCTGCGGGGACCCCTCTGTCCTGCTCAACTGCGTCTCAGGTCCTGGCCAGCTGATCACCGACTTCGGGGGGGGAGGGACTTATTTCACCTCCAAGGTGGGATAAGTACCCCGTCTAGATCGCTGAACCTGGACGTACAGGGCTGACACTGAAATTGTCCCTATATGTCCGGGATCAGGGTGCCGTGTACTCTCCACCCTTGCTCCTCCTCCCGCCCACTCCCTCCTGCCCCCATCCAGAGCTTCCTGCACATCTCTGCATTACATGTGGGGAGATCCTTGACTGGAATCTGCCCCTTGGCATTTAGTGGGGATATAGGTCCAACGCGGACGAATATTCCCACTAAATGCGAATTGGAATGACTCCCTTAGGGAAGAACAACTGAAGCTATGGTTATATAATGCAAGATTCCACATTAGAACCACCACCCAGAAAAAGGATCTAAGCATCATGGATGATATGTTGAAACCCTCTGCCCCATGTGCAGCAGCGGCAAAGAAAGCAAACAGAATGCTAGGAATCATAAGGAAAGGAATGGAGAATAAAACCAAGGATATTATGATGCCTCTGTAGCGTTCCATGGTGCGACCGCACCTTGGATATTTATTTATTTAACTTCTCTTATATACCGCGCTATTAGGTATCGGTGCGGTATACATTGAACAGAACAATATACTGTACGGCCGGGCCGTATAGTGTTTACATTGAACAAGGAATGAAACTTTGATTTAACTGGGGTAACATTTCTACAGTTTATTTACATTGTAGTCCATGTTTTCAGGCTATAGTCTATTAAGAACAGGTCGTCTTGGGTTGGCTATTGTCATGAGGCTGGAGCTAGGGAAGAAACAGCCTTGAAAAAAACTCCTGATTTGCATAAATCTCAGAAAAGCCAGAGAGCGCAGTTCCAGTGTAGCTTAGCCAGAGGGCGCATGAACAGCTACACAGTGCCTGAACCCACGTGCTCAAGCTCTGAGCACCTTAATGATGAGTGTTTTCACCTGTCCTCAAACTCACAGCGTGCAAGCTGGAAATCCCTTTATAAGGGAAATCAGATGAGCAGAGAAGAAGAACAGGACAGAGAACCGAGGGGAGAACGGGACGGAGAGTGGTACAGAGACCAAGGGATCCAGTACAGAGACCAGAAATGGGGCTCAAGAGACCCAGGTGTGCAGCAAGGACTGCAGCAAAGAGTCCAGCACAGAGACCGGGAAGAGAGCTCAGGTACCAGCACAGGAGTGCAGCAGAGAGACCAAGGAGTCCAGCAAAGAGAGGCACCCAGGAGGGTAGCCGACAGACCAACCGGAAGGGTACCAGCGAGGGTACCAGGAATAGTAACAGGAGAAGGAAGGAGAAGAACGGATACAGACAGAGGCAAGTGTCAGCCCTGGGATAAGGCCCAGAGAAGTAGCCTGCCTGCTAAGAGAAGTTCTCCAAGTAAAGACTGGAAATCCACGTCTGGTTTTCCTAGCAGCCTTAATTGTGGAGCAGTGCACAGGACAGAGGATCAACAGGAAAAGCTACAGAGTAAGCTGAATCCTAGGCGTGGCACTCCACGGAAGATAAGGTATAAAAAGCCTTTTATTCTAAAAGGGACTTTCAATGAAGACAGTTTTATGCAAGTGGATAAACCTCAGCATCAGAGAAGAAGCAAAGTTAACTATTTAAAACCACTTTCCAAAAGGGTTCTAGGGAAGTTATATGATAAGCCAAGGAACTTCTGTGAGGAACTAAGTAACACTGAGGATACTCTAAACATTGAAGAGTATAGTGAGCCAGAATCAAGGGACTTGGATTACAGCTCCAGTGTTCCCATGCCTCACACAGAACCTATGGAATGTAACCTTTGCTTAAGAGGTAGTTGCTTGCCATAATAATTGTATACTGAAGAAATGAGTCTGCAAATGGTGAAGCTGATAACCATTCTGTTCTAATTGTTTTTCTATTGTTTGGAAAATCCCTTAACCCAGCTAAACAGTCAATTGTACAGCCGACAATATTTAACTGTTTAGTCCATGGTGGAACTTTATTATTGTTTGAGGAAAGCATTACCTCCACTTTAAGTTGTCTCATTTGAACCTAGAGCATTAAGCGGGGAAATAAAGCCTTATTGACCCTCCATTCGGCGTAGTTATTCATTTCAGGGAGCACTACACTACAAGGACCACAATCCTTTGGGTCCTGCAGCTCAAATACTCCCTGATACAAATTAAATGTCAGCGGACGCCCTTACTCTACTACGCCAGTAGGGGCACCGGCCGACACTGTCTTGCTGGGTATGTTGTTGGGGGTGGGATATTGTATGCAATTCCGGTTGCCATATATTAAAAAGGATATAGCAGAATTAGAAAAGATACAGAGAAGACCCATCAAAATGGTAAAGGGTATGGAAGGATACTCCTGTGAGAAAAGGCTTAAAAGGTTAGGGCTCTTCAACTGGGAAAAAAAAGACAGCTGAGGGGAGATATGATTGAGGTCTATAAAATAATAAATGGAGTTAAACGGGTAAACGGAGAACAGTTGTTTGCTCCTTCAAAAGTAGAAAGACTAGGGGACACGCAATGAAGCCACAATGTAATACATTTAAGACTACTCAGAGAAAATATTTTTTCACTCAATATGTAATCAAACTTTGGAATTCATTATCAGAGATGTAGTAAAACCTGTTAGTGTAGCTGGATTTAAAAGATGCTTGGACAAATTTCTGGAAAGAAAGTCCATAAACCACTACGAAAGAAGACCAGTGAAATCCACTGCTTACCCCTGGGATAAGCAGTATGCAATCTACAGTATATATCTTTTTGGGAACCTAACAGATACTTGTGACCTGGATTGTCTGTTGTTGGAAACAGGGTTTGATAGACCTCTGGTCTGACCCAGTATGGCATATATTAAGTTCTTATGTTCTTAAGATTTTGCCAATATTTCTGTGGTATTTTTTTAAGCACAGGAAGCCTATTTATGCTGGGCCCAGTAGTCAGCGGCGGCAACTAGTGATGCTAAAGCGGTTAGTTGCCATTGCTGAACATTAGACCTGGATATTCAATGCTAAGGCCATATCTGTGTGCTGGCATTGAATAGCCAGGTTGCCCAGATGGCGATGAAGCTAACTGGGAAGTGGCGATATTAAGCTGCTGCCCAATTAGCTTCAGCAGTGAAAGTTAAGCCAGCCTTTACTGTGCCAGACTTTCACCACTTAGCGATAACTAGAAAGCAGCTCAATATCGTCTCTGGCCAGTTATCACCGGATGCTGCCTCATCAATGTCCCACTGCTAACAGGTTAGCAATGGGGCATGCAGTGGCGGCACACACAGATATTCTGCAGCACTAACAGTGCCACAAAATATCCCAGACAAGGGGATTACATGGTTAGCAGATCTGCTAACCATGTTAATCCCTTTGAATATCAGACCCACTGGGACTAAGGAACCTTTGCTGGTAATAGTTATTAATGGTGCAGCTCACGTAGGCAGCATTTTGGGCGGACATTCTGTTTCAGTAAAACTGGGCCTTCACCAATTCTGAGGTGCGGTCACTTTACAAGTACATAAGAACATAAGAAATGCCATACTGGGTCAGACCAAGGTCCATCAAGCCCAGTATCCTGTTTCCAACAGTGGCCAATCTAGGTCACACATACCTAGCAGTTTCCCCAAAAGACACAGGTTCCACAATGCTTGTACTGGGTCAAGCATTGATATCCTGGGTCCCTTCTTAATAATGGTTTATGGACCTTTCCTCCAGGAACTTGTCCAAATCTTTTTTAAGCCCAGCTACACTTACAGCCTTTACTACATCCTCCGGTAACAAATTCCAGAGTTTGATTACACGTTGAGTGAAAAAAATATTTTCTTTTATTAGTCTTAAATAGTTTACCCTGTAGCTTCATTGCATGTCCCCTAGTCTTTCTATATTCTGATAACATAAACAATCGATCTACGTTTACCCGTTCCACTCCGTTCATTAATTTATAGACTTCTATCATATCTCCCCTCAGCAGTCTCTTTTCCAGGTTAAAGAGCCCTAACCTTTTTAGCCTTTCTTCATAGGAGTATCCTTCCATCTCCTTTACCATTTTGGTGGCTCTTCTCTGAACCTTTTCTAATAACGCTATATCCTTTTTAAGATACGGCGACCAAAATTGCACACAATATTCAAGGTGCGGTCTCACCATGGAACGATAAAGAGGCATTATAATATCTTTTGTTTTATTTTCCATTCCTTTCCTTATGATACCTATCATTCTATTTGCTCTCTTGGCCGCCGCTGCACACTGGGCCGAGGGTTTTAACATGTTATCCACAATGACGCCTAAATCTTTTTCCTGGGTGGTGGTTTCTAATGTGGAACCTTGCATCTTGTAACCATAGTTTGGGTTGATCTTCCCTAGGTGCATAACTTTGCACTTGTCCACATTGAATTTCATCTGCCATTTTGATGCCCAGTCTTCCAATTTATCAAGATCCTCTTGCAATTTTCCACAATCCTTTTGGGTTTTAACAACTTTAAATAGTTTTGTGTCATCTGCAAATTTGATAACCTCACTTGTTATTCCCTTTTCCAGCTCATTTATGAATATGTCAAAAAGCAGAGGACCCAGCACAGATCCCTGGGGTACACCACTATTCACTTTTCTCCATTGGGAAAATTGGCCATTTAGTCCTACCCTCTGCTTTCTATCTTTTAACCAGTTCCTGATCCACAATAGTACACTGCTTCCTATCCCATGACTCTTTAGTTTTGTCAAACGTCTCTGATGAGGGACCTTGTCAAAGGCTTTCTGAAAGTCCAGATACACTATATCAACCGACTCACCTTTGTCCACCTGTGTTTATTCACACCTTCAAAAAAACATAACAGATTAGTAAGACAAGATCTTCCTTGTCTAAAGCCATGTTGGCTGTCTCCCATTAGGCCATGACTATCTACATGCTGAGTAATTTTGTTCTTTATGATGGTTTCTACTATTTTTCCCAGTACTGACGTCAGGCTTACCGATCTGTAGTTTCCCAGATCACCCCTGGAACCCTTTTTAAAAATTGGCGTTACATTGGCGATCCTCCAATCTTCAGGTATTACAGATGATTTTAATGAAAATTCACAGATAACTAATAGCAGGTCTGCAATCTCATATTTCAGTTCTTTCAATACCCTTGGATGTATACTATCCGGCCCAGGTGATTTGCTAATCTTCAGTTTATCTAATAGTTGTAATACATCTTCCCGATATATCGATATTTCCTTCAATTCTTCCGCACCTTTAAATACCACTTCAGTCATGGGTAACATCCCTATATCTTCTTCAGTAAAGATCGAAGCAAAGAATTCATTCAGTCTCTCCGCTATTGCCTTGTTGCCTCTTAGTGCCCCTTTAACCCCTCTATCATCTAATGGACCAACTGACTCTCTCACAGGTTTTTTGCTACGAATGTACTTGAAAAACTCTTTATTACGCGTTTTTGCTTCCGCAGCAAGCTTCTTCTCAAATTCTCCCTTTGGCTGCCTTATCAATGCCTTGCATTTGACTTACCAGTGCTTGTGCTGTTTCCAGGTTTCGTTGTTTGTCTCTTTTTTCCATTTCCTGAAAGATGCTTTTTTTGCAACAACAGCCTCTCTGACATCACCTTTAAACCATGCTGGCAGTTTTTTGGACTTCCTTCCACTTTTCTTAAAGCGTGGAATACAGCAGGTTTGGGCTTCCAAGATAGTAGTTTTCAACAGCACCCAAGCTTGATGTAAGTCTTTAACCTTTACAACTGCTCCTTTTAGTTTTTTCTTAACTATTTTCCTCATTTTATTATAGTCTCCCTTTCGAAAGTTAAAGGGTAGTACTGTGGATTTCCTTACTATCCCTCCTCCACTAATTAAATCAAACGCGATCATGCTATGATCACTATTGCCAAGTGTCCCCAAAACCCTTATCTCTTGCACAAGATCTGGTGTTCCACTAAGGACTAGGTCTAATACGGCTTCCCCTCTGGTCGGTTTATGAACCAGCTGCTCCAAGAAGCAGTCATTTATTTAATCTAGGAACTTTATCTCCCTAGCATGTCCTGCCGTAACACTGACCCAGTCGATACCGGGGTAATTGAAATCGCCCATTATTATTACTGTGCTGTAACGTTTGTTAGCTTCCTTGATTTCTTTGAGCATTTCATCATCCATTTGTTCATTCTGGCCAAGCGGTCGATAGTACACCCCCACTGCCATCGTCTTCCCCTTTTTACATGAAATTTCAATCCATAGAGTTTCTACAGCAAATTTTGTTTCCTGCCAATCTTTAATCCTTTATGACTCAATGCCCTCTCTAACATAGAGCACAACCCCTCCATCAATTTGATCAGCTCTATCATTACAATATAGTTTGTACCCAGGTATCACAGTGTCCCACTGGTTGTCCTCCTTCCACCATGTCTCTGATATTCCAATCATATCTAACCTTTCATTTAGTGCTATATATCTAACTCTCCCATATTATTTTTTTAGACTTCTAGCATTTGCATACAAGCATTTTAGAGACTGTATTTTATTCATATTAATCTGGCTATTGGTAGACATGGGTAATTTGGGATCTTTAAGCTCTGTGTGCTCCATATTCGAGGGCATTTGGGCTACTTTACTCTTTTTTGGAACCTCTGTGCTTTTGGTAGTATCCTTCAAGGATACATTCTTCTGAACCATGCGCTCTTGGGCGACTGGTGGCTTTCCCCTATTATCTAGTTTAAAAGCTGCTCTATCTCCTTTTTAAAGGTTAATGCCAACAGCCTGGTTCCATCCCGGTTAAGGTGAAGCCCATCCCTTCGGAAGAGCCCCCCTTTCCCCAGAATGTTCCCCAGTTCCTAACAAATCCGAAACCGTCATCTCTGCACCATTGTCTCATCCACGCATTGAGACTCCGGAGCTCTGCCTGCCTTTTGGGTCCTGCGTGTGGAACAGGAAGCATTTCGGAGAACACTACCCTGGAAGATCTGGATTTCAACTTCCTACCTAAAAGCCTAAATTTAGCCTCCAGAACCTCCCTACCACATTTTCCTATGTCATTGGTACCGACATGTACCAAGACAGCAGACTCCTCCCCAGCACTATCTAAGACCTTATCTAGGTGGCGCGTGAGGTCCACACTTTCACACCAGGCAGGCATGTTACCAGGCGATCTTCATGTCCACCAGCCACCCAGCTATCTACATGCCTAATGATCGAATCACCAACTATAACGGCTGTTCTACCCTTCCCTCATGGGCACATGGCCCTGGAGAAACGTCCTCGGTGCAAGAGGGTTTTACATCACCTGGAGGAGAAGTCCTAGTTACAGGATCACTTCCTGCCACACCAGGGCGATGCTCTCCTGTCACGTGACCTCTCTCCTCCATGGCAACAGGGATGCTGCCAGACTGGAGGTGGGACTTCAGGACTATATCCCTGTAGGTCTCGTCTATGTACCTCTCTGTCTTTCTTATGTTTTCCAAGTCTGCTGCTATAGCCTCTAGAGAACAGACTCATTCCCTGAGAGCAAAGAGCTCCTTGCACCTAGTGCACACGTAAGACCTCTCACCAACTGGGAGAAAATCATGCATGTGACACTTAATGGAAAGCCCCCATCTCGCTGCTGGACTGCTGTCTGCATCTTAGTTTTAAGCTTGTGTTTAGATCTAAGTTCTTTACTTACTAAGGGTTGCTATGGATATGTATACTAATAAAACTGTACCTAATATGTTTAATATACCTTGTTCACCTGAAGCTTAATTAATCTCAGGCCCTTAGTGTATGACTAATTTGGATAACGAGCTTCACCTGAGAGCACCTCCTTTCCTTTAAGATGTGTAAGTACCTATAATGCTACGATTGTCCCAGGGGTGGATGGGTGTTGGGGAGGGAGGGAGGGAAATAACACTTATTAAAAGAGGGCTGCTACACAGTACCCTGTCCTCTTCTGCTGAGGTAAGCTGTGACCAACTTCCTGGGTGATTAACAGTCCTTTCTTGGATAGAAGGAGTCTTTCAAAATGGCCTTTTGACCTGCCACCTGGTGTTGACACCTATTGAAAAGGTTTCACGGGTCTCTTGCCCCCTAGGTAGAAGGCCTCTTTGTAAAGGTCTCTAGAAGACCTTATTTGTTGCTCAAAGAGTACTGACCCTGTTTTGCCTTTTATGCTAAGTTATAGTCTGATTTGATTTAAATTACATCTCTTTGCTGCTGCTAGGTTCTGACTTATTATGAAATTTAAACAACAAGCTCTCTGCTGGGTTCTAAATTTAAGCAGAAAGCTCTCTTCTGTGTTTTAAATTTAAACTAAACGTACTTTGATGATACTAGGCCCTGAGTGACTATTAAATTTAAACTACAAGGTCTCTGCTGGGTTCCAAATTTAACCAGAAAGCTCTCTTCTGTGTTTTAAATTTAAACTTAAACTGCTGCTACTAGGCCCTGACTGATTTAACAAAAAACACTGGGTTCACAGATTAATTAGCTTTAATACAAAGAAGTCCTTTCAGAAAATTCCCAGAAGTATATACTCACAATTGCAGATCTCTCTCCAGAAGTAGCAGTCCCTTTTTCTAGTCCTTCAAGACTAAGGATCACAGAGCTCTGGTTGAGCTATTTATATCTGTGCTGCTGAGGTAAGCTGTGACCAACTTCCTGGGTGATTAACAGTCCTTGCTTGGATAGAAGGAGTTTTTCAAAATGGCCTTTTGACCTGCCACCTGGTGTTAACACCTATTGAAAATGTTTCACAGGTCTCTTGCCCCCTAGGTAGAAGGCCTCTTTGTAATGAGGCAGCCGTAAGGTTTAGCTGTGGGAAACCCCTCCCCCCCAGCCATGAGGTTCTTACATAAGTGATCAGCTTGCTAAGAGGAGACATAAAGAGTTCAGCAGGCACCCTTCCCCCACTCCAGGTCTGAGCACAATACCCCTTGCCCAGAAGTCAGCAGACCAGAGCATACCGGTTTGGACAGGTCACCCAGGCACCTTCCCCAGGGGCTACTGATTGGTGGACAGAAAATACCTGAGGCGAATGAGATTGTAAAATGAGTTTTAAAATTGTACTGTATATAAGGCATTGTAGGACATCCCTCGGGACTCAGAATTTTGTGGAGACTGCCGGCACTCTGTCTGAGCCTGTGCGCACATTAAAAAATCCTGTTTGCATTCCAGCCTGTCTGTGAGTTTCCTTTTGTGGGTGAGAGAGAGAATGAGAGCTTTTTCACAGCATTTGCTGCTACATTCTGGCGACCCAGATGGGACCCTATTAAATTAAATAAAAAAAGCCTCTCTCATCACACCCACGGTGGGAAGACTACTGCTTTTTGCAGGATTGGGCCTCCACCAGTCAGGGACCGGGCCACTCCAGGTGATTAACGGTCCTTGGCGCCCCGGGCCCCCTTTTGTGCTCCGGAAGGACACCTTGACTCATCTGGTCGGTCGGTCCCTGTGGCTGACCCCCCGATTGAAAACCGGCTGGATAGACTGGCATCCAAACTCTCTCTGATTAGGGGTCTGGTAAGTACTGCCTTACTGTTATACTGTTTGGATAGTTCAGTATTCCTGTATCTGGTAAATCTGGTAATTCTGGTATCTGGTAATTTCTGTGAACCTGTAGCGACCTGATCACCCGCAACGAGCAGTCCGAGTAAGGGTCCTAGAGGCCCTGAAACCATTGCTCGTCCAGTCTGTATTTGGTATCTGGTAAATCTGGTAGGAGTAGGGGGGGTAGGAATAAGGGGGGGCGCTTGCGAGCGCCAGTAAATGACTGCAGTATAAGTTTAACTTTGCCACCTCGGGCCCCTTAAAAGTACTTAAAGCGCTGCCAAAGCTATTAAGAATGTCTAAAATATTAGCACTTAACCCCCTTGAGTGTGCTCTCCAAGCTGCTTATTCTTTAAAAAAAAAATGCACTGACTCAATTCCCGATGATCGGGGCAATTTAGAGCCCACACACACGCTGTCTCTAATAAAGTATACCTGGGGGTAAAGGAGGACGGACGATCCGCTGCTTCTCTTTTTTCCTTTCTGCCTAACGAGCGTTGCTGCGACCCATCTGAAGCGTGGCTGCTGATGTTTCCCTGCTGTTTTCTTTTTTTTTTATGTCGGAGCCATCTCGTTTGGGGGCAGTGTGTCGTGGCGGGCATTGGGGATTTCCTTTGCCGTCCATGTGCTCTTGGTGTTGCTCCAGTGTATTGAATCCTCTTGCGTGTATTTGTTGCCGCCGATGGGCGCTGCGGAGTGCAGGAGAGGGTCCCCTTGTGTGCCGATGGGGTTTGTGTGGTTCTGTAGTTCTTCTCGCTGTTTGTGCTTTGGTCTGCTGATTTCTGGGTCCGCGGCTTCCTCTCCGGGGGGGGGGGTTGTGGACCGAGCGGCGGGAGTTTCGAGGGGATCTCTATCGTGTTGCCCAGATGTCGCCGTTGTGCCCTCCTTGCTGAGCCTCCCCACGTGTGTGAGAGAGTTAACCCGATGCCTATCTCTTGTTTTTTGAGCTCAGTAGCAGCTGGTCGTTGTCGGGCAGTGGAGCGCATGAGGAGGCAGCAGCCATTTTGTGAAGACCACGTGTAAGAATCTCTCTACACTGAGATACTAAACAGTAACAATAACAGTAACAGTAACAGTAACTAAACAGTAACAGTAACAGTAAATAGTAACAAAAAGCACAACGTTCATTCCCCCCTCACATATTACATTGCAGAATAACGATATCAAACTAAAATCTGAAATACGTTACTTAGGCGTTATACTGGACAAACACCTCAGCATGGACACACATGTAAGAAATATAACGAAAAAAGTATACTTTAAACTGAAAATATTAAAGCAACTCCGCCCCCTAATGCACTTACAGGATTTTCAACGAGTCATACAAGCAATTATAACCCCCCATTTCGACTTTGCAAATCAAATTCTACTTGGAGTCTCTAAGCAAGCCTTAAAAAAACTTCAATTAGTACAAAACGCAGCAGCAAGGACCATTACGAAGGCCCCACCTTTCCAACATATAACCCCGATATTAGAATATTTACACTGGCTCCCGATTCAAAGCAGAATAGAATACAAAACTCTCTTAACCACCTACAAAGCCATAACTAAAACAGCACCACTGACCATAAATAATCTCATCAAAACAGAACCCACCCATAATCTCCAAAGGAGGGACCAGTTAAATAAACTAACAACACCAAAAGAATTCATTAGGGCCAAAAAATCCACAAACAAGAAAGCCTTCTCCCATGCAGCCCCCATCTTGTGGAACACAATCCCAATAGAATTAAGACAATTACCTGAAATCATGGAGTTTAGGAAAAAACTTAAAACACACTTATTTACAATGCACTATGGATCCGTGATGAACTCACCTCTCACCTCTCAGCTAGATAAAGGATAACCCTACGCCAGATAATACATTATTCAACAAAGGAATGAAGTACTGTACCCCTAAAACAATGTATTGAAGACAAATAACTCTGTATATAGTTTAATCCTGTTTCATTTGTACATAGTTCACTAATTGTTAATTGTTAACTGTAATATCTAAGTTACAAATTGTTATATGTAAAAACCGCTTGCACTGTTTATTGTTGTTCTATGGGAACCGCATCTGATCAATGGAAGGAGCGGTATATAAAAAATGTTAATTAATTAATAATTAAGAAGGAACAGCCTTAAAGTAATCCTGGAGCTCCTTCTAGTGGACATTTAAAATAGCAAGCTGTATTTCTCATACTGCTGTTATCCTCATGGTTAAAGAAATCTCTTGGAGCTCCATCTAGTGGACATTTTAAAAAATAGCTAGCTATACTTTCTTATATCACTATTATCCAAATCAAACCTCATGCTGCAGCTAGAGTGTATATTGTAAATTGCATTTTCCTGAACTGAGATTAGATTAGATGATGTATATTGTAAATTTCTTTTTCCTGAATTGAGATTAGATTAGAAGATCTATATTGTAAAAATTGCATTTTCCTGAATTGAGATTAGATCAGTAGATCCATATTGTACAGTGCAATTCCTGAATTGAGATTAGATTAGAAGATCCACATTGTATACTGCATTTAGTCATTGAACTAGAATTAGAGCATGGGGTCGGGAAAGTCAAAAGTGCAAATGCCCCTACAGTGCATGCTTTGCAATTTTAAATCTGGGTTTGGGGAGGATTATGGGGTTCCCCTCTCCCCCTCTCGATTATCTTTCTATGTCAGAGGGAATGGCCAGCCTTAGTCAAGCTGTGGCCTCCCCAGGGGTCCACAGATCTGCCCACTGTGTTTTTAGTCCATCAAATTGTAGCGAAAGAACACCCAGACCAGTTTCCATATATTGATTCATGGCTGGCCTTATGCCAGCTCAGACCAAGATGGTTCCAGCGCTGCCACGAGGACCAGTGTAGGATAATGGTGGCAGCCATCGGTCGCCAAAAGGGACGGACGCCCGCCCCTATCTACCAGGGGCGGGACTCTCCAGATATTCCTCCACACCCCCTCCCTCTGCTTCAACCCCATGTCCCATCCGCACCACTGCAGGATCCGCCCATAGCTGAAGGGTCAGGAAGACCTCCTCTTGGGGTGGGTGATGCCAGATTTAGGGAAGATTCTACGGATTCCGGCCCCTCATCTTCAGATTCTCCTCCCACATCCTCCACCCCTCCCACTTCTGGTACCACCTCCAGTGCCACCATCTCCTCACCTGAGAGCACACAGGCTGAGCTTGGATCGTCCACCCCGGTGGCCTACCGCCTGCGGTCGCATGATCTCCAAATGCCACTACAACAAGTACAGGGGCTCCCGTACCTTGATGCTGCTGGTAGTGTGGCAGTGGGACCATCCAGCCTGATTTATGTCCCTTTCTCCACCACAGACCTGTTGAACTGGAAAACCCACTATGCCTCCTATACTGAAAAGCCCCAAGAACTGACAGATCTTATGACTGGTATTATGCAAACACACCAGCCTACCTGGTCGGACACTAAACAATTGCTTTCCACTTTATTCAGTACAGAAGAACGGGCGCGCATTGTACGGGCCACCCTCGAGTGGCTGGAGGCGCATCCTGCCCGTGAGGGAGTTACAAATCCACGGCAGCGGGCAGAGGCAGATTTCCCGAATGAAGATCCCCGCTGGGACCCGAATGACCCTGTTGGAGCACTGGCTCTCACTCATTTCCGGACTGCGCTCCTTGAGGGCCTTAAGAAGGGGGGGCAACGAGCTATGAACATCAGTAAAATCGCAGAAATTCTCCAGCTTCCTGATGAGAGTCCGGCGGCATTTTATGAGCGTCTGACTGAAGCATACCGATTATACACCTCCTACGATCCAGCGGCCCAGGAGAATCTTCGTATGGTGAATAATGCCTTTGTGGCACAGGCACAAGGTGATATACGGCGGAAGCTGCAGAAACTGGAAGGGTTTGCGGGCATGAATACAACACAATTGATGGAAGTAGCACAAAAAATATACGTAAATCGTGACCAGGAGCAGAAGCGAGAGTCGGAGCGTCGGATGAAGAAAAAGGCAGACTTCCTAGCAGCCACTCTAGCCGAGTGACCACCAGTTCCAGCCTGGGCCAGAGGAGAAAATAGGGGACGAGGACGAGGCCGCGGATACGGGGGGCCGAGGTTTCCCCTAGGCCCCACTCAATGTGCCTACTGCAAAGAGGAGGGACATTGGAAGAATGAGTGTCCAAATCGTTACACAAGGCGAGGGAGATATCCATCCACGAGGGGTGTAAGAGCACCCGTACGAACTACACAGGAGCAAGAACAGCATGATGCTTTCCCGCCTCCACCGGGACCAGCTATCGCAGGCCTTGCAACTATGGAACATTATGACTCAGATGGCTACTAGGCCAGACCGGGCTCCAAGTTTCTGTTGGGTCCCCAGGAGCCTATGGTCAACATGAATTTAGGGGACCGGAAAATGCAATTCATGGTCGATACCGGAGCAACACACTCAGTGGTCACCCAACAAGTGGCCCCGATCTCCTCCCAATCAGTAACTATTGTGGGAGCCATGGGGGAGAGGGCCCAGAGACCTTTCCTGCAAAACCGCACGTGCCAGTTGGGGGGGGACGGACCATCACTCACCAGTTCCTGTATATGCCTGAATGTCCCATACCCCTGCTGGGTCGGGATGTTCTGGCAAAACTCCAGGCCCAAATCTCATTCGGGCCTGACGGCCAGGCTGAGCTCGAAATACCCAGCCTGGGCCCAACAGTTTTGGTACTATCCGTCCCCCGAGAAGAAGAATGGCGGTTATATGAGAACAGGCCCAAATCTGATGTGGCTACCCTGGATATGTGGGAATCAGTGCCCCCTGGAGTATGGGCTGAAGGAACCCTCCCCCCCCCCCCCCCCCCGGAATGGCCATCAACATCCCTCCCGTATGCATTGAAATGAAGCCGGGAGCTTCCCTGGTACATGTGCGACAATACCCGCTGCCGCGGGCAGCTGTGGAAGGAATTCATCATCATCTGGTGCAGCTACTACAGCATGGAATCCTGTGGCCCTGCCAATCGGCATGGAACACTCCTTTGCTGCCAGTCCGAAAACCTGGAACCACCGACTACCGACCTGTTCAGGATCTCCGTCGTGTCAATGAGGCCACTGTGACTCTGCATCCAGTAGTACCAAACCCTTATACACTGTTGGGCCTCATCCCGGCGACTGCTTCTCATTTCTCAGTACTACACCTAAAAGATGCCTTCTTTTGTATACGCCTGGCTACTGCAAGCCAGCACCTGTTTGCTTTCGAGAAAGAGGACCCTGCTACTGCCAGAAAGTCCCAAGTTACCTGGACTCGCTTACCACAGGGATTCAAGAACTCCCCTACCATTTTCAGCACAGCATTGGCCCAAGATCTCGCCAGTTTCCCCCCCCCCCCCTGGGGGAGCCCGGCAGACGAGTACCTCTGCAGTACGTTGATGACCTGCTAATCGCTGCTGACTCTGAGGCTGAATATATACTGGCAACCACAGAACTTCTCCAACTTCTGTACGATGCGGGTTACCGAGTTTACAGAAAAAGGCTCAGTTATGCCAGTTGGAAGTGAAGTATCTGGGATTCCATCTGTCGAAAGGAAGCCGACGGTTGGGGTGCGAGAGGAAGGAAGCAGTGTGCCGGATCCCAGTGCCAACAACCCGCAAGGTACTGTCGTATCTGGATTCCCAACTTTGCAAAGATTGCAAAGCCCCTCTATGAGTCTACAAAGAGCCCAGAGAAGAGCCCCCTTGAATGGGGTCGTGACCAACAGGAGGCCTTCGAACCTTTGAAAAGGGCATTACTATCATCACCAGCCCTAGGCCTTCCGGATGTTACCGAGCCTTTCACCCTCTATGTACACGAAGCAGCAGGAACAGCTTTGGGGGTCTTGACCCAACAACTGGGGTCTTGGCCGCGACCAGTCGCCTACCTGTCTAAACTGCTGGATCCAGTGGCCAAGGGATGGCCCCCTTGCCTGAGAGCAATAGCAGCAACAGCCTTGTTGGTGGAAGAGTCTGATAAACTGTCCATGGGCCAAGGCCTTCTAGTCACCGTCCCACATTCAGCCCAAACATTGCTAGAGCATAAAGGAAGTCACTAGTTCACCAACTCCCGGATGTTGAAATACCAGAGCATGTTATGGGGAAATCCCAGAATGCAGATAACTACCAGCCAAGCCTTAAACCCTGCTACATTCCTGCCTATTGGCCCGAGGCCACCTGATCACGACTGCCTGGAAGTGATGGATACAATCTTCTCCAGTCGCCCTGATCTGACAGATGTGCCATTGAGCAATCCGGATGAGACCTACTTCGTAGATGGAAGCAGTCTGGTGTTGGAGGGCCGCAGGTGTGCGGGGTACGCGGTGGTGACGATGGAAGAGATAGTCGAAGCTCAGCCTTAGCCCACTGGAACTTCCGCACAGAAGGCGGAACTCATTGCCCTTACCCGTGCCTTATCCCTTGGGACTAACCGTCATGTGAATATATACACAGACTCCCGGTATGCCTTTGCCACTCTCCATGCCCACGGGGCCCTGTATAAGGAAAGAGGGTTAGTCACTGCAGCTAGCTCTGAGATAAAAAACGGCCCCCAGATATTGGCCCTGTTAGAAGCAGTCTGGCGTCCAAAAGCAGTAGCCGTTATGCACTGCAGAGGCCACCAGGAAGGGAACAGTGAGATAGCCAAGGGAAATAGACGGGCTGATGTAGAAGCCCGGCGGGTTGCAATCACATCCTTGTTCCAGTCCTTCCCAGAGGGCTCCCAGGATCTACAAGCCCCCCTGTTTCCGGTCCCACTGGGCCAATGGGCCAAGAGGTACACTACACGAGAACTATTCAGGAGGAGGGTGGGGTGTTACACACAGATGGTTGGATAAGGTTACCTAGAACAGGAACAGCTCCAGTGATAGCCATCCCAGACAGTCTTGCCCCAGCATTACTATCATCCTTTGCACCACATGTGCTAAAAACAATGCCCATCAAGGTCCAAGCCAGCCCTCAGGGGTCCAGTCTTATGGGGTCACCCCTATGGGAAACATCCAGGTTGACTTTTCAGAAATGCCCCGAGCAAATGGGTACTGGTATCTGCTAGTATTAGTCTGTACTTTCACGGGGTGGGTGGAGGCCTTCCCAGTCCGCACAGAAAAAAAAAAGCCAGAGAAGTGACAAAGGTGCTGCGGCATCAAATCATTCCCCGTTTTGGACCTCCAGTAGTGGTGGGATCGGATAATGGACTTGCATTTGTGGCCCAAGTGGTATAGCAGGTAGCCAAGGCCTTGCAGATCGACTGGAAGCTACACACAGCTTACCGTCCGCAGAGCTCGGGGAAAGTAGAACGCAAGGCTGCTACCACTGTCATGGCCCTGTCCCAATACACCCCTCTGCGGCTTGCCTCCAGTAATACTGCCCTCTACCGCCTCTAGCGGTTGAGGTCTCACTTAAAAATGGGGGAGTGAGGCAGCCGTAAGGTTTAGCTGTGGAAACCCCTCCCCCCCCAGCCATGAGGTTCTTACATAAGTGATCAGCTTGCTAAGAGAAGACATAAAGATTTCAGCAGGCACCCTTCCCCCACTCCAGGTCTGAGCACAATACCCCTTGCCCAGAAGTCAGCAGACCAGAGCATACCGGTTTGGACATGTCACCCAGGCACCTTCCCCAGGGGCTACTGATTGGTGGACAGAAAATACCTGAGGCGAATGAGATTGTAAAATGAGTTTTAAAATTGTACTGTATATAAGGCATTGTAGGACGTCCCTCGGGGCTCAGAATTTTGTGGAGACTGCCGGCACTCTGTCTGAGCCTGTGCGCATATTAAAAGATCCTGTTTGCATTCCAGCCTGTCTGTGAGTTTCCTTTTGTGGGTGAGAGAGAGAATGAGAGCTTTTTCACAGCATTTGCTGCTACAGTAAAGGTCTCCAGAAGACCTTATTTGTTGCTCAAAGAGTACTGACCCTGTTTTGCCTTTTATGCTAAGTTATATTCTGATTTGATTTAAATTACAGCTCTTTGCTGCTGCTAGGCTCTGACTTATTATGAAATTTAAACTGCAAGCTCTCTGGTGGGTTCCAAATTTAACCAGAAATCTCTCTTCTGAGTTTTAAATTTAAACTAAAAGTACTTTGCTGATACTAGGCCCTGAGTGACCATTAAATTTAAACTACAAGCTCTCTGCTGGGTTCAAAATTTAACCAGAAAGCTCTCTTCTGTATTTTAAATTTAAACTAAAAGTACTTTGCTGATACTAGGCCCTGAGTGACTATTAAATTTAAACTACAGGCTCTCTGCTGGGTTCCAAATTTAACCAGAAAGCTCTTTTCTGTGTTTTAAATTTAAACTAAAAGTACTTTGTTTTTTGTAAATGTATAAGGATAGACAATCCCTCCACCCTAGGGAATAAACTTACACACTTTCCTTCTGTGTAGTTGTGAGTTTTATTCCCCTGGAATTCCAGGCAGCCAAGCAGGAACAAGGGAAGCAGACGGAGGGGATTCCCTAGGCCTGGAGGCTATGAACAGAGATAACCCCTAACACTTTGCTGATACTAGGCCATGAGTGACTATTACATTTAAACTACAAGCTCTCTGCTGGGTTCCAAATTTAACCAGAAAGCTCTCTTCTGTGTTTTAAATTTAAACTTAAACTGCTGCTACTAGGCCCTGACTGATTTAACAAAAAAAACACTGGGTTCACAGATTAATTAGCTTTAATACAAAGAAGTCCTTTCAGAAAATTCCCAGAAGTATATACTCACAAATGCAGAGCTCTCTCCAGAAGTAGTAGTCCCTTTTTCTAGTGCTTCAAGACTATATCATCATGTAAACTTTTTAGCACAAAACCTTGAAACCTTTTAGAGAACACCAATTGTTTTCTGGGTCTGAATACAGAATTCTGGGTGACTGTGTACAGTAAATCATCTATATCCGGGGTCTCAAACACGCGGCCCGCGGGCCGCATGCGGCCCGCAACCGAACTTTGTGCGGCCCGCGACGGAGGAAAAAAAAAAAACACAAACCCTGTCTTCTGCTGCTGCCGCCGTGGTAGCAGCACAATCAGCTGTTCGCGGTCCCTTCTCCTCAGCCCGGAAGAGCCCCGAGTCTGCTCCTTTAGCGGCGGGCTTTTCAAGATGCAAAGAGAATATTTCCCTCTCGCGCGGCTTGTCAAGCCGCGCGAGAGGAAAATACTCTCTTCGCGGCTTGAAAAGCTCACCGCTAAAGGAGCAGACTCGGGGCTCTTCCGGGCATAGGAGAAGGGACCGCGAACAGCTGATTGTGCTGCTACCACGGCGGCGGCGGCAGCAGCAGCAGCAGCAGCAGCAGACAGGGTTTTGTTTTTAGTTTATTTACTTGGCCTGATGGGGGGGGGGGGGGTTAGGACTGGAAATGGGCAGATGGGGTTAGGACTGGAGGTGGTCTGATTGGGGGGGGGCTAAGACTAAAAATGGGGTTATGGGGGGGGGCTAAGAATGAAAATGGGGTGATGGGAGGGTTAGGACTGGAAGTGGGCTGTTGGGGGGCTTAGGAATGGTAATGGGCTATGGGGGGGCGAGGACTGGAACTGGGCAGATGGGGTTAGGACTGGAGGTGGTCTGATTGGGGGGGGCGTAATAAAAAAGAGGTTGTGATGGGGGCTAAGAATGAAAATGGGGTGCTGGGTGGGTTAGGACGGGAAGTGGGCTGTTGGGGGGCTTAGGAATGGTAATGGGCTATGGGGGGCGAGGACTGGAAATGGGCAGATGGGGTTAGGACTGGAGGTGGTCTGATTGGGGGGGCTAAGACTGAAAATGGGGTTATGGGGGGGCTAAGAATGAAAATGGGGTGATGGGAGGGTTAGGACTGGAAGTGGGCTGTTGGGGGGCTTAGGACTGGTAATGGGCTATGGGGGGGCTAGGACTGGAAATGGACTGGGGGGTTGCTAGGACTGGAAATGGGCTGAGTAGAAGGGGGGGCTTGAACTGCAAATAACTGATGGGGACGGGGTTTTGGAATGGAAATGGGCTGAGTGGAAGGGGGCTTGGAATGGAAATGGGCTGATGGGGGGGGGGGCGGGGAATGGAAATGGGCTGGGGGGGAGGGGGCTTAGACAGGAAGTGGGCTGTGCGGGGCGGGCGCTAGGACTGGAAATGGGCTTAGTTGGGGGGAGCAAGGACAGGAAATGGGCTGATGGTGGGGCTAGAATAGGACTGGAATGGGCTGATGATGCGGGGACTAGAAGGGAGCAGATGCTGGGTGGGGCTGAAACTACAAGGGAGCTGATGTTGGGGGAGGATTAGAATGGGATAGGGCTGGGAGAGTAAAATGGAGAGGGGAAAAATATTTTGTGTGGGAGGGAAGAAAAATCTACAATTGGCCAGGTACTGGGTGAGTAAGTGTGGATTGAGAATGGAGGGGTAAAATTTGAGTGGATGAAATAGGAATGAGGAAAGAGCAAAAGGAAAAAGATTAGTATGTTAAAGCAGATGCAGAGAGAGAAAGGAAAAAAAACTAGAAGAGAGAAGAAAGTACAAATGGACAGCAGACCATGGAGAGTTAGCAGAAGACACCAAGAAACCAGAAGAAAGTGGCTGGCACAATTGCAACTGAAAAAAAAAATGCACAAAAGGTAGAAAAATATCTCTTTATTTTGAATTAACTGGAATATGTCAGCTCTGGGAAATGTGCATCATTAACGTCTGTGCTTTATTTAATACAAGAGGAAATTAATTTATAGTTTTATTTCTACAGTGTTGTTGTACATTCCAAGTTTGGCTTTTGGGGTTCCCAGTTTAATTATTGTCTTCCTGTTTCTAAATTTTGATTCCTTGTTTGGTGATGGTGTATGTTCTGCATGTGTAACTGAGCTGAGGTATTCTGTTTATGTAATTCCTATTTGACATTGCCACTTGTTCTCTTTCCCCAGTAGGTCATGTATTGTTATTCTCTGAAATGTATTGGTTTAATATTTGCAGTGTTGCCTTTTGATAGTTAGGGTATGGTGCTTTGTGAGTCCTGGTAGTGCTGTTACGATACGGTGGGTTTGCTATGGGTTCTAAATGGGTAGTGTTTGTAGTAGTTCCTAATGTGCCTGGCGGTTGGCACTGGATTATAGTAATGTAGAAATCTTTTAGTCTTTCTTTATCCATACGCTCATTAAGAGGCATGTTTACTAAAAGTTAGTTTATGGTAACATTATGCAAATATTTATGCAAATGAGGTCCCTTATGCAAATTAGGCCTGCGTCTTGTGCGGCCCCCGGGTTACTTTACAAGTCCTCATTTGGCCCTCAAAGCAATTTGAGTTTGAGACCCCTGATCTATATGATCAGACAATCCCATTTGCATAGCAACAGAGTTGTTCCTGGTTGAATAGTTATGACAGAAGCTGCAGGTTTTGTGGTGAAGAGCGCCCTCCTGAGGCAATGGAGACCGAGGAAAATCCTGAAGGGCAACAGGATTTACGCCAGATTGACAATACTGGAAGGAAAGAAAAACTCCTTTCTGCTGAGCTAAGGATGGATACCAGCCCAGGGGAGGAGTTGAGTAGTCCTGATTGGGCACACACCCAGTGGTTGGGAGGGGCGTGCCTGGAAGAGAACCTCGTTTTAAACCTGAGAATGACCCTGCTAAAGAGTGCGAAGAGAGCAAAGGGAGCAGAGAGTGCAGGAGGAGCAAAGAGAGCAGCAAAGGACTGAGCCGAAGTAGGCAGAGCAGTGCACAGAGCTGCACAAGGAACTCTGAGCAGAGGACCTCAGAGCAAAGGACCTGTGAGAGGACGAGCTGTGGAAAGACGTTTGGTACGTCAGCTGAGAGTGAGTCAGAGAGTGAATGGAAGACCAGGAAGCAGTGTGGCAGTACGTTTGACCCTGGTAATAAAAGAAGACCTGCAAGGATCTTTTCAAGGGCTGTGAATGAAAGTCCTGAGGAGAGTGGACGTAGCCCTGGATTAGACTCCTGGAAGAAGGCAGAGCCCTGGAAGAGGAAGCCTCCATGGCAGGCAAGTGAGAAAGAAAACTCATTCTTTGGAATACAGTTGGGACCAGAGAGACACAGGAACCCTCACAGCTGGAAGACGTCTGAGCTACCTAGGACGAGAGGGCCTTGGCAAAAAGTAAGCAGTTTTCCTAGGAGTTACAAGAGTGAAGGTAAACTCAATTCTCCTATGTTTGAAGCCTTACTAAGAGAGCCTAAATGTTACCCTGACTTATTTAGCCTGAGAGGGGAGAAGGGAAACATTACTGACCAAGAGAGAAGCTTAATAGCTGCTGACAATTGCTTATCTAGCAACCAACAGGCTGAATTGCTTCTCCAAAGCTTTAAAGAGTTTCTAGATCTAAAAGCAGGCAGACAACCAGTACTGAATGAAGATACTAATTCTATACAGTCTGAAGAATTAATGCAAACTGATTCTGACTTACCTGACTGTAATAGTATGGATTGTTCATTGTGTTGTATGGAAATACCAGAGTAAAGAAGCTTGCTGTGCCGTGTATGAGTAAAATACAACGGAGCTGTTTCTACTGCCATGCTTTGGAAACCTTAATTACTTGCACCTGAATTAAGCTCCCACTGTGAACGTAACAGTGCATGTAAAGAGGCTGCATTAAATGGGAATCACCTCTTGGGGCAGAGCTGAGTCAAACTCCCTAGAAGTAAAGCTGAAGTTAAAGCTGAATTCTACTTTAGTTGACTTTATTCCTAAGTTTATTCTGTTCATGTTAAAGCACCAGTTTTTGTTCATGTGTATGAATTTGGGATGCGCTGGAAGAATCTCCCCAACAACAATAAAATACTTGCAAACAAGCCTTACCGTCTCTGGCGCACAACTACACTTATTTCGGAGTGAAAGGAGCACAAGAACTACATTACCCAGCATTACCAGGGAACAGTTTTTAACTCCATTCCTCACGAGGCAATAGGCCGCTCCTGTCTTTTAGCCCTAAGGCGGGGCAGGGGCGTCGCAAGTGGCTACGTTGGCAGGATTTCCACGAATGCGCAAGGTGCCACGCAGAAAAAAGCTACAGGAAAGCAACTGCCCAGAAAGACCCCGGCTGCCGACCATCCTGAAGGGAAGGAGTCACAGCGTCGGAGGACTACTGGCTGCAACGTGACTGAGAGAGCTTGAAGCAACACCTGAGCCAGGTAATAAGTATCCACCTAGGGAAAGGTCAGGATACAGGGCTAAGGGGTGATTGCTAGGTCAGTTGGAAAAATAAATAAATAAAAAAAAGGGAAAAGTTTTTTTTTTGTGTGAGATACCGCACTTGTTTTTTTTTTCTTTGTGTTTGTCTTCACAGACGTTTCGAAGATGTCTCTGGATCCAGCTGAAGTGTTCAAGTGGATGGCCACACAACTGGAGAGACAGAGGGACTTAGCCTTGGAGTCCCAGGCAAGAAATGCTGCCACCCTTCAAGCTCAGCAGCAACCCTTATTGGACATGCTACAAGCTTGGATAGCTGAGCAGAAGAAACCACCGGAGATACCAACCGCTCCCCCAGGTTTTTCCGCTGCAACTGCGCTTAGTTTAAACGCAGGAACAATGTTCAATTTTGGGCAATTGAAGGACACTGATGATATAGATGACTACATTGAATGCTTTGAGAGAGTGGCACAGTTAAGTGCATGGCCAAAAGAATGTTGGGCCATTAGGTTTCCGGCTTCCCTTACGGGCGAAGCTATGGCCGCGTATAGAAGTATGCCACCTGATCTCGCTGGAAATTATGAGGAGGTGAAAAGAGCGGTCAGGGAAAGGCTGGGCCTTACGCCGCTAGCTTATCATACTCTCCTGCGAGCAGTAAAGTTAAAACAGAATGAAACCCTGAAAGCCTTATGTTATAGAATACGTATGTTGTTAAACAAATGGCTTAATCCAGGGGGTAGATCCAAAGAATCTATAATAGACAGTCTGGTTGTAGAGCAATATATGAATGCTGTACCTGCCGAAATAAGAACCTTCCTGATTCTGCAGAGCTGCAAGACCCCACAAGAGGCGGTTGATCTCACAGAGCGCTTCCTGGAAGCCAAATTAATGGCTCACGAAGGCAGTAGCGCTTCAAAGGGGGCAGCGATACCCGAATCAGAAAGGAGGTGGGGGTTTAAAAAGGAAACAGGAAAAATGTGTATGCTAACCATGAAGGCTATGATTCCGCCTAGAAAATGTTTCAAATGTGGGCGAGAAGGGCATGTGCAGAAAAATTGTTTTAAAACTGCCTTAGTAGCAGTAAATGCACAGAAGGCCAGAGAAGGATTTCTCATTGAGGTAGAGGTGCAGGGAATTGCCACCACCGCGTTACTTGATTCTGGCGCGGAGCAGACAATGCTCTCCAAGGCGCTGTGGCAGCAAGTCCAAGCATCGGGGGTAGCAATTCAGCCTGTCCACAATGTAAAAATCCGCTGTGTTCACGGAGGCACTTCGTTATACCCCGTGTACAACCTCCAGGTGAAAGCGCTAGGAGTTGTTAGGAAAGTTCCCATTGCAGTAGTGCCCAAGCTTCCGAACCCTATGGTTTTAGGAAGGGATTGGCCCCATTTTTATAAGGAAATGAGACAAGGCCTAACCCCTAAGGGAGCCATGGTAGCTACAAGAGCCCAGGCTAAGGACTCAGAAAATAGAGAAGATCCTACTGATGAAGCCTTTGGAAGTCTTCCTTCGCATGAGGATCTGATAGCCGCACCAGGAGGAAAAGTTAAGAAAACGAAAGCGCAGAAGCGTAATGAGAGACAGGATCGCTCTCAGCATAGGGCAGAAACTCATGCTGGCCGAGAATTGCCCTGGGTGCCAGAAGAACTAGTTGGGAAATTTCCAACATTCCCCAACGAGCAACTAGCTGACCCTGCTTTAAGTCAGGCGTTTAAATGGGCCCAGAGTGATAGGGATACCTTACCCAGATTTTTTCTGGATACCGGAATACTGTACAGAGAGAGCAAGGATCCCTATACTGGCGACACACGCAAACAGGTGGTGGTGCCCGCAACTTTCAAAAGCTTAGTTTTGAGGCTGGCCCACGACCATCCGGTCGGAGGACACAAGGGCATCCGAAGCACGTTGGATCAGATCCTGGCGAGGTTCTATTGGCCGGGTGTTTTTAAAGAAACAGTGAGGTTTTGCGAAGCCTGTCCAACATGCCAGCGGGTCTCTGCCATCCATCCGAAAGAAGTCCCGATGATATCATCCCCGGTTATTACAGAACCCATCCATAGAATGGCTATGGACATTGTTGGTCCTTTAATCAAGACACCTAGGGGGTTTCAGTATATTTTAGTGGTCATTGACCAAGCAACACGGTTTCCTTGGGCCATGCCACTACGTAGTATATCAGCTAAGGTCGTGGCGGCTGAACTTATAAAACTGTTTTGCGAGGTTGGCTTCCCTCGCGAAGTTCTTACAGATAGGGGAAGCAACTTCTTATCTAAGTACTTAGCCCAAGTTTGGGAAGCGTTTGACATCCGCCATATTAAGACCTCAGCCTATCATCCACAAACCAATGGGCTAGTGGAAAGACAAAATCAGACTATTAAAAGAATGTTGCGCCGCAGTCTGGAAGGAGATATGGCCAATTGGGATACTATGCTCCCGTTTATCCTCTATGCTTGTAGGGAGAGGAAGCAGTCATCCCTAGGGACAGCGCCATATGAGCTAATGTAAGGTCGATCACCCCGTGGGGTATTGGATATCCTAAAAGAACAGTGGTTAGAGCCCGACGTACATGACATAGGAGTACCTGAGTTCCTAAAGGATCTAAAAGGTCGCTTACGCTGCACCACACAAGTGGCAGAGGTCAATCTAAGGAGCAATCAGCGAAGGCAGAAGACTTATTATGACCAAGGCACACGGCCGCGCCAGTTAGCCGTCGGAGACAAAGTTATAGTGATGGTGGCAGGCCCAGACCCGAAATTTGAGAGCCAATGGAAAGGCCCATGTAAGGTAGTCCGGCCGGTGGGTCCAGTATCTTATCTTGTGGAGAATAAGAGAGGATGCCAACAAGTATACCACATCAACCTCTTGAAGCCTTGGCATGATAGGACAGCCCTAGCTCAGGTAGCCACCGTTGTTCACGACATAAAAGTTGTAGAAAAAACACAGACCAGCTCCAAATCCCTAAGTAGAATCACGTGCTGTGCCTCTGGTCAGAAGCCAGCCCGTGATATCTTAAGGGGGGGGGGATCTGTGGTGAAGAGCGCCCTCCTGAGGCAATGGAGACCGAGGAAAATCCTGAAGGGCAACAGGATTTATGCCAGATTGAAAATACTGGAAGGAAAGAAAAACTCCTTTCTGCTGAGCTAAGGATGGATACCAGCCCAGGGGAGGAGTTGAGTAGTCCTGATTGGGCACACCCAGTGGTTGGAAGGGGCGTGCCTGGAAGAGAACCTCGTTTTAAACCTGAGAATGACCCTGCTAAAGAGTGCGAAGAGAGCAAAGGGAGCAGAGAGTGCAGGAGGAGCAAAGAGAGCAGCAAAGGACTGAGCAGAAGTAGGCAGAGCAGTGCACAGAGCTGCACAAGGAACTCTGAGCAGAGGACCTCAGAGCAAAGGACCTGTGAGAGGACGAGCTGTGGAAAGACGTTTGGTACGTCAGCTGAGAGTGAGTCAGAGAGTGAATGGAAGACCAGGAAGCAGTGTGGCAGTACGTTTGACCCTGGTAATAAAAGAAGACCTGCAAGGATCTTTTCAAGGGCTGTGAATGAAAGTCCTGAGGAGAGTGGACGTAGCCCTGGATTAGACTCCTGGAAGAAGGCAGAGCCCTGGAAGAGGAAGCCTCCACGGCAGGCAAGTGAGAAAGAAAACTCATTCTTTGGAATACAGTTGGGACCAGAGAGACACAGGAACCCTCACAGCTGGAAGAAGTCTGAGCTACCTAGGACGAGAGGGCCTTGGCAAAAAGTAAGCAGTTTTCCTAGGAGTTACAAGAGTGAAGGTAAACTCAATTCTCCTATGTTTGAAGCCTTACTAAGAGAGCCTAAATGTTACCCTGACTTATTTAGCCTGAGAGGGGAGAAGGGAAACATTACTGACCAAGAGAGAAGCTTAATAGCTGCTGACAATTGCTTATCTAGCAACCAACAGGCTGAATTGCTTCTCCAAAGCTTTAAAGAGTTTCTAGATCTAAAAGCAGGCAGACAACCAGTACTGAATGAAGATACTAATTCTATACAGTCTGAAGAATTAATGCAAACTGATTCTGACTTACCTGACTGTAATAGTATGGATTGTTCATTGTGTTGTATGGAAATACCAGAGTAAAGAAGCTTGCTGTGCCGTGTATGAGTAAAATACAACGGAGCTGTTTCTACTGCCATGCTTTGGAAACCTTAATTACTTGCACCTGAATTAAGCTCCCACTGTGAACGTAACAGTGCATGTAAAGAGGCTGCATTAAATGGGAATCACCTCTTGGGGCAGAGCTGAGTCAAACTCCCTAAAGTAAAGCTGAAGTTAAAGCTGAATTCTACTTTAGTTGACTTTATTCCTAAGTTTATTCTGTTCATGTTAAAGCACCAGTTTTTGTTCATGTGTATGAATTTGTGATGCGCTGGAAGAATCTCCCCAACAACAATAAAATACTTGCAAACAAGCCTTACTGTCTCTGGCGCACAACTACACTTATTTCGGAGTGAAAGGAGCACAAGAACTACATTACCCAGCATTACCAGGGAACAGTTTTTAACTCCATTCCTCTCGAGGCAATAGGCCGCTCCTGTCTTTTAGCCCTAAGGCGGGGCAGGGGCGTCGCAGTTTATGGTATCTTTTAGTTTTCTATACAGCAGCTGGAATTGGGTAAATTTCTCTGTGCCTTCTGGAGGTCAGACTTGCACATGGAAAATAGATAATCTCCATGCAGACTTGCAACATTTGTGTAGGCCACTGGTAATACAGTGGCAAATACTCCCAGTGAGATAACTGCTTCTGCCTCACTCATTGGCTAGTATAATGCCTTAGCTCCTACCTCGGGTATTTACACCTATGGATCAGAGGAGTTTCCTCTATATGTGATCTGTGATAATGCATCAGCATCAATATTCACTCTTCCTGGACAACATTTCAAGCAGAAGTCATATGTAGCTAATGCAGCAAGACATCAGTGTCCTGTAACATTAGGTTTGGCAGTAATCAGCACATATATCAGTGGGTTGCTGTCTGTACAAACTGTGAACTTGACACCATAGAACTAATCGTGGAACTTGTCCACCACAGTCCACTTCAACACCAAGAAATCCAACTGATGAGCAGATTCACACAGTTTTCTACTAGTAAAAGTAACAGGTCTCAGACCTTCGGAGTACTCTTGGTATAAGACAGCACCTAACCCTTCTTGGCTTACGCCAGTATGTAGAGTGTAGGGCAATCAGTTGTCTGTGAAAGCAAACATTGGCGTATGAGTCAAACAGTAGATAATACTTCTAAAAGCCTCTTCACATTCCTTTGTCCACTTGGTCCAAATGGTTCATATGGTTTAAAATAGTTGATAAGTACTTCAAATATAACTTTGCATTTATCCACAAATGTAATGTGGGCAAATGCAAAGTTATGCACGTGAAGGCCAATTACATTTGGGGCCCGTCCGACCCACCTGGACATCCAGAATCTGGATGGGCCGGATTTGCACCCGATTCTGATCCCGCAGGGCTATATGTCCCCACGAGATCAGAATCGGGTGCAACTGGCCTGGGCGGGCAAAACATGCCCCATTTCCAGCCTGCTGGACATCCTGGATCCTGCCCGGCTAGCCTAGCAACAGGTCTCAGACCTTCAGAGTGCTCTTGGTATAAGACGGCACCTAACCCTTCTCGGCTAGCGTCAGTCTGTAGAGTGTAGGGCAATCAGTTGTCTGTGAAAGCAAACATTGGAGTATGAGTAAAATAGTAGATAATACTTCTAAAAGCCTCTTCACATTCCTTTGTCCACTCGGTCCAAATGGTTCATATGGTTTAAAATAATTGATAAGTACTTCAAATATTTATAAATTACACATATATAAAAGGAGAAAAAGGATCTCAGATCTCCAGCAAACCACCACTCAGTTATCATGTAAGGCTTATCAATTAAGACAATTACAATTCATTTAACTTATCAATAGACAGGAAGCGGTCCCCACCTAAACGGTAACGCATCTATTGCCAATAACTCGATACTCACTCATCCCCAAATAGACATACACTAACCCCAAACAAACATAATATAACACTGTTGATTACCTTGTAATGTCCAAATGTGACCTATATGATAAATGTAACCCTCCAATTGTACTGTCTAGATCTTCTAAATTCCCTTATGCTAAATGTTGTTGAGTTCCCTTATGTTAAATGTAACCCTCCATTGTGATGTGATGTGACCACTTTGATTGAAGGATAAGGTGGTATGCAAATCTGTTTAAATAAATAAATAAATAACATAAATAAATAGTGTGGAAGGCTTAACTTTGCCATCATTGAGCAAGAAAAAACTCCTTAGAATATATATATGTCAATGTATTGATTAAAAAAATTACCAAAAATGCCTACATCAAAATCTCATCAAAACATTTTCCAATAATTCATCTAAAATTCATCAAAACATTTTCAAAAATTAATATTCATAATTTCATCAACATTTCATCTTCAAAATGTATCTCACCCCAACATACTTTACTACACATTTACACGGGTAATGAGGGAAAAGACTACACTCAATGCCACAGTTTCTTGACATATACAGTATCCAAGAATAATTTACGATGCTCCTGGGTAGATACTGCAATGTCAGGAAAAATTCTAACCAGTTATCTCAAGACTTGTTCTTTCATCTTCTTAAAGTACTGATGCAGCATAGCTGCTGAAAAAGCTCTAATTCTCTCACTCACCCACAGAAGGAAAACACACAGACAGGCTGGTATGCAAACAGGAACTTTTAATGTGCGCACAGGCCCAGACAGAGAAACCAGCAATCTCCACAAAAAATCTGAGCCTCGAGGGACGTCCTACAATACCTTATATACTGTACATTTTCAAACTCATTCTACAATCCCATTTGTCTCAGATATTTCTTGTCCACCAATCAGCAGCCCCTGGGGAAAGTACCTGGGTGACCTGTCCAAACCGGTGTGCTCTGGTCTGCTGATTTCTGGGCAAGGGGATATTGTGCTCAAACCTGGAGTGGGGAAAGGGTGCCTGCTGGAATCCTTATGTCTCCTCTTAGCAAGCTGATCACTTATGTAAGGGCATTGTGTTCAGACCTGGAGTGGGGGGAAAGGTGCCTGCTGAAATCTTTATGTCTCCTCTTAGCAAGCTGATCACTTATGTAAGAACCTGTGATAAGGAAGCTTATCATAGCTCAGGAAGGAGCTATAGAAAAGGTGAAGTGACTCTGAACAAGCAACCTGTCAGTTCTGGTAGAAATAAGAAAACAGAATTTTCCCATAAAAGACTACCAGTCCCAGAATGCACCAGGTTTCCAACAGCCATTAGAGGAGCTGAAGTGGGGAAACGTGTGTTCAATCAGGAGGGCTATGAGGTAATCCCTAAGCACTCATCTCAAAGGGCAGGGCCTGATTCAGCACAGCTGCGCTGTGTTAGGGAGGAGCACTCATCAAGGCAGAATAAGAATAGAGTTTATTCTACAGATGACCATCTTCATGATCACCTTGGATATCCAGAGAATTATCCTCAGTTTCATCTGAAGGATCATCAGAAGCAGAAGCCAAACCGGACGGACAGAGAGGGAAAGAAGCCCTCTGGAAGAAAGAGGAGAAAAGCCTTTGAGAGGTCTAGAAGAGTCCAAAGCAGTACGTATACTGGGAGGTATTCCAAGGGCCAGCATACACCATTGGACTGGGGAAAGCCAGAGGAATGCTGCTGCAGAGCTAGGAATCACCAGAGGCTACCTGTGAGGGAGACGGCTGCACGTGGAAGGGACTCTAGGACCTGTGCCAGAGGGTATGTGAAGAGAGATCCAGTGTCCAGGGATCTGGATTGGAAGGTTGGACATAAGAACTGGACTACATACTGGCCAGGCTATATAGAGAGAAACTCTAGCAGCAATGGAAGCTCAGGTATGAACACTGATCTATGCCCTAGCTATAACCTTGAAAGACAGCAGGGAAACAAGTATTCTCCTGAAAATGCTCCATTGAGAGATTCATCTGTGCCAATCAATGATATTGAACCCATGCTTGTTGAACAAGGGGGAATAATAGCAGATGAGGATCCTATTTATATGGACTGTTCTCTGTCTAAACTCCGTTGGTAACTTTCTGTTATAAAGTACAGCAACCATCACAAAGAAATACAAATTTGTTCTTTAATCTACTCAGAAAAGCTCCTGAAGCAGGATTTGACCCACACAGTGGAAGGCAAGCCAGCTAAGGGGTTTCAGCTGGTAACTGCTAGCAATTAAGCTTTACCTAATTGCTTGTGAGCTAGGAGAGAATCACTTCTGTATCTATGTGGGAAGTAATCAGAAGTTAAGAACAGTTTGTTTCTTGCTTTGTGGATTTTCATTTGTTGTTTTCCTGATTTTAACTTTGTTTTTCCAAGTTAACACTGAAAGCAAGTAACCTAATTTATGTGCTACCAAGCATATCTGTGTTGGGAGAAATAACCCCATAAATAAATATCTTATTGGCTTTACCCAAGAGCACAACTAAATTATTGTCAGCAGCTGTGTCTGGTGTGAATGAACTACATTGCCCACAATACCTTGCAAATCATATAGAGATATGCACTTGCAAAGACTGTGAAGATTCTCACCCAGGCAGCCGTCTGACAAATGGCGTAGTTTTTCGGATTGCTTTTGCACAAAAGGGGATTTACTTGCTGAGGATTACAACTACAGTTCAAGTTTAAAGCTGGAAAAAAAGAGTTTCCCTCAACTACACTTTGGAGGAAAAGGGGTTGTTCCAGGAAGCTGTCCCAGGAGGAAAAGACCCTGTGCAGAGCTGGATTCATCACTGAGACAAGGTAATAAGTACCTGGGCATGTCTAGTGGTGGATGGGAGTAAGCACAGGGTAATTGAAAAAAAAAAAAAAAAAGAGTGTAGAAAAAAACACCTGTTTGGAAGGTGGTGCACTGTGTTTTTTTCTTTTTCTTACAGGGTTCAAGATGGATTCAAAGGAACTAGCTCAGTGGATGGCGGCCCAGTTCAGCAGGCAGCAGGAGCTAGCACAGCAGGCTCAGGACACTGCTATGAGAGCCTTAATGGACCAGCAGAAGCCAGTGCTTGATCTGGTGCAAGCCCTAGTTCAGCTGCAGAACCAAAGTGGAACAGATGCAAGACCAGCAGTAAATACTGGTACACCACATGTGGACAGTGTGGGACTCAATCAAGGGATTGGGGCATTTAGTTTTGTGAAGCTAACTCCAGATGATAATGTTGATGATTTTCTAGAGTCTTTTGAAAGAGTGGCACAGGCATTAGCATGGCCAGAGACCCAGTGGGCAGTAAGGCTGGCAGCCTCATTAACTGGAGAGGCGCTTGCAGCTTACAGAGCAATGCCAGCAGCCCAGGCTTTGAATTATAAGGATGTAAAGGCTGCTATTAGAGATCGCCTAGGGTTGTCTATTTCAGAGTATAGGCGAATGTTTAGAGCTACTACATTGAGAGTGGGTGAAACACCCAGGGCTCTGAGTCAGAGAATCAGAGGTTTAGCTGTAAAATGGTTGGAGCCTGAGCAAAAGACGGTAGAAATGTTATTAGACATTATAATGCTGGAACAATTTATGTCTGGGGTGCCTAAAGATTAGCACACTTTCCTTATACAGCAAAATTGCCAAAATCTTTGAGAGGCAACCATGCTAGCAGAGAGATTCTTGGGAGCCACGCAGGCTTGCCATAGAATGGGTGGCCCTCTGAAGATTGGTGTTGAAGCAAGATGTGCTGTATCAGAAAAGAAAATAGTTAAAAGTATTTCTGAAAATAAATGTACTGTATCAAACCAGATGACACAGTGGAATAGAGAGAAATGTTTCAAGTGTGGAAAATGGGGACACTTAGAAAAAGGATGCCAGTCACACACTAGCTTAATGGGTGTGGAGTTAGAACAGCCCAAGGAAGGATTTCTTTTGATGGTTGATGTGCAAGGAATTACCATAAATGCTTTGTTAGACTCTGGGGCAGACCAGAGTATGATGTCAGAAAGGCTTTGGCAGAGAATAGAGGCCCAAGAAGGATTTGTGCCTAGAACCCCTGAAAGCCAAGTTCACATCGGGTGCATTCATGGTGCTGCAACATCACATCCCACCTATAGGCTAAAGGTTAAGTGCCTGGGGGAACAAGAGGAAGTCCTGGTAGCAGTGGTGCCTAGGCTACCCTTTGATTTGGTTCTAGGAAAGGACTGGCCAAGATTTAAGCAGGGTCTAGTGGAAGGGCTAGGAAAGAAGGAGGGAGAAGGTTTAATAATGGAAATAGCTCCTGGGCCTTTCTTTGGAAGTCCTCAGTCCCTAGCTAAAAAGATGGTTAAGCTTCCAGAAGGCCAAACTATGGGTAATAAGAGGGGCCTTGTATCCACCCGCTCACAGGCTAAGGTAGAGAGCCAGCAGAAGGAGGAGGGGGAGCAGGCAGAGTTATTAGGAGACTTACCCTCTCATGATGATTTAATAACCCCATCATCTGGTAAAGTAAGAAAGTTGAAAGCACAAAAGCGGCGTGAGAGACTTTGCAGAGCACAGGGTAGGGCTGAGATGTTAGCTGGTCAAAGTTTACCCTGGGTGCCAGCTCAGTTAGTGGCAAAGTTTCCCAACTTTCCACAAGAGCAGCGAGCTGATCAAGCTCTCACCCGAGCTTTTAAGTATGCTCAGGAGGTCAGGGAGGAATTGCCCAGATTCAGACTAGATAATGACATATTATATAGAGAGAGTCAGGACCCCAGGAATGGGACCATACGTAAACAATTGGTGGTACCCACAACTTTCAAAGGGCTAGTACTTAGATTAGCACATGATCATCCAGTTGGAGGTCATAAAGGGATGCAAGGAACGCTGGATCAAATACTTATGCGTTTTTACTGGCCAGTGTGACAAGGCAGAGGCTCAGAAACAGAAGAAAAAGGGTTTAAAACACTTTCTGTCACCTCAGATGTTTAGAGATGCAGGACAGGAAGGGGTTAAGATTCCAGCACATGAACCTTCTCTGCAAAGAAGAGCAGGGAAAGAACCACACCCTAGCTCTAGGCTAACCCAGAGACATAGCCAATCAGGGAGGTGGGCGGAGTCAGACCGGATTGGGCCACTCTGCACTCATAACCAGGAAGCAGCAGTTAGGGAAAGCAGTGCAAGCGGAGGCGAAGGGAGGAGAAGCCGAGAAACCTCCAGGAGAGAAGGGAGTGAATACAGAAACCTCCCAAGCAGCGAAAGGGGAACCAAGGAGAGAACCAGGGAAAGGAGAGTTCCTGTGGGTGGTCCAGGAAGAGACCCAGGCAGAGCTCAGCTCCAAGAGAGAGTGAACCCTGGAAGAGACCCAGAGCCAGACTCAGAAGCCTTGAACACAGACTTGGAGTCAGTGGAGTTTCCCAGAGACAGACGCTGCCAAAACCAGGTCAGAGCAAAACCTTTAAACCTTGTAAAGTAGATAGCTCTGAAATAAGACAGTCTCTAGGAAGTGATAATAGAGTGCTTTCTAGAAGAAACAGGTTGGAACCGAGCTTGGAAAGGAAACCTGAAGTTACTAGAGGAATGTTGGGCTGTAGGAAAGTCCCTTTTAAGAAGCTGCAAGCATTTCCCTTATACAGACAGCGTGACCAGAGCTCTAGCTCAGAAGATAGCACACCTGCTTGTCAGCAAAAGGCTAATTGGCAGCTACCGTGCAGAGAGCTAGGAACAGACCCTGAGGACCAGGCTGTGCTGAGGGATCTCACAAGGCAGTTCCATAAGAGACATATTCCTCCCAACCAAAGGCAACTACTTAGGCAAGGCAAGGAAGAAATAAACCCCTTTTATGAGCTGTTAAAAGGTGTTGAGAAATACCAAGCCTCACAAGTGCCTAGAAGACAGAGAGAAACCAAATGGAAACAGCTTCAGAATGTAATTAAAGAATTAAAGTCTGAAGGCTTGTATGTTCCACATGATAAAGGGATTTCAGAGAGCCAGGAAGAACCAATGGAATTAGGGGTTCCTTTATCCAATACCAGTGATTCTGAAATGGAGTGTGAGTATGTATGAGAGAGTAAGGAGCTATAATTTGTTCCTGTTTTATGATTGAGTGCTGTGAAGCCTAAACCAATGTTCTTAGAAGTTTGCACAGAGACAGCAGCGTTCTGCTGGGTGCAATGACTCAGAGCTTCATAACTTGCAGCTGTGAATGAAAGGCAACGTAAGAAAGTGTTCCTACACAAGAAGCCTGTTACTAATAGGCAAGAGAGTGTGGAGATTGCCATTTCTATTTAAAGCTGTTAAACAAGATATGGACACTAGAAAGAAAATACAACAGCTAGAAAATTTCTTTATTACAAGCTGATACTTGGAAAGCATTACTGGCATCCTGAAATGCTGTTGTATTGTTGAAGCTGGAAGAAGCCTAAAAGCATTTAACTGTATTACGTGTCCCTGAGAAGAATCAGGAGAACTGACTGTACACTTGAACTTTTATTTGGTACAAACAGGTTACCACTTTACTTTTGTGTTGGGGGAGTAAATCCTGTGCTGTTCTTTTGCAATACTTTGTGCAATACCTTATTAAAGAATAAAGTATTCTTTAACTTGGAAACTCAACCTTGGCTGTCGTCACTTCAGTCCACAACTACAATAGGATACAGGGCTTCAGCACTACCAAGGACTTTTAAAACCCCCATGTGGCACGCACCAACTGCCTGATTACGCCTAGGGCTAGGCGGTGCGGTGTCACACCAGGTATTTTCAAAGAAACTGCCCGGTTTTGTGCTGCATGCCAATTATCACAGACCCAATTGGTCGCATTGCCATGGATATTGTAGGCCCATTAATCAAAACGCCCCGAGGTTTCCAATACATCCTAGTTATGGTAGATCAGGCAACAAGGTTTCCCTGGGCCATACCATTGAGGAATGTTTCTGCAAAAACAATAGCTTTAGAGCTAGTAAAATTGTTTTGTGAAGTGGGATTCCCCAGAGAGGTGTTGACTGACCGAGGGTCCAATTTTGTATCCAAATATTTGGCCCAGGTCTGGGATGCCTTTGGCATTCATCACGTAAAAACCTCAGCCTACCATCCACAATCAAACGGTTTGGTGGAGAGATTTAACCAAACTCTCAAACAAATGTTGAGAAGGGGGTTAGCAGGAGAGGTAAAAGAATGGGATATGTTATTGCCTTTTGCCTTGTATGCCTGCAGGGAAAGAATTCAGGTGTCCCTAGGTGTAACCCCATATGAATTGATGTATGGTAGGGCTCCACGGGGTTTGTTAGATATTTTGAGGGAACAATGGATTGATCCTGAACCAGGAAGTCAGGAGGTGCCACTGTTTCTACGTGACTTGAGAGCACGTTTGAAAAGGATGTCGCAGGTTGCTGAGAGGAACCTGCAGGACAGTCAAGTGCGCCAGAAAGGGTGGTATGATAGGAAGGCCAAAAGCCGCCAATTAAGCATTGGTGAAAAGGTTTTGGTTCAAGTAGCAGGTACAGCCCCAAAATTTGAAGTACAGTGGAAAGGGCCATGGAAGGTTGTTAAACAAGTGAGCCCAGTGTCTTATATGGTAGAAAATGCAAGAGGGCGTAGGCAGACCTACCATATTAATGTACTTAAGTCTTGGAAGGAGAGGCCTGTAAATAATAATGTCCCTGAAGCCAGTTAGGAAGTAAGTGAGCTTCAAAATGATAACACTCTCATAGGTATTACGGACTGTAGGAAAGAAGTTTCACCAGTTAAACCAGTCCGTAATAACTTAAGCAGGGGGGTATGTGATAAGGAAGCTTATCATAGCTCAGGAAGGAGCTATAGAAAAGGTGAAGTGACTCTGAACAAGCAACCTGTCAGTTCTGGTAGAAATAAGAAAACGGAATTTTCCCATAAAAGACTACCAGTCCCAGAATGCACCAGGTTTCCAACAGCCATTAGAGGAGCTGAAGTGGGGAAACGTGTGTTCAATCAGGAGGGCTATGAGGTAATCCCTAAGCACTCATCTCAAAGGGCAGGGCCTGATTCAGCACAGCTGCGCTGTGTTAGGGAGGAGCACTCATCAAGGCAGAATAAGAATAGAGTTTATTCTACAGATGACCATCTTCATGATCACCTTGGATATCCAGAGAATTATCCTCAGTTTCATCTGAAGGATCATCAGAAGCAGAAGCCAAACCGGACGGACAGAGAGGGAAAGAAGCCCTCTGGAAGAAAGAGGAGAAAAGCCTTTGAGAGGTCTAGAAGAGTCCAAAGCAGTACGTATACTGGGAGGTATTCCAAGGGCCAGCATACACCATTGGACTGGGGAAAGCCAGAGGAATGCTGCTGCAGAGCTAGGAATCACCAGAGGCTACCTGTGAGGGAGACGGCTGCACGTGGAAGGGACTCTAGGACCTGTGCCAGAGGGTATGTGAAGAGAGATCCAGTGTCCAGGGATCTGGATTGGAAGGTTGGACATAAGAACTGGACTACATACTGGCCAGGCTATATAGAGAGAAACTCTAGCAGCAATGGAAGCTCAGGTATGAACACTGATCTATGCCCTAGCTATAACCTTGAAAGACAGCAGGGAAACAAGTATTCTCCTGAAAATGCTCCATTGAGAGATTCATCTGTGCCAATCAATGATATTGAACCCATGCTTGTTGAACAAGGGGGAATAATAGCAGATGAGGATCCTATTTATATGGACTGTTCTCTGTCTAAACTCCGTTGGTAACTTTCTGTTATAAAGTACAGCAACCATCACAAAGAAATACAAATTTGTTCTTTAATCTACTCAGAAAAGCTCCTGAAGCAGGATTTGACCCACACAGTGGAAGGCAAGCCAGCTAAGGGGTTTCAGCTGGTAACTGCTAGCAATTAAGCTTTACCTAATGGCTTGTGAGCTAGGAGAGAATCACTTCTGTATCTATGTGGGAAGTAATCAGAAGTTAAGAACAGTTTGTTTCTTGCTTTGTGGCTTTTCATTTGTTGTTTTCCTGATTTTAACTTTGTTTTTCCAAGTTAACACTGAAAGCAAGTAACCTAATTTATGTGCTACCAAGCATATCTGTGTTGGGAGAAATAACCCCATAAATAAATATCTTATTGGCTTTACCCAAGAGCACAACTAAATTATTGTCAGCAGCTGTGTCTGGTGTGAATGAACTACATTGCCCACAATACCTTGCAAATCATATAGAGATATGCACTTGCAAAGACTGTGAAGATTCTCACCCAGGCAGCCGTCTGACAAATGGCGTAGTTTTTCGGATTGCTTTTGCACAAAAGGGGATTTACTTGCTGAGGATTACAACTACAGTTCAAGTTTAAAGCTGGAAAAAAAGAGTTTTCCCTCAACTACACTTTGGAGGAAAAGGGGTTGTTCCAGGAAGCTGTCCCAGGAGGAAAAGACCCTGTGCAGAGCTGGATTCATCACTGAGACAAGGTAATAAGTACCTGGGCATGTCTAGTGGTGGATGGGAGTAAGCACAGGGTAATTGAAAAAAAAAAAAAAAGAGTGTAGAAAAAAACACCTGTTTGGAAGGTGGTGCACTGTGTTTTTTTCTTTTTCTTACAGGGTTCAAGATGGATTCAAAGGAACTAGCTCAGTGGATGGCGGCCCAGTTCAGCAGGCAGCAGGAGCTAGCACAGCAGGCTCAGGACACTGCTATGAGAGCCTTAATGGACCAGCAGAAGCCAGTGCTTGATCTGGTGCAAGCCCTAGTTCAGCTGCAGAACCAAAGTGGAACAGATGCAAGACCAGCAGTAAATACTGGTACACCACATGTGGACAGTGTGGGACTCAATCAAGGGATTGGGGCATTTAGTTTTGTGAAGCTAACTCCAGATGATAATGTTGATGATTTTCTAGAGTCTTTTGAAAGAGTGGCACAGGCATTAGCATGGCCAGAGACCCAGTGGGCAGTAAGGCTGGCAGCCTCATTAACTGGAGAGGCGCTTGCAGCTTACAGAGCAATGCCAGCAGCCCAGGCTTTGAATTATAAGGATGTAAAGGCTGCTATTAGAGATCGCCTAGGGTTGTCTATTTCAGAGTATAGGCGAATGTTTAGAGCTACTACATTGAGAGTGGGTGAAACACCCAGGGCTCTGAGTCAGAGAATCAGAGGTTTAGCTGTAAAATGGTTGGAGCCTGAGCAAAAGACGGTAGAAATGTTATTAGACATTATAATGCTGGAACAATTTATGTCTGGGGTGCCTAAAGATTAGCACACTTTCCTTATACAGCAAAATTGCCAAAATCTTTGAGAGGCAACCATGCTAGCAGAGAGATTCTTGGGAGCCACGCAGGCTTGCCATAGAATGGGTGGCCCTCTGAAGATTGGTGTTGAAGCAAGATGTGCTGTATCAGAAAAGAAAATAGTTAAAAGTATTTCTGAAAATAAATGTACTGTATCAAACCAGATGACACAGTGGAATAGAGAGAAATGTTTCAAGTGTGGAAAATGGGGACACTTAGAAAAAGGATGCCAGTCACACACTAGCTTAATGGGTGTGGAGTTAGAACAGCCCAAGGAAGGATTTCTTTTGATGGTTGATGTGCAAGGAATTACCATAAATGCTTTGTTAGACTCTGGGGCAGACCAGAGTATGATGTCAGAAAGGCTTTGGCAGAGAATAGAGGCCCAAGAAGGATTTGTGCCTAGAACCCCTGAAAGCCAAGTTCACATCGGGTGCATTCATGGTGCTGCAACATCACATCCCACCTATAGGCTAAAGGTTAAGTGCCTGGGGGAACAAGAGGAAGTCCTGGTAGCAGTGGTGCCTAGGCTACCCTTTGATTTGGTTCTAGGAAAGGACTGGCCAAGATTTAAGCAGGGTCTAGTGGAAGGGCTAGGAAAGAAGGAGGGAGAAGGTTTAATAATGGAAATAGCTCCTGGGCCTTTCTTTGGAAGTCCTCAGTCCCTAGCTAAAAAGATGGTTAAGCTTCCAGAAGGCCAAACTATGGGTAATAAGAGGGGCCTTGTATCCACCCGCTCACAGGCTAAGGTAGAGAGCCAGCAGAAGGAGGAGGGGGAGCAGGCAGAGTTATTAGGAGACTTACCCTCTCATGATGATTTAATAACCCCATCATCTGGTAAAGTAAGAAAGTTGAAAGCACAAAAGCGGCGTGAGAGACTTTGCAGAGCACAGGGTAGGGCTGAGATGTTAGCTGGTCAAAGTTTACCCTGGGTGCCAGCTCAGTTAGTGGCAAAGTTTCCCAACTTTCCACAAGAGCAGCGAGCTGATCAAGCTCTCACCCGAGCTTTTAAGTATGCTCAGGAGGTCAGGGAGGAATTGCCCAGATTCAGACTAGATAATGACATATTATATAGAGAGAGTCAGGACCCCAGGAATGGGACCATACGTAAACAATTGGTGGTACCCACAACTTTCAAAGGGCTAGTACTTAGATTAGCACATGATCATCCAGTTGGAGGTCATAAAGGGATGCAAGGAACGCTGGATCAAATACTTATGCGTTTTTACTGGCCAGTGTGACAAGGCAGAGGCTCAGAAACAGAAGAAAAAGGGTTTAAAACACTTTCTGTCACCTCAGATGTTTAGAGATGCAGGACAGGAAGGGGTTAAGATTCCAGCACATGAACCTTCTCTGCAAAGAAGAGCAGGGAAAGAACCACACCCTAGCTCTAGGCTAACCCAGAGACATAGCCAATCAGGGAGGTGGGCGGAGTCAGACCGGATTGGGCCACTCTGCACTCATAACCAGGAAGCAGCAGTTAGGGAAAGCAGTGCAAGCGGAGGCGAAGGGAGGAGAAGCCGAGAAACCTCCAGGAGAGAAGGGAGTGAATACAGAAACCTCCCAAGCAGCGAAAGGGGAACCAAGGAGAGAACCAGGGAAAGGAGAGTTCCTGTGGGTGGTCCAGGAAGAGACCCAGGCAGAGCTCAGCTCCAAGAGAGAGTGAACCCTGGAAGAGACCCAGAGCCAGACTCAGAAGCCTTGAACACAGACTTGGAGTCAGTGGAGTTTCCCAGAGACAGACGCTGCCAAAACCAGGTCAGAGCAAAACCTTTTAAACCTTGTAAAGTAGATAGCTCTGAAATAAGACAGTCTCTAGGAAGTGATAATAGAGTGCTTTCTAGAAGAAACAGGTTGGAACCGAGCTTGGAAAGGAAACCTGAAGTTACTAGAGGAATGTTGGGCTGTAGGAAAGTCCCTTTTAAGAAGCTGCAAGCATTTCCCTTATACAGACAGCGTGACCAGAGCTCTAGCTCAGAAGATAGCACACCTGCTTGTCAGCAAAAGGCTAATTGGCAGCTACCGTGCAGAGAGCTAGGAACAGACCCTGAGGACCAGGCTGTGCTGAGGGATCTCACAAGGCAGTTCCATAAGAGACATATTCCTCCCAACCAAAGGCAACTACTTAGGCAAGGCAAGGAAGAAATAAACCCCTTTTATGAGCTGTTAAAAGGTGTTGAGAAATACCAAGCCTCACAAGTGCCTAGAAGACAGAGAGAAACCAAATGGAAACAGCTTCAGAATGTAATTAAAGAATTAAAGTCTGAAGGCTTGTATGTTCCACATGATAAAGGGATTTCAGAGAGCCAGGAAGAACCAATGGAATTAGGGGTTCCTTTATCCAATACCAGTGATTCTGAAATGGAGTGTGAGTATGTATGAGAGAGTAAGGAGCTATAATTTGTTCCTGTTTTATGATTGAGTGCTGTGAAGCCTAAACCAATGTTCTTAGAAGTTTGCACAGAGACAGCAGCGTTCTGCTGGGTGCAATGACTCAGAGCTTCATAACTTGCAGCTGTGAATGAAAGGCAACGTAAGAAAGTGTTCCTACACAAGAAGCCTGTTACTAATAGGCAAGAGAGTGTGGAGATTGCCATTTCTATTTAAAGCTGTTAAACAAGATATGGACACTAGAAAGAAAATACAACAGCTAGAAAATTTCTTTATTACAAGCTGATACTTGGAAAGCATTACTGGCATCCTGAAATGCTGTTGTATTGTTGAAGCTGGAAGAAGCCTAAAAGCATTTAACTGTATTACGTGTCCCTGAGAAGAATCAGGAGAACTGACTGTACACTTGAACTTTTATTTGGTACAAACAGGTTACCACTTTACTTTTGTGTTGGGGGAGTAAATCCTGTGCTGTTCTTTTGCAATACTTTGTGCAATACCTTATTAAAGAATAAAGTATTCTTTAACTTGGAAACTCAACCTTGGCTGTCGTCACTTCAGTCCACAACTACAATAGGATACAGGGCTTCAGCACTACCAAGGACTTTTAAAACCCCCATGTGGCACGCACCAACTGCCTGATTACGCCTAGGGCTAGGCGGTGCGGTGTCACACCAGGTATTTTCAAAGAAACTGCCCGGTTTTGTGCTGCATGCCAATTATCACAGACCCAATTGGTCGCATTGCCATGGATATTGTAGGCCCATTAATCAAAACGCCCCGAGGTTTCCAATACATCCTAGTTATGGTAGATCAGGCAACAAGGTTTCCCTGGGCCATACCATTGAGGAATGTTTCTGCAAAAACAATAGCTTTAGAGCTAGTAAAATTGTTTTGTGAAGTGGGATTCCCCAGAGAGGTGTTGACTGACCGAGGGTCCAATTTTGTATCCAAATATTTGGCCCAGGTCTGGGATGCCTTTGGCATTCATCACGTAAAAACCTCAGCCTACCATCCACAATCAAACGGTTTGGTGGAGAGATTTAACCAAACTCTCAAACAAATGTTGAGAAGGGGGTTAGCAGGAGAGGTAAAAGAATGGGATATGTTATTGCCTTTTGCCTTGTATGCCTGCAGGGAAAGAATTCAGGTGTCCCTAGGTGTAACCCCATATGAATTGATGTATGGTAGGGCTCCACGGGGTTTGTTAGATATTTTGAGGGAACAATGGATTGATCCTGAACCAGGAAGTCAGGAGGTGCCACTGTTTCTACGTGACTTGAGAGCACGTTTGAAAAGGATGTCGCAGGTTGCTGAGAGGAACCTGCAGGACAGTCAAGTGCGCCAGAAAGGGTGGTATGATAGGAAGGCCAAAAGCCGCCAATTAAGCATTGGTGAAAAGGTTTTGGTTCAAGTAGCAGGTACAGCCCCAAAATTTGAAGTACAGTGGAAAGGGCCATGGAAGGTTGTTAAACAAGTGAGCCCAGTGTCTTATATGGTAGAAAATGCAAGAGGGCGTAGGCAGACCTACCATATTAATGTACTTAAGTCTTGGAAGGAGAGGCCTGTAAATAATAATGTCCCTGAAGCCAGTTAGGAAGTAAGTGAGCTTCAAAATGATAACACTCTCATAGGTATTACGGACTGTAGGAAAGAAGTTTCACCAGTTAAACCAGTCCGTAATAACTTAAGCAGGGGGGTATGTGATAAGGAAGCTTATCATAGCTCAGGAAGGAGCTATAGAAAAGGTGAAGTGACTCTGAACAAGCAACCTGTCAGTTCTGGTAGAAATAAGAAAACGGAATTTTCCCATAAAAGACTACCAGTCCCAGAATGCACCAGGTTTCCAACAGCCATTAGAGGAGCTGAAGTGGGGAAACGTGTGTTCAATCAGGAGGGCTATGAGGTAATCCCTAAGCACTCATCTCAAAGGGCAGGGCCTGATTCAGCACAGCTGCGCTGTGTTAGGGAGGAGCACTCATCAAGGCAGAATAAGAATAGAGTTTATTCTACAGATGACCATCTTCATGATCACCTTGGATATCCAGAGAATTATCCTCAGTTTCATCTGAAGGATCATCAGAAGCAGAAGCCAAACCGGACGGACAGAGAGGGAAAGAAGCCCTCTGGAAGAAAGAGGAGAAAAGCCTTTGAGAGGTCTAGAAGAGTCCAAAGCAGTACGTATACTGGGAGGTATTCCAAGGGCCAGCATACACCATTGGACTGGGGAAAGCCAGAGGAATGCTGCTGCAGAGCTAGGAATCACCAGAGGCTACCTGTGAGGGAGACGGCTGCACGTGGAAGGGACTCTAGGACCTGTGCCAGAGGGTATGTGAAGAGAGATCCAGTGTCCAGGGATCTGGATTGGAAGGTTGGACATAAGAACTGGACTACATACTGGCCAGGCTATATAGAGAGAAACTCTAGCAGCAATGGAAGCTCAGGTATGAACACTGATCTATGCCCTAGCTATAACCTTGAAAGACAGCAGGGAAACAAGTATTCTCCTGAAAATGCTCCATTGAGAGATTCATCTGTGCCAATCAATGATATTGAACCCATGCTTGTTGAACAAGGGGGAATAATAGCAGATGAGGATCCTATTTATATGGACTGTTCTCTGTCTAAACTCCGTTGGTAACTTTCTGTTATAAAGTACAGCAACCATCACAAAGAAATACAAATTTGTTCTTTAATCTACTCAGAAAAGCTCCTGAAGCAGGATTTGACCCACACAGTGGAAGGCAAGCCAGCTAAGGGGTTTCAGCTGGTAACTGCTAGCAATTAAGCTTTACCTAATGGCTTGTGAGCTAGGAGAGAATCACTTCTGTATCTATGTGGGAAGTAATCAGAAGTTAAGAACAGTTTGTTTCTTGCTTTGTGGCTTTTCATTTGTTGTTTTCCTGATTTTAACTTTGTTTTTCCAAGTTAACACTGAAAGCAAGTAACCTAATTTATGTGCTACCAAGCATATCTGTGTTGGGAGAAATAACCCCATAAATAAATATCTTATTGGCTTTACCCAAGAGCACAACTAAATTATTGTCAGCAGCTGTGTCTGGTGTGAATGAACTACATTGCCCACAATACCTTGCAAATCATATAGAGATATGCACTTGCAAAGACTGTGAAGATTCTCACCCAGGCAGCCGTCTGACAAATGGCGTAGTTTTTCGGATTGCTTTTGCACAAAAGGGGATTTACTTGCTGAGGATTACAACTACAGTTCAAGTTTAAAGCTGGAAAAAAAGAGTTTCCCTCAACTACACTTTGGAGGAAAAGGGGTTGTTCCAGGAAGCTGTCCCAGGAGGAAAAGACCCTGTGCAGAGCTGGATTCATCACTGAGACAAGGTAATAAGTACCTGGGCATGTCTAGTGGTGGATGGGAGTAAGCACAGGGTAATTGAAAAAAAAAAAAAAAGAGTGTAGAAAAAAACACCTGTTTGGAAGGTGGTGCACTGTGTTTTTTCTTTTTTTCTTACAGGGTTCAAGATGGATTCAAAGGAACTAGCTCAGTGGATGGCGGCCCAGTTCAGCAGGCAGCAGGAGCTAGCACAGCAGGCTCAGGACACTGCTATGAGAGCCTTAATGGACCAGCAGAAGCCAGTGCTTGATCTGGTGCAAGCCCTAGTTCAGCTGCAGAACCAAAGTGGAACAGATGCAAGACCAGCAGTAAATACTGGTACACCACATGTGGACAGTGTGGGACTCAATCAAGGGATTGGGGCATTTAGTTTTGTGAAGCTAACTCCAGATGATAATGTTGATGATTTTCTAGAGTCTTTTGAAAGAGTGGCACAGGCATTAGCATGGCCAGAGACCCAGTGGGCAGTAAGGCTGGCAGCCTCATTAACTGGAGAGGCGCTTGCAGCTTACAGAGCAATGCCAGCAGCCCAGGCTTTGAATTATAAGGATGTAAAGGCTGCTATTAGAGATCGCCTAGGGTTGTCTATTTCAGAGTATAGGCGAATGTTTAGAGCTACTACATTGAGAGTGGGTGAAACACCCAGGGCTCTGAGTCAGAGAATCAGAGGTTTAGCTGTAAAATGGTTGGAGCCTGAGCAAAAGACGGTAGAAATGTTATTAGACATTATAATGCTGGAACAATTTATGTCTGGGGTGCCTAAAGATTAGCACACTTTCCTTATACAGCAAAATTGCCAAAATCTTTGAGAGGCAACCATGCTAGCAGAGAGATTCTTGGGAGCCACGCAGGCTTGCCATAGAATGGGTGGCCCTCTGAAGATTGGTGTTGAAGCAAGATGTGCTGTATCAGAAAAGAAAATAGTTAAAAGTATTTCTGAAAATAAATGTACTGTATCAAACCAGATGACACAGTGGAATAGAGAGAAATGTTTCAAGTGTGGAAAATGGGGACACTTAGAAAAAGGATGCCAGTCACACACTAGCTTAATGGGTGTGGAGTTAGAACAGCCCAAGGAAGGATTTCTTTTGATGGTTGATGTGCAAGGAATTACCATAAATGCTTTGTTAGACTCTGGGGCAGACCAGAGTATGATGTCAGAAAGGCTTTGGCAGAGAATAGAGGCCCAAGAAGGATTTGTGCCTAGAACCCCTGAAAGCCAAGTTCACATCGGGTGCATTCATGGTGCTGCAACATCACATCCCACCTATAGGCTAAAGGTTAAGTGCCTGGGGGAACAAGAGGAAGTCCTGGTAGCAGTGGTGCCTAGGCTACCCTTTGATTTGGTTCTAGGAAAGGACTGGCCAAGATTTAAGCAGGGTCTAGTGGAAGGGCTAGGAAAGAAGGAGGGAGAAGGTTTAATAATGGAAATAGCTCCTGGGCCTTTCTTTGGAAGTCCTCAGTCCCTAGCTAAAAAGATGGTTAAGCTTCCAGAAGGCCAAACTATGGGTAATAAGAGGGGCCTTGTATCCACCCGCTCACAGGCTAAGGTAGAGAGCCAGCAGAAGGAGGAGGGGGAGCAGGCAGAGTTATTAGGAGACTTACCCTCTCATGATGATTTAATAACCCCATCATCTGGTAAAGTAAGAAAGTTGAAAGCACAAAAGCGGCGTGAGAGACTTTGCAGAGCACAGGGTAGGGCTGAGATGTTAGCTGGTCAAAGTTTACCCTGGGTGCCAGCTCAGTTAGTGGCAAAGTTTCCCAACTTTCCACAAGAGCAGCGAGCTGATCAAGCTCTCACCCGAGCTTTTAAGTATGCTCAGGAGGTCAGGGAGGAATTGCCCAGATTCAGACTAGATAATGACATATTATATAGAGAGAGTCAGGACCCCAGGAATGGGACCATACGTAAACAATTGGTGGTACCCACAACTTTCAAAGGGCTAGTACTTAGATTAGCACATGATCATCCAGTTGGAGGTCATAAAGGGATGCAAGGAACGCTGGATCAAATACTTATGCGTTTTTACTGGCCAGTGTGACAAGGCAGAGGCTCAGAAACAGAAGAAAAAGGGTTTAAAACACTTTCTGTCACCTCAGATGTTTAGAGATGCAGGACAGGAAGGGGTTAAGATTCCAGCACATGAACCTTCTCTGCAAAGAAGAGCAGGGAAAGAACCACACCCTAGCTCTAGGCTAACCCAGAGACATAGCCAATCAGGGAGGTGGGCGGAGTCAGACCGGATTGGGCCACTCTGCACTCATAACCAGGAAGCAGCAGTTAGGGAAAGCAGTGCAAGCGGAGGCGAAGGGAGGAGAAGCCGAGAAACCTCCAGGAGAGAAGGGAGTGAATACAGAAACCTCCCAAGCAGCGAAAGGGGAACCAAGGAGAGAACCAGGGAAAGGAGAGTTCCTGTGGGTGGTCCAGGAAGAGACCCAGGCAGAGCTCAGCTCCAAGAGAGAGTGAACCCTGGAAGAGACCCAGAGCCAGACTCAGAAGCCTTGAACACAGACTTGGAGTCAGTGGAGTTTCCCAGAGACAGACGCTGCCAAAACCAGGTCAGAGCAAAACCTTTTAAACCTTGTAAAGTAGATAGCTCTGAAATAAGACAGTCTCTAGGAAGTGATAATAGAGTGCTTTCTAGAAGAAACAGGTTGGAACCGAGCTTGGAAAGGAAACCTGAAGTTACTAGAGGAATGTTGGGCTGTAGGAAAGTCCCTTTTAAGAAGCTGCAAGCATTTCCCTTATACAGACAGCGTGACCAGAGCTCTAGCTCAGAAGATAGCACACCTGCTTGTCAGCAAAAGGCTAATTGGCAGCTACCGTGCAGAGAGCTAGGAACAGACCCTGAGGACCAGGCTGTGCTGAGGGATCTCACAAGGCAGTTCCATAAGAGACATATTCCTCCCAACCAAAGGCAACTACTTAGGCAAGGCAAGGAAGAAATAAACCCCTTTTATGAGCTGTTAAAAGGTGTTGAGAAATACCAAGCCTCACAAGTGCCTAGAAGACAGAGAGAAACCAAATGGAAACAGCTTCAGAATGTAATTAAAGAATTAAAGTCTGAAGGCTTGTATGTTCCACATGATAAAGGGATTTCAGAGAGCCAGGAAGAACCAATGGAATTAGGGGTTCCTTTATCCAATACCAGTGATTCTGAAATGGAGTGTGGAGTATGTATGAGAGAGTAAGGAGCTATAATTTGTTCCTGTTTTATGATTGAGTGCTGTGAAGCCTAAACCAATGTTCTTAGAAGTTTGCACAGAGACAGCAGCGTTCTGCTGGGTGCAATGACTCAGAGCTTCATAACTTGCAGCTGTGAATGAAAGGCAACGTAAGAAAGTGTTCCTACACAAGAAGCCTGTTACTAATAGGCAAGAGAGTGTGGAGATTGCCATTTCTATTTAAAGCTGTTAAACAAGATATGGACACTAGAAAGAAAATACAACAGCTAGAAAATTTCTTTATTACAAGCTGATACTTGGAAAGCATTACTGGCATCCTGAAATGCTGTTGTATTGTTGAAGCTGGAAGAAGCCTAAAAGCATTTAACTGTATTACGTGTCCCTGAGAAGAATCAGGAGAACTGACTGTACACTTGAACTTTTATTTGGTACAAACAGGTTACCACTTTACTTTTGTGTTGGGGGAGTAAATCCTGTGCTGTTCTTTTGCAATACTTTGTGCAATACCTTATTAAAGAATAAAGTATTCTTTAACTTGGAAACTCAACCTTGGCTGTCGTCACTTCAGTCCACAACTACAATAGGATACAGGGCTTCAGCACTACCAAGGACTTTTAAAACCCCCATGTGGCACGCACCAACTGCCTGATTACGCCTAGGGCTAGGCGGTGCGGTGTCACACCAGGTATTTTCAAAGAAACTGCCCGGTTTTGTGCTGCATGCCAATTATCACAGACCCAATTGGTCGCATTGCCATGGATATTGTAGGCCCATTAATCAAAACGCCCCGAGGTTTCCAATACATCCTAGTTATGGTAGATCAGGCAACAAGGTTTCCCTGGGCCATACCATTGAGGAATGTTTCTGCAAAAACAATAGCTTTAGAGCTAGTAAAATTGTTTTGTGAAGTGGGATTCCCCAGAGAGGTGTTGACTGACCGAGGGTACAATTTTGTATCCAAATATTTGGCCCAGGTCTGGGATGCCTTTGGCATTCATCACGTAAAAACCTCAGCCTACCATCCACAATCAAACGGTTTGGTGGAGAGATTTAACCAAACTCTCAAACAAATGTTGAGAAGGGGGTTAGCAGGAGAGGTAAAAGAATGGGATATGTTATTGCCTTTTGCCTTGTATGCCTGCAGGGAAAGAATTCAGGTGTCCCTAGGTGTAACCCCATATGAATTGATGTATGGTAGGGCTCCACGGGGTTTGTTAGATATTTTGAGGGAACAATGGATTGATCCTGAACCAGGAAGTCAGGAGGTGCCACTGTTTCTACGTGACTTGAGAGCACGTTTGAAAAGGATGTCGCAGGTTGCTGAGAGGAACCTGCAGGACAGTCAAGTGCGCCAGAAAGGGTGGTATGATAGGAAGGCCAAAAGCCGCCAATTAAGCATTGGTGAAAAGGTTTTGGTTCAAGTAGCAGGTACAGCCCCAAAATTTGAAGTACAGTGGAAAGGGCCATGGAAGGTTGTTAAACAAGTGAGCCCAGTGTCTTATATGGTAGAAAATGCAAGAGGGCATAGGCAGACCTACCATATTAATGTACTTAAGTCTTGGAAGGAGAGGCCTGTAAATAATAATGTCCCTGAAGCCAGTTAGGAAGTAAGTGAGCTTCAAAATGATAACACTCTCATAGGTATTACGGACTGTAGGAAAGAAGTTTCACCAGTTAAACCAGTCCGTAATAACTTAAGCAGGGGGGTATGTGATAAGGAAGCTTATCATAGCTCAGGAAGGAGCTATAGAAAAGGTGAAGTGACTCTGAACAAGCAACCTGTCAGTTCTGGTAGAAATAAGAAAACGGAATTTTCCCATAAAAGACTACCAGTCCCAGAATGCACCAGGTTTCCAACAGCCATTAGAGGAGCTGAAGTGGGGAAACGTGTGTTCAATCAGGAGGGCTATGAGGTAATCCCTAAGCACTCATCTCAAAGGGCAGGGCCTGATTCAGCACAGCTGCGCTGTGTTAGGGAGGAGCACTCATCAAGGCAGAATAAGAATAGAGTTTATTCTACAGATGACCATCTTCATGATCACCTTGGATATCCAGAGAATTATCCTCAGTTTCATCTGAAGGATCATCAGAAGCAGAAGCCAAACCGGACGGACAGAGAGGGAAAGAAGCCCTCTGGAAGAAAGAGGAGAAAAGCCTTTGAGAGGTCTAGAAGAGTCCAAAGCAGTACGTATACTGGGAGGTATTCCAAGGGCCAGCATACACCATTGGACTGGGGAAAGCCAGAGGAATGCTGCTGCAGAGCTAGGAATCACCAGAGGCTACCTGTGAGGGAGACGGCTGCACGTGGAAGGGACTCTAGGACCTGTGCCAGAGGGTATGTGAAGAGAGATCCAGTGTCCAGGGATCTGGATTGGAAGGTTGGACATAAGAACTGGACTACATACTGGCCAGGCTATATAGAGAGAAACTCTAGCAGCAATGGAAGCTCAGGTATGAACACTGATCTATGCCCTAGCTATAACCTTGAAAGACAGCAGGGAAACAAGTATTCTCCTGAAAATGCTCCATTGAGAGATTCATCTGTGCCAATCAATGATATTGAACCCATGCTTGTTGAACAAGGGGGAATAATAGCAGATGAGGATCCTATTTATATGGACTGTTCTCTGTCTAAACTCCGTTGGTAACTTTCTGTTATAAAGTACAGCAACCATCACAAAGAAATACAAATTTGTTCTTTAATCTACTCAGAAAAGCTCCTGAAGCAGGATTTGACCCACACAGTGGAAGGCAAGCCAGCTAAGGGGTTTCAGCTGGTAACTGCTAGCAATTAAGCTTTACCTAATGGCTTGTGAGCTAGGAGAGAATCACTTCTGTATCTATGTGGGAAGTAATCAGAAGTTAAGAACAGTTTGTTTCTTGCTTTGTGGCTTTTCATTTGTTGTTTTCCTGATTTTAACTTTGTTTTTCCAAGTTAACACTGAAAGCAAGTAACCTAATTTATGTGCTACCAAGCATATCTGTGTTGGGAGAAATAACCCCATAAATAAATATCTTATTGGCTTTACCCAAGAGCACAACTAAATTATTGTCAGCAGCTGTGTCTGGTGTGAATGAACTACATTGCCCACAATACCTTGCAAATCATATAGAGATATGCACTTGCAAAGACTGTGAAGATTCTCACCCAGGCAGCCGTCTGACAAACCTCATGGCTGGGGGGGAGGGGTTATCCACAGCTAAACCTTATGGCTGCCTCACTCCCCCCTTTTTAAGTGAGACCTCAACCGCTAGGGGCGGTAGAGGGCAGTATTATTGGAGGCAAGCCGCAGAGGGGTGTATTGGGTCAGGGCCATGACAGTGGTAGCAGCCTTGCGTTCTACCAGGGTGTCAAGGGTGGTGGTAATGAAGCGGTGAAGAATGGGGATACAACATGATAGAATGGCACATAGCAGTAAAATAAAAAGAACCCCTACCACTGGGATTTTTAGTCCCCCTAGCCAACTGAACCACTTCATAAACCACCCAGGACCCATGGACTGGTCAGTAATATGATTAACTAGATCACATAGGTCTTGGATAGAGTGTTCAATGGAAACACTTGCGTCGGTGAGTTTAAAACAACACATACCCTATACCCTCTTTAGCAACTCCTGCACAAAAGTTTTGTTCCGTGTGCAAAAGTTGCTGTACTGTCTGTAAAAGGTTGCAGGGCCTGCAGGGGCCTCTTTCCTTTGGGACAAAGGAGGGCCGTGTGCAAAAAGTCTGCAGAGGCCTCTTTCCTTTTGGGGCAAAGGCTCTTTCCCTGGGATCCACCCTTATCAGCATATTAATGGCTTTTATTCTTGCTAGTGTTGAGTCATTCTGGCTGCACCCTGCCATTCCCTTTGCTTCATTAATCACTGGCACTGTAGTCTTCAGGGCATATGAGTACTTTGTATCACCAGTTTTGTTTGGCCTGTTTAACCTGTCCAGGCTTGCCCAGCTTGCTCAGGCCTGTTTAACCTGTTCAGGCCTGGCATGTCTTTTCTTGTGCTGGGTCCATTTTCTGTGCACTTTCAGGCCTGACCTGTTTCTTAGTTGGGTCCATTCTCTGTGCACTTCTGTTCAGAGTATGGTTCCCCCTGGCTTTACTCTTGTTGTGCTGGGTTCTGGGTACTCATTTTCTTAGCCCACATGTTTTTTTCCGTGCCATCATAATGTATTACAGCCTCAGGCAAGGATGCAGCCATACTGGACATACCTATCAGCCAATTTCCCTTCATTCCCAATTTTTCTTTTTCTTTTCTTGTGAATGGGGCAAAGGTAATCCCACTAAGGGCAATGGACAAGCAACCATTTGAGACAGATAGGGGTCATCAGAAAAGCAGCTTCTGGTACTGTTCCCTAGAGACAACATACATTGTAACATCATTTTCTTGCAGCTGGTCAATAATATTGAAAACACATAACATGAAAGTATGTCAAAAGCAGCAGTGCTTAATAATGTGATAAAGAAAGCTCTGAGAATAGTACAGCAAAAACTTGAGCTGGTGTGGGTATTGCAGTTGCTGAAGCCGAAATGGCTTGTAGATTTCAGTTACTTTCTAAGAAAACAATATTAAAAGGTGTCATGAGGTAGACAGCACTGAGCCTGAAATAATAAAGGGAAATGTAAAAGAAGAGCTTACCTCACAGCCACATGGGCAGTTGATACATTCACAATGCAGGGAAGCAGGGAATGGAGAAACAAACTTTCCTCATGGCATTAGTGACACAGTAGAAATTCAGAGTCCCAATCAGGATCACCTGGGGGAAGAGTCACGTTCTACGTCTAACAAGCAGGGAAATAAAACCAGGTGGGAAATCCCACAAGAGGAGATCAGGGAGAGCACGGAGCTCAAGATTAGGCAAGGGAGTCAGTCTCAGAGGAGAGTAGAGACCAGGACTCCGGAGCAAACACAGAGAGACACGCTGTCTTGGAGAACCAGGGCTGAAGAGAAGCAGGCTGTTGAACCCGAGAGGGCTAGGAAGAGCAGTGCCAAAGACTTCCAAGCCAGAGGGGTCCTCGTGCAGAGGAAAACAGCCAAGCAGGCAGAGAGCAAAGGTCACGTCCAGGAAAGCTCACTGAGAACAGGAAGTGAATTCTGCTCAGCAAAACCCAGTGACCGGTACTCACTGAGAAAGGCAGTTTGCACTTCAGAGAGGAAGCCTTGGCTGGAGGAGGAAGGGCTGGAAACAATCTTCACCAAGAAGAAAGATAGGTACCCTGTCTTCTATAAAGGGAAAGAAGTGGGTCCTTGTATAAAAAGCCAAGCTTACAGAGAGCTAGAAAACCCCTATTGGCATAGGTGGTGGGAAGAAATCCCCAGCACAGCCCCTGGTATCTCTGACGGCCCAAAGCAGTCTCCTCTCCCAGAAGCTGAGGTCTCCCGAGGGCAAGGTTCTGAAAGCAGTGACACAGAAACTTGGTGCCCGTATACAGGACCAGGTCCTGAGGTTATGCAGTGGGAAAGTTCAGCCCCAGAGGACGTTCCAGAACCGATGGAGTGTGCTTTATGCATTTCAGATGAGATAGTATCTCTTTGTTAAAAAGAAGCAAGAAGAAGCATAAGTATTGTTTGGAAGAAACTTTTATTTATCTGTGAAGCAACAGTTAATTTATGTTATCCTTGTTTGAAGTATTCTAAAGGCAATCCTCAAGGGAAGGGGAATAAAGCCCAGCTTTAATTTACACTTTGTACACGACTACAGAGTATTTCTTTCACAACCCAGGCTATACCCTATGTCTAGGCGAGTGCCTAAGACGGGCATAGTCTGTGACGCAGCGCTAGGCGCGGAGGCCATGGAGACCGACACTGACCCCCTGGTAGAGTCCAGTATTGCAGGGAAAAGAAGAAATTCCCACTCTCAGCATAGCCTACAGACAGCCAATCAGCTCACCTCAGAGGAGGAGAGAAGCAGAGCTATGGATTGGGCACGCCCTAGGAGGAGGCGGGCATCCCAGAGTAAGGGATCCTTCTTAAACAGAGAGAGGGAACACTCAGTAGAGAGGAGCAGAAGGACTAGAACGAATGAAGGAACAGGACCAAGCCAGAGGCTGTCAAGAAGGAATGAAGGAATAAGCTCTGCTAGTGGATTGAGAAGAGAGTTTACTTTAAATCCACAAGAAAGAAAGCCAAAGGTATTGGGAAGGCAGGAAGTTCCATTGTCTGCAGAACCCTATGACCTGATTACAGAAGCTGTGCCCAGCTGCAACAGAAGGGAAGCTAATCCAACACAAGGAAAAGAGCCCACATTGTGGAGAAGCAGTTTTTATCCCGGGGGAGAAAAGCATGCTGGCCAGATAATTCCTGAGCAGTCTCATTTGAAGGTACCTGCTATTTTTAATCCTTCTGTTAAATGTTATTTGCCAAGAGGAGAGACTTCTGTTTGTAGAGGACAGGATAGTTTTAGGGAGTATGAAGGAAGATTGTTTTACCCTGAAAACTCTCTATACAAGCCAGGTTTTACTCAGTCAGTAATACCTGTTCCTAACAAACAAGCTGAGGAAAGAAACACAGCACAACTGTTTACAAAGGGATTAGGATATCCTGATATCAAAGATCCTACCTTTGAAGCCTTCCTGAGAAGTAGAGCTGCTGAGAACGAAAGGGAAATTCCACCATTCATTAACAGAGAGAAGTGGGGGAAGGGAATTTCCACCTCGAGCACAGACTGTCTGAATAGGGAAAGCCGTGTTTGCTCATCAGAGGCAGATAATCACCTGCTTAAACAAGCAGGAGCTTTACCCTTGACTCCTGTTAGGGGACAGGCAGAACAACTCTTAACAGACCTTAGACAATTCCTGAATGAAAGAATTATTTCACAACAAGCTATTCTTCCAGCAGTAAATAATCCTGAAGATAAGATTATTCCCCAAGCTCAAGTTCCCATGTTGGACGTCAGTCAGCCGATGGATTGCTCTGTAGGATTAATAGAGAGAACCAATGAGACAGAAGCTTGAATGATTATACCTAAGTTTTATTCTGGTTATGCTAGTCCAGAATCGCTGAGAAAAGGTACCTGGAAAAAGTAGTGTTTGAAACAATTTGAAAGGAAAGCCTATTTTGCATTGAATGTATGCTGGACTGTGACCTAATTGCTAAAAGAAACAATTATACTTCTTACCTGAGCACCTGTATATATATTGCACGGAGCGAACACATGAAGCAATGTGTTTCTCCATATGAGAAGTTGGAAGCACAATACTGAAAGCCTCTGTTTGCATAATTCCTGATTTACTAACCTTTTCTGTTCCTGTCTCCCTCACGGAGCGGGGAAATAAAAATCCTTGAAAACAAATAAATTTCTTGTCACCGCATATTCATTGGCCCCCACAACTACACATGGCCTATCCCTCCTTAACCCACAAGGTTGGGGAGTGGGTGAAGGTTTGACAAGTCTCACAGTAGTAATGTGGATTTCCTTACCATCCCTCCTCCATTAATTAAATCTAACACGATCATGCTATGATCACTATTGCCAAGTGGCCCAAACACCCTTATCTCTTGCACCAGATCTGGTGTTCCACTAAGGACTAAGTCCAAAATGGCTTCTGTGACCAACTCTCCTTTAAAACCCCCAGTATCAATAGGTAGGGTTTAAGTGAGTGGTTTTTCCCCACTGAACAGCTACTTTCACAAATCCTAAAGCAGAGCTTCTTGGGAGATGTAGTCCCTTCGCTGACCAATGAGGAGCAGTTGTGGATTCAAAAGTGGTTCAAGCAAACAAAGGATTTATTTCCCCTCCCGGGGTTGGAGTTTTAACCAGGAAATAAGGTAACACAAAACCAGGTACTTTCTGGTATAAGGACAAATTAAAGGTTTTCAACATAAAGGCTTACTTCAGCATAAACACATTAATTTCCAGCATTTCAAGGTAACAGTTCTGTTTCTTCACAGCTGTATGCTTTCAACTCCAAGCAATGCTGCCTTTCTCTTTAAAGCGTAAACTCAGCGTAATGATATTATCTCATTAGAAAGAGTTATCGTACAGTCCATTACTTCTTCCTTATTATTTACATGCTCTGGCTCAATGTCCATTAATTCTTCCTCAGTAACAGGAAATGTTTGTAACTGCAACCCTGGTGCCACACCTTTCCTCAATGCTCCAGGCTTCTTATGATACTCCTGAATCAAATACTGGTTCAGATAAGCATTCTCAGTACAGTCCTTCTCATTACAGCCCCAACCCTCTGGGTAAATGAAATCACTGTAATCATTAGCACCCCAGCCTTTAGGCTTACCTTTAAACCTAGCTGGTAGAGGTTTTCTCTGTGGCTTGGAACTGGCTGTAGGTTCCCAACCTGAGCTGTGCACAGAAGCTTTCAATTGCCTTCCTGGCTTTCTTTCTTTTCTGTACTCCCCAGAATATGGCAGGTAATCTAGACTGCCTTTGCTGTACCCTTCCCTTGGGGTTTCTGTTCTCTTCCTGAAGGGAATCTCCGTTTGACCCTTCCACGGAGACTCTGTCCTTCTCCTTTCACTGCTCTCTTCACTGCAGCTCTCGTAGCCCACCTGGCTGCCTGCTTGGCTGCTCGTCTCACCTCCTTCACCTCCTTCACCTTTGCCTAACGCACCTAACTCCATAGGCTCAACTGTGACCTCTTTATTAGAGTGACTTCTAGGGTAGAGCTTGACTCCTCCCCCTAACAGGTGTGCTGAATCAACTTGTGACTCATTCTCTAAGTGGTAGCACGGGCGTATTCCTTTCCCTTGTGCTTGGTTTCTGTGGTAACCAGAAGCCATGTGCTCTTGTTTACATCTCAGCACTGCTCCTGTTTCCTGCTTTTTAGTTTCTTCTAACGGGCTGGAAGGACCCACTATGTCACACTTCCCCTCTGGTCAGTTCATGAACCAGCTGCTCCAAGAAGCAGTCATTTATTTCATCTAGAAACATTATCTCCCTAGCATGTCCTGCCATGACACTGACCCAGTCAATGCCGGCGTAATTGAAATCACCCATTATTATTGCCATTCTGTAACTTTTGTTAGCTTCCCTGATTCTTTTGAGCATTTCATCATCCATTTGTTCATTCTGGCCAGGCGGTCGATGGTACAACCCCACTACCATCGCCTTCCCCTTTTTACATGGAATTTCAATCCATAGAGATTCTACAGCAAATTTTGTTTCCTGTTGAACTTTAAACCTTTGTGACTCAATGCCCTCTCTAACATAGAGCACAACCCCTCCACCAATTTGAACAGCTTTATCATTGCGATATAGTTTGTACCCAGGTATCACAGTGTCCCACTGGTTGCCCTCCTTCCACCATGTCTCTGAGATACCAATCATATCTAACTTCTCATTTAGTACTATATATTCTAACTCTCCCATCTTATTTTTTTAGAGTTCTAGCATTTGCATGCAAGCATTTTAGAGACTGTATTTTATTCATATTATTCTGGTTATCGGTAGGCAGGGGTAATTTGGAATCTTTAAGCTCTGTCTGCTCTGTACTCAAGGGTGTTTGGGCTACCTTTGTCTTTATTGGAACCTCTCTGCTGATATACCCTAACTTAATTTTTTTGGTAGTATCCTTCAAGGATACATTGTTCCAAACCATATGCTCTTGGGCAACTGTCGGCTCTCCCCTATTATCTAGTTTAAAAGCTGCTCTATCTCCTGTTCCATCCCGGTTAAGGTGAAGCCCATCCCTTCAGAAGAGACCCTCCTTTCCCCAGAATGTTCCCCAGTTCCTAACAAATTCAAAACCCTCATCCTTGCACCATTATCTCATCCACACATTGAGATTCCAGAGCTCTGTCTGTCTTTTGGGTCCTGCGCTTGGAACGGGAAGCATTTCGGAGAATGCTACCCTGGAAGTTCTGGATTTCAACTTCCTACCTAAAAGCCTACATTTAGCCTCCAGAACCTCCCTGCCACATTTTCCTATGTCATTGTTACCGACATGTACCAAGACAGCAGACTCCTCCCCAGCACTATCTAAGACCTTGTCTAGGTGGCGCGTGAGGTCCGCTACCTTCGCACCAGGCGAAGTAGAAGCTGAAACTGACAGAACATGCAAATAGGATATCCTGATAGTCATGGGTATCTGGAACACAAAAGTTGGCAACAAAGAAGAAGGCAAAGTGGTTGGAAAATATGGATTTGGCAACAGAAATGAAGCTGGAGAAAGACTGATAGAATTCTGCAAGACCAATGGTCTATTCATCTCAAACACTTTCTTCCAGGAACACAAGCGTCAACTGTACACATGGACTTCACACAATGGATTGTACAGAATTTAAATTGACTACATCTGTGGAAGTCAATAATGGAAAAAGCTTGATAATATTAATAAAGACAAAACCCGGAGCTTTCTGTGGTACAGATCACCAACTACTAGTATGCAAACTCAAGCTAAAGTTGAAAAAGAGCAAGCACTCATGAATGTAGTAAAATATGACCTTGAGAATATACCACTGAAATTTAAAGACTGCCTCAAAAATTGATTTGCTGCTTTAGATACAAATGACAGAGTTCCAGAAGAGTTATGGGATGACATCAGTAAGGTTGTGTTGGAAGAAAGCGAAAAGTCTCTACATAAGGTGAAAAAACAAAATGAATAACCGAAGAAACTCTGAAATTTGTCCAGAAACAGAGAAGCTAAAGTCAGAGGCGAAAGAGAGGTAGTCGCAGAACTCAACAGAAATTTCCAATGTGCAGCAAGAGAAGACAAGGAAAAGTACTACAATAACACATGCAAGGAAATAGAATCAGAAGCTATTTGAGGAAGAACAAGATCAGCTTTTCTAAAGCTACGAGAGTTAAAGAAAAAATTCCAGCCTCGAATTGGAATGCTACAAGATACTCAAGGATCTATGTTGAATGATGCTGATGAGATGAAAGGTGGAAAGAATATACAGAGTCATTATACCACTACATCTCATCACTACATTTAAAGCTTCGCGCCATCGGGCGCAGGCCCTTTCAAGCCCCCGCCACCACCAGCAGCTCTCCCCTTCCCGGGGATCGAGCAACCAGCAGCGGGAGGGGCCTCCGGAGCAGCACTGCCCAATCGGGGCAGCTCTTCACTACATTTAAAGCTTCGCGCCATCGGGCGCAGGCCCTTTCAAGCCCCCGCCACCACCAGCAGCCCTCCCCTTCCCGGGGATCGAGCAGCCAGCAGCAGGAGGGGCCTCCGGAGCAGCACTGCCCAATTGGGGCAGCTCTTCACTACATTTAAAGCTTCGCGCCATCGGGCGCAGGCCCTTTCAAGCTCCCGCCACCACCAGCAGCTCTCCCCTTCCCGGGGATCGAGCAACCAGCAGCGGGAGGGGCCTCCGGAGCAGCACTGCCCGGAGGCCCCTCCCGCTGCTTTCATTGGTGCCCCCTTTACACCACAAGCACATCTTCAACAGAACCTACCTGAACTAATTCTCCATCATGCCTGGCATGGGCATTTTCAACATCTCTAATGCCCTTCTATACACCATCTTCATCACCATTCTCATCCACTTCTCCGAAGCACTTTTGCTGGACTCCAATCACATACCTATACTGCATGGAACAAGCAGAAAATACTACTGCAATCATCATCAACATCCACCATATATCCACCATAAGAGGCAGTCTCACCTACTCTACATTACCTTAGACCTATCTACCACCACAAAAATCAATAAAACAGAACCCAAATGTGACCTGAGGTGCGCGCTTATTAATGCACGCTCTATTCGCAACAAATGGCCTATCATAACAGATTTAATATCTACCCGAAACTTAGATATATTATTGGTCACTGAGTCTTGGTTATCAGATTCAGACTCAGTGATAATAAATCAAATGACTCCCCCGAACTTCTCCATCTATAAGTGTAACAGAGAGAACAGAAGAGGTGGTGGTGTTTTCATCCTCGCTAAATCATCCTTACAATACCGAGTAAGTCTTGCTAGGAGCACTCAATGTCTCGACACCTTAACCATATCCAATAAGAATAACTCCATTAATCTTATCGACTCATCTCCAAATGCACGCCCTGAGGACATCTCAGATGTAATTAGCCTTGCATGTAACCCTGACAACCCCAGCAAGCCGAACTGGCTGCTAGGCGATTTTAACCTCGCATCCTTGCCACCTGCCTCTGCCAACGCCTTACTTGACGCCATGGAAAATCTTGACTACAAGCAAATTGTTGACATCCAGACACACCAACGTGGCAACATCCTCGACCTCATATTTGTCCCGCCTGCAGTAACAGGCCATAATAGTCAGCTTGACCTCACCATCACCCCGGTCCCTTGGTCAGATCATAGCCTGATAACCTTCCAGATACCTTCAAATTCGAATCCTCCAAATCTACCAAAAAATGCTCCTCCACCGCATCATAGACGCTTTAAATCACTGGATATCGAAGTTTTCAATGCACAAGCTCTACCTAAGTTATCAATTTCAACGACTGACGTCAATAAAATGGTCGACAACTGGAACGATACACTCCAACAACATGCACAACTAACTACAATTCACAATTCGATTGCTCCTAACAAGGATCCTAGCATAAGGCATAACGCCCCCTGGTTCTCTCCAGATATTCGAACATCGCTACTTCAACTGAGAAGACTAGAAAGAAAGTGGAGACGCTCTCATGAAATCATCATCCACGATGAATACATGGCACACCTTAAAAGTCACCGTGAACTAATGTGGTCCAAAAGGAAAGAACATCATTCAACATTACTTAGTCGTTCACTAAACAAACCCCGCGAGCTATTCAACTTAGTTAAATCACTATCCAAGGAGCCCTCACTGCAGCAGCAAGAATGCATACATCCCCAACAGTATGCGAATTACATCCAATCCAAACTAACCAGAACAATTTCGGATTCATCAGAAGCATCCCCTGAATTCAAGCAGTCACAAACACTACTCCTCAGTATCTCACCTCCATCACCCAAAACCATTAAAGAACTAATTGCCAACTTGAATACCACTACCGCAGCCAACGACCCATGCCCAGCACACTGGATCAAATCAATGCGCTCGGAGCTTAGTCCATATATAGCCAAAATTGCAAACCTCTCCTACTCCACTGGAACTTTCCCTGTTGCTCTCAAGCAGACTTCAATACGTCCCCTATTAAAGAACAACCAGATCGACCCTAAGAAGGAAGAATCATACCATCCAACCTCCAGCATCCCGCTTCTTGCCAAAATTCTGGAGAGACACAACGCCAAATTCAGCAATATATTGACACATCTTCCCCTCTAGATCTGTGCCAACATGGATTTAGGGAAATGCATGGAGTCGAGACTCTCATGACCTCATTAATCAATTCGCTCATCTGTGGGATCAATAACATAAGATCTGGTGTCGCAATGATCTTTCTTGATATATCCGCTGCGTTTGATTCGGTAGACCATAAGATTCTACTATCGCGACTCTACGAAAATGGCATACAAGGTCTAGCATGGAACTGGTGTAAGTCATACCTCGAAGATCGCTGGCAACATGTTTGCATCGACTCCAAAACGTCAGAACCATTCCTCCAAACACAAGGGGTTCCACAAGGCTCCTCTCTATCGGCGCTCCTCTTCAATATATATATGCAGCCAATTTGCCAAATCACCAAATCATTTAATGTTTCCTGCCTCATTTACGCTGACGACGTGCTTATTTTCACCCCGATTGATATAACGAATCCAAATTACACCAACTTAACCAACTGTTTCAATGCAATAGCAGATTGGCTTCTAGATCAAAACATGCGAATCAACTTCAAAAAGACTGAAGTATTAATTGTCACAAGAAACAAGCTATTCTCCCCCCCTGCATTCCTCAAGGTACGGGACGCCGAGCTCCCAATCAAGAATTCAATCCGTTACCTAGGTGTGATCCTTGATCAACGACTTGATTTTACCTCTCACATAAAAAGCACGGTAAAAACTATTTACTTCAAGATAAAAACATTACGCCACCTAAGACCCATGCTAGAATACAGCGACTTCCGCTCAATATTCCAAGCAATAGTCACTCCACACTTTGACTATGCGAATATTGTATTACATGGTCTTCCAAAGAACACCATTAACCCCCTGCAACTAGCAATGAATGCTGCGGCCCGTATCCTAGTTGGAGCATCTAAGAGAGACCATATCACGCCAATCCTTAGGGACCTTCACTGGCTCCCTATAGAATGTAGAATTAGGTACAAAGCTCTTCTCATCACATTCAAGGCCTTAAATAATCTATCACCAGCAACGACTTCAGACCTCATCAGTCTACCTCCCGAGACAAGAACCAGGAGACCACTCTCTGAAAATACCCTAGTCATTCCCAGTGAATCCACAAATTGGTCCCAATCAACAATCAACAGAGCATTTAAATCTTATGCGCCTAGATGCTGGAATAAACTTCCTCCAGATATCAGAGCAATACGAGGGAAAACCAGGAGCGGAACCCAAGGACCAGGCCTACATGTCGATGTGATAGTGCAAACAAATTTTATTAGGGTCCTCCAATAAAATTTGTTTGCACTATCACATCGACGTGTAGGCCTGGTCCTTGGGTTCCGCTCCTGGTTTTCCCACCTGCTTCTGCGGATACCTCATTCTTCCTTTGGTTTTTCATCAGAGCAATACGAGACATGAAGCAGTTCAGGAAGGCTATCAAGCATTATCTATTCACTGAGTACTTCCAGCCACCGTAATCCTAATATAAGATGTCATAAGACAAATTCATATGCATAACTACTCCATAAGACATACCTTCTAGAACTAAAAATATTGTTGTAATTCCGCTGCTCACTAAAATCTCTCTGCTAGTTGAATTTATGTAAATAGTTCAATCGTTATTGTAGATAGTTACCCTTGTTTTCCCAAGTTTATTGCCCTGTTATATGTAACTCATACGTGTTTTCAAATGTACTGAGAATGTTTTGTTCCATGTAAACCGCGCTGATGCTAAAGAGCGCGGTATATAAGAAACTTTAAATAAATAAATAAATAAAGATCAAGTGGACCAACAGTCGTTTCAACCTGTGTCTTATGATCAGGAACCACTGGTGATGAAAGAAGAAATTGAAGCAGCATTGAAAGCCTTAACAGAGCACCGGGCATTGATGGCATTCCCATTGAAGTATTACAGCAATCGGATAAAGCTGTTACCATACTTAGAAGGCTCTTCTAGGAAATTTGGAAGACAAATTCATGGCCAACTGACTGGAAAAGATCTATGTTTATACCAATACTAAAGAAAGGTGACCCGACTGACTGTGGAAATTATCGCACAATCGCTCTGATCCCACATGCCAGCAAGATTCTACTCAAGATCATTCAGTAGAGACTACAACCATACCTGGAATGAGAACTGCCGGAAGTGCAAGCAGGGTTCAGAAAAGGGTGAGGAACGAGAAACATTATCGCAGATGTGAGATGGATCCTTGAAAAGACTAAAGAATACCAAAAGTAAATATATATATATGTGTGTTTTATTGACTACAGCAAGGCTTTTGATTATATAAACCATGAGAAACTCTGGGACACATTAAGAAGCATGGGTATACCAGAACACCTGATCGTTCTCTTGCACAACCTTTACATTGATCAAGAAGCAACAGTTCGAACGGAACTAGGAGAAACAGAATGGTTTACAATCAGCAAACATGTACGACAATGATGCATACTTTCCCCCTACCTCTTTAATTTATATGCAGAACAAATCATCAGAGAAGCAAGACTATATGAAGACAATTGAGGTGTGAAGATTGGTGGAAGGCTCATCAACAATCTTCGCTAGGCTGATGATACCACTTTACTGGCTGAAAGTGAAGACAATTTGCCACATTACTGGCTGAAAGTGAAGATGATTTGAAACATTTGCTTCTCAAGATCAAGGAATATAGGGGTATGTTTACTAAACTGCGGTAACGTTACATACCGTGCGTTATGTAACGTTAATGATCGTTAATGTTACATAACGCGCGGTATGTAACGTTAACGCGCGTTAACGTTACTTAATGATCATTAACGTCCCCAGCCGCGGTAAACACCGCAGAAGGTGGAGAGAGGGCGGAGAGAAGGGGTCAATGGGCGGAGAGTGGGCGGGGAGAGGCCCCTTTCACACTAACGCGCTGAATTGAAGGGCTGAATCCTACCGCGAATGAAAACCTGCCGTTAGATGCACATTTGCAGGAGAGAGAAACCATTTAAGTGTCAGCAATGTACAGCCAAGGCAGGGAGCCCAAGAAATGTGATAGTAGTGCTCCATTTTCAGCAACACCATAGTGCCAAAGTATGAATGGCCACTATGGCGATGGTGCAAATGGGGCATAGGGGGCCGCAGGCGGGACATGTAGCATGGGCAGCTGGGGCACAGGGTGGACCAGGCGGGCGCCTAGGTGGCACATAGGAACATAGAAACCGGAAATCAGCAAGATAGCAGCTGACCAAGGCCAAACACAATCCACCTATATCTACCTGGTTCACCCTAGCCAATAGTTGCTAGGGCACTGATCTGACATCCCCCCAGCATCCCGCCCCCATGTGGAAGGGACATAATATTGGTAGGCAGTGATGGGGGGGATGTGAGGATGTCCATGTATGGCCCACCACCCCAGGATACGCTCCCTAGGCGGGTGCCTACCTACACAGTGGATGGCCTGGGACTGCGCACTACCAGCACCGACAGCAAATGGCCATGTCAGCTTGGCAGGGAGGGGGGTGTGCCCGTGCTGGAGGGGGCAGTGCCACTTCCCTGCAGTGGATCTAGGCCATGCCCTGCATCAGTACGTGGTGCGCAGTGCAACATACAAAGTCTGGCTGAGGAAAAGTACAGGTAGCCCCAGGGACTACTGTGCATCTGTGGAAACAGTGTGGTGCAGTACACCCAGCCAGTGTGTCCAGAAGCATAGGGTCACAGGTTCAAACCCCAGCTGTGGTTCCTGCAGAGCATGTCCCTATGTTTTACCCTACAATGCAGATACAACAGCAACATGTGCAAAGCCCAAAGCAGCGGCGAACAGGGGTACAAACACCCACCTACACAGGCTCCACAATCCAATGATGCATGGAGAGTCAGGCTGTTGGCCCCAGCATTGAGCTGAAGTTATCACCAGAGCACTACTACTACCCCCTGCACAGTTTAGCAATGTTGGCACTGTGATCAGGACCAGTGTGGCGGGCAGGGTTGCCAACCACCCCTATCTTTGTACAATGCTGCAATAGGAGTGAGCGTGTGTTGTGACGAGGAGAGCTGCCAGGAGCAGATGGAAATAGAAGAAAACAATGTTTGTACCTTTAAAATGAGTGACAGACCAGCTTTGTACAGAGTTGGCAAGGGAAGCATGAAAAAAAATCCTGTCTCTGCTGAGGCTAAGCCACACCCAAGCTCTGACGTGGGGGCAGGCTTGGGCACTGATTGTAAACACCTGTGCAGAGGCAAGGGAGTGGCAGGCAAGAAACGGTTTTTAAAACCTGAATCAGACCAGAAAGAGAGAACCTGGGGAAAAGAGAGATCCTGGGGAGAGGAGAAAGCCTTCAAGGAGAAAGGATTCCAGGAGAGATTCCAGGAAGGAAGGAGTGGAGAAAGGCATAGGAAGGCTGACTTGCAGCTGCTGAATGAGGCCAGTAAGAAAGGAAGCAGTCTGTGTCTGGAAAATGCTCCTAAACTTGAAGCTAGCAGACGGTTAGCTGGAAAGCTTACAGACAGGGTGGAACAGGTTGCAGTACCTAGTGTTCAAGAGCCACTGTCAAGGACTTCAACTGCTAGAAGGTGGGTGGATACGCTTGTCTGGGGAAAGAGCCAGAACTCACCTGAGGGCAGAGAAGCTGAACCAAAAACACTAGAGACGTTAAGGCAAGTGTTCCCAGGGAAGAAAGCTCACTCTCCCAATATAATTGATCCTTATCAGAAAGAACATCTATGGAGCGACTTTCAGAAGTTCTTACAAGACAGGAAGCCTGAAGAAGTTTTTGAAACCATAGAAAGGGATAAGCATTCTGTTGCCCAAGAGGATATGCAGATCGATTCCTTTGAGCCAGAGTCTAACCTGGGGGAATCCCCGATGTATTGCTCTTTTTGTTTGAAAGAAAACTAGACACTGGTAAACAGGGCTCAGAAAGAAAAGCAAAACATGGTGAGAAACAATGTTTGCATAACTCTGTAACTGATAAGAGTTTCTTCTGAAGTAAAGAAGGCTTTATTGTTTAACCAAGAGTTTTTGAAAAGTAAAGCAGCAGTTGTTAGAAGAAGAAGTTTACCTTGTGTTTGGATGAACACAAAAGACTATGACGTGCATGTTAACTTGTTTGATGAGAACAGCTGCCAGTGTTAGAAAGACTTTTGTTCAGCTTCCTTTAGTTTCAGTTGTACATGTTTTCCTCTTATGTTTGGAGAAGTATCCTAATGCCTGCGTTCTGAATTTAATGCTTATGGAAATCCCACAAAAATAAATATTCTTGTTTGCCTTAACCCACGGTTTCACACTACTTTTGTCCTTGGATAAGAAAGCCAAACTACAAGTCCCAGAATTCCTTACTGGAGACAGACACAGTAAAGCTTTATATAAGGACATAACAAGGCGGCCCTATGCCTGGTGAATCCACGCTGCCTCTGATTCTGTAATCCACTGGACTCCAGAAACCTCACTATTTTCTCTTTCAGAAGCGTTTCCAATAATTTACTCACCACCAAAGTTAAACTAACTGGCCTGTAGTTTTCAACCACATCCTTACTTCCGCTTTTGTGTAAAGGCACTACATGAGCCTCTCTCCAGTCCTTTGGCACCACTCCCGACTACAACGAGGCATTGAAAAGGTCAGTCAGTGGAGCTGCTAGAACGTCCCCAAGTTCCCTCAGTATTCTAGGGTGTATCCCATCCGGTCCTATCGCTTTGTCTACTTTAAGTTGAGCTAGTTTCTCACGAAGAGTCTTCTGAAAATTGTTCAAGATGTCCCTCCCTTCTGTTCCTGTTTGTGGGTGTTTTCTGAGGTCCTGCTCCTGGTTCTTCATCTGTGAACACAGAACAGAAATATTTGTTAAACAATTCCGCTTTATCCTCATCAGCTTCTACATATTCCTCCCCCTCACCCTTGAGTCTGACAATACCATGTTTGCCCTTCCTCTTCTCACTAACATATCTGAAAAAAATGCTTTATCCCCCCCATTTTATTGCATTGGCTATTTCCTCCTCTTTTTGAATCTTTGCTTTCCTGACTACTTTGCTAGCTTCTCTAAGTTTTTCCAAATATAGATGCCTGTCTTCCTCTCTCTGTGATCTCTTGTATTTCATGAAGGCCTCCCTCTTTTTCTTCACTTTTTCAGCTACCTCTTTCGAAAGCCATAGCGGTCTCCTTTTCCTTTTACCTTTATTTACCATTTTAACAAAAAGGTTGGTTGCCCTTAAAATATCTCCTTTCAGTTTTGCCCACTGTTTTTGTACATCCCCCAGCTGTTCCCATCCTGCTAACGACTCCCTAAGGTATTGGCCCATCTTGGCAAAGTTAGTCTTCCTAAAGTCTAAGACCCTCACCTTTGAATGGATTCTAACAGCCCTAGTCCTAATACTGAACAACACCATCTGGTGATCACTGGATGCAAAATGATCTCCCACTATTACATCAGAAACACTTTCACCATTGGTAAGCACCAAGTCCAGTATGGCCCCTTCACGTGTGGGGTCTGTTACCAATTTCTTGAATAGTTCTCCCTGTAGAGAATCCAGGATCTCTTTACTTCTAGATGATACTGCAGTAGGAATGTGACAATCAACATCTGGCATATTGAAATCCCCTATTAGTAGCACTTCCCCTTTCCTAGCAATGCTGCGTATGTCTTCAATTAACTCTCTGTCCACCTCTTCCTCTTGTGAGGAAGGTCTGTATATCACACCAATGCAAATAGATTTCTCTTTCCCTCTTTCTAGTTTAACCCACAATGCCTCCTTTCTCCCTTTTAAGCTCTGTAATTCCAAAGCTTTAATAGTATTTTTTACATATAGTGCCACTCCTCCTCCCCTTCTTCCTACCCTGTCCTTTCTGAATAAAGTATAGCCAGGTATAGTTACATCCCAGTCATGGTTTTCTGTGAACCATGTTTCTGTAACTGCCACTAAATCCAAGTCGGCCACTCCCACCAAAGCTTCAACCTCAGGGATCTTTTTCCCCATGCTACGGGCATTTATACACACTGCTTTCCATATGTTACCCCTGTTACCCATTTCCATAAAGGTATTTAATGCATCACTTACCTGGGGGCTTTCACTTACCTGGGGGCTTTTTTCACCTATCCCCAACGAATCTAGTTTAAAGCCCTCTTCAGTAGATTAGTCAGTCTACTAATGAAGACGCGTTGACCTTTCTTGGACAGATGGATGCCATCTCTGCTCTGCAACCCTTGGAACAGCATCCCATGGTCTAGGAAACCAAAACGCTCTTGATGACACCATCCACGCAGCCATGCATTCATCTCCAGGATGCGAGCCTCTCTGCCTTGGCCTTTACCCTCAACAGGGAGGATTGAAGAGAATACCACCTGTGCACCTAATTGCTTCACCCTCTGTCCCAGAGTCATGAAGTCACTTTTGATACGCTCAGAGGGATACCTTTCCAGGTTCAAAAGGGGAAATATTTTCTTTAGTGGTGTAGATTTAGAAACTGCTTTCAGTATCTTTCTCAGCTCTGAAGCTACTGACACCTCATTAGGTGTTAGTTCCTCCCCTACCCCCCAACTCCCACCCACCCCATGTGAGCAGTCTTGCTTTATAGGACATCTCCCCAATTAGCTATACACAGGGATTTGGAATAGCACATTTAGAACATACTTAAAAGAGGTTAATTGTTTTTTTTCTCTGAAAGGACAGCTGGGAAACCGGCTGGTACTTTGCTAGGTCTCTCTCTCTTTTGCTTCCATAGCTCCACCAACTGAACAATGGCTGGGAAAAATCGTATCGCCAAAGCTGTTGCCCCCGTTACATCTTCTGCCTCTGTCCAGACAGAGATCCCAATGCCATTTTAATGACCATTCCATGTGCAGGATGCCTGCATGCTGAAGCTCTCAGGAACAAGTGGAGGAGCTCAGAGAAGAGGTGGCAAGGCTGAGAAGCATTCAAGACAGTAAGTACATTGATGAGATGCTTCTTGAAACATCCAAGCTCTCCAGCAGAGGAGAAGATGGGAGCCTACAGAATGATGAATGATGGAAATAAACAGTCATCAGGGTCTGCAGAAACACCAATCCTGCTCCTTCAGCCCTTGAATTGAGAACCATTATGCAGCCCTGGAAATAGAGGAGGTGAAAGTATCCCAGGAAAGGGAAGAACCAGAGCTCAAGCACCCCAAAGTTTGCAGAATCAGTGATCACAAGGAAGCGAAGGGTAGTGGTGGTTGGTGACTCTCTTCTGGGGGGTACTGAGGCATCTATCAGCCGACCAGGCTTGATGTCCAGAGAGGTATGCTACCTGCCAGGTGTCAAAATCTGATATGTTACGGAGAGTTTGCCAAGACTCATCAAGCCCACTGACTATTACCTGATATTGCTCATCCATGTTGGCACAAAGGATAGTGCCAGGTATCCCTCTGAGCATATCAAAAGTGACTTCATGGCTCTGGTACAGAGGGTGAAGCAGAATGGTGCGCAGGTGGTGCTCTCTTCAGTACTCTCTATTGAGGGTAAAGGCCAAGGAAGAGAAACCCACATCCTGGAGGTAAATTCATGGCTGCATGGATGGTGTCTTTGAGAGTGTTTTGGTTTCCTGGACCATGGGATGCTGTTCCAAGGGTTGCAGAGCAGAGATAGCATCCATCTGTCCAAGAAGGGTCGACATGTCTTTAGTAGCAGACTGTCAAACCTACTAAAGAGGGCTTTAAACTAGATTCATTGGGTATGGGTGAAGAAAGCCCCCAGGTAAGTGAAACATTAAATACCTTTATGAAAATGGGTAAAAGGGGCAACATATGGAAAGCAGTGTGTATAAATGCTCGTGGCATAGGAAATAAGATCTCAGATGTTGACGCTTTAATGGGAGTGGCTGACTTGGATTTAGTGGCAGTTGCAGAAACATGGTTCACGGACAACCATGACTGTGATGTAACTATACCAGGCTATTCAGAAAGGACAGGGTAGGAAGAAGGGGGAGGAGGAGGAGTGCAATATATGTAAAAATAATATTAAAACTATGGACATACAGGGCTTAAAAGGGAGAGAGGAGGCACTGTGGGTTAAATTAGAAAGAAGGAAAGAGAAATCAATTTGCATTGGCGTGATATACAGACCTCCTTCACAGGTAGAAGAGGTGGATGGAGATTTAATAGAAGATATACTCAGCATTGCCAGGAAGGGAGAAGTGCTACTGATAGGGGATTTCAATGCCAGGTGTTAATTGGCACACTCCTGCTTCAGTATTATCTAGAAGTAAGGAGATCCTGGATTCTCTACAGGGAGAACTATTCAGGTAACTGGTTACAGAACCCACACGTGAAGTGGCCATACTGGACTTGGTGCTGTGGCAAGGTCAGCTATCCTGAGAGTGGGGGAGGTGAGAAGCATAATGAATTCTCCTAGTTAAGGGTCCCCTTCTAGGAGTGCAGGGAGAGAAAGCCACAGCCAGGTTTCAAGGACAGAAAAACCCCAGCTGGAACAGGTTTCAGCCTATGACTGATAAAGTAAGAAAGAGGGATTGCAAGCACGAGGACCAAAGCCCTTACTTTAACAAGTTCACTGATTATTCTAATATCAGAAGGCAGGGGGATTACCAACACCTGGGAAAGAAAGAGGTGGGGTTAGAACCCTGGAGGTATAAGCCTGTGTTCGATTATGCAGAGAGAGGACGGAGACGAGAAGGAGAGCAGCCGGGAGAGCAGCTGAGACAGAAGCAGCGAGAAGGAGTTGATTCTTGGAGAAGAGCTGAGCTACCCAGAGCTGAGAGAGCTGAATTCCCTGCAACAGGTTGGCAACATAGGTGGGAACCAGGAAGTGGAGAAGCTTTCAGACTACCAGAGAGGTTGTCAGCTGAGTGGTCTGACCAGGTCGGTGAGTCAGAACCCATTCAGTTGGGAGAACCAGTGTCAGTGTTGGGGGAAGAAGATTGCTTTATGGATTGCTCTCTATGCCAAGCGGAGGTCTTGAGGAAAAGCTAGCCCTGAAAGAAGTAATTCTCCTTGGAAGTTAACCATATGGCACAAGCGGTGTGGAGGTAAATTCCTGTCTGTTTTAAAAGGGCAATTTACTGCAACGTAAGCCTGATCAAGAAGCTCTGATTCATGCTTGTTTGTCACCTGTGTTTGAACTGTGCAACGGCAAGAAAAGTCAAGTTAGCTGCTTATAAGAGTTTTTGCTTGCTCCTCTCCTATATGAAAAGCCTGCTAAGAGTTCTGATAACAGCTTGGAATGTTTGTTTTGTTCTAAGTTTGGTTTCACATAGAACTGCAGCCTAGAAAGTTTTTTTAGGCTGGCAGAAACCAAACTGCTGTAGAAGAATTAAGCTTGAATTTTTCTTTATGCTCTGATTAACAAGGACTAAAAAGGAAAGTGGCAGCCTAGTTTCTAAAGGCAAATGCTTCTGCAAGTAAGAGGACTTTAAAAAGCCATTTCTGAGTTCTTTTGGTTTGTTTGCCGATATTTGCTGTACCTTAAGCAAATCCTACAGTTATAATCCTGTAAATGATACCTTGAACCTGCTGTCTTTTGTGTTATGGAAATAAACTTTCTGTTACAAGCCTTGCCCTCGATTACTTCAACTACAAACCTTCTACTTAAAGCACCAACATATTTTAGCAGTACTACACTTCCCAGAAGCCAACACAAAGAAATAGACTGCTAAGAGCTGATAGAAGAAGAACCCTCAAAAACCACGCCCCTTGACAACTAGAGGCAAGTGGCTTCGGGCGTTGTGCTTGTGACAGTGCTTACCAATGGTGAAAGTGTTTTTGATGTTATAGTGGGAGATCATCTCACATCCAGTGATCACCAGATGGACTAGGCTGATAAAATCCATTCAAAAGCGAAGGTTTTAGACTTTAGGAAAATTAACTTTGCCAAGATGTTTCCAGTACTTCAAGGAGTCGTTAATGGGATGGGAACAGCTGGGGGATGTAGAAAAACAGTGAGCAAAACTGAAAGGGGATATTTTAAGGGCAACCAACCTTTTGTTAAAATGATAAATAAAAGGAAAAGGAGACCATTATGGTTTTCAAAAGAAGCAGCTGAAAAGATGAAGAATAAGAGTGAGGCCTTCATGAAATACAAGAGGTCACAGAGAGCGGAAGACAGGCATCTATATTTGGAAAAAATTAGAGAAGCTAGCAAAGTAGTCAGGAAAGCAAAGATTCAAGAAGAGGAGGAAATAGCCAATGCAAAAAGAAATAGGGGGATAAGACATTTTTCAGATATGTTAGTGAGAAGAGGAAGGGCAAAAGTGGTATTGTCAGACACAAAGGTGAAGGGGAGGAATATGTAGAAGCTGATGAGAATAAAGCAGGCTTGCTTAACAAATGTTTCTGTTCTGTGTTCACAGATGAAGAACCAGGAGCAGGACCTCAGAAAACACCCACAAATAGGAACGGAAGTGAGGGGCAACATGTACGATTTTCAGAAGACTGTGTTTCTGAGGAACTAGCTAAACTTAAAGTAGACAAAGCGATGGGACCAGATGGGATACACCCTAGAATACTGAGGGAACTTGGGGATGTTCTAGCAGCTCCACTGACTGACCTTTTCAATGCCTCTTTGGAGTAGGGAGTGGTGCCAGAGGACTGGAGAGAGGCACATGTGGTCCCTTTACATAAAAGTGGAAATAAGGATGTGATGAAAACTACAAGCCAGTTAGTCTAACTTCTGTTCTGAGTAAATTATTGGAAATGCTGCTGAAAGAGAAAATAGTGAGGTTTTGGAGTCCAACGGATTACCAGATCCAAAGCAGCATGGATTCACCAGAGGCAGGTCTTGTCAGACAAATCTGATTGATTTTTTTGACTGGGTGTCCAGGGAGTTGGACCGAGGGACAGCCTTAGATGTGATGTATTTAGATTTTAGTAAAGTCTTTGACACTGTTCCTCACAAGCGACTTATAAACAAACTGAGCACCCTAGGGATGAATCTTAAGTTACTGCTTGGGTTAGAAATTGGTTGAGTGGGAGGCGGCAAAGGGTACAGGTAAATGGAGCTCACTGAGGAGAAGGAGGTTACCAGTGGTGTGCCCCAGGAATCTCTTCTTGTTCCGATTCTTTTTAACATTTTTGTTAGTGATATTGCGGAAGGGCTGTCGGGTAAGGTTTGCCTCTTTGCGGATGATACCAAAATCTGCAATAGAATAGACACTCAGGAAGATGTAGATAATAAGAGGAGGGATCTAGCTAAGCTTGAAGAATGGTCTAGAATTTGGCAGTTGACATGTGTGATCCCTCCCCTTTCCAGTACCCGTAGGTAGGGGTTAAGGAGTTTAAGTTCCTTCTTTAAACCAATGTTCTGCTACTTCCTGGAGCAGTGCTCGTAGGGAAATGTAGTTTACCACCAGTTCAAATGAAGAGTAGTGTGACTCAGAATGTTTGCAAGCAAAAAGGGATTTATTTCCCCTCCCGGGGTTGGACTTCACAAGGATAAAAAGGTAACACAAAATATCTGCTCTCTGGCAGCAAAAAGGACAAAATAAGAATAGCTTCCTTCAGCGTGAAATAAACATTTTCTTTCCAGCAAGTTGCAATTCAGCACATGGTTTCATACAGCTCTGTTTCCCTCACAGCCAGCTTGTATTTTCTTCACCATATCTTTCTAACATAAAGATATTCTCTGTTCAGTCCAAGTAATCATACAGTTCATTTCCTTCCTATGAACGTTTAACCAGGCTGGCTCTGTTCCTACACGTTCCCCCACTGAAGCAGAGATTGTTTGCCTGGCTCTCTCTGGGACCGCGCCCTTTTCTCCCACCTTGGGTGTAATGCAGAGCTCTTGGGTTTGATGTAGCTCTAAACATTCATTTTCTCCCTGGTACTCTCCACCGTAGCCCCAACCTTCTGGGTCAATAAACCCCCAATATTTCTGGCAACTCCAGCCCTTAGGCTTACCTGGGGACCTGGCTGTGGAAGTTTTTCTCTGGGGTTTAAAAATACCGGTAGGTTCCCTGCTGAACCTGTGTGAGGCAGTTTCCAAATGCCTTCCTGGCTGCTTGTAATCCCGTGTATGCTTCAGCTGGTCTGGTCTGCTCCTTCGATAACTCTCAGCCGGAGCCTCTGACCTCCCTTCAGCTGAAAACTCCTTCCAACTTCTGACCGGAAGTCTGCTTTCCTCTCTCTCTCTTCCTTCCTCTCTGCCTGCTGGGGCCTCCTTATGAGACAGCCTTCCTGGGTAGGGCCTGGCTCCACCCCCTAGCAGGTGTTCAAACTTTCTCCGTGACTCTTTGCTAAACTGATAGCAGGGGTGTGTTTCCTTCTCTCGTGCCTGGTTTCCCTGACAACTGGTAGCCATGTACCTTTGTTTACCTTGCAGCCCTGCACTTTCTACCTTGTTTTTAAGCCTTTCTACCGGGCCAGAAGGACTTGCTATATCACACATGTTATGTTAAAAAATGCTAGGTCATACATTTGGGCTGCAGCAATCCAAGGGAGCAATATAGTATAGGGGGTGAAGTACTTCTGTCCACAAAAGAAGAGTGGGATCTAGGTGTGATTGTGTCTGATGATCTTAAAGTATCTAAACACGTTGAAAAGGCAATGGCGAAAGCTAAAAGGATGCTTGGTTGTATAGGGAGAGGAATGGCCAGCAGAGGAATAGCTAGCAGAAGAAAGGAGGTGATAGTGCCTCTATTTAAGTCTTTGGTGCAACCTCATTTGGACTATTGTGTGCAATTCTGGAGACCGCACCTTCAAAAGGTTGGAGTTGGTGCTGAGGGTTGCTACTAAAATGGATAGTGGTCTTCGTTAGGATTGAGTTAAGGAACTTAATATGTATACTGTGATGAAGCTGAAGCCATTGAAGCTATAGACTTAGGATAAGACACTGTTTATTATAAAGAAACTGACTCACAGAGGGTGCAGTTACCTAAAAGTGCAGCTAGAGGGAGCAGGCACGAGGCTGTAGAAGCTAAGCTGACACACCCAGGTTTTGAGAATGCAGGAGCTAATCAGGTACACCTGAGTAGAGAGCCGGGAAGCTCAGTGGAGAAACGGCTTTATAAACAGTGCTCAGAAGGAAGAAAGCTGAGAGAGGATCTCGAGCTGAGAGAGGAACTGGGAGAGGATCTCGAGTTCAGAGAGGAACTGAGAGAGGACTACAAGCTGAGAGAGGAGCTGAGAGAGGAGCTGAGAGAGGACCTCAAGCTCAGAGAGGACCACAAGTTTGGAGAGGAACTGAGAGGGGACCTGAGAGAGGAACCTCACATACTGAAAGGCAGAGAAGCTTGGAGTACTTACAAGGAACAGCTAAGTTCCAGGGAGGACAAGCCCATTCCAGAAAGCTCCAGGAGCCAGTCTTCAGGGAAGACGGTGATAGAAGGAGACTGCTGGGTAGAGCCAGCAGAGCACTTCTCAAAGATCCAAGGTACAGTTATATTTCCTTTCCAAGATGTGAGCCAGCTCCTAGAAAAGCTTATAACCCAGAGAACCGTACTGATAGGAAACAAAGCTGGGAAAGGTTTGTAAAACCTTTACAGAGAGGCATAGTAAAAAGCCATAACAGTTATTTGCCAAACCAAGACCTATGCAAATAGAGGTGATAGAGCCAGAGCCGTTGCAGTTAGAGCACCCGATGGACTGCTCACTCTGTGTTTCCAAAAGTCTAGAGTCTCTCACAGAATTGTAACCGGTAGGACATGCTTTAACATATCTTTTTGCTTTTGCTAAGCTGAAAGAAGTTTTGTATTTGTTTTTCCTCTTGGTGTTGAAAACCTGTTTGAATGCAAAGAACTGTGAAGCGCCTGTAACAGTTACTGACTTTGTAAATATTTTGGCATAAACCCTGAAGTAAGGAACATTCTGTTTTTGTCTTCCTGGAGAACCTTTGCGCAACAAAGGGAATAAAAACCATTTAAGTTTAACCCTGCACAAGGCTCACAACTATTTCTTTATGAAGTGGGACTACAAAGACCATGATGCACCTAGAAACGTTTTTCCTTCTTCAACCAACAATAAGTGTCCGCCCTCTCCTTTCTGCACGCTGCCACTAGGAGGGGCTGCGACATTACTTTAGAGGAAAGGCGGGATAGAGGTGATATGATTGAGACGTTTAAATACCTCCGTGGAATAAATGCACCAGAGGAGAGCCTCTTTCGATTGAAAGCAAGCTCACTATGAGGGGACATAGGATGAGGGTGAAAGGGGATAGACTCAGGAGTAATATGCGTAAATATTTTTTTACAGAAAGAGTGGTAGATGTGTGGAATAGTCTCCCAGTGAAGGTGGTAGAGATGAGGACAGGATCTGAATTTAAAAAAGCATGGGACAAACACAGAGGATCTCTTAAGGAAAAAGGGGACTGTTGTAGCGGTTGATATGGAAGGGCAGATTAGGCAGGCCATGTGATATTTTTCTGCCATCAGGTTTTATGTTTCTATTTAAGTTATATATGGTCAGTTGTGTCCAGCGGAACTGGTTGCTTCCCTCCCCAGGATTCAGTGAGACTATCTGGCAAATATATATATATATATATATATTTTAAATTTATTATGGATAGCAAAATAGAAAAATATACTGACTATATACCGTATTTACTTGAGTCTAGTGCACCATTGATTGTAATGTGCACCTCTATTGTGAACGGCTTAAAAGTTAGGAAAATGTTTGCTGGCGACTGTAGTTCGCACCCCCCTTAGTGCTGCATCGCCCCAGCACCCCCCCAGCGGCTTCGGCATTGGTGGCTAAAAAAACGGCTTCAGTAACGGCGGGAAGGGCACTGGCAGCCTTGGTAACTGCGGCAATGGCAAGGGTGCCGATCAATCGCTGCTGCGGCTTCTCTCAGATAAGCAGGAGACACCAGTGAGGGAGAACAGGAGACTTCCACAGCGCCGGTTAAAAGGAAACGCCAAACGAAACCTGCTGTGAGAGGCACCCGCCCCCTCTGACATCACGTCCTCTGATGCTGCTGCAGAAGGAGTTCCCAGCCTCTCACAGCAGGTTTTGTTTGGTGTTTCCTTTTAACCGACGATGCGGAAGTCTCCTGTTCTCCCTCACTGGTGTTTCCTGCTTATCTTCAGTGCCACTGAAGTGAGAGAAGCCGCAGCAGCGATCGATCAGCGCCCTTGCCGTTGCCGCCATTACCGAGGCTGCCGGCACCCTTCCCACCATTACAGAAGCCATTTTTTTAGCCGCCGAAGCTGCGCCAAGCCGGTGTAGAGCAGTTTGCCCCCAGTGTAGTAGGCACTCTAATGAAATGCGCTCCCTGAATTCAGAGTCTCTTTTGGCCAGAAAAGGTGTGCATTACATTCGTGTAAATACGGTATATATATATTAGGGATATGAGGTAGCAAGTTCTAGTAGCATTATATTAGAATTATGCAAAAGTAATAAGTCACTGATTAGAAACCAGAGGTCACAGGCACGCTCTGCACTTAGTCAGAAACCTGTTTTCCAAAATTTCTCTAACGACCATCCTCCAGGGAAGAAATAAGACTACTACCTTTGCTTAGCCAGATGGACGACTGGAATCCGAGGCACTCTGAAACAGCATGGGGTCCAAAAATGGCAGCTAGGCTAGATAACGCTGGCTACAACCGTTCGGAGACGAGCTGCTGCATGAGAACACAGAATGTTAGGTATCTGTGGGAGTCTTATTTCTTTCCTGAGGTTAGTAGAATAGCCTTACACACACACACACAAACACACACACACAAACACACACACACACACACAGCGTGTATCTGTCATTGTAGAGTAATAACAAGGAAGGCAGAAGGCACAAAAAAGCACAACGTTTTCCTATGCATACTGTATTATTCTTTGTGATGAATCCTTATCACCTTTTGGTGATTGGTTGGCATGAGATACTGTGAGGTGTTTCAGCGAATCAGAAAGTAATGAACAGTAATGAACAGGATCCATAATGAGAGACATAATGCAGAAGATAACGGTATGCAATTGCAGACATCCCAAGGCCAGTAGCATCGTTAGTGGATGATGAAGGCCAGAGAAGCAGGTTTTCTTGCATGTGGACAATTAATTGGCTTGGGAAATTAATTGGCCAGGAATAATTGTCTTCTGTATGCACACGTCTAATTACTTGGCAAGCAGTTGGTTGAAGGTCAGAAGGTCTGAGACTTGAAGCACAGCAAAGGTTTCTTGTAGCAAGAATCCATCTTGTTTGGTTCAGGCTTTGGGTCAGAGCAGGTCACAGGGTACCGGTCCTCCAAGCCTAGTTGTTAGAGTACTGGTTTAGTATTTCTTTATTTATTTAGCTGTGCTTATATAGTAATCAAGAGACCAGAGTTTGATTCCCACTAGCACTCCTTGTGGCCTTGGGCAAGTCTCCATTGCCTCAGAAGAAAGGCCTGACAATCTACTTCCAGTCACACTACCAAGACAACTCAGGAGCTACTGGATCACCAGGAGTCAGCACTGACTTGAAGGCACACATTGCATTGCCACCTCTTCATGCAGGTATTGAAGTATAAAAGTTATTTGTTTGCTTTGATTCCATCCTTTTGCTATATAGGGATCTTCTGTGTCTGTCCCATGCCTTTTTGAATTTTGTCGTTGTTTTTGCTCCTACCACTTCCTTCAGGAGGGCATTCCAGGCATCCACTACCCTTTCCATTTTTACGTTTACTGCCTGGATGATGTCAGCAAGAGGCTCACTCTGCTAAGGCTGCACACTGTTCTGGTCAGAAATCAGAGATTCACTCTTCCAACATCATGGTTCTTTTTCAGGCTCCATCCAAGGCAGGCAAGTCCAACACTCCTCCCTTAGTTATATTTTCTATCAGGTCCTGACTTTAGTTCTTCTTTGTTGTATTCTAAAGTTAAATATGTCAGAGGAATGTAACCCCTTTTTTAATTGAATTTATTTAAAATAGTTCTAGGTTACATAAACCAAATAATCCAAATAAATAATGTAGCAATACAAAGAAATAAATCAAGAGTAAGAAAAACTAGAAAAAATCTATACAATGCAGTCCACATCAAGGGAACTTACATCAATCCATTATCCAAATATCACAACAAAACAGGAAAAAAATATACAATTGGTACAACATATCAGGAGACCTAACTTAATCATTAACCATCACCTACCGCTAAAGAGCTCTGCTTGTCTAGAAGAAATTTCTCCAGAAGGGAAACATCCTGGAAGACAAACGTATTCCCCTGTAAAGTAACAATACATTTATAGGGGAACCGTAAGTAGAATGTTGCACCCAGGGATAAGACCTGAGGTTTAAGTTTCAGGAATTGTTTCCTATGTAGCTAAGTGCTGTGGGTAACATCCAGAAAAATATTTAGATGCTGTCCACAAAAATGGGCATCCTTTTTTTAAATAAGCTTTCAAATTACAAATTTTAACTGATTCAGATAAAAAGGTGACCATAAGGTGACGTGTCTAGAAATAATATCTTCAGAATTTTCTAAAAATGCTGTCAAATTCTAAATCTCAGAAGAGACCAGTTTATCTAAACCCCCATTAGTGGGATCCATTTCTCTGATGCGGGAGGGAAGGTAGTTAATTTGAGTAAATTCTATAGGGTCAATAATGGCCAGAACTTCATTCAAATATTTTTTCAAAAGAACCTCCGGAGACAGTAAATGAGTATAAGGAAAATTTAGGAAACGTACATTTCAGGCCTGCAGTGTGTTCTATGCTTCCACCTTTGCTTGTAATGCTAAGAAATTTTTGATAAAAGTAACATTTGTCTGCTGAAATGGTTGCACTAGCGAATCAAGCTGGGAAACTGCCTTACCTAAGGAACTGACTTTTACCGGCCAGGTCTTGCAGACAAGCCACAGTTTCCTGGGAAAAAGTACACAACAAAGACACAGTGGAAGACATCATTTTATCAATATTCAATATTATTCCCCAAACATCTTTCAAAGTGATCTCCCCTTCCAGACTCGCAGGAGGAGGATCAGTAGAATCACCAGATTCACACAAATTAACAGGTTTAGGTACCAAAAGATCTTGCTTGACTAATCCAGAAAAAACATTCTCCACAAATGTGGAGGTAAGTAAAGGAGCTGGACACCATGGCGGGGTCCGTCCCCCAGAATTAAGGGAGACCCCATTTGGTAAGAACTAAGAGGCTGATACCAGAACAAGGTGCAATGGGACCAGTCAGCTTACCTGCCAGAACCACAGTCACCTTGTTCCCAGACTTACCCTTCCACTTCTCCATTATCACAAGTCATCATATCAATCCAACATACAATTACCAAAACAGAAACCAAATGTGAATGCTGGGTGCTAGTGATGCCAAAGGAGTGTGACCTGCCCCAGATCATGCCCCATGGTCTCAACCTGCGGTCGTGGGGTAAACAAAGCAGATCTTTATACACTGTGGGGGGGGGGGGTCCTTCTGGGCAACGGGCTGTCCCCCACAGAGCCTGTCTGAGAACAAAGCTAGACTCAGGTACTGGAACTAGCGGCAACCAGACAGTCCATGGGCTGATGGCAGGGCACAGGTTAGCCTCCTTCCAAATACTGGAGCATATTCCGTCCGGTAGCGCAAGGTCTAAGATCTTTATATACCACAGGGGGTCCTTTCAGGCAATGGGCTGCCCCCCAGAGAGCCTGTCTGAGAACAACACCAAACTCAGGCACTGGAACCAGCAACAGCCAGACAGTCCAAGGACACAGGTAAGTCTCCTTCCAAACACTGGAGCAAGTTCCTAACCCCTTACACTATAATCAGCATGTCTATTCTCAGGTACTCATAAATTGTCTATTTAGGTGCTTATTTTCCAGCTAATTAGGGGTTGTTTCTCTGAAGATACAAAATATTGTTGGGGTTGGGGTTTTTTTGTTTTTTTTGCACAACAAATACATTTGCCAGTGGACTGAAATATGCATGTTTCAAAAGCCGAAGGTGATGGAGTCAAGATGGCAGCACATCACACCTGAACTCTAGGATGCTGCAGAATCTTTCCTATGGCTCCAAAGAATGGGGGAAGCAGGGCTCCAAGCCTGTCAAGCCTGCGGCTTCTACCCCTTAGCAGCAGCAGCAAATAGATTCTCATCTGAGGGTTCTATCCAGGAAGAAAACAGCCATGTGTGAAGTCCCCACTGTGAAACTGGAAGGTGGAGACCGAGTTTTGCATGGGGAGTTGTCATTTCTGATCCCCATGGCCTGATCTACCCGGTAAGCACAGCAGGGGAGCCACAGTGTTCAGGGTGCCAAAGCTGCAGCCACAACCACGGCCAGCAGTGGTGCCATGTGCCTACAGGAGCAGTGTGTTCTGTGGGCTGAAGAGCAAAATGTATCGCTTTATCATACCGAAAGAATACTGTTTTCACATGCACAGTGTCCCCAACATACGCCCCACACACACACATGCATGAAGTCCCTGATACTCTTCACAGACACAAAGGAAAGCTCCTAAAACTCTTTATGACATAGATACATATGTAGCTCTCAATAGGCCCCATGATACACTCTCACACACATATGCATGTATGTAGCACCTAAGAGTCCAAGGCACACACATACACAAACACAGGCATATGTAGCCTCTCAGTCTCCATGACATAGAGAAAGACATAAACACACATCCATTGACACACACATATACCTCTCCAACATTTCCTAAGACACACATAAATGAAGTCCCCAAATGTCTGATTCTGTGAGTGAAAGAAATGCGCCATTGTGTCACTCTGTAAAGTGTGCACTGTTCAACTTGTTTCAGCTTCACTGATGCAACCAAATTCTTATGGCACACTGCTAAGGTGGTATTTACCTTTATATCACAGTCAACAGGGGCGGCTCAAGACAATCTGCTGCCTGAGGCGAGGAATGATATGGCGCCCCCCACCCGGAGTGTGTGGGGGGGGGGGGGAGCTTTCTGAAAACTCCAGTCAGGGACTGAACCAAAACAAAAAGCAAATTAGATAATGTAAAGGAAATGCAAGATGTTCTCACACCAAGGAACTAAAAGAAAGAGCAAGAACCACAGCACAGTTTATAACACCAAATTATAAATCATTTTTATTTTGTTGTTATAAACTGCATTATGGTTCTCGCTATTTCTTTTTGAACATATATTTTGCATTCACAGAACTCCCTCCTCAACCATGGGTGCAGAACAGAACTAGGACATTAACCCACAGAACTCAATATCTAATAAAAAAAATCTGATTCTGATCATCTCACTAACACACATTCTCCAGTACCAGGCATATTGTGAACTATTACAAAATCCTATTACAAAGTCACTGAGGATCTATAGAGCAAAGCTACCATACCATAAGCACCAACTTTGAAAACTCACATATGGAGCCTACCCAAAAAAGGTATCACTATAAATACTGCAAGTGGGCCCTGGAACATCCAACATCTATTTGAAAGCTGAACAATTCAGATTACTATAGTACAGATCCCTAAGTACACATGCCATTTTAACAGAACACCTGACCTTGGTCACGCATTCAGAACACAGACCTTCACCAAGTACAGAATAAGTGACCATAACCTAAAAATAAACATGTAGGTAAAAACTAAACCACATCCCCAAGAAGCCAGATTCTGCATACAATGCCATATGAGAGAAATAAAAAGAGATGCATTTCCCTGTACTATTTGAAATATAAAGATAGCACCAACTCCGATCATTAAATTGAAAATACAATTCTCGTCTACCTTTGTTGCCTGACCATTTTATTCTCTGATCATGCTGGTCCCAATCTGAGGTTTCTGCTTTCATCCACCTCCACCTCCTAGTACCCCCCTCCCCCACCTACTTCCACCCAGGGACAGCATGAGGGTGATGCAGGGCCATGTGTGGAGATTCACTGCGACATAATTTGCATAACTTTAGTATACTTTATTTTAAAATGTATATGTCACCTATCTAAAATCCTAGGTGGCTAGGACTTCCAAACATACACATGCAATGTAGTAAAACAGTTGTTACAATAAAACAAACATAATACACCTGCTCTATGTGCGCTATAATAAACATTAAGCCCTCCCTTCCCCAATCAAACCATTATAACTTTCTACACATCAGATTTATTTTGCTATGACCAGATTATTGATGAAGAGGGAAGATATAAAATGAGAAAAACTAATCCTGGTAGACATGAATTCAAATGCTGGATTGGATTGTGCTAGAGCTGGAAAAGTCCAGAAAACAGTGGTGAAGCTATCAGGCTGCTAAACAAAATTAAACTCATATGTTCCCTAAAATTTGATATTTCCTTGAATTAGCCTAAGTCTCCATGGAATTAAGCTCTGGAATTAGTTACCGGAGAATGTAGTAAAAGCTGTTAGTGTAGCTGAGTTTAAAAACCATTTGGAGAAGTTCCTGGAGGAAAGGTCCATAAACATATTAAAGAGGATCTGGTAAATCCACTGCTTGCCCCGGGACAAGCACTGTGGAACCTATGTGCCTTTTTGGGAACATGCCAGGTACATGTGACCTGGATTTGCCACCGTTGGAAATAGGATACTGGGCTTGATGGACCTTGTTCTGACTCAGTATGGCTTTTCTTATGTTCTTATGTTCATATGTTCATATGTTACCAGCACAGAGCTTAGGAAAGATACTGCTGAATATTTCAGACAAGAGGGGTTCAAAAGCACCCAATTCCACAAAAACAAGAGTGACTTGGTGCCCCAACACAGCACTTCCCACCCTCTGAAAAACAAGAGGAACTTTGTGACCCCAACATAAACAACCCATTTCAGATCCATTGCATGCAAGACATATCCCTATTGTATACCCAGTGCATGCAAGAAATCAGACCCATTTCCATTCCCATTCCCATTGCAACATGGTGCATGCAGGTCACATCCTCCATACAGACCAGGTACATGCACAATAAGTCCCCAGCACAGACTGGGTGAATTCAGGACACCTCCCTACTTCAGCACAAAGTCAGTGGATGCAGGACTCCTCCCATTTTCTATACCTACAGAAGCACATATTCACTATGGTGAGAGTCCATGACTCACAAGTAGCCCGGGGCCAGCAGTCTTTGCATGTCCTCACACTCCCCAAAGGTCTCACCACTGTGATTGATCCAACTGATGTTGAGGAGCTTCATGGTTTGGCTGCTGCACTCTGGCCTCCGCCGCTCTCCTCTGTGTGCCTGGGCTGCGATTCTTCAGCGCTGCTCCATCGCTCTGTTGGAGGAAGTGGCAGAGGAGATAGAGAGAGCCTCAAAGCTGTCTATGTGGGAATGGCGGTTGCACGGACAGCTCTATAGGAGGAAGGCAGTATCAGGCTAGGGGCGGCAAAATCAAATAAATACAGCCGCGGCTGCCGGAGTGCCCCCCCCAGCCCCAACTCCTCGCTTTTTTTCCTGCTCAAGTTCATGTGTTTATTTCTGATTTTGTCGCCTCTGGCCTGCCACTGCCTTCCCCCTGCTTTTTTTCTTGCTCGGATGAGCTTGAGCGGAAAAAAAGTGGCAGGAAGGCAGTGGCAAGCCAGAGGCAGCAAAATCAGAAATAAACACAGCCGCAATTACCAGAGTGAACCACCAGCTTGAAACTGCTGCCTGAGGTTACCGCCTCAGGTGGCCTAATGATAGAACTGTCTCTGACAGCCAGGCAACTAGCCCCAGAGAATAGAGAGAGTAGAGGCAGGGCCAGCCCCAGAGTTGGTTCAAGGTTTTGGTGCCATAGGCAAACCTTAGGTCTTAGGACCCCCTTGGCTGTCAGAATCTATTGTTTAACTATGAATGCCATGCTTTTTTGCTTCCTCCCCCTGAAACTGCTTCCCTAGGTGACCACCTAGTTTGCCTAATGGTTTGGCCATCCCTGAGTGTTGTCAGACGGCTGCCTGGGTGAGAATCTTCACAGTCTTGACAATGCATATATTTATATGATTTTTGCAAGGTATTGTGGGTAATGTAGTTCATTCACACCAGACACAGCTGCTGACAATAATTTAGTTGTGCACAAGTGTTAAAGCCAATAAGATACTTCTTTATTTATGGGGTTATTTCTCCCAGCACAGATATGCTTGGTAGCACATAAATTAGGTTACTTGCTTGCAGTGTTTAACTTGGTAAAACAAAGTCAAAAACTCAAAATCAGGAAAACAACCTTCAAACTTGTCAGGCAATTAGCTAATGTTTTCTTAGCATATCTCTAACAAACGAAAAGCCACAAAGAAAGAAATAAACTGTTCTTGTAAGGTTAACTTCTGATTACTTTCCACACAGATCCAGAAGTAATTCTCTCCTAGCTCACAAGCAATTAGGTGCAGCTCAATTGCTATCAGTTATCCAGCTGAAACCCTTTAGCTGGATGGCTTCCTACTGTGTGAGTCAAATCCTGCTTCAGGAGCTTTTCTTAGTGGAATAAAGAACAAATTTATATTTTCTTTGTGATGGCTGCTGTGCTTTATCACAGAAAGTTACCAACAGAGTTTGGATAGAGAGCAGTCCATATAAACAATATCTTGATCTGCTATTATTTCCCCTTCATCAACAAGCATAGGGTCACTATCATGAATTGGCACAGATGAATCTTTCAATGGAGCACTTTCAGGAGAACACTTATTTCCCTGCTGTCTTTCAAGGTTATAGCTAGGGCATAGATCAATGTTCATACCTGAGCTTCCATTGTTGCTATAGTTCCTCTCTATATAGCCTGGCCAGTATGTAGTCCAGTTCCTATGTCCAGCCTTCCAGTCCTGATCCCTGGACATTGGATCTCTCTTCACATACCTTCTGGCATAGGTCTTAGAGTCCCTTCCACGTGCAGCCGTCTCCCTCACAGGTAGCCTCTGGTGATTCCTTGTTCTGCAGCACCATTCTTCTGACTTTCCCCAGTCCAATGGTCTATGCTGGCCCTTGGAATACCTCCCAGTATAAGTACTGCCTTGGACTCTTCTAGACCTCTCAAAGGCTTTTCTCCTCTTCCTTCCAGAGGGTTTCTTTCCTTCTCTATCCGTCCGGTTTGGCTTCTGCTTCTGCTGATCCTTCAGATGAAACTGATGATCAAACTCAAGCTGTTTCTCAGGATACTGAGGACAATTCTCTGAATATCCAAGGTGATCATGAAGCTGGTCATCTGTAGAATAAACTCTACTCTTATTCTGCTTAGATGAGTGATCCTCCCTAACACAGCGCAGCTGTGCTGAATCAGGCCCTGCCCTTTGAGATGAGTGCTTAGGGATTACCTCATAGCCCTCCTGATTGAACACACGTTTCCTCACTTCAGCTCCTCTAATGGCTGTTGGAAACCTGGTGCATTCTGGGACTGGTAGTCTTTTATGGCAAAATTCTGTTTTCATATTTCTACCAGAACTGACAGGTTGCTTGTTCAGAGTCACTTCACCTTTTCTATAGCTCCTTCCTGAGCTATGATAAGCTTCCTTATCACAGTGTAGGGAGCTTCAGGTGCAGCTTGTTGGTTGGTTGGAGTTGGAAACACGTGTGCCACAGCATGGGGCCTGAAGCTTGTGTTTAGCATCATTGCCAGTCCATTACAAGGAGCACCACCGCTGGCTCTCATGGGAGGCTATGGAATGATCTTTCCACTTTCGTTCAACCTGGCTGCAATATTAGCAGTATCTGTATGTTTCACAGTTGCAGCAGCTCAACAGGCAGCAGCAAAGCAGCGTTCTCAAAGAAATCTCACATTGATGCTGCAACCATCGATTGTCAGGATTGCTGACATCAGCTTTGGGATTGAGTCCCGCCTCTTAGTGCTCATCATGTCTTCCATTCTGCTTACACCCAGCTACACTAAATGCTTTTATCACCTCCTCCTTATTTGTCAGATTTATATAAGAGCTGAGTCAACTGTGCATGCAAAGATACTATTGCCATACTATCTGTAGCAATAATAACAGGCAGGAGAAGAGACATGGCATTCTAAGTAGTTGTAACCATTGTAAACTTTTTTTTGGTTAAATAAATAAATACATTGATTTTGTTTGCTTCTATCACATTAACCCGTTGACTGTCACAGCCTGTTCATACAATGTTAAAGATTTACTCCTCAGAATTTATTTTTATTTTGGCTAGTGCGACACCCACCAGCTGGGCCAAGAGGCTGACAGCTGATAGGCGGCCTTACTGTCCTTTAGAATAAAAGTTCTTTACTCTGTAGGGATGAATTGTAGTTGAGGCAGGTGGTAAGGCTTTGCAAGATTTTTATTATTTATACAATGGGGATTTTCAAAGGCACGCGGAGGTTCAAAACACAACAAATGCACTAGGATAACTTCTCCAAATGAAAGGATGAACACAGGAAAAACCAGGAGAAATGAAAAATAAAACTTTTCTTCTCTGCTGTTCTCTGCACTGCTCCGTGTGGTCACACACTATATTGCAGCAGAACTAAACACAGCTGGTTTCACTTTCACCAAACAACGTCTTCACAAACTCCGTTACTCTCAACACTGAATACAGCACAGCACTGCTTTCTTCTGAGTCATAGGTAAAAGCTACCTTATTAAAAGGCTTTTAAAACTCTCTCCTGTTTCACTTTCTTACTGTGGTATTCTTGTGAGTCAAACAACAGTCCATGGGTATAGGAAAATCATCACATTCAGGCACAGTGGTTTCTATCTGCATTTCCTCAATGCCATTAGAACTACCAAAGTCTTTCTCATATGTGGGGACTTCTTTTAGCTTCTCTCTCTTTAGAAATTGGTGGAAGTGATCCCACAGCAAGTCAGCCTTTTCAGGTGTTTTTGTATTAGGGGTTTGAATCCTCTCACTGCAGTGCCCCTAATTTAGAAGCTTCACAAACGTCAGAGTTATCTGGTCTGGAGTTTGCAGCAGGTACTAGGCTTTCAATCCAACGTTTCACAGTAGAGGGGGAGGGTTCCAGCTCCTGCTCATTAAAACTAGCCTTTATCTCTTTTGCCAATTTATCAGATATAAAATGGTCAGTTTTACCTTGAGGCTGTTTCTCTGCGTCAGCACTGGTGCTCTTTCCACCTCTCCAATCCTCCCAGCTGTAGCAATTGTCTGTGCTTTTACCTTTGAATGCTGGCTTTGTCTGAGTGCGTGCCTTTCCCTTGGCACCTTCTCTCACACAGGCTGTTCTGCCTGGACTCTCTGGTCTCAGACTCTAGTCTTGGCTTTCACTTGCCTTCCAACTGGTTCTCTGGATATTTTCCTGACCAGCCTCCTTGTTGGTTCTCCAATCAGTTCTCCATCCAGGTCCCCCAGCAGTTCTCCAACCAGTTCTGTAATTGGTGCTCCCATCGGGTCTCTCTTCGGGTCTGTCCTCAGGTCTGTCTTCCTTCCCTCTGCACGTGGTTTTTAACCCTGGCTTCCTACTTCCTTGTGACCAATCAGAACGGGGGTTAGTCTCCACCCTTGCACTAGGGCGTGGTTTGCTTCCTACAGGGAACTGCCTTTTTCTCTGATGTAGGCTGAGTTTTCCTTGTAGCAGTGCATTATCATTGCCTTCAATGGGGATTTCAGGATTTTCATCCCCTTTCAGGCTTTCCCCATCACACTAGGCATTTGCTCCTTCACTGCAATTTTATTGTTACAACATTTGATTTGGAAGAGAAATGCTAACATCACGTGTACAAAGGAGTTTTGGGAAAGGGGATGCAGGCTATCATTAATAGTAATGAGGGAGGGGATGTCAATCTATAAGTTGCAGGAGGTGTCAGAAACCCTAGCAATAACCTTGCTGATCCCATAGCAGCAGTGTACACCACTACTAATGTGGCAGAAGCAACCTGATTTGGAGCAGTTGGGAGCAGTTCTGATCCTGTTATCACTCATGGAAGTACTAGCATTACATCAAAACATGAGCGCGTTGGTGGAAGGTTCTGGTGAGGTGGCTACAGGGCAGAGACTTGTTGGTGATTTGGCTCTGCCTGTGGTATTGGGTAAGAAGCAAATTTCTACCTCATTAATAGTGTCAAAACCCCTGAGATAACTGTGTAAGCAATTTGGGAAATGCTGATAAAACATGAGATTTCATTTTCTCAGTGCTCCAGTAATATTAGATTTTTGCTTCAAACAATGGGACATTTGTCTCAAAAACAAGATATTCTAGTTAAGGAAACCTGATTGAGGTTTTAGAATACAATACTAAAGAATCACAAAATATTATTGATACTTTGGTAAAAGATAAAGTTATAATACATTCTAAAATGGAACAATTTGAAAATCAGTTTTGTCATCTGAATCTTCCAATATGTCTCCTCTGAACTCCTTTAAGGAATACCTTGTGGAAGTGTTGGAATTTCCTCAAGCTGTTGGTTTTTTTTTTAAGTGCTGTCAAGTGTCATAGTCCCATTACATCATCAAGCCTAGGCCCAGCCCAGAGCCTTGCTTGGCCCTCTGGGATATGTAGTCAAAGAATCAGTTGTGGCACCGAGGTAAGGCTCAAAAGGTTTTATTCCCCTTCCAAGAGGTTTCTTTTGGGTGAGCAAAACAAAAGCATACACAGCCCCACTTGGGCAAAAACAAAGTAAAAAATGAGAACAGAAATTGCTTATTTTCAGCTTTAAACAGGTAAAGGAAAAAGTATTCAAAACAGTTCTTTCCAGCATACAAAGATCATTTCCTTTGTGGCTTTCAAGCTTGGCAATTCAACTCGTTTATCTCAGAGACAATATATTATCAGAGACCGTGAGCGTGCAGTCCATGTAATCACTACTTACATTATCTCCCTGCACCTCACATTGCATCTCTTCGGGCTCTTCCGTTAAGGACTCATCCCTTGCAGCATATGGTACGTTACTGAACAGTCTCCCCCTACTATTCAGGAAGTCTCTTTCCTTCTGGGTGAGAATGCTGGCTAAGCTGCTACCGTATTCCTTGGAGTGTCTACCCTGGGAGCCTCTCAAATGCTGTGGGAGATAGAGGAATTTATTAGTTTCACTTTTCCCTCTACTAGAAACAGTAGGGCTAGCTTTAAACAGTCTTTGACTCAGGCTGTGCTCAGCTGCTACAGACGCCGGAGTAAAATTCCGTAAAAACTTCTCCTGGCTCCTGTCTTTGAAACTTCTTCTGGACACAGGCTTATGCTCAGGTATAAAAGCTTTACTCTTTTTATGCCAGTTGTTTGTATAAAAACTTTCTTCTGGCTTCCTCCAGCTAACTTCACAATTAAATGTTTGGTTACCTTTCTGATAGCTTCTGCTGGGCTTTGACGCTTTCAGAGCTCTGCCCTCAGCTCCCCTCCAATTAGAGTTTCTCCGATTATGTCTTTGGCTTTTAGCCTCACAGCTGCTTGCTCCCGTGCTCCAACCGGGTTCTATTCCGTTCCTGCTGTGTCCTGCGTGTGTCTTCTCTCTCTCACCTTCACTCTCACTCTCACTTTCACTCCTGCTCCCACGCTCACTCCATCTCTTGCTTGGATTCTCAAGCTGGCTCTGTCTCTCAAACAGGCTCCTTTGCACATGCTGGCTCTCCTCCTCACACTGGCTCTCCTCACACTGGCTCTGTCTAACTCCACGTGCACTGAGCTTTTCAACGTGCGTGTCAGCTCCACCCACTCCCAGCTGGCTTTCATTAGTCCCTAATTTCCTGGCCTTTCTGCTGCTTGGGCGTGTTTCCTTTGCACGTGAGCTGTTTTGTTTAGGTTGCCTATGGCAACATCCTACCCTGTGTTCCTCTGAACTGTCAGAATCTGTCCTATTTCCTGCATTTCTGCTGGTTTTCAAGGGCTCTATTAGACCTACTCCGTGACACGTCAATGCTGACTCCTGGCAGCCCCTGGGTTTTAGTAAGGTATGACTACAGGTAGATTGCCAGGCCTTTTCTTCTGAGGAAATGGAGGGTAAAGCAACTTGCCCAAGATTTATTTATTTATTTATTTAATGTCTTTTTTTTATACCGTGCTCTTTGGAATCAGTGCGGTTTACAGTCAACAATATTTGAACAGTGCAGGTGGGCCTACACTGGACTTACAATGAACAAGGGATGATAACTTGGGATTAACAATGTACAGGGTATATACACTTAGCATCTATTACCTGGTGGTATCTTTACAGTATTACATCAATATTTACAGCAGTAGGTCACTATGTACACATTCAGTAGAACTTGGGTATTGTTGAACTAGGGGGTGGGGCTGCAATCGTGTGGCGTTGATGTGCTGGGGGTGAGGGCCTGGTTGTTGAGTGTGTCTGGTTGAGATATGTCGTTTGTATGAGAGTAGTACTGGAGGAAGAGGTGGTGCTTTAGTGCCAGAAGTGCCAGTGGGAAATTAACCCAGATTTTTTTGGGTGCAAGACTGTTGCTCTAACCACTAGGCTACTCCTCCTATTGATACAATTTACTATCTCCCAATTAAATCACAGGAGCCAGGTTGGCGTACTACTTTGGATATATCTACGCTACTAGAACTATCCCTTGTGAAAATTTCAGGAAGAGCTACTTTGTTAGCCTGATTTTTTAATATGATTCAAGTATGATTTTATAGTTGTACTGAGGCAGCCATAAGGTTTAGCTGTGGATAACCCCTCCCCCCCAGCCATGAAGTTCTTACATAAGTGATCAGCTTGCTAAGAGGAGACATAAAGATTTCAGCAGGCACCCTTCCCCCCACTCCAGGTCTGAACACAATGCCCTTACATAAGTGATCAGTTTGCTAAGAGGAGACATAAAGATTCCAGCAGGCACCCTTCCCCCACTCCAGGTTTGAGCACAATATCCCCTTGCCCAGAAATCAGCAGACCAGAGCACACCAGTTTGGACAGGTCACCCAGGTACCTTCCCCAGGGGCTGCTGATTGGTGGACAGGAAATATCTGAGACAAATGGGATTGTAGAATGAGTTTGAAAATGTACAGTATATAAGGTATTGTAGGACGTCTCTCGAGGCTCAGATTTTTTGTGGAGATTTCTGGTTTCTCTGTCTGGGCCTGTGCGCACATTAAAAGATCCTGTTTGCATACCAGCCTGTCTGTGTGTTTTCCTTCTGTGGGTGAGTGAGAGAATTAGAGCTTTTTCAGCAGCTATGCTGCATCATTTCTGGCGACCCAGATGGGACGAAATTAAATTAAAAGAAAAGCCTCTCTCATCACACCCACGGTGGGAAGACTACTGCTTTTTGCAGGATCAGGCCTCCGCCAGTCAGGGACCGGGCCCCTCCAGGTGATTAACGGTCCTTGGCGCCCCGGGCCCCCTTTTGTGCTCCGGAAGGACACCTTGACTCATCTGGTCGGTCGGTCCCTGCGGCTGACCCCCCCGATTGAAAACCGGCTGGATAGACTGGCATCCAAACTCTCTGTCTGACCAGAGTTCTGGTGAGTACTCTTTTACTGTTTTGGGTAGTTCAGTATTCCTGTATCTGGTAAATCTGGTAATTCTGGTATCTGGTAATTTCTGTGAACCTGTAGCGGCCCGATCACCCGCAACGAGCAGTCCGAGTAAGGGTCCTAGAGGCTCTGAAACCATTGCTCGTCCTGTCTGTATCTGGTATCTGGTAAATCTGGTAGGAATAGGGGGGGGGCGCTTGCGAGTACCGGTAAATAACTGCAGTATAAATTTAACTTTGCCACCTCGGGCCCCTTAAAGGTATTTAAAGTGCAGCGCTGCCAAAGCTATTAAAAATTGCCTAAAATATTAGTACTTAACCCCCTTAAGTGTGCCTTTCAAGAATAATTGCGCTGATTGCAATTCTCCGATGATCGGGGCGATTTATTTAGAGCCTTTGCCCCGTGTGCTCCTAGTGTTGGGGGCTCTTTTTTGTGTTGCTGGGGGTTTCTTTTGTGTTGCCATGTGCTCCTATAGTGTTGGGGGCTTCTTTTGTGTTGCTGGGGGTTTCTTTTGTGTTGCCATGTGCTTTTAGTGTTGGGGGTTTCTTTTGTGCTAGTGATCCTGGAGCTCCATCTAGTGGACATTAGAAAATAGCTAGCTATATTTCTCATGTTACTATTATCCTCATGGTAAAAGTTAAATCCTATGCTACAGCAAGAGAGAGGGTGTGTCATGAGGAATGTGTCTTTGTAACGTATTCGCTGCTGAGACGTCTCTGTTTTCTGTTTTCCCTCTTTCTTTTTCCCTTTGTGGTCCTGTGTGTTTTGTGCAACCAAACTCTGCCTGTTACCTGGATTATATTGTATATTGTATTCCCAGAAGTGAGATTAGAAAATTTACACTGAACATTGCATTCCTAGAATTGAGATTAGAAGATTTGCACTGTAAATTGTGATTTTGCAAATTGTGATTAGAGCATGGGGTCCGGAGGCTAAATTGTAGTGAAGGAGTAGCTGGACCAGTTTCCCTATATAGATTTATGGCTGGTCCATATAGTTAATGTGCTGTTATGTAGAAACTGTTAGAGTGTCTCTGTAAATGTTAGAGTGTCTCTGTATTTAGTTGTGACATTAGGGAAAGATTAGGAAAAGAAAGTTTTTGTCCAGACATTAGGGGGGATGTTTACTAAACATTCGTATCGTGCGGGTCCGCGGTAGTGTGCCTGTGCCATATAAGGAGTGGGCGGGTCAGGCAGAAAAAGGAAAAAAGCCGACCGTACGTGTGCGCGGCGCGCACATTTGCGGGCCCGACATTAGCGCGTGGGAAGGCTAAGTGGGGCGCTGCTGGGCACATATAGTAACAGAGCCGTAGCACAATGCTGAAGACACTGACCAGTGGTGCAAGGATCAGGGGTTCAATCCCCCATCGTGCGCCAGGAAAAAGGCTGGCTGAGGCATGAATTTTCATGGTTAAAACTGCTTTAGGAGGCATAATAATTTTGGGCGTCATTAGGCGTTGCGCTGTTAATTGTGGGCGGCAGTAATTAAGTTTGTGCGGCATTAGGCATTGCGCTGTTAATTTTGGGCGCCAGTAGCCGGCGCGCTGTCCATCTTGTGCGTTTTGGCCGGCATCAGGTGGTGCGCTGTCAGTTGTGAAGGGCATAAGGCGGTGCGCAAACGTCCAGACACAGGAACAGAGCCGTAGCACAATGCTGAAGACACAGACCAGTGGTGCAAGGATCAGGGGTTCAATCCCCCATCGTGCGCCAGGAAAAAGGCTGGCTGAGGCATGAATTTTCATGGTTAAAACTGCTTTAGGAGGCATAATAATTTTGGGCGTCATTAGGCGTTGCGCTGTTAATTGTGGGCGGCAGTAATTAAGTTCGTGCGGCATTAGGCGTTGCGCTGTTAATTTTGCGCGCTGTCCATCTTGTGCGTTTTGGCCGGCATCAGGCGGTGCGCTGTCAGTTGTGAAGGGCATAAGGCGGTGCGCAAATGTCCAGACACAGGAACAGAGCCGTAGCACAATGCTGAAAACACTGACCAATAGTGCTGGCATCATGGGTTCAATCCCGTGCTGTGCACAATGAATAAGGCTGATTGAGCCATTACGTTATGAGGAATAGCGATCTAGGAGGCATGTCACATTTTATTGTAATTTCTACTGCTAGCAAATGCACTATCAAAAAGCACTGTAATATAAGGTGATGCATAAGGCGCCCTACAATGTACCTTAAAGATCACATTTGAAGGTGCACTGTCCACCAAGGCACCCCACAATGTTGCGTATAGGGCACTTTACAGGGTGACGTATGTGGCAGGGCAAGGTCGAAGCACTGTCTCTGCTGGCATCACTGTGCATTGTAACGCATGGAAATCGTAAGTAGGTGAGCAGACGTGCAAGAAGGAACAGCAGTGTAGCACAATGGTTAGGACAGTGACAGATGGTGCAGGCGTCATGGTGTTAGATAAGCAGTGATTACCGTTGGCTTAGGTAAGTCTGTCTACGTCATGCACCTGTACATCAATCTGTGCTGCCACCTAAACAGAAGCCCACCAGAGAGTATTGCACCTATCAGGGTGCACCAGAATGCACATCATAAACAACCACATCAGCAAAGGTGATTTATAATGCTATCCATCGTCCATGTTCACATGTTGGCAACTCCCAGGGCAGCATAGTAGATCCCCCATAAACTGACTGAATGGAAGGTGTGCCATAAGATGCCCCAATCATGTATAGGTCAACCCAAAAATGTTTCCCAGAAGCACTAAGCTCCCCAAATGTGAGGGGCAGCAGAGGTATGTGGCAAACACATATGTAACCTAAACACGTCACAGAGCTGAAAGGAAAGGCAATGCAGAAGTAAAACAAGAACAGAGATCACAGGTGCTCAACTACAAAAAGCAGCCCCAGTCCATGTGGCAGCTACACAAATGGACAAACATATTGGAGATAGGTGTAGCTATGTACAGAGTGATGGTAATGTACCATGCTGTAATGATAGTGTGTGACATAGGATGGGAAGATGTGTCCAGCACAGGAGGCTGAAATGGCAGGATAGGTGAAATATCTGGATGACAGTGGAGTAGTAGTGCTATGCACAGCACACACACGAGAGGCAACCATGGGGACATGAAATGCAGGAAGGTGTAGGTGCAGGACGTGTCGTAGCAGCATGCACATCAGGGTAGGATGGCACAACAGCTGGCAGACAGAAGATGGACAGAAGCATGGCTCACAACTCAGATGAGGGTACAATGTGCTCACAACACCAATCTGCTGACATATGACCGTAAAACAAATCGAAACCACATCTGCAGGACAAGCATACACATCCAAGGGAACAGAGAGGGATCACACCTACGACCACTACCACAAATGCAAATGGAAAAAACGCTAGGACACACCACCAACGTGAGCGCAGTAGCAAAGGCTGCATACAGAAATAGTCCAAGCCATCACACAAGATGCATGCTGGTTATAAGGACAGGAATCCCCCCAAGAAGAAACATGAACAAATGCACATGCAGATCTGGTGTTAACAGATCAGATCCCAGTCTGTATTTGGCTCCATGGACACATGCACACACACACAATGAGATGTTATGCAGTCGATAAAGCATGCAAAAGAGGAAAGAAACCAAAACCCAAGGGTAGCAGAGGATGCCTGGTGGAGCTGGGTAGCAATCTCGGGCATATCAGGAGACAAATCAACATGACGACAGCTCTAACACACACCACCAGAACCGCAACACAACAAAACCCCCAGGTGCACTGCACTGTAAAGACCATCACGAAAGAGACCTATGTAACAGATAATATATGATGGCTAGGGAGCACTGAGTGCACACCTTGCTGTACAATGACAACAGATAAGGGTGTGTGTATAGGTGATGAACCTGCTGCTCAATGATGGCTCAGTTATCATAATCGAAAAACTATAAATACAAATGTGGGGATAAACCCTGCAAACCAATGATTTCAAACACATGCCTCCAAACACACCCACAAAGAACACAATGAGCACAAGGCAGAAGTAATAGTCCAAAGGGAGGGTCTGTATGGGAACGTATCATACCCAGTGATGTGCCAAACAGCAGACACATACACAGCTGCCATTGTACAAGGATGTGAGCACAGGTGGGCTGTGGACATGACAAGCAAATCAGTAGACACAAGTGTAAATGTGCACAAAGAGTGGAGGAGTAGCCTAGTGCGCACAAAGCTGTCTTGGACACAAACCAAACAGGCCTGATCTCACACTGGCACTACATGTGCCTTGTTCAAGTCACTGCAGGGACACCGTCAAGGAAACCATGGAGTCTCTGGGGCACAAGGAGTCATGATTGAATCAAAGGCACCCATTGTGTTGCATGATTGTCACCATGATCAAGTAGTAAAAGAGACAAATGTCTGTCAAATACACATTTTTATTATGGTCGCTCCTCACACATACGTTATACACTGCAATCATAATATCAAGGTGAGTCCCTCCATGGTGAAAGATGGAAACATATGTAGCAGGTTAAAAACCCACATGCCACATAAAGGTCACTGCCCTGAGCACACATGAAAGACATGAGACATAATGTGCATCAGGTGCATGCTATGCCCTGGGTAACAGGCCCACACACCCCACTTGTTGCAGCATGGCTCAATTGTGTGTCGCAGATATCAGTGCATGGAGACTGTAGGCGTTGCATGATGACGAAACGACAAAAATCACCGGACCCCCGAAACATAGCCATCACCCAACACAGGAGGCACACAAATGAAGAAAACAGATGCTGGGGCAATGTTGTAATGTGACAAAAAAAGCTCTGAACGTAATGTTCCAGAACCACATAATGGCTGATCCTCAAGACAGATATGCTACAATGCACACCCCAAATATCATCACAAGCAGAATGACCATATGCTAACAGGTAGCAGAGGCACATGAACACAGAGAGACTAGACATCAAAAACCCTTCAGAAAGCTACAGACATAATACCATGCAGGAGGTACACCCTGCATGTTTATGTGGGTAGACAGTGTCTGGACACATATAGCATGGTACATGGACTGCAGAAGTGCAGGAGGACAATGGACACCCACACTGACACACACCAAATGTAATGGTGCAATGAGATTGACGTTACTGCAGGGGACAAACAGGACTGTGCAGACGTGCAATGCAAGGTGTGTACACACATGCAGAGTGTCACGTCTGCACAGTAAACAAACACAATAACCAGCATGTTCATAAGCAAATGATGGCCAAACATCTTACAATGAACCACACAGAGGCCATAGATCCACATTCTGTGTCTCACAAACATAGTTAGTCACAAGCACAATCACCATCCGCACACAAACATGATACAGTGATGCCACACATGCATGTAATCACCCTTGCCCACCCCAAACATCAATCAAGGATGGTGGTGGCCATGAACATGTGGTTGTGTCAAAGCCTGTATCATGTCCAGGTGGAGGGCAATTGGACATAGACAAAAGGACTGCTCCATCTGTGCCTCTATGCCACAAACATGCCTGTATGCTTTTGTTAACACAAACAGATGAGCGTATCCTGTGTGCCCTGTCACACACATGGCCAAAACCAATACACCAACCAACTGTGGAGAAATGTCCAAAATACATAGTGAATGTCAGTCCCTGATGCGCACAGTGTCCCAAAAGCAAGGTGTCTCTGCAATCCAACTGAGCAGTTCAAAACATCCCATGCAAACATGGGAATGCATAATAAGGTGGCACATTCCAATATGACACACTCCGTGAAAGGTCATCTGTGTCCCTGCAATCAGCATGACTCTCAGCCACAGCATGGCACAAACTGTGTGTTGTACAGGTCAGTCATGGCCAAACCAGCAGTCCAAGAGCAAAAATGTCCATCACAGGCCTGTGTTCCACTCTCAAACATCAAACATCCAATGGCAGATATCTCCAGAAACACGTACATGGTGGTCTGTCCCACAACAGGTGTTGGATGGCGAGCCCAGGTGCACCGGAGGAAATGGGTCCGTTATGTCTCCTGTCCTGTGTCACAAGAGGATAAGTATGGTCTTATTAGACACTGTGCAAACACACCACAAATTGCCAAAATCCAAAACGCACAAAATAGGGAATAAAGGGATGCAAAGGCAAACATTACAGGATATGGACATCAAATCTAAATCAGATTATAGCCATCAGTAAATGTCAATGCAGACACGGGTCTCACATGGCTATGGTTAGTTACAATTCCATGTCACACAGCCATTTCACAGCAACACACTATATGCATCTGTATGTGTCCACAGAGATGCAACATGACATGTCCATTAGATGAAACGAAACCCAACAACAGGTACAGCCAGATTTAATCCCCAAATAAGAAAGGTACAACATACCCCGTTTGTGCATCATGTGTATGTCATCAATTCCTTCAGCTACTCCATAGCCACATCTGGTCACAGTGAAGGGAGACAATGTCAGCCAAACATGTAGAATCAGCATGTAAAGTCACTCGTGATGCATCTCCACATTATGCCTATATATGAGAGAAAGAAAAGTTGTTCAACACTCGTCCCACCAAACACACAACAGAGTTCTGCTCACAGCCCACAACACATGTTGACCATGATGACAGGGTAAACAGCAGTACGGTAGAGGTAGCATACCCAACAATGCCCCCCGGGTACCCACACCCCTCAACGCACATGATAATGTACCATGCCAGGACACTGCATCACCACTTAGTTAACCCATAACACACACCCACACAGTATGCGTAGGTCAGTGGGACAGCTGTAATACATGGCCTGTATGTGCACAAGTGCAACATTGTGCACATAACCGCCCAGTCACATGCATAGATACCCTATTGATGTCTGATCGAACTATGTTGCTGGAGGCAGCAAGTGTTGGATTCAGCAAACAAGATTAAACACACACACATGTAGCTCTGCTGTAAATATGGCTGAACAAGTTGTCCAGTGGATATACTGTACACAAACACATGGGGAGATGTGTGACAACAGCAAGATATGGGTCAGGGAGGCTCAAGGAAAATAAATGAACAACAACATCTGCACAATATGACACATCCCAGACGACATGTTCTCCCCCTGACCTCACACACATACAATGTAGATGAAGATCCACATACCCTGGACCACAGCATCTTGGCTGATGTACCGTCACGTGCAAATGCCACACAGGAACAGCATCCTCAGGAATGATGTCCTGTGGAGTGGACAAAACACCAGGCAGAAACAATATGACATGTTCTAGCTGTGAATCCCACACTGCAAATCACTGTCCCCAGCTGTCAGACACCACAACATGGCCTGCCGAATGACTGTTCACTCTCACACTGTACTGATATCTCACATGGGAGGGCAGCATGTAGATGTCTGATGCTAAGTGAAGGTCCCCAGAATCCCACTTTCGCCTCCCCTTCCCCCTCTGTTGGTCCGCGCTCTGGTCCAAAGACGTGTCTGCACCCACCATGTTTGGGGCGCATCCCAAGGTGACACTATTTGACTGTGTCACCCATGTTGACACCAATACCCCATCTCCATGTGCAGTGTTCTCCAAATGTTGTGTGTCATCCCCGTCTAAATAGCTGTGACACCCGGAAATATGCATCAACACCTCCTGTATCCACTGTGCAAATGCATATTCTGCAGTGTACATCTCCTACACCAAATAATACTGACAGTTGTGTGCTGAGCATGTGTTGACAAACATGGCAATGTAAGCACCATGCCTGTCAAACAATACCCCCATGTCTGTTTGTCACCTGACCATGATGGCTACATCTCATCCCACTGTGTGACAGTGAGAATGTTAAACCATGGATAGGCTATATGTGCATCTGCTCTAAATAACTCCCATCTAGGTCGGTGTGTGTATGCGGACATAACATCCCTTGCTAGTGTCCACAAGGTATCTGTGGATGTGGACTGTGCTATCCTGCCCTACACACAACATGTCCCAGAGCCAGGAGGCAAATGTTGAGATAGTATCACCTACATATGCCATGCGGCAAATGAAAAAATGCAAACCGCAAACATCACCCACACATGCAGTGTCACCGTTGGCTACAGTCATTCACCCCTTGGTGATCTGACCCGCTGAACCCTCTGTATGTGTCGACATGTAAAATACTGCAATGAATGACTCATCTCCAAAAAAACCAGTATCAATGATATGGACCCCTGGCTCCACACTGCACATGTCCACATGACTCACCATATCCATGTCTGTGCTACGTGAGGAGGTATTCCTTACGGGACAATGTGTGTTTGCACCAACACCCGTCCCAAGTAAGCAATCACATCATGGGAACGTAGTCATGCGCATGTGTACTGGGCTATGTCTGACACGTTGCACCACACCTAACAAACATACACACATAGCCAGCGCACCGGAGCATAACACACACACAAGCACCTACAGATTGTAGGAGATGAACAAAGAGCCCGCAGGAAAGCTCTCCACAAACATGTGCCTCCCTCCCACAGTGAACCCCGTACCATATGCCTGACACCGTGCTCCACACACACAAGAAAAAGACATAACTGGGTTAGCACAGCAGTTGTTAACACAAACAGCCACTGACTGGTACTGTCAGCCCAAAAAGCTCCGAAAGGTGTATCCACACAATACACCAACAGCTGCTGTTGTGCCCTGTGCACAGTGTCCATCACACACTCATGGCTATATGCTACCGTTGGATGTTCAGTGTAATGACAATGCAGTGTTGCAGCAGATAGCTACATGGTCAGAAACATCACCCGTGATAACCATCACACGCACACAACAACACATATATGTGGGAATATATGCAATACATACCAGTGAATATCTCTGCAATCAACCTCCGCCTGACCGCTGTGCCCGCCTGTGTGTCACCACTGCCATGTACAGGGGGGCACGGTGGATCCTCCTCCAGATCCTCATTAATCTCTGCAGGAATATCATGCCTGAGAGCAATGTTGTGCAGGATGCAACAGGCTAGGATTATCTCTGCAACAGTCATTGGCTCATACTGTAAGGCCCCACCTGTCCTATCCAGACACCTGAAACGACTTTTCAACACGCCAAAGGTGCGCTCTATGACAGAGCGGCTGGAGGCATGGGCCTCATTGTACCTCCGCTCTGCACGTGTCCGTGGCTGACGCACAGGGGTCAGCAGCCAGGGGCGACACCCATACCCTGCATCACCTGCAAAACGAAATGTTTCAGGTGAATACATGGACGCATGCCAGCACAAATTGACACAGGTATAGACGTGAGAAACAAATGCATAACACCTCATGACAGAAAGCTCTGACAGCAGAAATGTACATTTGCCAAAATAAGACCTCTGGTGATAGAAATGGAACAAAGGGCCTCTTGATTCTGTGCAGACATGCCAAACAACACCACAGTCCCATTTGTGCCTCCACAGATACGCTATGTGTAGCACATGCGTCTTGTTATGCAGCTAATGTTCTAATCACTACCACCACCAAGGTTAGACTAAACCACCAATACACAGATAACATGTGAAAAGTATATGTTAGCAAACTAAACACCACAATAATGTGTTGTGAGGCAATGTAGGTGCCAACACACAACATGTCTGACCTGGAGGTCTGACAAGATCAACACAATCTCACCTCCACACCCCGTGTCCTGAAAGGTCTACATATCTACATATAGCAGCCTGACGCCATATGCTGTTGCTTGTTGACCACCAACCATGCTAGTAGACACCCTGGGCATTGTCCCCATCATGTTCCCATCCGTGTTGATCAGCGCTCCACAGAATTGCACACTGTAGCCCACATGAGCCTACCAATATCACAGTTACTGAGTTTGACTACATTCCTGTGTATGTGCTACCAATACCTCTCTGTATGGCCCCAAGTTGGCCCCTTGCCCTTGCTGTCACCTTTACCAAATGCTGAGTAACAGCAGGATAATCACATACAATGATGCCTACGTACCGCACATCTGCAGTGGCCCAAGGTAATGCAAACCCTAGACTATTTGCCCCCCCCTGCCATGGCACAGGCCTAAACCATTAACATTCCGATGCAAACATGTACTCCCATTTGCAAAGGTTAGGAACATACATCATACGTCTCAACCCCCCCCCCCCATTAGCTAACATGAAATGGCTAACAACCACAGTACTGAGTGAGTGTGTTGCCGTCACACACACATGACAAGTGTTAGGTGCATTGATTGTCAAGGACATAAATGTTACAGGACATACCGCAGTTCTAATCCAAAGCCACGTATGCACAGCTGGGTGAGGACACTAAACCCCCTCCCCCTCCCTGTGGCCACATGAAATACACACACAGGTAGCAAACTACAACCAGGATACACATCTGCACAGGTGCATAGTTCCAACACCACCATCAGCACGTTTATCACAGATATTGTTTCAAAACTGATGTTACATGTCCAATCATGTCCCCTGTTACTCAACGTGTACAACCCCCTAAGGATGTAAACTCATAACATTCCTCTGTCTGCTGAATGTGAGTTCAATATCCAACTGCACATAGAGGAAACGGCGCACTATATGAGAGATGTTACTCAAACACACACATATATGCATGATGTCATGATATATTTGGAAATACTCACCCAGCAATATACAGTCCCCATACTGTCCCTCCTCAAATTGCTGAAATAGTGCTGAGCGATGCAGGATATAGGAGTCGTGGGTGGACCCTGCAAACCTTGGGACCACATTCAGAATATGCAGATTAGCATCACATACAACCTGAACATTCAGGGAATGGTAGTGTTTGCGGTTGCGGAACACCACCTCCCTGTCTCTGGGCGGGACCAGGGCAACATGTGTGCAATCAATAGCTCCCATCACGTGTGGTATCCCGGCTAACGCCGCAAAGGCTTGGTTCAGGGTCCCCCACTGTTGCCTATTGTGGGGAAGGCCTATGTAATTCCCCACCCGGCTGACCATGGCACGCAGTACCTGGTGGAGACAGCGTGAGAAGGTGGGGCGGCTCATGCCACCCACTGCGGCCACAGATGACTGGAAACAGCCAGAGGCAAAAAAATGTAAGGCAGCAAGGAGCTTGACTAAACCCGGTATGGCATGGGACCGGTCAGTCAGGGGCTCGAGGTCAGGTCTTAGATCCTCATAGAGCCCCCTAATAGCCCTTGTGCTTAGTCGGTAAAGGGAGATGACCTGGTCCTCACGCATGCCCTGGAGCTGGGCCCTGGGCCTGTAGAGGCGAGTCTGCCGAGCCTGCACCTCGGCACGCCGTCTGCGCCGTCTACGCACAGCACATCTCTGTGCCGCCTCCACAGGAGCAGGTCTGATTTGCTGCGGGTCCACACCCATGCCCTGTGCCGCAGCCACATGGACACCATCTCCCCTGTCCAGCAACCGCAGCATCCGCCCACGTCTTCGGGCACATGCAACAACATATATCTCCGCCATCAATCCCTCCACTGTGGTCACACACACACACACACACACACACACACACACACCTCCCGAAACACTGGACACCTTACAAAACAATACAGACACTAGCCACACAAGACCAGACACTACAGACAACACAACAAAGAACACTACAATGAGCACTACAAACACTACAATCACTACATACAACAATACAACACTACAAACGCTACAGAAACCACTACAATCAGCAGTACATGCACTACAAGCACAACAGACAACAGTACAAACACTACATACACTACAAACAACACTAGTAACAACACCTGCTCTCAGCTCTCTCTATCTCCCAAACAACACTCGCCGCGCCTACAAAACAATCCTCAATGTGGCCAAATGTTCAGCATCATTTTATATAGGTAAATGGATGTCTGTAGAGTGCGCATGCGCCGTTGTGCGACGGCGCCGCTTGTGCGCGGCGCCCCTGTACAACAGTTTGCGCATGTGCAATCCGTTACGCATGGGCGTTTGCCTGTGCGCGCCGCACACGTTCAAATGATAGCGCATGTGCGTGTGGATGTGTGCGAGGCGCATGTGCAATTTGATGCTTATGTTTGTTGGTTTGTGCACCGCGCCCATGTGCATCTCGTTACGCCTGTCCGAATGCGTTGCCTGTGCGTGACGATGCACACACAAATGCACATGCGCAAAGAGTTGCACATGCGCGCCTCGCACACAACCAAACCCACCAACGAACGCCTATGCGTAATTGCAGTTACACGCCGCGCACAAGCAGCACCGTCGCACAATGCCGCATGCGCAATGTAACCAACGTGCAAAAACAAATATAAAAACACTACACGCCTGGAAAACGTTGAGGGTTGTTGGAGGAAGTATAGTTTTGTGAGAGATAGGTTGTGGAGGAATAGGTTGGTGAGGGTTCATAGTAGGAGGTGTGTTGTATCTGTAGCCAAATAGTTTGTTGTTGTCATTTGTCTCTGTAGTGTTGGGTGTATTGTTCCGTTTACTGTGTTGGTTTATTGCTATTGAGTATATAGCTGTTGTGTCTGTGTTGTACGTGGTGTAGGAGAGGCAGAAGGGATGATGTGCGGTGAGGAGGGGAGTGGGGAGCGGACATGTGAGAGGAGGGTGATGGATGAGCAGAGTGAAAGGGATAGAGAGAGGGATAGAGAGGGGGACAGAGAGAGGGAGAGGGGGAGGGATAGAGAGAGGGAGAGAGAGAGGGAGAGAGAGAGGGGGAGAGGGAGGGATAGAGAGGTATAGGGGGAGGGCGAGTTTGGGAGAGGGTGAGGGGGTGGGGGAGGTGGGCCCACCAGTGCCACTGGGGCCGGGACCTGCAGGCCCTATGGAGGGTGAGCCATCAGCAAGGGGCCAGCCTGCTCCCAGCAGACACACTGGGAAAAGGAAGAGGGTCCCTGTGCCTGAAAGCCTGAGAAGGAGGGCCACACGGTTCACAGATGGGGAGAACCACAACCTCCTATCCATGGTGCTAGAGCAATACGAGGTTCTCTTTGGCAGGCTGAGCACACGGACATCAACAGCAGGGCGGAATGCGGCGTGGGAGGAGGTAAGCAGAAGCGTGGCTGAGGCAGGGGGACACCCGCGGGACATAGAGAGCCTCAAAAAGAGGTTCTCCGACATCAAAAGAGGTGTGCGCCAGCACATGTGTGAGGAAGAACAGCATGCACGTGGCACAGGTGGCGGCGGCCCCCTACCAACCATGCTCAGCCCCCTGGAGCAGCAGCTTGCACAGAGACTCGGTCCTGTCTACACATATGGGCTGCCTACGGCCCTGGACACCGCACACACACAGGCAGGTATGTATGCTACGCATATCCATTACGACTCATGACCCCCATGGGATCACCATTGTGTAGATAGTTATGTGAGTGCAGTTGGAATTGTCTGCTATCTGCCGAGACGCATCTACAGGTACAAGCAGGAATGAGCCATCACATATGTGACTGTCAGTACCGACAGAGCCTGCACGGGAATGCTGCCCAGCTAACGAGCATAACGTATTTGGCAACATCCCTTGCGCCTGCGTGCTGAACTGCCTCCTTCTCCAGAGCCTCCCTTCAGTGTTTGAGTCCTCCATGGAGTCCGAAGGACGTCCTCCTGTCACCGCAGAAACCTTTGTGTGAAAATGATGTCAACACCTATCTCCCTTGTTATCGTGTGTGTGCGGCTGTATGTGCCACCGACACAGGTACCCCTGGGGGTGTATGTCCAGAATCGTGATAAACATTTTCCGCATCCTCATGTCCCAACCTCTTGGGGCACAAGGCCTCTGCATCATGGAGCCAACGTCACCGAGGGGATGCTATGACTGTGGAAACAACGTTTCCTGCTTAAACTCCATTTACTGTTGTCCAACCAGTATAGGTCATGACCATTTCCCGCCTGCATTGCCTTGTCCAAACACGGTGCTGGAAGCATGACGTCCTCAAGTCTCCCTCGATAACATTTGTTCCATGCCACATGGGGTACAACCTGTCCCCACTCTACAGGATCAGGTAACCCACACAACGTCTCTGAGGACTAGTTAATGCTTGCGTGGTATGCCTCATGGCTAGCATGGGGATGGCTCCGTCCGTACCCTCAAACAAACATTGCCCTCACATAGGCTGCGGGAGCCACCTGGCCCCAAAGCATCAAAGGGGTTTCAGTTTGTTCCAGGGCCTCACCCCTCACAGAACATACCACAGCCATGCTTGCCGTAGATATCCGCTCCGAGCAGTACCGATATCGTGTCACTAGCAACGGTATGGAGTGCCTCTCCCTCCCCCGACACATGTCATTGCGTGTCCTTGTTACCGTCCAAAACAATGTATAACACTCAGACCGGGTTCTGTGTGTTGGCATTGCTGATACCGATGTCCGTACCATCAACGCATACTTCGATCGAGTCACCCTCTTAGATGCCTACTCCATGACCGATATGTACTCCTGAGGATTGGGTCACGATGTGTTTTGAAACTGCACATTGTTGTTTCAGGATACGCACGTCTACGGAGACTTGCTATGCCACGCCAGTTGTCCTGGTGCCGCTTCAGCAGCCCCCGATGACAACATAAAGGGCTGTACTATTGATACCCAGTGTGGAGTTGATACCCGGAGTGATCAATGTAGTACCTCCTGCATTGTCTCCTGATCGCAAGTGCCTCCACACCACCACTAGGTGTTCTGTTCATAATCAGTCTGCACCCTCTGGTGCTGAGGCTGCTACTGCAAACCTACCTTTGCCATGGATGTTTTCCCTTGGATGACCTTCGTCTCAGACATTCCACCTTGACATGGCAACCTATCTGGCTATTCCCATTCCTGACCTTCCGCTTACCACTGGCGCCACTGCAGGAACGGACAACCTAACGTCTCTTATAAATCCTTCTTTGCAGGTCTGCCTCCTGGAAATGTGGATATCACCTTGGAGGGCTCCTCCTCCCCCTGCCTCAGCAACTGATGCTCTGTATGAGGTGGCACCCTCTCCAGGATCTCATAATACCCGACCCCCCCACCATTCCTTGGTAGTGGAATCAGCAATGCGGAAGGTCAAACGTTAAACGGAGCAGTCATCCTGTCTGCCAGGTCGTGCTTCTAGAGCACATGATGCTTTTGGACGTCACAACGTCCAAACGTCTATGCTGCCATCCCGGATGATATCCCATATGTGTTATATGAGTCACGCCCTCCAGGAGGTCACACAAAACCTGTCCCGTTTGAGGCCCTTCGTGGCAGAGTCCAAAGGTAGCTGACTACTCATAACTTCTAAGTCCTAGGCATGGTATATCATAATTCTCTCACGTGCTTATGTTGACCCTTGTGGGTCTGTAGGCATATCCACTGGTACTCCCATTGTAGCACGTTGCAAGGGTTGGCTCGAGGTTGCAGGTCTGAATAGATGGCCTCAACCTACTGTGGCACAATCACCATGTACTGGAGAAAGCCTCATCAACAAGGAGGTTGTACGTCAATTTGCCCACTGTTCATCTGACGTCCCTAGGGCTACAGGCCATTCCAATCCACCATCAGTGTCAGGAGGTAGGAAATGTCCCACCTGACCTTCTTTCTTTTGGAAATGAGGAGTTGTCAGGTCTCCTGCCCATCATGCAGATGTAGCACAGCGAGGAACACCTCAGCATGGTCTGATGTTTACAAAGTCTAGGCAGCTGCAGCATTCACACAAATCTTAGGTGTCGGGGAACTGTAACATACAGTTAGTGTATTCTCATAGGTGCTGCACTGGTGTTCCCCAGGAGACTACACTGCATACCCTTTCTCAAGAGGTTAAGATGTCGGGATATCCTTGTTTCTGGGTTATAGATCTGTCTTCCTCTCATCACTGAGAGGAGGAGTTACAACTATCCCATAATAGTGTCTGTCACAACATGAGCACCGTGCCATCAGCTGACGTCCCCTATGGGTACGTCACCCCTCCGTTACCTATGTTCCACACCCTCTCATCCAGGACTTTCCTAGGCTGAGGGTTACCTTACTAAGATGCTCCTTAGCCTCCTTTTCAGGGTATTGCTTGTCCTGCCATGAACATATGTGCTGGATAACTCAGTAGACAGGGACAGGACCATCCCCTGTCCTTTGTCTCATTGCCCATGTCCGCCACCCATCTATTTCTACAGCTGCTGTGCCTGCAGGAGGCACAGTGATTGCCTTGCAGACACATCCCACATGTTCCAGTTTTCTCTATCTCACAGTTTCCTGTTCAACCTTAGTAGTGGTTCCAAGCTAGTCCATGGTTATTTTCACTCATTGTAGGCTGAACACCTCTTATCTCTGGACAACTCCTTCCAGGGGATATGGCACTGTATCTGCTTACAGACAGTTCATTCAAAATCAACCTCCATATGCTCTCTGCACTCTCAGAGAGCCCATCCACTATGAGGGCCCTGATATAGAGCGAACACCATCCTCATAGGGCGACGCTATATGGCTAGACAAGGTTTATGACCCCATCAGAGGTCTGTGTGGGTTTACTGCAACCTCTAGTTTTGTATTGTATAGAGGGTGGTGGAACGTTCATGCATGACTATCCACGGCTACTGGGAACGCATAGTACCGCCATATCCCTCCAGTGTGTCCCCTTGGTATCCGTCGGCTGGATTTCTGTACCTTTGCCATGTTAGATATCTAACAGATGTTAGCCATGTCCGCACAGACTGGGCTTATCCCCTGTTGTCACGCAACCATCCTGGTGATTCGCTGTTTGCAATACTGCATCCCTGTATGCCATGGAGATTGATGATCATTGTATCTGTCAGGTGGGCTTGGCCTCCTGTTACGAATAGAATGTCTCACACTCACATACCCCATCCCAAACTAACTGTGGGGCTCAGTGGCAGACATGTGTCGTCAAGAATATAGTCATGTATGTGAATAGGTCCTCATAACTCTACATACATATGTCAATTTGCTGCCGGTGCATATTCATGGCCCACATATATATAGAGATAAATGTGTGTATATATAGATATAGATATAGATCTAGCTATACATAGATATATATGGATATAGAGATAGAGATAGAGAGAGATATAGATAGATAGATAGATAGATGGATACATATAGATATGTGTTTTATTATGAACATTATATACAAACATATAAATATAGCTGCCTATGTATATATGTCCACACATGTCTCCAAACATATCCTGAAATACAGATATGTGCGTATATCTGTACCTAGATATATGTGTCTGTGTGGATACCTCGTAGGGATTGATATATGTTACATACGTTCACCTCACTGTCCATGTAAGAGAGTGAACTGACTGACGTATCAGACAGTGTATATCCCCATCCGCACACTATTCTTCAGTATGAAGAGCCTGTTATGCACTATGATGCATTATGATGCTATCAGCATCCATGTCTACTTAGGTTTCCCTACCCTTGAAGCTTCGTGCGTATATGTCTTTTCGTATCTCTTACCAGCTTGGACAGACAGTGTACATGTATTCCCTTTTGATGACACATCTATGTTACTAGGGAATGAGGTTTCCCCCAAAACCGCTCTCCCCGCAAGGACTGGGATAGGTGTCTCAGTCGGTCGGTCTGCGTCTGTCATACCTAATTATTTCGGAGGATGGGTCTCCAGAAGGTCCCAGCTGTGTCCCATAATGCTTGCCATTGGGGGACGTGCCATCACAATCCAAACCAGTTGACACCTGGATCACCTGCTCGCTCCAGGTAAGGCCCGTCAACCCCACTGCTGTGATGTCGCCGTGACAATCCCGTCACTACGTATCCAGCAGACCCCATCCTGCCCTCCACTCCTAAAATCCAGTCCGTAAACATTATATATGTGAGTTCATTTGATATGTGTAATGCACTTATCATGCATACTGCGGACGGCGGCGCCCCCCCCCAGTAGTCCCTTCGGTGAGTTGTTTGTCTTTCATTGAAGGTCCATTCATCCCAAATCCCACCCTCCATCCCACATGGGATGGTGGAGATACGTGAGGGACTGATGCCCACCTGTGCCTCGGCACTGCAAATCTCAGGGAGCTTCCCCTGGCCTCCATAGCTAGGGAGTCCACATATGTGAACACACATTCCTGCTTGTTTCCGGAGCTAGGTGTAACAGGTGATGTCTGTGAACAGCACGTAGTAGTCTGGACAACCCTCCCACCTCCCCCATGAGTTTTATCCTTTCAGCTATCCTCCTATTCGCAACTCACCCTTGTCTCAGCTTGGGAACCCTAATGGAGAGAGGCTCTGGAGAGGGCGGGACGTCAGTGTACAGGCCCCAGGTATGCTGCCCAAGGCTTACTGTTTGGAAACGGGTAGGTATTCCTGTGCAGGCTCCATTGGTTGCCGATGTACCCATATGTGGAGACTGATTCCTGCTTTTCCCAGAGATCACCTTTTACAGGTATGTAACTGTGCTAGCATTTAAACTATGCTGCTGTCAGAGGTGGTGTGCTCTACACCTTCATACCCTGTTCTGTGAAACAAAACAGAACACTCACACCCCAAAGGTTACAATCAAGCCAATACCAGGAGGTGCAATACACAGGGGACAGCTGAATAGTGTTCTCAAAGACATATGTCACGTAGCCAACATAGGCTGGGTTGTGGTGTCAGCCACGGGGGCAATAGGTGTCCCTATAAGGTGCGCCTCCCCCTCCAAAATACCTGTGGGACTACAACCGTTGCCCACTAACGTTACACAGTGTGTGACAGGGTAGGTTTACCCCACAATATGGAGCAGTTGGACACTGCAGATCTTGGCAGGCGTAGAGGTCAATGCACATCACACAACACGTTAGATCTGTGACTGTGCTATCGCCGTCTGTCACCTCACAGTCACATGTGCACACGGCAAGCAAATGTGGACATATGTGACTGTTGTAAAGGACTGAGAGACCACAGTGTATGACATAAGGAGCGTATCTCAAGAGCAGTGCATGTACGCCTGGCATCACAGCAGGTACCGAGTGCAGCATGGTGTCTGGTAACCTTCCCTATCACATGTGTCTGACAATGACTTGTCAAGGTGCAGTGATACACGTATGCCCATGGGGTAAGGGCAGATGTGTCATACAACACCTGACCCTGTGGGGACATGAAAACATGGCCTGTGTTGGGACGATGACATCTGTCCTGAGTTAAACATGTTGTGCATCCTCAGAGCCGCAGACATCTGTGTATTGGCCTGTGTCACCATGTTCTGTTGCCATGTTCCAGGGACACATTCAGCATGTGTCCCTCATCCTATCAGTCCCCCAACCTGTCCCAGACATGTCTACGTCTAACAACCCCTTACCTACACCCACAACACTGCCTCTCCTCAGCTGTCATATTGCAGTGGCCTGTGAGATGTGAATGTTTATTGTGCCATACTATACGCACAGGGCTGCATGTGCCTGTCAATGGCCCAGTGTTGATTTACATTGGTAGCTACCTCCATTGTATGTTGGAGACAAACACATGGAGCACTGTGATGACAGTATGTCCCAATGTGATATGCCCTTCAAGATGGCAGGCACACCCACACCGGTTGTGTGCAATTACAGGTGTACCTGTCAGTTATGTGCATCCGTGTGTGCACATATGTTGGCCAGGTGGTTTGAGAAATGGGGTGGGGGCTAAATGCACAATTAGAGCAGACTCAGAGGCATGGCAAACACACAAGGTGTGCAGAGGGTACACACACACCTGTTTCCCTGGTACAGGTACATGTTGCAGAGAGACAGGTATGTGAGTGTGCAGGGGGCCCTGTCTGCAGCACACGTGTTGGGTCCCCACAACCAGCAGGTATGTGTATTCTGCAACACACACGTATACGTAGCTGTATTGCATAGTCATATGTGTGTTGTCATCTTGTGCCCACAATACAGGTGACTACAGTACAATGATGACACATGAGGAGGGGGGAGAGGAGAGAGGAGGAGGAGGATCAGGAGGAGGTGGCGGAGGGGAGGGGGCTGCGATGCGTGCGACACACATCATGGAGGATCCAGAGGTTGGTGTGTCTGGTGACAGCATAACCTCTGCCGAGGGGCCCGTGGAGGCAGACATGATGCGCCATATGACAATGGGTTTCTCATTCACCAGCCGCAAGACACCCAACAAGCCAGAGGTGTGTGGGGAGGATGTGCTGCTGGCAGAGCTGAGAGCACATGGCAGATCTGCACGTCAAGATGCAGAAGGTGGGTGCTAACATTGTTACCCCCAATGTTTTGTATGCTGAGTGTTCATACAATATCACTGTGCATCGTATGGGAGTATCTTATATGTGATCCACTCCACACAATGGCCGGCCTACCTACATGACATAACACTATACCATACGTCAGGATTCCGCATGTGCAACACAGTAACTTCACTGGGAACATAACCTAGCACCTCTGCAATGCTGACATACAGCATAACATGTACAGTTTAACAAATATGTGTTGATGTTGATCTTAATCAGAGACACACTTTCTGTGCACTCAGTCATGACGTGGTTATTAAGACGTGCAAAGATGTGTCCCCACACACATGCGCACAGATGAGAGGCAACAGTGTGACCAAGGTCTGGCACAACCACCACACACAAACCATTAGACCCTGTTTGGGGGGTTGTGTTGGATGTCAGAGAATACCATACACAGCTTTGACATGTCTGCCTACCGTAAGACTGTAGACATATTGAACCACAGAACGGCACAGTGTATGTTAGCTCATCGCACTGTGCCGCACAACATAACAGCCTATGTAACATTCACACCTACAGATGCACACATAAGTGAGATGTTTGTTTATGTTGCAGCATGTTATGGGTCATAACCTCAATACGCCAATTGGAACAGCAACAGCCAGCCTCATCACAGCAGCCCAGGCGTGTGCCAGGTGAAACAATGCCCAATGTCCCCTAGTCCATTGCTAATCCGACCTACCATATGCAAACCTGAACAGTGAGTGTACTGCAATGACACAACGACCCCACACCCAACAGTCAGTGTTACGGGAGCAAAACAATCATACGATGTGGCATTAGCATTTCAAATGTGTGTTGACACACATAGAGTACAGTGTACAGAACTGACAGGGTGACTGGTCATGTAGGTATGGTTTGGGTGGCCTACAGGTCCTTTGCAGACTCACTGTATGTACAATACAAAGGTATGCTGCTAGACATCCAGACAGGGCTATCCGCATGTGCCATTCCTCTCTAGATCTAACAATGTCTTTCACAATACCATGGGTTGTGACCCACACACCTGATCACACAGCTCAGCTCCTGACCCCTTTTGTTATTGGAATGAATATACACCACACAGGTGATACCCCTGCTGCCAACCTGGGTCACACATCCCCCCCCCCCCCGCTCTTGTTCCCTAAGCACACATCCCTAGGGCTAGCATGTGCAGGTGTTTGCACATCATAACCATGTTTGTTCAATCGTGCGTGCCGTCTGTCCCCCTGTGCTGCATCATCTGGTTCACCATGCTCTGTCCACAACCTCCACATGTGTATGGAGGTGTACGTGCATTGTTATGAGACCTTTTGCTCTGTTGGCCCTAGGTGCAAGTAAATTTCTGTGTTCAGAGACACATGTGTCATCAGTGGACCTGGCCACGTAAGGCTGCTAATGCTGGTGCTGCCAGCACATCTTGCAGAGTCACATCTGCTTGATTTGTGACCTGTCCATGCTGCACATATTAATACAAGTGTGGCGCCACCTGGCCTAGTTGTCCTCAAACAAACAGCATCACCAATGCAACTCCCCAGTGTGGATGTTGTCCCAGCGCACTTGCTGCACCCCCGTACAAAGTGGACATGTGTCTGCTATCTGTTCCTGGGCCTATTGTAAAGTACGCATTTATGTGGGCGTTTTTTGCGCATCCAGTGTATACCTGTGGGGTTCAACCCCCACATCACACAACTGAGCAATGTGCTGTGTGTGGCTGGGACAGTATAATTGCTGACAAGGTTTTTCTGCTAATATGTCCATGTATTCAAATATGGAATGTCCAATCACAAGGAGAATGTGGTGCTACATACGTAACATTGTTGTATGTGAATGGTTGTTACTCGGGCTGTGTCCTCATGGCCACCCTTTGTTCCACCCCAAGGCAATCGTCAGGTAGCTGCAGCTATTTGCAATTCTGTGGACCTGTTACGGCATGAACTTAGGGGATTGCGTGATGATGTGAGAGCCATGCCGTCAGAACGAATTGCTGTGGCCCTGGAGAGCATCGTTGGTTTTGCTGCAACGCTCGGAACCACCTCCACCACCACCACATGCACAGCAGGGGCAATGCCCCAACAGGGGAGGGGGAACTGGGACGGCCCAGAACGTGGGAGGCCACGGCGGAAAATTGTAAATCTGTGTGAATAAATGTATATGATTACAATTCTGCAAACGTGTGCTACAATCATTGTCCACTGTGCTCCACCTATGTAGTGTGTGCAGCATGTTTTGCTGCTGAACATCATGACCAGCACCCACAGCAGTTTCCTGTTGTCCTGTTTGCAGTGGCGGTCCATCTACACAAGATGGCACCACTTGTCGTGTGTCACCTGCACAGAGTGTGTTCATTGTCCCTTTGTCTGTAGCGATGCCCCGTTACACACACCCGCGATGTGGTGCATAGACTGGGGAACTTCTCAGGGTTTGCATGATGACTACTACTCACACCGCATCAGTATTTGCATACCCTTATACACCATACATTGATCGCATATGTGTGACCATTGCCCCTGGCTGGAACACTGATAACATGGCTGCGCAAACAACACCATGGCATGCATATGTGTTTGCCATATGACCACTGACAGATCTGTGGATGTCACGCCCACCCATGTGACATGGATGTTCCCGGGAATCCCTTCCGACGCAACAACCCATATGCCTACCAAGGTGTCACACACCCGCACACATGGATAGGACCCCATGAATGCATTTTGAGGCAAGTCCACATATGACATCCATGTCAACTGTCAATGCATATCCTGTTCCACATACATATCCCATGCTTGCATCCATGGTGAGTGTGTAAGGGAAACACATGACCATTGTGTCCATAAAACAACGTCCAACTTTAATTGGAGTAAGGTAAAAACAAAATGGCAACATGCCATACAACAAACACCCACAGCCTGTATGTTTGTGTAACACAGCACAGCACAGGCCACATGTGGCCGTCACAGGTGCCATCAATGCTGCCTGTGACGGTCTCGCAGCAGATGAACGTTGATTTTGCAGCTGTTGCAACATCAGCGTTCACCTGCTGACAGCCCCTGTCAGACACTGCATTGCATGATACACCCAAACGGATGTCGCGTCTCACGTCATCCCACTGCCACCAACACATCGTGCATACACCTGCCAGCACACACACAAACAGTCTCGTGGTCTGTGTGTCTGGCGATGTGCATGTGATATGTTTGTGTGCATGATGCGCTTGTGGCAGTGGATGGCGCGGTGACACTACGATGTCTGTCCCATGTTCCTACCTGTGGTGTCTGACGGGGGTCCACAGAGACCTTGTGCTGTGCTGTGTTCCCCCAAACCCCCCGCCCTACCTTTCCCTTCCCCCCCCCCCAAACTCCCCCCCCCCAACACCCCCTCCACCCATGCTAACACCCCCGCAGGGACATCCCGCCCATGCCCCCCCCACCCCCCTCCCCCGCATCCCCCACACCTTGCACAACAGCCCATCCGCTGGTGATGGTGGCCCACATTCCCCCTCCTCCCCATCTTCCCCCTCCACGTCAGAGTCCTGCACCAGCACCACATCATCCTCATTGGGCCCCTCCTCCTCATCTGCATCCTCTGACCCCTCCACATCCTCTGTCTGCAGATCCGCCACCTGCGCCTCCTCCTCTTCCTCCTCCTCCTGCACCTCTGCCACCTCTCTCTCCCGTCCACGGCGTGTGGTGGGCCGTCTGAGGGTGGGTGGGGAGTCTCCGGGTCCATCACTGCTGTGGTCTATATATGGGAAAGATTACATACATTACAGGTCGTCCATGTGTGTCACATAACACCTGTACATATGCAGGTAACACACAGGCTGGTAGGTCAATGTGACATTTGATGATGAAAGTTATTCCTGGGATAACTCACCATCTTGGTGTTGTCCCGGCCCCCTGCTGACACGCTCAAGATACTCCGGGTGGTACAGCCTCAGTTCACTGGCCTTCTTCCTCAGGTCCTCCACCTGTGAATATGCAAACATAGGTTGTGGAAACAACATTTCCGGCCTCAACACGTGATTGCACGACATGGACATAGAATATTGTGACCACCATCTGTCTGCTGCCTATCCCCTGCTGTGTGTTTGTGGAAGCTCACAGACCCATAGACTGTATGAGATGTGTAGACTATCCAACATAGCTGATATACATGTGTGACAGACATACCCTCCGTTACAGTCCGCTTTCCAGCCCCATGGGTGTTGTGTGTCCTACAGCACCTTAGCAGGGAAATGCATCATCTACGTAGGGCATTTAAATGACAACCATACACAGGTGTCAGGACTCCTGTAGATGGGGAGAATGGATTAAACAGCATAGGCACACTGCACCATATCACCAGGGTGGGTGAGGGCCCCCTTTGAAGGCTTCTCTGTACTCCTGGGGATAGGGAGGATGGGTTAAACAACATTAGCACACATTCCCATATCTCCAGGGTGACAGGTAGGCCCCCTTTGAGGGCTTCTCTATACTCCTGGGGATAAGGGGGATGGGTTAAACAACAGTATTTGACATTCCCATATCTACAGGATGACACAGGGCCCAGTTTTGAGGGCCTCTCTGTACGCGTGGGGATGGGGATGTGGGGTTAAACAGCCTTAGTATACATTCCCATATCTACCGGATGACAGGGGGCACCCTTTGAGGGCTTCTCTGTACTCCTGGGGATAAGGGGGATGGGTTAAACTACAGTATTTGACATTCACATATCTACAGGATGACACAGGGCCCAGTTTGAAGGGCCTCTCTGTACTCCTGGGGATGGGGATGTGGGTTTAAACAGCATTAGTAAACATTCCCATATCTCCCGGATGACAGAGGGCCCCCTTTGATGGCTTCTCTGTACTCCTGGGGATATGGTGGATGGGTTAAACAACAGTATTTGACATTCCCATATCTACAGGATGACACAGGGCCCAGTTTTAAGGCTTCTCTGTACTCCTGGGGATTGGGAGGATGGGTTAAAACAAAAGTATTTGACATTCCCATATCTACAGGATGACACAGGGCCCAGTTTGAAGGCTTCTCTGTACTCCTGGGGATTGGGAGGATGGGGTTAAACAACAGTATTTGACATTCCCATATCTACAGGATGACACAGGGCCCAGTTTGAGGGCCTCTCTGTACTCCTGGGGATGGGCGAATGGGTTAAACAGGCATAGTAAACATTCCCATATCTACAGGATGACAGGGGCCCCCTTTGGAGGCTTCTCTGGTCTCCTGGGGATTGGGAGGATGGGTTAAACAAAAGTATTTGACATTCCCATATCTACAGGATGACACAGGGCCCAGTTTTAAGGCTTCTCTGTACTCCTGGGGATTGGGAGGATGGGTTAAACAAAATTATTTGACATTCCCATATCTACAGGATGACACAGGGCCCAGTTTGAGGGCCTCTCTGTACTCCCTGGTGATTGGGAGGATGGGTTAAACAACAGTATGTGACATTCCCATCTCTCCAGGATGACACAGGGCCCAGTTTGAAGGCGTCTCTGTACTCCGGGGGATTGGGAGGTTGGGTTAAACACCTGTATTTGTCATTCCCATATCTACAGGATGACACAGGGCCCAGTTTGAGGGCCATCTCTGTACTCCTGGGGAGGGGGATGTGGGGTTAAACAGCATTAGTAAACATTCCCATATCTACAGATGACACAGGGCTCCAGTTTGAGGGCTTCTCTGTACTCCTGGGGATTGGGGGATGGGTTCACTACAAGTATTTGACATTCCCATATCTACAGGATGACAGCAGGGCCCAGTTTCGAGGCCTCTCTGTACTCCTGGGGAATGGGGATGGGTTAAAAAGCATTAGTAAACATTCCCATATCTACAGGATGGACACAGGGCTCAGTTTGAGGGCTTCTCTGTACTCCTGGGGATTGGGGGATGGGTTAAACAAAAGTATTTGACATTCCCATATCTACCAGGTGACACAGGTCCCAGTTTGAGGGCCTCTTCTGTACTCCTGGTGATGGGGAATATGGGGTTAAACAGCTTAGTAAACATTCCCATATCTACAGGATGACAGGGGGCCCCCTTTGAGGGCTTCTCTGTACTCCTGGGGATTTGGGGGTTGGGTTATTCAACATTATTTGACATTCCCATATCTACAGGATGACACAGTGCCCAGTTTGAAGGCTTCTCTGTACTCCTGGGGATGGGATGGTGTTAAACCACAGTATTTGACATTCCCATATCTACAGGATGACACAGGGCCCAGTTTGAAGGCTTCTCTGTACTCCTGGGGATTGGAGGATGGGTTTAAACAAATGTATTTGACATTCCCATATCCTACAGGATGACACAGGGCCCAGTTTGACGGCCTCTCTGTACTCCTGGGGATGGGGATGTGGGGTTAACAGCATTAGACATTCCCATATCTACAGTATGACACAGGGCTCAGTTTGAGGGCTTCTCTGTACTCCTGGGGATTGGGAGGATGGGTTAAACAAAAGTATTTGACATTCCCATATCTCCAGGATTACACAGGCCCAGTTTGAGGGCCTCTCTGTACTCCTGGGTATGGGATGTGGGTAAACAGCATTAGTTCACATTCCCATATCTACAGGATGACACAGGGCTCAGTTTGAGGGCTTCTCTGTACTCCTGGGGATTGGGATGGGTTAAACAAAAGTATTTGACATTCCCATATCTACAGGATGACACAGGGCCCAGTTTGAGGCCTCTCTGTACTCCTGGGGATGGGATGGGTTAAACAGCATTAGTAACATTCCCATATACTACAGGATGACACAGGGCTCAGTTTGAGGGCTTCTCCTGTACTCCTGGGGATTGGAGGAGGGGTTAAAACAACAGTATTTGCGATTCCCATATCTACATGATGCACAGGGCCCAGTTTGAAGGCTTCTCTGTACTCCTGGGATGGGGATGGTGGTTAAACAACATTAGCAACATCCCCATATCTGCAGGATGATGTGAGTGTACTTTGAAGGTTCTCTGTACTCCAGGGATAGGGGCGATGGCTTAGGCAGACATTAGTGGGATCCCCATATCTCCAGGGGGTGATTGAGGGCCCCCTCTGATGGCCTCTCATGCTCCTGTGAATAGGCTAGTTGCGTTTGACAACATTGGCACAGAACCCCTGGGCTGGTGTAAGACCGACCATGTGCTGCAGATTTTTCGCTATCACTAAGGATGGCCATATGTGTTCGCCTGATGCAGACCCCAAGCATCATCACATGATGTTTCCAGAGACTATTTAGCAAAATCTCTGGCCTAGCTGTGTTACAATATGTTTTATCTGTTCAACCAGAGGCAGATTGCATGACTGCAGGATTGCATCATGGCCCTATGTGATCTCATATCTCAGGGTCAAGCTACGGCTGGGCATATCATGGATTAGGCTACTCACGTATTGTGATACATAGAGATATCTTACTATGCGGATTGTAGCTGCTTGTAACCTGGCATTTCTGGTTGTAAACCTACTCTAATCCACACAGGCTGCATGGTCACGTCTGGCAATCACCCTCCAGTGTTTTGTATACTGGGCTATTGTTACATGGGCTGTCCATATCCCTTACCCTCTACTCTTGTTTTCATGCCACTACGGTTTGAAACAACGCCGTGTTTGATGCGTTTCCCCAGTGGCGCCCCTCAGCACTGGCTTTGTGCAGTGGTCGGCTTCGCTCCCCTGGAGGCCTCCTGGATACAGAGCTTATCCTGTGATAGTAGAATTGGCCCTATTAGTATTGGCCAGTACTCACGGTAGCCTCTCTTCTAGAGAAGGAGCAGGCTTTCCTTGTGCGGGGCGCCGATTTTCTTTTTTTTGCACGTGTAGCAGTCCGTGACAGGGGCACACAACTCATCTCCTCCGCATTTGCGGCACATCGTTTGCCCGAATTATGATACATGGTTCCGTGGTCGCAATGGCTACAAGCGAAGCGAGATAGGGCGGGCATAGCACGTTCCGCGATGTGCTGCGTGGGGCGTGGGAATATGGCACATTGAGACATGCCACTCCAGCTGCTTTTCAAGCAACAGTGGGTAGTTGTGTGAACAACTGTATGTCCTATTGACGCTCTGCAGCCTACAGACATAGCCAACCGATTGTATTTTCTCATGTTGAAATGAACAACTTTTAGGGGTAGTGTGTTGATAAACACGGCTAATATGTGTCGCCAGGTCGGCCCATTACTGGGCGAATGTGGGCATATGAGTGTGGGTCAGTTCAGGTAGGTAAGCAACACACCAAAGCAACCGTAGAAATACGCGGCCGGCGCACCTTGTGGCGGCGGCGATGTGGCGCTGTCCTACATTATCAAAAAGGTGAATGAAAGGCTAGGTGGCGCGCTGGGCTGGCGCATGTCAAAACAACAGTAGCCGTTAGGGATTACACCGGTGATGACACTGAGCAATGGTCGCTTAGGGGTTCCCATGGGTTCAGAATCCCCCATTGGTGTGGCAAGGGAGAAAATGCCGTCAGCTGAAGGGCAAGCAGCACTTTGGATGGGTATATGTTTTACGAGACTATATTAGCATTGTTGGACACGACATAGGGCGGCGCACTGTACAGTTTTGTGCGTTTTGAAACGGCGTCACTGGTATATATGGGCAGCTCGATTGTCGCGCGTACTGTTTAATTATGGGTTCCGTTTTGTGTTTCGGCATACAGGTGTCTCGTCATGATAGTGCCACGACACAGGATACAGAGCCATCAATGCACAGGAATGCTTTGAAAGCAGTGAGCCACTGGTGGGCAGGGTGTAACTAGCGGCTTCAATACGCCTCACAGTCGGCCCAGTTGAACACGGCTGGCTAAACAGTATGTATTATGTTGTGGTGTGGTGTATCGTGGCTTTTTTTTTTTCTTTTTTTTTTTAGCACTACTAGCAAACGCACTCTCACAGCATGTTACCATACGTCGGCCCATATGGCACATGTTACAGTGCCACTTTTCCGCCAACGCAACCTAGAATGTCCCCCTACGGGCACCATATATGTTTTCCACACAGGATAATTTATATTGTCACACAGTATGGATGGCAACCATAGGATGGCCTATAGGGCGCCACGCTATAAAGCACCCATCAGACACGCCTTATGGTTACAGTATTTCCCGCGGGTGTTTTTTACATGCGAAAGTCGTGTAGTGGATTTGAGATGGGATAATGCTCTGTACACCCCGAGTCACACTTACCACACTGTGGTTTTTGTACCCATAAGCCTCTGTCTACACAGGCAGTGACATAACATTTGGACTACAGCACTATAGCTTGTAAGCAAAACCGGTGGATGGCTTGACAGAAAGTCTTTCGCACGTCAAACCTCACAGACAGTCTGCTGTTGTGGTAGTGTGATAGGTGTTTGGCCAAACCCTGTTCCCCATAATGCACTGCCCACATGCAAATCACCATGTCCACACAGATGCACACAGGATGGGGACTGTGCAAAACCCGACTGCTCCAGGCCTGGTATGGGGACTTGTTGTGCCCGTGTGCAACCCACACCATCAACCTCGTCCTGGTAGGGTGTACTGAGTGGAGTTGTTGTACTGGGCACAGAGTAGCTACACACCCGTCACAATTGTTCTTGTTACTGTGCTCAAACCCCCTAATGTGTTGGATGATGCACCCAGGACCAGCGATTCGCCACAACCACCCGTCCACGGCAAATTTAGGCCATGGCAGCGCTCCAATGCAGCTATTATACTCTGTGATATAGGTTCTGTTCTTTCTGGCAGAAACAACTTGGAAGATCTCTGTCGGTTCTGAGTCTGGGGAACCCCGATATGGACACCTAGGGTGTGTTAGGTACCACCATTTGTCCCCCTCCTCCCCCCGCGTTTTCAACACAGGGTCTCCTCTCTAAATGACTACAGCTACGGACTCGGGATCCCTGCAATTTGGCAGCAGTAGTGGACCATCAACTCCACAGTCCTGCTGTGAAAGAGACACCCTACAGGCCAGTCAATGGCAGCTGTTATACACATACATAGTCTGACACTATACTGGACAGACATTAGGCCTGTATGTGGCTGCGGGTTGCAAACCCACACACTATCTGATATTGTCATCTGCAGCAAGCCCATTTTTCAGCCACTGCACCCTGCCAAGTCGGCTCCATTCAAGGACACAGACCGGTAGGGCAGCGCGTACAATCTGACTAGTTCGTCCCTGTTTCGACAATGCACATCCCCTTACACAATATCTGACCAGGACATTATGCCTTGATATGCTACGTTGGGTCCCCCCACTATCTGATATTCTCCTCTCCCGCAAGCAAGCCATCACCCACTGCAGCAGCACTCCCATCAGGACACAAACCAACGGAGGACATTCCTGCTAGTTGGTCCTGTTTAAATGGCCATGCCACCCGAACTAGGATGGCCGTGACACCACCAGCAGATAGGTCAGTGACTGGGCCCCCAAAACACAACCCCTATATATCACATGACAGAGCATACTATCTATCACTATTGGTTTTCCTTAGCCAGGCTGGCCTTCAACCTGCAAACAGGGTCAGGGTGTGTTACAACACCATCAGCACATACTAGGCCACCCTGGTCCTGTTTGGGTGGTGTCCAGCCACTACAGTGTCCCAGCCAGTGCCCTTCCTTGCCCTGTGCAGATGCAATCCTGTACCATCCCACCCTGTCTGATCTATACCACCCATGGTCCCGATTGCTGCTCATTTATGCACATGGGCAGGCCAATACTGGGCCAACATTGCTGGCAGTGTGTGCGGTGGAAAGTGTTTTGCAGCCAACACACACTGTATAGACAGGAGTACCACACACTCACCCACGTAATGCCAGCCTTGTGCTACTATCTAGAAGGCGTTTTGGTCAAATTTGGCCACCACACCAGTCCTGGGCACAGTACAGGCCATGTGATTATGGTAAGCAATAATACGTTGGGGAGTCACTCCCCCATGTTGGTACAAACCCTGTTCTGAGACCAGACCTGATGCACTCCACGGCAGACAACCATAATGATTGTCTTATGGAGCTCACAGAGCATAATTTGCGTAACGTAGAATCGGTTATCTTTCTTGCCAGTACTCATCCGCACAACGCGGCATTTTCCAGCTGTGTACCGTAATACCCTGGTTGGGTAGGGTGACATTTGCTAAGGAATGCACATGCTAGTATTGTGAGATGCCGAACGCAGGGCCCCAACTGGTCCTGCCTGCTATCTCCAACAGGGAGCAGGAGTAGGCATTAGCCAAATGTGGCCTGTGGGTGTGGGTCGTGTGTGTTGTCTGCCCCCCTGTTGAGCTGCTGCTTGTGACAGCCGACAGAGTGTTCACCAGATGTATCCCAGGATTACAACACCCTGGTTCTGGTTTTTCCCTGCTGTCGCCTCGGATGAATATGCATGTGCTACATCTAAATGCCATGGCGGTGGTGCATGGATATGACACACAAACATTTCTAGGCAGGCAGCATGGAACAGGAATGGGGTTTGGGTCCGCCAGGACTGGCATTTGTGAGACTCTGCTGTAGGTCGTGCCCCTGGTCATGGTGTCCGTGATCTTGGGGTGAAAGATATGCGTATGACCAATGCATATGTCCCCAGCAATAAAGGATTATCCTTGCTATCACATTTTCGTTGTGGAAACAATATGTGGGCAGGATTGTCAGATGCTTTGAACCGTGTGACTTTCTGTTTCTTGCACCCCACTGTCTGTGTTCAGTGCACCCCTGTTCTTCCCACAGATATGCTGGGATTTCCTGGGATGTCCCTGACTGTACATCCGACAGGGCCTATCTTGTTTTTGCAGTTGACTGTTCCCGCCTGCACATGGCTACTGCCACTGTCTTCTGGGGGGTGGCTATCCGGCACTGCCCCTTTCACCACCGTGTACCCTTTCCGGGGGCACTCGATGCTGCCATGTGCTTATATTGTAAACTGCTGAATGACAGTGTGTGATTTGTGTCACTCCCATGAATGCATTTTTGGAGACTCTGCTCTAGGTACTGGCCATTGTATTATTGTGTGTTGTGGCGTGTTGTTACAAACTGTGTGTGTGCACACAGTCTTATATTCTCTGCAATAAATGTATGTCTTTACTCTCTCTGTTTATCGTTGGGGTAAACTAAATGTGGGACTGTGTTTGGCAGGAGCCCCAGATGGGATTTGAAACGGTGACCCTTCAGACCTAGAGTTACTGGCTTTTGTCCACTGGCAACCACACTGTTGCCACCTAGACAAGTGCAGTCCCTGTTGATGGCAGACCCCCCTGACTCAACAGAGTCAACATGCCTGCTATGCACATTTTTGATGTGGGTCCTTTCACCTTGTCTGGTTGACAAGGGTGCAAATCACTCCCCCAACTGACCATCACGGACAAAGGGGGAATGAATGTAACCAAGCAGAGCAACCGTGTTATTTTAATGGACAACCATAACTACACTCCAAGGACAGCTGAGCCACACGGAAGTGAATTTTGGTCTTCGTCCGCTCCATAGCCCCTTCCACAGCTCCTGTCCCTTCTACTGGGGGCTTTCTGTGTTGTGTTTTTTAGGTTTTTGCCCATTAATAGTATCATTGTTCCCCAGCTGTATTAGTATTTTGTTCTGATGTTTCTCAGAGAGCAAACAGTGCTTCATGTAGGACTGGTCTATCTTACCATTACTCCTATCAACCAATTGTTAAGGCTGGTGTACCATGTGACCCAGGTATAAGGGTGGCATTGCTAATGTATGCAGGTGCTGGTAATGGGAGATGCATTGCGAGTCCCAATGTCCTGCCTGTCCATGGGGCTGTGGACAATGGGGCATGTGGGTGTGGGTGTGTGTGTGTCTGCCCCTCTTGTCTGCTGCTTTACGGCAGGGGTTTTCCCAACTCCCGTTCCCTGGTAATGCCAAACACTATTCGTATTTGAGTGCTGTCCCTCATTAATATGTATGAGCTACATCTACATGCCATGGGGGGTGTTTTCATAGCTATTCAGCACTGGCATTTGTATTAAGGTCAGCATGTAACCAGAATGTTTGTGTGGCCCTCCATGACTGCATTTTGGGGGAGACTCTGCTCTGGGTAATGCAACCAGTTCATGGTGTCTGGGCTCAGGGGGGTTAAAAGTAGATGGGTATCTGTCCACTGCGGTAGCATATGTCCTCATACTATCACGGTGTGGGTGTGTGATAAATATGTGGAGAAGGATTGTCGGTGGACTTACTCCAGCTGTGGCATTGAACCGG